>JAOXOE010000343.1:23282852-23305932 GCA_028565055.1 Phoeniculus purpureus
TGAGAAGGACCTTGTTGGCAGTGAGGGTGCCAGAGCCCTGGCAGGGGCTGCCCAGGGGGGTTGTGGAGTCTCCTTCTTTGGAGAGTTTTCAAAGTCACATGGACATGTTCCTGTGTGACTGGATCTAGGGGATCCTGCTGTGGCAGGGGGATTGGACTGGGTAATCTCTCGAGGTCCCTTCCCATCCCTAATAACTGGATCTAGGGGATGCTGCTGTGGCAGGGGGATTAGACTGGATGCTGTTTTGAGGTCCCTTCCAGTCCCTAATGCTCTGTGATTCTGTGATTGAGATTCAGCATTCCCAACCCACCAGCATCACCAGCTGAGATTTGTGCAGCATCAAGTTGTGCTGCTGGCGAACCCAGCGAGGAGCAGGCAGCGCGGAGCAGGCAAGGGCTGCCCTTTCCTAGACAAATGCAAAATGTCTTTCTCACTGCTTCTGTCTGTTGGAATCTGGGAAATTCTCTTCATTTTTGTCAGGGATATCCAGTTCACTAAAGGGGAAGAAACCAACTCGAGAAGTGTTTCTGACTTCCCCTCTTGCGTTGCCGCAGCTTCATCAGACATGCAAATACATTTCTCTTCAGGCTTTTAGAGAATGTTATTTTAAAGTAATATGAACTAATCTGCTCGGAAACGTTAGCACTTCACATATCTGGACATGGCAGATTGGAGTGCGGGGGGATGACAGCCTTTCAGATTCCTGTCTGCCAACACCAAATTCAAATGCCAGAGACTGGCACCTTCCTTTATTACCATCTCATGTGAGAGTAGTTGGGATAAGCGGAAAGTCACTGTTTTGCTAGACATCTAATGGATTTTTACAAGCCACTACTTCCCTACCATTTCGTTTCTTCTTTCCAAGCAGAAATCAATCTGCTCCAACCTTCACAAATGGGAGAGAATCCACTATTTTTCATGTTGCTTCTCTGTCCCCAGTCCCTGTCCTGTCCCGGCTGACCCGTGGCTGAGAGATTTGTATGTAAATATTTATTAAATATTCAAATAGGATTAATGTAATTGTATTTTAAAGCAAATTAAGCAACAAAATACAAAATGGGTAGAGATGCTTTGTGACCACAAAGATTTACAGCATTCCTAACCCTGTTTCAATAGAATTCAGAGCAGAATTCCCCTGCTTTCAGCAGAAGCTGGTGTGGTTTGAGAGGACAAGGGGCAGCGGGTGTGAGCTGCAGCAGAGGAGGTTCCCCATCAGTGTGAGAAGGACCTTGTTGGCAGTGAGGGTGCCAGAGCCTTGGCAGAGGCTGCCCAGGGGGGTTGTGGAGTCTCCTTCTCTGGAGACATTTAAAACTCACCTGGCCTGTTCCTGTGTGACTGGCTCTAGGGGATCCTGCTGTGGCAGGGGGATGGGAGTGGGTGATCTTTCAAGGTTCCTTCCAGTCCCTCATGCTCTGTGATTCTGTGAAGGTTGGACTTAATGATCTTAGATGTCCTTCCCCACCTTCATGATTCTGTGAGGCAGCCCCCAGCATTCAGGGCTTTACTCTGCTGCTCCACTTTGGAGGATGGAAGCTCTAAGAGCACCTGCCCCATGGGGGTGCTGCTGAAATCCATTGCGTGAGGCACCCTGCGCCCTACAACCCAGTACAGCTGGGCTGATATTTGCTGGAAAGAAGCTTTTCCTGCTTCCTACTGGTGAATCAGGAGCACAAGAGCAGAGCTGAAGAACAGCCTAGTCCCTCCAAACAATATTTCATCTCTCTGCCTTGCAAAGCCCCCGGGTTTTCGACGCCAGCGCCGGTAACCGATGGCTCTGTTCGCACGTGGGTGAGTTCTGCAGCTCACGTAGTGCTGCTGGTATTTCAGACTCTGCTACGGGAACCCAGCAAGAGGGAACAGTTGGTCCCGTGCAGACTGCAGAGCGTTGACTTAATCTCCTCCGCAGGCTGCAGCCGCAGGCTCTTCTTTCTCAAGCGTTCTGGATTCATAAAGCTCTGAACCGCGGGGCTGCTCCGTGCTGGTGCTCGTGGTAGTGGCCCGGTTGGGGCAGTAATGGGTTTCTCTTCACTGAAGGCCAAAACAGAGCTGAAACGCTAAACCCCTGCGGGGGCAGATTATCGCAGCCACAGGCGGATGCTGTAGGAATCGTTGAAAGATGAGATTTATGATGCCCGGCACTGCTGCAGAGCTTCTGGGATATGGAATTCATCCTTTCTCGTCATTTACACCAGAGCTCTGGTGTTTAGTGTTTAAAACCCCACCTAGGGATCAGCATCTCCAGCTCATCTGACCCCAAGCACCCCTAGCGCGATGCGCTCTGCCAGCGAGGTCAAGGACGAACTCACTGGGGTTAGGAATGAGCTCGTCCAGCGACAACTGTGCTGAGCATACCCAGAGCTCTGGGGCAGGTGGACTGTCTGCTTTGGACAGAGATGTAGGGCTGCTGTTCCCCTGGTAGTTACACTGCACAGGGTTCTGGGCAGATCTAGGTGATCCTAGAGCCCTGGCAGGGGCTGCCCACGGGGGTTGTGGAGTCTCCTTCTCTGGAGACCTTTCAAACACCCCCGGCCATGTTCCTGTGTGAATGGAACTAGGGGATCCTGCTGTGGCAGGGGGATGGCACTGGGTGATCTTTGGAGGTCCCTTCCAACCCCTCATGACTGGATCTAGGGGATCCTGCTGTGGCAGGGGGATGGCACTGGATGATCTTCCGAGGTCCCTTCCCATTTCTCATGCTCTGTGATTGTGTGACCTACAGCCTGAATGTGACTCCAGCTAGACCTCAAGTCAGTCCTGAGATGATGCTCTCCTCACAGTGTCTGGGTAAATAAGTCATCAGTCACTTCCTTCAAGCTTAATTACTCCCCTGCCTGACGATTATGTATTTATTGTGTTCTAGCGCTGCTGATTTAATGGGTTTTATGGGCAGTGTGAAATAATTTTTCATTTATATATTGAAAAAGAATCTGCTGCTTTCCCGAGGAGCTCCCGAGTGCTCAGCCTTAACATCTTGATTACTGTTATCACACCCAACCATTTAATTGAACAGTTCATTTCGTACCCGGCAGTTTATTGTCTGATACCGGGCTGGAAGCAGCTCTTTCTTCTCTCTGTCCTCATTAATAAGAGGAAGTACCTCCCGCTCTGCCCAGATTTTGAGCGCTTCCATTGATAACTAACAGCCGGCGTTTTGGTTGCTTAATTGGACGTTGTTTCTTTTAAAAGCCTTAATGCAGATTCCATTTCTCTGGGTAGTTTTATAGCTGCTTCTGCTTCTCTTCTGTAGCCGAAACAAGTCTGCTCGGTGCTGCTGAATGCAAGCCAGCACCTGATGTTTGCTCTTGGACAGTCACCCGTGGGGTGAGTCTGTAACACCAGAGGTGTCCTGGATCACTGAATGTTCAGGGCTTGCAGGAGACCTCGAGAGACCATCCAGTCCCATCCCCCTGCCACAGCAGGATCCCCTAGATCCAGTCATTAGGGGTTGGAAGGGACAACCTCGAAAGATCATCCAGTCCCATCCCCCTGCCACAGCAGGATCCCCCAGATCCAGTCATTAGGGGTTGGAAGGGACCTCAAAAGATCATCCAGTCCACCCCTTGCCACAGCAGGATCCCCGAGATCCAGTTGCACAGGAACATGGCCAGGAGGGTTGGAAATGTCTCCAGAGAAGGAGACTCCACAGTCCCCCTGGGCAGCCCCTGCCAGGGCTCTGGCACCCTCACTGCCAACAAGGTCCTTCTCACACTGGTGTGGAACCTCCTCTGCTCCAGCTCACACCCGCTGCCCCTTGTCCTGTCACTGGGTGCCCCTGAGCAGAGCCTGGCTCCATCCTCCTCACACCCACCCTTCACCTACTGATCAACATCCATGGGGTCACCCCTGAGGCTCCTCTTCTCCAGCCCCAGCTCCCTCAGCCTTTGCTCAGCAGGGAGATGCTCCCCTCCCTCCATCATCCCTGTGGCTCTGCACTGGGCTCTCTCCTTCTGGAGCTGAGGAGCCCACAACTGGACACAATCATCCAGCTGTTGTCTCCCCAGGGCAGAGTAGAGGGGGAGAACTGCTCTTCTACTAACCACCTTCCTTCTGACCCACCCCAAGGTGCCGTTGGCCTCTGTGGCCACAAGCACCTATTGCTGGCTCCTGGCCACCAGGACCTCCAGATCTTTTTCTCATTGTGCTGCTCTCCAACAGGTCAGTCCCCACCCTATGCTGGTCCCTGGGGTTGTTCTTGCCCAGATGCCAGACCCTTCACTACCGTGGTTCTGGTTCATTCAGCGTCTCCCTGCCCAGCTGCAGAACAAATGTGGTTTCACAAGGAGAGGACCGGAGCAGGAGGCTCGAAGGAGCAGCCCATCCGAGCAGTGCAGAAAGTGCTGCCAGGCTCCACATCCACGAGAGCATTGGGAATAAATGGGGTGTGGTGGGTAAAGCTGTTTCTGTGCTCGGTGAGACAAAACCCTGCTGGAGGGACAGGTGAGCATCGAAATTCAGTGTCTTTATCTGGCATAGAAACAGATGGTGGAAGAAAAGCTTATAGAGAGGGAGAACGAACCCCCAACCATCTCACTGTATCTGGTGCTGGAAATCAGCTCCAAGCCCAGAGACCTGGATGCTGGCGCGTCTGCTGCACGGTGCTGTGTGGTGGCAGCGAGGGCTGACCCTGCAATTACGCTGTAGTTACAGACAGAGCCCAGCCTGCTCCTGCCTACAGGCCTGGAGAGGAAATAGAGATGATTATTCTTGTGTGTCTGTGGGGAGCGGGGAGGAGGAAATGGGGTCTGGCCAGATGGCTCTGACGAGAGGGAACCTGGAGGGAGAGAACTCAGAGGGTTGCTGCTGTTGCTATGAATTGGGTGAAATCCTGCTGTGGCTGGGGGGTTGCACTGGGTGGTCTTTTGAGGTCCCTTCCAATCCCTAATGTCCTGGGATGCTGTGAGACTGTTTTTGAGCATCAAAGTCCAACCTGGTGAATCTTGAATTCTGTTCGTTGTCCCTAATCATTTTCTGACTGACTCTTCCTGGCAGGCAGAGGTGTCTCTCTGCTCAAACGTATCACATTGGCTCCGCTGCTTTGGATGGAACCCCGGGGGGGGGGTCTTCCTGCGAGCTGCCTTTCCCACTGCAGCAGCAGGCTCTGGTTTGGGTCGGGGTTCAGCAGCCGAGCTGTGGGTTGCTGAAGCAAAACCCCAGCGGGAGGGTGCTGTGTTGATTGTGCTCAGGAGCCTCTGGGCTCTTTTCACTTCCCTCTGCAAACAGGAGGAGGTGGAAATGCCCAGCTGGGGTGGGATGTGCTTGGAAGGGCTGCTGCCTGCTCCCCCATCTCCTTGTCTTCTATAAAAAGACCTCGGAGGAGGAATCTGTCCTTGGGGTGAGGGAGGCTCTGTGCGGCTGATAAAGGAGAGTCAGGGAGGAGCATCCACCTTATCATCGTGGGACTCTGGAAGCTGAGGCTTCGGGACAAATACCACTTGTCCTCAGACCTCGGTAGTACCAGGGACACGGAGCTCCCCGCTCCTGCCTTTGCAGGAACCTGATTGTTTGAAGCCCAGCCCAGCCCTGAGGCGGCTGGACGGGGGGTTCTGACCGCGGGGTGAGCGGTGGCACCGCCACCACCGCGTTACCCCTGCAGCAAATACTCTTTGTTCTTCAGTATCCTTGGGAAAGCAGGAAAGTTTCCTGTGCTTTGTGGCAGAGGCTGAGTCCTTATCTTCCGCAGGGCTTTGTGCTGCTTTGTCAGCCTCAGGTAGTTTATTTGTTTAGCTGAAGCTGTGCGGAGCAGCAAAATATTTGTGCAGCTAATATGACCCTGCCTGTTCCAGGAAGCTCCAGTACCTGCCTGTCTTCTCCTTCCCAGCGAGGACAGACAATGCTCCTCAGCTGAACGCTTCACAGCCACCCTGTGCACGCCCAGCAGGCGGTGGAGGAGCTGGGCTTCCCTGGGCAGGACCTGGTGAGATGGCAGCTGTGTGCCCGGCTCGGCTAACAAGAGGCAAATGCAGGGGGTCGGGCTCTGAGAAGAGCAACCAGTGCCAGCATGAGAGGGCAGAGCCTGAAGCTGCCAGGGGAGGGTTAGACTGGATGTCAGGACGCCCTTCCTCAAGGAAAGGGTGATCAGAGCCTGGACTGGACTGCCCAGGGCAGTGGTGGGGTCCCCATCCCTGGAGGTGTTGAAGGGCAGCCTGTCTGTGGCCCTTAGTGCCCTGGTCTGGCTGCTGTGGTGATGTTAGGTCCTGGGCTGGGCTGGATGAGCTCAGAGGTCCTTTCCAGCCTCAATCATTCTGTCATTCTGTGATTCTGTAACACAGACTTATGTAGCTATTAGATAATTATTTTTTATGGCAAAGAGTGAAAATATGCACAGAACATTACTCTTAACAGTATACAAAGGAACTTTATATTTGGAAAAGAGAAAGAAAATGACAAAACCCCTAATTAGACACAAGCAGCTTCAGGGGAGCATTTAAATCCCAGTGGTTAATAAATGTGATTGATATATAATTAAAAGAAATACATAGTTCTACCATTAAATAGGGCTTTTCTACCTCAGTTTACTCTGCTTTAATGGACAGTGTCACTAATTTCTAATTTAACTCTAGAAATATTAAAAGCAGTGCAGTGACACGGGTCTTCCTGGCTGTGCAGTGATGGACTGTTGCTTTCTAGATATTAGTTTCCCTCCAGTGGCTGTTCTGAGCAACTTCAGTTGCAGTTTGAGACATTTAATTGAGGATTAGGCCGGGTCTTACCGAAGTACACCGCAAACATTCATCCCTTTATTAAAGCCTGAATGACCTCAATTAAGTCTTTCATGTTGCTTAAGTGGGACTGTGTGAACGTCATGAGGTTCAGCAAGGCCAAGGGCAAGGGTTGGGGCAATCCTCAGCATCAATCCGGGTTGGGAAATGAAGGGACTGAGAGCAGCCCTGAGGAGAAGGACTTGGGGTACTGGTGGGTGAAGAGCTGCATGTGAGCTGGCAATGTGTGCTTGCAGCCTAGAAACTGCCCGTGTCCTGGTCTGTATGTCCAGCAGGTTAAGGAGAGGATTCTGCTCCTCAGCCCTGGTGAAAACCAGAGCTGTGCAGGTCTGTGCTGAGTGCAGGTCTGGGTTCAGCCTTGCACTTAGCACAACAGAGACCTGGAACTTGTGAATTATGAATTCACAAGAATTCAGAGAAAGCTCAAAATCACTGTTTAAAATGATCCTGTTTTTTTTAAAAGTCGTTTGTACTGGGCTTGTTGGATATGATTTGAGTCCTGATTGTCAAAGGACATTTATGTGTGATGGATATTTTTTGGGAATAAAAATAAAATCTCTAAAAGGAAAGGCTGAGGAGTCCAGGTTTCTTGAGCCTGGAAAAAAGGAGACTGAGGGGTGACCTCATGAATGTTGATAAATATGGAAAGGGCAAGTGTCCGGAGGATAGAGCCAGGCTCTACTCAGTGGCATCCTATGATAGGACAAAGGGCAATGGGTTTGAGCTGGAACAAAGGAGGTTCCACATAAATATGAGAAGGAACCTCTTCATGGTGAGAGTGGCAGAGCCCTGGAAGGGGCTGTCCAGGGAAGTTGTGGAGTCTTTCTCTGGAGAGGTTTAAAACCCACCTGGTCATTTTCCTGTGTGACTTGATTTAAGTGATCCTGCTGTGTCAAGGGGACTGGACTAGATGATCTTTCAAAGTCTTCCAATCCCTAATGTTCTGTGATTCTGTGACCAAGTCCAGCACAGTGCCAGGGAAAGTAACTGCTTCAGGAGAATGCTGTGCCCCCAGATGAAAATCTCAGACCAACCTTACTCTTAAGTAGAGATTATCCTTTGTCTGAGCCAATGAATCTCTTTTCTTCAAAACTACCCTTCTGTTTCTCTCTTATTTCTTTTGCTGCATAAAAATTTACATTGTAGAGTGAGAGCTCCATCTGTGAGATTTTTTTCTAAAACATCTACAGCATGTCCCTTTATCTTCACACTTCTCTCTCACTTTGATGGCAAATCTAAGTGGTGCATGTTGCAACAACATCAATATTCAGCCTTTTCCAGAAGTGACTGTCTCCCTATGCTGGACGCTGGTGAGGCCACTTCTGAAGTACTGGGGTCAGTTTCGGGCACCTCAGTACAACAGGGACATTGAGGGGCTGGAGTGAGTTCAGAGAAGGGCAAAAAATTTAGCAAAGGGTCTTATGAGGAGCAGTGAGGGAGCTGGAGCTGGTTAGTCTGGAGAAAAGGAAGCTGCGATGAGACCTTATCGCTGTCTGCAACTGCCTGAATGGAGGATGTAGCGAGGTGGAGGTTGAATGTGTTTCAAAGTCATGGAGGTCTGGGTTTAGCAGTGGTTTTGGGAGAGTTTGGTTCATGGTTGGACTTGATCATCTTGAAGGGCTTTTCCACCTTAGAGAATTCAGTGATTCTATGGTGTTCAAGAAACTACCTTTAATCCAAGGTTTGATTTCCCCTGACTCAAAAGGCAGGCTAACACACACTGCACAAAGTAGCAGAGTCAGAAAGCAGCAGGTTTTCAAACCTTGAACATGCTGATGGGTTGCTGAAGGCTGGCACCAGAAAACAGTGTTTATTTTTATTTTAGAGAGGAAATAAAAATAAACGACTCCCTGTTAGGCTTTGGCACTTTGCCTGTCTCAGCACTGATGGAGCGGCAGGCACCCCGCTGTCTTCCTGGAGCAGAAGCGGGGCTCCAAAGCGGGAGGTGCGATCCTACACTGAAAAGAGCTGCAGGAATTCTACTGGCACTTCTTGTAGTCTTTCACCCTTCTCTTCCTATCCCACCCAGAATAGGAGTTAGAAGAAAAAAATCTATGCCTTTGGGAGGTGTTGTTGGGACACCCGAAAGGGCTGGCTGCGTGCACTGGGCTCTGTTGCCTGCTGCAGCAGTCATTCAGATGGTGCAGTCCTGCTCAGGCCATTTCTCTGTCCTTGCCTCCTGCTGGCATCCATCAGCTCGTCTGTTTTGAATTATCAGCATTCTGGGGCATGTGTTTCCACCTCAGCCCTTGAGTTTATGTGGTGCACTGCTTGGTGTTGTCAGAGGTCAAACCTTGGGATTGTACCATAATGTAACAACCCTGGAAGTGTCTAAGGCCAAGCTGGATGGGGCTCCTGGCAACCTGGTTTTGTGTTGCTGCCCATGGCAGGGGCTTGGGACTGGCTGATCTCTGAGGTCCCTTCCAATCTAAACCAGTCTGTTATTCTATGCTTCCATGTAATAGCATCTTAGAGTAACAATCACTCTGCTACTGCACCACAAGAATGGGGTTAAGTGCGTGCGTCATGGCCCCAGTTGCTTCTTAAATCGACTGAAAGAATCAATTTCCATTTGCCACACACATTTATTCTTTACAACTCATTGATTGTATCATGTGCAGCATTCTCATCCGCTGCTGTTTGAAAACAGTGAATTTCACTGCGTGATTCATAGCCTCACCAATACAGTTATTTACAAGTAACTGATACTCTGACCTTACCCAGGTCTAAGGATATGGCACCGGTGCAGGGATGTCACACAGGACAGTGTCAGATACCTGCCACACGTCCAGGCAGATGACATCAACTGCTCTACCTTTATCCACCACTGCTTTAAATCTCTCATAGAAAGCCATCAAATATGTCAGGCATGATCTGCCCTTAATGAAGCCCTGTTGGTTGTCACCAATCACCTCCTTGTTTTCCACGTGCTTCAGCACAGTTTCCAGGAGGATCTGCTCCATGGTATTGCCAGGCATAGAGTTGACTCTGACTGAGATCACTGGATCATCTTTTTTTTTTCCTTTTTAAGAATTTTTCCAGTCAGAGAGAACTTCACCAGGCTGCCATGATTTTTCAAGTATGAGGGGCAGTGGCCTAGCAGCTTCATCCACCAGTTCACTCAGGACCTGTGGGTGAATCCCATCAGGTCTCATGGACTTGCAAACCTTCAGGTTCTTTATATGGTCACAAACCTGATTGTCCCCTACTGTGGGTACTTCTTCCTTCTCTCAGTCCCAGCCTTTGCCTTCCGTGACTCGAGCAGCATGTCTGGACCACAGCCTTCTCCATATTCCAGTTAACCAGGTCTCCCGTTCCCTTCCAGAGGGGGGTCCATATTTTCTCTACTTTTCCTTTTGTCACCACTACACTTATAGAAGTTTCTCTTGTTGCCCTTAATTCTATGTGGGCTTTGGCTCCCTGGCTACGTGGACAATTCTTCTGTGCTCCTCTCAGGCTATCTGTCCTTGCTTCCATCCTCTGTAGGCTTCTTTCATACCTAAGTTTGTTCAGGTGTTTCTTGTTCATCCATTCCTTGTTATTATTCCAGCAATGTATTTCTAAAAAATTATTTAAAATTATTTATAGGAAATTTTTTGGGGTGGAATAGCACTTGATACAGGTCACTCTCTACAACTACATGAAAGGAGACTGGAGTGAGGAGGGCCTCAGCCTCTTCTCCCTGGTGTGCAGCTTCAGAAGCAGAGGAAATGGCTTCATGCTGCTCCAGAAGTGGTTCAGGCTGGATGTGGGAAAGAATTTCTTCACTCAAAGGGTGATCAGCCATTGGAACAGGCTGCTCAGGGCAGGGTTGGGGTCATCATCCCTGGAAGGATTTAAGCAACATGTGGACCTAATGCTTAGGGACAGGGTTTAGTGGTGACCTGGTGGTGCTGGGTCGAAGGTAGGACTTGATAATCTTGACAGTCTCTTCCAACCAAAGAGATCTGTGGTTCTGTGGCTCTGTGATTCTGTGACTTTGAGCCCAGAGTTCATTTATTGTATGATACACCAGAAGAGATGAGTTTTCTCTTGTAAAAGGCAGCATAGCTTTTGCTGTCATTATCCAGTATAAAAATACAAACTCAGCCCTTTCTGTTACTGAAACCTCTAAAACCTTCACAATTCTTTTTCTTTTCCCGTTCAGCTAACAACTTTGTGGATTCCCATTGTTGTTTCTCCACTATCTTTGCACAGGCCATTTCCTAGGGAACTGTAGGGCTATATAGAGAAATGGAAGGAGAGAAACCATTTTTGGTGTATTTGGTCCCTGAAGACAGCAAATATCTTTCATCTAGAAAGGGTTTATGAGGAGGAAATTTTGGGTACAATTTTCTGAGTGGGAAATTCAAAGAGTGGGAAACAAGTACCAAAGGTAACTACTCCAAGTACTTCTTAGCAGCACTTTGAAGTACTTCTAGCAGCATGGTTAGGTAAAAAGGTGGTTGTTTGCCTTAACCAGTTGATAATCCCAAAATCCCATTTGAAGGTTAGATGTCCTGGCCCCTTTATATCAGAAGGGGGCAATGTTGAACTTGGAAAGAGAATTTTATTCTTGCTGGAGAATGACACTGCTGCTAGAAGCCGCTCTGAATTCAGAGAGCACAAAGAAGGGCTGCTTCGTGCGGCTGCTCCACAGCAGCTTAGTTACAGTTGGGACACTATAGGATCATAGAATGGTTTAGGTTGGAAGGGACCTCAAAGACCATCTACTTCCGTGAATTTCTGATCCCGATTCCCACCCAAGGAAGCTTCACAATCCCACTAGAAACTTGAAATGGTCCAGGAAGCGGTTTGGAAACCAAACCCCCCATATTTGACTATTCAGCTGTCAGATTTTTTAGCCTGACATGCTGCAATATGTGTAAAAAAATACGAGAAGGAACTTCTTCCCTGTGAGGGTGACAGAGCTCTGGAACGGGCTGCGCAGGGGGGTTGTGGAGTTTCCTTCTCTGAGGACGTTTAAAACCCACCTGGACATGTTCCTGTGTGACTTGATTTAGGGGATCTTGCTGTGGTGGGGAAATTGGACTAGATGATCTTTTGAGGTCCCTTCCAATCCCTAATGTTCTGTGATTCTGTGACTGTGTGTCATTGCTGGTTTGTTAATGGGATTCTTTTCTTTAGTAAAAGTATGATGATCCTCCACATGTGATGAAAAGGATTCACTCAATTATCTAATTTGTGGATTAAATTTGTCATATTCCTATATCCTCCCTGAAAGTAGAGACAGATAGTTGCTCTTCTGTCACTGGGAGCATTTGATACACTTGTAAAATCAAATGATTTGTTTTTCTAAAAGTTGCATTGGCTGACTAAATCTCATTTATTAACTAATTTGAAACCCTTAATAGTCCCTCAGTCAGGTTTACAGCTGCCAGTGACTCATGCAGAGGAAAGGAAAGGAAGAGGAAACAGAAGCAGCCTTCCTCATGCTTTGGCACTAACCCAACATTAAAGGTGCTAGAAAATGATTCCCTTGAAAGATGAGATGATACAAAACTTCAGTGAGGTGGTGCATGAACATGAGAAATCTCAAACCAGGTAATTCCAGAGCCTCAGTGGTGTAGAGAGGGCAATATGTACCTGTGTGACTGGATCTAGGTGATCCTTCTGTGGTGGGGGTATTGGACTGGATGATCTTTCGAGGTCCTTTCCAATCCCTATGCTCTGTGATTCTGTGAAGGACATTGGCATTTGAGACACAGAGGAGAGGAAGCCCTGGAAGAGGGAGCACAGAGGGGTCAGTGTTAGGAAGGGCTGGTGGGGAAGCAAGAGAAAAGAAAGGAATAATCAGAATCATGGGAAATGGAAAACTGAGCCTGTTTGATTGATTTTTTTGTTGTTAAACTGCAGTGTTGACAGTGGGGTCTGGCTGTGCTCCCAGTGTGGTATCCTGCTGTGATCCTCATGCAGTATAACATTGTAAGGGCAGGGAATGAACCATGTGGGATGTTCAGTGTTTACTGTGAGCAGAAACCCTGAACTTGTCTTGATACCCTTCAAAGCTTCTGTTTTCTGAGATTACTATGGGAAGACCCCAGAATATGCTAAGGTGAAGAGAAATCTCCGTCTTGCAAGGTGGTCGTCTTCCCTGGAAAACTGTAGCTTTCCTTTCTTTTTTCAGTGCTCAAGGTTGCTGCCTGTTCCTTTCCACAGAAGGAAGGGCTGCAACCTCAGCTCTTGGGAAGTGCTGTATGGGTGATGCCTCCAGCTCTCTTCCCCTTGAGCCTACCACCCTCTGCATGGAGCAATTTGTTGATGTGGGACATGCTCTATGTTGGAAGACATATTAAACCCAAAGTCTCACAACTTCTGATGAGCAATTCCATGGCTCTTTTCATGGCACTGAGTGTTAACTCTGTAAACTGGTTGAAAATATATTTGAATAATTATACTCTGCGTTCTGCAAGATCATGTTCCAGGCCTTTCAAATAGGAAAATAATTCTTTCTGTTTTCTTTGATTAAATTGTCGTGTCTAAAACAGCCTTGTGAAAAGATGATCATTAAAAAACCTGTTCTAGCTCAGTTCTGTTCACATTTTGGATATAAGTAAATGACCAGGCTTAGCTCTGTTGTTGAAAAGCTTTTTATGCAATTGTGTTTAATTCTAGTTTTTCTTATGCTCCTCAAATGTGTCCTGTTGGAAATTACTACATTATAGATATGGGCACTGTGGAATCAGTAAAAAGCCAAACCTACAAAATGCAGTTAACATAAAAATGCATTTAAATACATAGTGTTCAAGACAGCTGGAAATAAGTCCATATCTGTGTTATAAAATTACTGTGCCACAGCACATAAGGGAATCCCCTGGAAAAGTGGTTTGAGCAGAAGCTTATGGGGTGGCTCAGAAGCGGTGTTGTTAGTAGATCGAGAGAGGTTCTCCTCGCCCTCTACTCGTGCTGTGGTAAGACCACATCTGGAAGGTTGTGTTCAGTTCTGGGCTCCTCAGTTCCAGAAGGACACAGAACTGCTGGAGAGTCCAGTGCAGAGCCGTGAAGATGATGAGGGGAGTGGAGCATCTCCCTGATGAGGAAAGGCTGAAGGAGCTGGGTCTCTTTAGCTTGGAGAAAGGAGACTGAGGGGTGACCCCATTAATGTTGATAAATACGGAAAGGGCAGGTGTCAGGATGATGGAGCCAGGCTTCTCTCAGTGGCATCCAATGATAGCACAAGGGGCAATGGATGTGAGGTGGAACATATGAGGTTCCACATAAATATGAGGAGGAACTTCTTCCCAGTGAAGGTGACAGAACAGTGGAAGGGGCTGCCCAGGAGGGAGGCTGTGGCTGCTCCATCAACCCTGGGAGTGTTCAAGGCCAAGTTGGATGGGACTTTGGGCAACCTGGTGTGGTGAGAGATGTCACTGCCCATGGCAGGGGGTTGAGACTGGATGATCTCTGAGCTCCCTTCCAACCTAAACAATTTTATGATGATTCAATGATGATAGTGATGAACCTTCATCATTAATACTGAGATAACCTGGTGTGAGCAGAACTAATAACCTGCAGATAGCAGAATGATAGTCTTCATTCTTGTCCTCAGACTTCAGTAAGCTATCAAAGATGCTGTAGACTTAACCTCACTGTATTAGCCACATATTTCTGAAGTATTATCTCCATACAAAGAACATGTGGATGCACTTTGCAAATAATTTAAAACTCACAGGGAGAAATTTATGCCTCAGATCTCATCTAAATCTCCCCTTGTTTAGCTTGAACCCATCTCACTTGTCTTATCCCTAGAGTCCCTGGTAAAAAGTCCATCCTCAGTTTCCTGTAGGTGCTTCAGGTACAACAAGCAGCATTTCGTTGTTAATGCAGCAGTGGTTTGACTTTCAGATAAATAAACAGTTCCAGCAAGCTTACAAGCCATTTTCTAGTCCAGCTTTATCCATGCTGCAGCTTCTGGGTATTTAGTCATAGTTGCTTTTTGTAATTTGCCCAAATAAATGACTAGACCACTTCCTCAGTCCCTTCAACTTGAACTTATAGAGGCTGGGTGAGCCTCAGAAAAATCTCATAACAGAAAAAACTTCAAAAAATATAACTTTAGCTGTTGTATGGTATTGTCTACACCTGCACGTATCTGCTAGTGAGCTCCCGAACTGCGTTTGGCAACGTGTACCTGCTCTTTTCTACAGGAATCGGCTTCCTTGACTGCAAATAATTACTAAAATAGTAGAGCTGAAATGTTGCGTTTTGAAAAAAAAGTAGTTTTGCTTAAAACGTGCGTGGGACAAACTTTGATCATGGCCTTGGTGGTTACCAAAGAACAAAAAGAAGGGCAGTATTCAGTTGAGAATAATTTTAGTGAGTGAGTTTAAATTTGTAAGTGGCTTACTGACTTAGAAATGTGTAAGAAATGAATGTGGGACAGTATTAAAAATATTCTTTAAATTTAGGCCATTACTTTGTGCAGGTTTAAAGGCAGGAATTCCCTTTAGCAAGCAGATTTCAAGCTGCTAGTCAGGACTGCTCTGCTTAGCTGTCAAGGATCGTTCTTTTATGATGTTGGAGGCATTTCGTAGTTCCATCTCTGTAGCAAGCTCAGAGATGGTGAGTTTTTGTGGAAAACACACCCACCCTCCATTTGAGGAAGGACTTAAGGAACGTTAATGAGTCCTTATGTCTTTTTCTTGCCCTTGTCAGTGTATTATCACAGAATCACAGGATTATTGAGACCGGAAAAGACCCCCTAGGATCATCAAGTCCATTATGCTGTGGTCAGGAGAAGGTGTGTTATTACCCAACATTTTCCTCTCCTCCCCAGCCTGTTGAAAACATTTGCCAAGCAAGAATTTGTGGAAAACAGTATCACAAGCACGGGCTAAAGGGCTAAGAGGGAAGGTTTGTGCTACTTCCTATTTCCATGGATAGTGCAGGTGGTGAATGTGATCCTCCAGCGACATGTGCAACTCAGTGCAGTGAGAGTAGAATAAATCTGATGCTTCTGAGAGCAGGTGGTGTCCTAACTCTGAGGTTTCCTGAGCAAACTGAATTTAGGGAGTCTGTGCGATATAACCCCAAGCACATCAGAGTGTAAAGCATCAGGTGGAAGTTCCTGGACTTACCTACTGATTCCATTAGGCTACGACACATGAGGAAGCCCTCCACAGATGCATAAAATATTAAGAATGTCCTAGATGAAATTTGTGAGGCTCCATCCAAGAAAATAATCCATGAAAATCCCCTGCAGAGACTACTCTGAGAGTCATCACGGATCTCTTAGTACTGTTTCGTGCACAAAATATGGGTTCATTTCTGTTTCATACTCACAATATTTTTGCAATTAGCAAACCCAAAAATACTATACACTGATGAAAATAAATCCACACTTTTAATTTGTTCTGGAATAAGAGAAGGAAAAAACCATGAACAACTTTGTTGTGTCACATGTTGTGTTTTTGGAAGGGGCTCTGGTGAACGTCAACTGGTGTAGGTGTGGGATGTGAGATGGGGTAGAACACTTAGAAAATGGTTGAAACAAGCTTGAAATAAGCTTTGAATTAACTCATGATTTGAAAAGTACCCAAAAAGACCCTCTGTTTGCTATCAAGACATATGTGAAACTGTGCTGACAGTCTTTTAGGCAGCAACTCACAAACCGTCTATGGTGGCCATAGTCACGGTGTAGTGTTTTGGGGGTCCTTATCTGGATCCCCATGTGTCCCACCTGGTCACCACCAACATTGTGGGTCGGAGACCCTGACCATATTTCAACCAAGAGCTCCCATCTGAAGTGTCAGACACAAAGGGAAGGTTTAACCAAACCACTTACAGGCAATGGAACAACTGATTCAATTTGCAGAAGAAAGGTCTCAAGACATTTTAATTCACTCTACCCACCACATATTAGAGGAAAACAACCCTTGAAGATATAGACACAGACATACGGAGTTTTGTCACATCCTCTTACTCTATAATAAGATATAAAATGCCCCAAACACCTTCATTATTATCCTAATTGTAGCTTCTCCAAATCGCAGTGATTGCCTGACTTCAGTCTTGATCCTCATTAACCTTCAAAGTTCAGAATTCTCAGTCTCTCCAGTTGAGCACAGGTAAATTAGCAGACCTTGATGGTTCCTCCTGCATGTATTCAGAAGTGATAACATTTTCTCTCAGCAGCAGTGATGTAGCTCTGAATAGTCTAAGATGGAGAGAGCAGAGAAGAAGGCGTAAGTCATCAATGGGGGGAGAAGAGAGGGGGAGTAGGGGGGCAACCATTTTTTAACTTTTTAAACCAAAACTTTAAACCTTTCTTTTAAAAAACATTTAAATTGGACCCATAGATTTTACTCAGCTTTTAAAGCAGAACAATATCCCAAAGCAGATCTTATGTTTGGCTCTGTCTTTCTTTGCCGTGAACTGATGTGTCACAGATAAAATACAGATCGGGATCATTTCTTTGGCATTTATAGTGCAGGTGTACTATCAGATCACGGCTCTGGCCAAGAGAAGATGCAATGAATAGTAGTTTTGCTCCCCAGATCTGTATGTGCACTAAAATAATCCCAAGTTGTTCCCGAGGAAGCATGGGAATTTCATTGGCTTAGTTGAGCTGTTGGAGCATGCGTGTGCATTATGCATGATTAATGCAAAACTTAATGCAACTCCATTGTGTGGGCATTTCTCCTTCTTTCTCCCTAGCAGGGCAGTGTTCTGTAGCGCTTTCTTGAAGTAGTTGGTAGTAGCTGGTCCCTTCCAGATTTTTTGAGTTTATAAGCCTTAAATCTACTGCTGCCATCACAGAAGTGGGACTTGGCAGGGCTGGAGTGTGCAGTGCCAACTGGAATTTGCCAGCACAATATAGGAGGGTGACAAACTGGCTCAGAAGTGCAAATGCTCTGCCTGGATGTTAAAAGCCAATACCCACTAGCCACAAACCAATGAGGTTGGTTGGGAAATATTGTCAAACAAAATAGGTTTTGGGTTTGCTTTAACCCTGATTGCTTTAACACTGCCTGTGGAATCTTTTGCAGTCTACTGAGGTTGTCTCAGACTAGTTGAAGAGGAAGTTTGAACCACATTGCTTTAATTTGTTCTATTCTGAATTTTTGGGCTAACATTTGCAAATGTGCTTTTGGAATCTTCATCTATACACGTGAGAGATCATGTTTCCTAGGAAAATGTCAAATGAATTTTCCATATGGGGATTCTCGCCCTCAGAATCATCCCAAGAAATAAGAACTATCAAGCTGAAGAGACTGGTGGGTACATTTAAAATAATGTTTTTCTCACTTAAGTAGCAAACAAGTGCCACTTCCCATCAGCACATTGTGTGTTGAACATATTAGACTCTGTTCATCCTGAATTCTGTGATATTCAACCAGTTGAGCAGTGTCAGGTACAGCAAACTTTGGTATCAAGCTTCTTTCAAGCTGGAAATAAGGTTTTCTAGGGGTGGACCACCTCCCTGATGAAGAAAGGCTGAGGGAGCTGGATCTCTTGAGCTTGGAAAAAAGGAGACTGGGGGATGATCTCATTAATGTTGATAAATATGTGAAAGGTGGGTGTCAGGAGGATGGAGCCAAGCTCTGCTCAGTGGCATTCAATGATAGAACAAGGGGCAATGGCTGTTAGCTGGAACATAGGAGGTTCTGACCATTCCAGTGCCTGACCACTCTCTCTATGAAGAACTTTTTTCCTGATGTCTAGTTTAAACCTACTCGAAGCTTGAAGCCATCATAATATCTCTTCTATTTAACATCCTTCCCACCACCTGTTTTTTAGTGTTTACTGGCAGCAGTCATTTTCCTGTTCTAAATGAACTCAACTCTTTTTGTAGTTGTTGTTCTGGTTTACTGCAATCTCTGATTTCCCCAATAACCCTTTCTGTGCTCAAACAACTGTCCCAAGGGTGGGTACAGAGTGAATCCTTTGGATCTTGCTTTACAGTGTTTTATCCAAGCGACGAGATCTGGTAACACAAATGGCTGTCATTGTTTACTAAGTTTTGCTGGATTTCTGCTGCTTCATTTCTCACTGCTGCATTTTTCCATCATTTTGCAGACCTGCCCTCTTAATTTCTTATTTTTAACCAACTAGTCTGTATTTGTGGGCCAGACTGATTTCTGCAGATAGGAAACATCCAGCTCACAGAATCACAGAATGACAGAACATTAGGGATTGCAAGGGACCTCGAAAGATTATCCAGTCCAATCCCCCTGCCACAGCAAGATCCCCTAGATCAAGCCGCACAGGAACGTGGCAAGGTGCGTTTTAAACATTTCCAGTGAAAGAGACTCCACAACTTCCCTGGGCAGCCCGTTCCAGTGCTCTGTCACCCTCACTGGGAAGAAATTCCTTCTGTGGAACTTCCTCTGTTCCAGCTCACATCCATTGCCCCTTGTGCTATCACTGGATGCCACTGAGCAGAGCCTGACTCCATCCTCCTGACACCCATCCTTTCCATATTTATCAACATTAATGGGGTCACCCCTCAGTCTCCTTTTTCCAAGCTAAAGAGACCCAACTCCCTCAGCATTTCCTCATCAGGGAGATTTTTCTCTCCATCATCTTTATGGCTCTGTGCTGGATTCTCTCCAGCAGTTCTGTGTCCTTCTTGAACTGAGTGGCCTAGAACTGGACAAAACATTCCCGATGTGGTCAAGAAGGCCATTTGTAATGTTGTTCCATTTTCACAGATTTGGCTTTCAACACAGTTTGTTAATCATTTCCCTTTAATTACTTTCAACAGCACCCCAAATGTGACTATCTCCTAGTTTTCTATTGTTTGTCAGCTGTCCAAGAAGAGCCAAATATCCTCTGCCTTATCAAGTGCAGATATCACATTAGTTCTACAGTTCTAGTTCACTCTTACCCTTTTTTCCATATTTCTATTGCATTTCTCCTCCTTATACATATTTGGACCCACTAGCAGCTGCAGTGATACCACCTTTCATGTTTTTCTCAGTAGAATCAATTTTACTTTACTTTTATTCCTTCTTGAGACGTTTAGGAGGATGATGGCTTGTTGCATTATCAGTCCAAACCCACAAAAGGGGAAAATTAAGGGAGAGAAGCAAAGGATTGCTGTTGTACAGGATCAGTGAATCAGATCGCTAGCGACAGGGCTGGGGAAGGGACTGGAGGGAAAGTCTGATGAGGATCTTGGGGTGTTTAGGCTGGAGGAGAGGTAGGGGTCAGGCTCTTGTCCCAGGCAGCTAGTGACAGGACAAGAGGGCAGGGCCCGAAGCTCCCAGGGGAGGGTTAGGTTGGATGTTAGGAAGCCCTTCCTCACAGAAAGGGTGATCAGACTCTGAAATGGACTGCCCAGGGCAGTGGTGGAGTCCTCATCCCTGGAGGTGTTGAAGGACAGCCTGGCTGTACCCTTTGTGTCCTGATCTGGCCGCTGGGGTAATGCTAGGTTATGGGCTGCATGATCTTAGAGGTCTTTTCCAGCCTCAATAATTCTGTCATTCTGTGAAGTTATTTCTGTTAGTGTATTTGTATTCCAGTTTCTTTCACTTATTTGTCTGAAAGATCACCAAGACAGGTTCATACCATGAATGTATGGAGAGATTTAGGGTTTTTTATAAACTGGATGTGATTGTTAGGGTTTACTGTCTAGTTCTGTAATTTTGGAGGCTGTGCCGTTATCTAATATTTAAAAATGTCCTTTTTACTCTTGGTGAAAGCACCTGGTGTGGTGTTAAGTGGTGTGAGACTGTTAAATGCAGCTTTACAACATGGTGTCATATTTATGAACAAGCCAAATTATTCTCTGCAGAATTCTAGTGCAGAATGATTATACTTACACAGTATAAAAATATGTATCACTGCAGCCTTCTTTTGCTTCCAATTCTCAAAAATGAAATTATATTAAATGTCGGAAAGAGCCAAGCGTTTTTCTTACTGCCTTCAGTCACTTTCTCCAACAAGTTGGATGTAACTGTACTCTTTTGGCTCTTTCCTCTACAGAACTAAAGCCAAATCTAGGCATCAATTCAGCTTTTGCCTCTTCTAAAATGGATGAAGTCCCAATGGAAGTCCCTCAGCACCAAATGATTTTGTAAATAGCAGATTTAGAGGCAATATAAATACAATTATTTGGATAATTACATCTCTTTTTTGGTATGGGAAAAGAAAGTATTTTAAAGCTAATCGCTAGCTGCCCTTGAGTCTTGTCTGTAGATACCATTGTGAAAGAGACATTTGGAAAGACAGTGGGGCTGAATTCAAATCATAGCAATAAAATAGAAAAGCTCTTTGAGTGGGCTTGTCATTCATCTGTTCAACCCAATTAGTGAAACACAAAAATACATGCCAGAAATAATGCTTGACCTAATCATTAATGTGGCAGTCTTTGATTAACCCAGCCTGTGCAATGAGACGTCTCATGAAAATCACATATGTACTGAAAATATAATGGGATAGAGAGGGTTGGAGTGGAGTAAGCGTTCAAACAGCTTCCAAGGACTGACGCCCTCACAATTAATGCTGTTTGAAAGAGACACCAAACTGAAGTATATGGTGCCTACAACTCCTTCATCAACTTGTGAGCATATGGAGATACAAACAGATGAATGAAGTAGCTCTCCCTAAATTACTATTTGATGTAATTTTGATGAAATATGCTTGTAGTGCCTTAACTTACTCTGCTCTGTAGTTCTGCATCACTTAAGATGTGATCACTGTATATACGATTTTCTTTTAATAGAGGGCAGCTAACGCTGTGAGGTCACATAAACATTGGAGCCTCGCTGAGCTGCTGAGATGAATTTTAGCTAACACTGTTTTTGCTGCTATTGTTTCATACTGGGTATCAGATTGTTATTAGAATAGCTCACTGTTAGACACTTCAAAATAACAGATGTGTTTTTTAGGAGGGATTCTTGGCTTCCAGCTAGCATTGGAAGTTATCTAAAAGCCCATTAGCCATAAGGGTTTACTTTGAAACTTCTAATTACTCTGATAAAAATACAAACTTAGAAGATTCTATTTTTCTAATTTAATTAAAAATAAGTTAAACAAATGATACTACACTGCTGAAACTCTTAGCTGCAGAGGACTGCTTAATCATTGATAACACTCCTTAGCACAGTGTTTTCAAGATCTGACTAAAAAAAGATGTTCTAAACTAATTAAAATGTTGCTCTAGACCAGTGAGAACATTGTACATGGTCCAGTGTA
This sequence comes from Phoeniculus purpureus, assembly GCA_028565055.1. Taxonomy (NCBI): domain Eukaryota; kingdom Metazoa; phylum Chordata; class Aves; order Bucerotiformes; family Phoeniculidae; genus Phoeniculus; species Phoeniculus purpureus. The sequence continues at coordinate 23,304,713 of JAOXOE010000343.1, forward strand.
GGGGGGCAGCTAGAAAATGTAACACCATTCGATGCTGGAAGCGTAAATCTGGTACCTTGGAGGAGACAGTTAGAGGTGTGAGACATGAGCAGTAAATCCTAGGCACTTCAGAATAGATAATGGTCAGTGCCTAGAGATAGAATGTTGTTTATTTAGTGTAGATAAGATTTATTTAGAGTAGATAAGATAGGAGGCTGGTAGGAGGCTGATAGGAGGCTGAAGTGAATTACTGTGTTTACCTTTGAAGGTCTTGAGTTAATTGCTTGTAGTGAAAAACAGAACTAACCAACAATGTAACCCTTGAATGTGGCAAGACGAAGATGATTGGTAGAATGTAGCTATTGATGAATACTCTATGGTATATAAACCCAGCTATTTTGTAGAATAAAGGTCTTCTGACTAGTGATTTCTGGTGTCCGGGCACAGGCACTGTCAGTCTACCCCCTTGCACATCGTGATAGCCGAGGATGGACTGGCCAGTCTCCTCAGACTTTGATCTCATTATGGGTCCTAGAGTATCAGACAGGGAAGGCTGGGGGATGTGTACTGCCACAGCAGGAGCTGGAGGTCTGTTAAGAATACCTGGTGCTGTAACACGCTTTGCTTTTGTCATTGGAGGCATCCCGGGACGAGGACAAACGGGAGGTGGCATACCTACAATCACAAAGAATTGGTAACAAACTGGGCCAAAGAAAGACAGAATATTCCTGTAGAAGATAAAATACTTCACAACAATACTGAATTACATTGCTTTTTCTTCTAGAGCTTGAATGATTAAGCTGTCAATAACCCACAATTCAGTAACCATTTCCAACACACAGTCCTTAACACTGCCAAGCGGGTGGGGAAGATTATTACAAAATCCCAAAGACACAGCTATTAGGGAAAGTATCCTAAGTGTGACCATAACATAGATCAGCTTTGCTGTGGGCTTTGATAAAGACCAACAGTGACACTGTTGCAAAGAAAGACCAGAAAGCTCTAACTGGAAGTCATTAGTAAAAACTTAAAAACACACAGAAGAAGACAGAAAACTTCTGGTTCTGTTTAAAATGAGGTGGAGGTGATCTGGATCTCAAACAGGAACAGTCTCCAATTGGAGGACCACCAGAATAAAAAAAGAGTCACTGGCCAACATCAACACAAAGGAGAGTTTCGTCAGACATCACAGCTACGCAAGGGCGGAATACTGGACGATCTATCGTTCGTGGTGCAAGAGA
>JAOXOE010000343.1:23318969-23341222 GCA_028565055.1 Phoeniculus purpureus
ACCACATCTGGAGTATTGTGTCCAGTTCTGGGCCCCTCAGTTCAAGAAGGATGTGGAGCTGCTGGAGAGAGTCCAGCAAAGAGCAATGAGGATGATGAAGGAAGTGGAGCACCTCCCTTATGAGAGGCTGAGGGAGCTGGGTCTCTTTAGCTTAAAGAAGAGGAGAGTAAGGGGTGACCTCACTAATGTCTATAAATATTTGAAGGGTGGGTGTGAGGAAGATGGAGCCAGGCTCTTCTCAATGTCATCTAGTGACAGGACGAGGGGCAATGGGTGTAAGCTGGAGCATAGGAGTTTCCACATAAATATGAGAAGGAGCTTCTTCCTGGTGATGGTGACAGAGCACTGGAAGGGGCTGCCCAGGGGGGTGGTGGAGTCTCCTTCTCTGGAGGCATTTAAAACGCACCTGGATATGTTCCTATGTGACTTGGTCTAGGGGGATTGAACTAGATCATCTTTTTAAGTCCCTTCCAATCCCTAATGTTCTGTGATTCTGTAAGTCTGTGATTCTCACAAGCAACAAGTGATAGGATAAAAGGAAATGGCCTCATGTTGCATCAGGGGTAGTTTAGGTTAGACATTAAGAGAATCTTCTCTGTGCAAAGATGGTACTGTCATTAGATGACTCCGAGTAGAGCCTGGCTCCGTCCTCCTGACAACCACCCTTCACATATTTATAAACATTAATGAGGTCACTCCTCAGTCTCCTTTTCTGCAAGCTAAAGAGATCCAGCTCTTTCAGCCTTTCCTCATACAGGAGATGTTCCTTTCTCCTGTATTATTAGTTTTCAACTCTGAATGATCATTTCTTCTATTTCTCCTATCCAAAAAATAAAACAAACTAACATGTTAGTGTTAGTTCTGTGTTTAGTTGTGTTCCATGTTTCAACAACATCTGTATAATTCCCTCTAAGAAACGTCTGACTCCTATGATTTGTGATCCCATATTATTCTCATTAATATTCCCCATAAACAGTACTTTAATATTTCTGATAAAATCAGACCTCCTCTTAGTAGGGCACATGGAATCATTTATACAACATATTCTTAAGACTACAAAATACCGATGCTTTGCTCAGTACTGGAAAAGAAGGAGAAGGTGAAGGCAGGACATAACAAGACAGTGCCGTAAGTCAGGATGGGAATCACTGACACCACTGAACTGGATGAATCAAAGCTTGGAGACTAGCTTCGAGTTTTGGGCACTGTTTAGCTCAAGCCAAGCCAGAAAAGCCTCAAGCAACTCCACTGTTCTGAATTGTTTTAGCTTTTCTAAACAAATCAGAACAGCAAGTGCTATTGGAGGCATAAACAGATTTCCTATTTAAAATGGTCAACTTTAAGGCTATTGACCACATTCCCTCCCTTCCTGTCCCAATTTAAACTTGGCTTTCACAGCTTCTGCTGAAATTTGAGGTGAGCCAACTCTGAACCAAATTTAGTTTTGCCTGCTTTTAATTTGATTGGATTGGTTTGCAAAACAAACGGAGCAAATCCTCACAACACGAGGATTTCAAGCTGTTCGGCTTTTTTTGCATAATCTCCCCCTTTTTATCCTAATGTTCCCCTTTATTCAGGGCTGAGGAAACATGAAAAGTACATTTTTCAAAAGGAGTTTTTCTTTAAAGGTTTGAAATTGCTCAAGAAAATTAAAGGTAAGAGTTGAAAATTAAATCAACATGCTTGTCAACACTTGGAATAACACTCAATATGTATAGAGGATGTGTGGAAAACATGGGCCAAAGCTAGAGTTGGAGGGAAAAAATTGTCATTGATAGTGGAAATAACTTCAAATAAGGCAGCTTTTAAAAGCATCAGTATGCAAAAAGGTTCCTCTTACCATGGGCCAACTAGAGGCAGGTTCTCACAGCCTGTCAATTTGGTCAGTGTAGGCACTGCCTTCCCTGCAGCCTTGCTCCTGGATGCCCAATTGATTTATCCTCTACCTGCTCCTGGCAAAGTTTATTAAATTTTGTTTAAAAATAGCCCGCTATGATTATAACTCAGGCAGCTAAAATACTCCCTTTCTGTGAGGAGTTCAGGCTGATTCCTCCTGAAGGAGTTCAGCTGCACCTAGTGCACACAGGTTTTGATGCCCATGGTTTTGGTTTGTGGCACGAACCAACTAAGCTAAACACCAGTCTTCTGCCCTCCTTGGCATGAAGTGGTACAAAGTTGAAAACATAAAGGAGTGAGCTACCATGTGATGCTTTTTACCAATGAAAACAATTCTTAAATCGCTGCTGTCTCAGTGATCTTAAAAGTCTTCTCTGACCTAAACAATTCTATGATAAGGGAATTTTTACTCCTATTTCGTAACTCAGGAAGATTTTTCTGACTCACATGATCCCTCTTTTTCACATCACAGGAATAATTTCGAAAAGCAGGAGAGTGGTAGTGAGCAAGACAGTTTCTGTGAGAGAATAGACACTCCAGTCACTCCTTCCCTCAGCTTGCTTAGATTAATCTGAAATTTATATAAATACCTACACCTCAAGCCAAAGAAAAGCTTCTACTGACCACAACACGCCCAAGATTTTAGTGTTATTACTCTTCCATTTAGAAAACAAGGAGGAAGCAGCATGTTTCAAAAAAACCAAGCTTTAAATTGCCCAACTATCTCAGGTAAGCTGAGCAAAGCAGCACCCTGCACCTTCAGCTATTACTTATAGGCTAACACTGTATTTCTGGAGTGCTGCCTCCCACATTCAGGCAATAGAATAGCTTTACAGAGAGCTGGGCTAGCAGTAAAGACATTACAAATATTTACTTTGTTGTATTATTCATAATGTACTTCACTGCTCTGGCAGCAGTGTGTTAAAATCAGGCAAATGGCAAAGGAGTTAACGATTAACCCCTGCTGTTGCCAGCGAGCTGGCTGGGAAACGCCACCAGCTCTCCTGCAGAACCAACAGTTAGTTCCGCTGAACTTTTCATCTCCTACTTCCTCCGAGGCAGTTTCTTTCTTAAGGCCCAGGTGCATTAGATTTTAGCTCCTAGTCTTCTCCAAAGCAGCTTCTTGCCAGATACTCAGAGTCTGGTTTCCCCAGGTACAAGCATGGCCCAAAGGCTGTCCTGCGCTACCCTCTGAAGCCATTTCATTTTTTTTCCCTTCTCCAGGTCCAGCAAACTTTTGTTATTTCTTTCCCATACGCTTCACACAGGAACAGTTTCCAGCCCCAAAATAGCTCTTCCACCACTGGGAAAAGAGAAAGTAGACCCATTTTCCTGTACACTTCTTGCAATGGTCTTCTTGCCAAGCATTGTTCTTCATCTGTTGTGGAACATGACACCCTATTTAAATGTCAACACGAGTTCAACTCAGGCAGCCAGTGTATTTTTGAAGAGGCTCTACTCTGAGCTTCTTCCTTACTATCTAAGAGACCACATTTACAATCTCTGGATTAATAATACTCCTAATTATATGTGTTATTGTAACCTTTACCTACACCAAAATTAGAGGGACAGTTAAACTAAGAATTTCTCATCTGTGCACAGCTATCGGTACTCTGCCACAGACACGTACCTCTGCACCTCCAGTGCTACAATCACCGAGTAACTCAGTAGTCCATGAACTAAAACTGAGTCCAATGGGCATATGTGCTGTGGCTATTGCTAACTCACTGGAAAAGTGAAGGGATCTAATATAAAAGCCCAAACTGGTGAAGACAAGGCTCCACCTGTGCTCTGGGAATGTTAAAGAGTGACAAATTTACTTCAAAAGCAATGCACAAAGTACGGTTTAGGTAGAATCATAGAATTAATTAATTAATAAAGGGCCTTACTCTAGTTCAAACCAGGTTGTCACTGCTTATTACATAGAATCACAGAACTGTTCAAGTTGGAAAAGACTTTCAGGACCATTAAGTCCAACCATGAACCAAGCTGTCCCAAGGCCACCACTAAACCCTATCCCTGAGCTCCACATCTCCACAACCGTGAAACACATTCAGGGATGGCAATTCAATCCCCTTCCTGGGCAGCCTGTTCCAAGGCCTGAAAACTCTTTCCAGGAAGAAGTTTCTCCTCGTGACTACCCTAAACTTCCCCTGGTGCAGCTTGAGGCCATTTCCTCTTGTTCTATCACTTGTTCCTTGTGAGAAGAGACCCATCCCCACCTCTCTACACCCTCCTATCAGGCAGTTACAGACAGAAACAAGGTTTCCCCTCAGCCTCCAGACTAACCAGCCCTAACTCCCTCAGGTGCTCCTTCCCCAACCTTGCTGCACTTTTCCAGACCTGCCCCTGCCACTCAATATCCTTCTTGTATTGAGGTGCCCAAAACTAAACCCAGTACCCGAGGAGTGGCCTCACCAGTGCCCAGCACAGGGGGACAATCCTAGGTAGTCACTAAGGAACTACAAACACATTCATTTCACAACATAGAAGTGTGAAAAACCTTCACGTAACCGAGATAGAGTGAGACTCCAACATTACTGATGTATGCAGTCTAGCATTTTGTGGAATGTTTGCTAAGTGATCACGGTTGATTATTTTAATAAGGTGCACATTTTCATAGTTACACTCCAGCAAACATAATCATTAAAAATTAATCAGGAAGGACTTTTTATAAATCCTTAAATACTTGGGCTGTTTGGTTGGCTTCTGAGACAAGTGAAACATGTTAACACTCAGAAACCCCTCAAATAATGTGTGGAATTAGCACAGCATTTTACTAGAGCTTTAGAAAAATACCCCTGTCTAAGACTGAAATGCCCTGCCTTCACCTCTTGTGGTTTTTTTGCTTTTGTACTGTAACTGACAAATGTCAGTGTTTGAGAGGAAAACCCTAAATAGTTTTTCTTTGAATTTATTTGTTTGTTTTTAGAGTTTTCCTGATCTCGGTTAACACACCAACCTTCTTGAGATAGAAGATCAACTGTATGACAATCAATAGTTGCTGCAAAATACAGGTTAAAAAGATCCAAGGAGATTTGCCCTACTGAGGGTCCACTTCCACTGCCACCTTGGTACACCAAGACCATTTCGAAGATGTCTTCGAGAAGAGGATTTTTCAGCTGCCCAAGTGTAGAGTCATGAGTCAGACTCTAGGTAAGAGTTTCTCAGGAGACCCTGAGGTACATTATTTGGTCACAGAGAAGACGCTGACACCATATGAGCTGCAAACAAGACCATGTCTTAGAAGCCAAAGGATTTGCTACACTAAAAATCACAGAACATTAGGGATTAGAAGGGACTTCAAAAGATCATCTAGCCACAGCAGAATCACCTAGATGTAACTGCACAGGAACATGGCCAGGTGGGTTTTAAACGTCTCCAGAGAAGGAGACTCCACAACCTCCCTGGGCAGCCTGTTCTGATGCTTTGTTACCCTCACTGGGAATAAGTTCCTTCTCAGATTGATGTGGAACCTCCTTTGTTTCAGCTCACACCCATTGTCCCTGGACCTATCATTAGATGCCACTGAGCAGAGCGCAGCTCCATCCTCCTGACACCTGTCCTTTCCATATTTATCAACATTCATGCCTCCAGCCTCCTTTTTTCCAAGCTCAAGACCCAGCTCCCTCATCCTTTCCTCATCAGGGAGATGCTTCACTCCCACCATCATCTTTGTAGCTCTGCACTGGACTCTCTCCAGCAGCTCGGTGTCCTTCTTGGACTGAGTGGCCCAGAAATACCAGAGTTCTTATAACAGATAGAGCTGTCAGGGGTAGGTTTTTTCAGGTAGTGTTGATAAAACGTACTTTTGTCTTAAAGCTCATCTAAGGTTCCTGGCTGCCAAAAGCAAAACAACATAACTGAGGAAGAGCAGCACACCTAGAGCATTTGATGTAGCACAGCAACTTGCAAATGGTGAGTAACTCTTCCATTTTGCTCAGGAAATGTTTAATTTGTGGTCCCAAGACAAAACAGCCTTTGGTCATAATAGCTGATTATTAAATTACAAGAATTATACTCAAATAATAACTGTGGACTCAGCTCAACAAAACCATAACAACTCAGGATTATAAAAACAATAAAGATGCCAGAACAACCTTATTTTGGTCCTTTGTGTAGACAGGAAGATCCAAGACTGGAACTGAAGATCGATGCATCAACTTTTCCGTTGGTCAGCTGTTTTCAGCAAGCAAGCCAGCTGCTTTCAGCTTGATTCAGGGCAAAGTTAAAGACTGTTTATAATCTAAAACCTGCACCATTTCATGAAGCTGCGTGGAAGTGGATGCACACAAGGATGGCACCAAGGAAGAAGCTACGCCAAGCTAGTTCCTGGTCAAATAACATGAGCAAAGAGACGGACAAGAGGAAGACTACAGACAGAGAAAACAGCTCCTCTTAGTTTGAAAAGCTGAACATTGATTTCAAGAACTGGAGTCCACTCTCATCTCTAGATCCTGTTTGTAATCTGATAAACATCTGAATTGAAAAAAGATGTTTAGGTAAAAAGAGATTGGTTTGGTACCTGTTTGGTTGGTTTTTAATTTAGAAAGTGTCTTAATGTTTGTTCTATTACTAAAATACTGTGAATTCGCTTACAAAATAAGTAGTCATTAATTCCTGTACTATACAACCACCTCCTGGCTCTGTAACACCACACATGAGACCTCTTCCCTAGATATTACTGCTAATTAAACTCTCATTGGTTGGAAGGGAGCTCAGAGATCACCCAGGGCCACCCCCTTGCCATGGGCATTGACACTTCTCACCAGATCAGGTTGCCCAGAGCCCCATCCAACCTGGCCTTGAATACTTCTAGGGATGCAGCAGCCATAACCTCCCTGGAAAACCTGTTCCAGTGTCTCAGCACCTTCTCAGGGAGGAATTTCTTCCTAAAAAGAAAACTAAAACACTCCAGTCACCAAAAAAATGTAAATGCACATTAAAACCCCAGTTAAGGTTACACACAACATGACATCTCTTCTGATCTCCACTTCTTTCAGATCCACAGTGATCTGAAACTGTGTTTACATAGATCTCTGAATCCCCCCTCCCGGAGCTGAACCCCACTCATGTCAGTAAGAACATCTAACCTACTAGGACTGATGGCAGGGGGATTAGACTAGATAATGTTTCAAGGTCCCTTCCGATCCCTAACGTTATGTGATTCTGTGACTTCCAATGAGGAGTGTCAACTTATCATCACGATCAGTGAACTGTGTATTCAATCGTTCCACATCCATTGCACTCATACCCAAGTTCTAAATTATTTCTCCCTCTCTCTGAGAAGCTTTAGTTAAATTCAGTTAAAGATAAAAAGCCAACCCCTTTGCTGGCTTCCATTCACAGACCTGATACTGCAGAATGCCTTCACCGAAATAAATGCACGCAGTCAGCAGAAACCACTGCCTGATCTGCAGGAACAGCGAGCGCTCTGCGCTCTGAGCGCAGCCAAGGGAAGGGGAGGGAAAGCTGGCCGAGGGGGCAGGGAAGGAAGCTGTGCTCTGGAGATATGGTAGAATTTTTGTAATTGTTTAAAATTTGGCAAACGACAAACATCTGGCATCGTCTGCAGCAGCAGCAGCAGCAGCAGGTTCTGGGTCCTGCCTGTGCTTTGGTCCGTTATGCAATTCAGCAGGAAGAGAGCCATGTATTTGATATTGCCTGAAATCACATTTCATTTGAGGAGCAATAGCCAGGAATAACTCCTTCGCTTCCCAGGAAAAGGAGAAACCAAGCCTAAACACACAGGAGCAGCAGTTTTCTAGCCTTAATGCCAACATGGAAAATCCAGGCTCAAACTGTCTCACAAAACTCCAGAGAGGAGACAGATGAACAAACTACATCTCTCTTTTTTTCATGTTTAATGACTATTTTTAAGGCCAGAGATTTGAAGAGCATCTTTTAGTCCCTGGAATGCCATCTCCAAGGAATTCAGCTTTGCTTTTCACATTTTTCTACTAATGTAGAAACTATATATAGAGTTAATAAATATACCAAGCCACGTAAAACCTAAGGCATGACAGACTACCTTCCCTCTTCAATATTTTTAGATTTGGCTTAATATATTAACATGGTTAGTCCATGGTTTTATAAGGACAGCTCTCCCTACAACAAAAAGGGCAAAGTTTCACTTAAGCTGTAGGTGGCATGGAGGTTCGTATCTTCTATAAAAAGAAATCACCCAATTTAGAATTTTTAAATTTAAATATGGGAGTTTGAATGCTATTTTAAAGCTATTTTCAGGCTTGAATGAATAAATACTTGGTCCAAGACCCTCAGAGCTTGAGAATGATTTTCTTTAGTGGAAAAAAAGAGCATATCTCATTGAAAAAACTCTATTAAAAATGTCTCTGACATTACAACCTTCACTCAAAACTTTTCTCATTGATTTGCAGAGTAGTTTTTGAAAGGTTTCCATCAAGGTATGTTTCTCCATCCTGAGATTATCTTCAGAAAATTAATTCACTGTCTTCATCTGAGGCTAATGGACTGGAAAATTTAAAGAGGCTGTTATTGATGGGATGGGGAAAGAAAACATGGGGCAGTGGTGGAAGAAAAGGCAAAAATTGCTACTCCCCACTCCTCAGAGAAAGTCAGGCGCTGCAGCGCACACCCAGAACCATTTTACCACATGAAAATATTCTGTTTGCTTAATTATTTTTATTCTATTGGCAGGAAGCATTTGAGAGCTCTTTTTGGCTGTCTTTAAAGATGAGGAAAGCGAGTGTGCTCCTTGCCATAGTTAGAGCAGATGAGGCAATCTTTGAACCCAAACATCAAGCAACTAACTTGCTGAGGGTTTCCCCGCTTGCCCAAATTCATTTAATTCCAGGTAAATGCCTGGATCCTGCTTTTATGTAATCTTTCAAACTGTTAATCTAAGATTTCATCAAGCTGGTGACCAAGGGGGCCCCTTTGAGGTGCCCTGTGCTGCACTGCCTGTCCCATGCCAACAGTATGGGTGCCCAGCTCGTGCTACACCTCTGGGCTCAGCCTTGTACAGGAGCTGTGAGATAAGGATTATTATTTGGCTAACCAAAACTTCCTGGTTGGAGAAGCTGCTCCATGTGCAGAGTGTTCACAGTAACCTGGCCAGACCAAACCACTGGGATTCCAGCTAGGCTGGGATCTGCATTTAGAATCACAGACTGCTTTGGGTTGGAAGGGACTTTCAGGGTCATCCAGTCTCACCTCCTGCAGTGAGCAGGGACATCCTCAACCACAGCAGGCTGCTCAGAGCCCCAAGGTCCAAGCTGACCTAGGATGGTGCCAGGGATGGGCTTCTCCCACCTCTCTGGGCAACCTGGGCCAGGCTCTCCACACCCTCAGCAGTGATGGTTTCTTCCTTCTCTCCAGTCTGAATCTCCCTCTTGCAGTTTAACTGTCACCCCTTGTCCTGTCCCAGCAGCCCCTCCTAAAAAGAGCTGTCAAAAGATATGCACATGTGATAGAGCTCAGGCTAGGGTTCAGATCTGGATAAATCAGACGTGGGAAAGCACGGTGCCTAGGATGCTAAAATGGGTGTCCTCCATTAGAGAGACGAATGGGATCTCAAGGACGATCAGTTTCTACTTTGGAAGAGAGAGGCTACAGGGGGCTATGCTGGGCTCTCATCTTTATCTGGGATTTCCAGGCCATAAATAAGTGTCCATGGCCTTTCCTCCTCGGCTGGCCTTACTGCAGCTGTACCCTACAGCTCATCCACAGCCCCACAATGAAATGCCTGGGATTGTTCAGCGCATGGCAGCCTGCTCAGAAGTCCTGTGCTACAGCTTGAACAAGCCTCCAAAAGTTTAGAAATCCTTAAGGAAAACTTAAAAGCTGCCTGCTTTATGCCTGAAAACCTTCCCCAAGTGAGGCATGAATGCATGGTTGTTGCTGCTGACAGCGGTGGGGCAAACTTGGTCTGGAAATTCCTCATCCATCCTTCAGCCCAAAGGCATAAGTTCTACATGAGGAAGAGTCTGAGAAAGACAATGGGAATACCAGGCACGTTAACATAATTACAGCAGAGCCTTCAACAGCAGGGAAAGCAATTGCTGCCTGACCATCCAGCCCAGAACACACGCCGAGGACATACAAAACGTTTGCTGCACCAAACAGGGCTCCCCATTATTCCCCAAATGATTTAGAATCCCTCTGAGGACCAGCAGCTGCCAAAAGCTATTCTTAGGTATTTGAAAAAGCTCCAGAGTGTTTGAAGATGGGATACTTCTCTCGTTCATAAACACCATTTTTATTTTAGAGGGGAGTTACATAAAGTGCATTATTGTAAGCAATATTTAGTAAACTTCCAAGGAAGAGAGGCAAATTTATTCCATACCATACCCTGAAGTTTTTAATAGGAAACATGAAGGTCCAGTTTAAACTTCACATCCTAACTCTGATTTTTCTTTTATGGGACAGCCTGTACAGATTTAATCTTTCTCCTTAAAACAAAGAAACCAGTTCTCCCACCATCCACACAAAAAAATAAAGAGGGAGGGGATAAACATTTAAAGGATGCTCTGCTGCTGCACTGATAAAGGTTTAGTCTTTGAGATGCAGTATAAAACCAGGCACAGCAGCCATTTCTTTGCTACAGCCCAGTTCCAACCCTCACTCGGTGTAACAAACAACTGAGATATGGTTAAAGATACTCTAATGGAGGGAAAAAATGTGGATGTCACAAGTCATGCAACAAGTCATCTTATGCCTCTGATGTGTGCAAGAGTTTGGCTGAGAAAAGGTTGGTTGGATTATTCTTCTTGCAAAGACCCTAAAATACCTTTAATTTCCAATTTCATGGCTAATGATGTAAAACTAGTTCTGTTCACTTAGTACATTTCCAGCAGCTTTTCCTAAGACACCTGTGCAATGTTTTATTAATCTATTTTCTTGCCTTGCTGAAGGACTGGCACAACCATCTGCCTCAGGTGGGCTCTAGCAATAAGTTTAATCTCAAGTCGTCTTACAATCTAGAACCAAGATTTTTTTTTTTTTTCACTTCAACATAGTTAGACTTTTTTTAATTCCTCATTTTGATCAGTAATTTCTTAGTTGTGAAGTATTTGCAATGAAGATAATCCTATATCAACCTGTGAAATACTTACAACTCATTCCCAATTTTAATTCCTTCTTAGAATAATTATGTTCCATTATAAATAAACCTTGTCTTAGAGAGAAAAGCCAGACAAATAGCTGTTTTCTAATAGGACAAACATCACTGTTGCATATTTTGCCACATATTCTTCTTATTCATTTTAACTCTATGGATTTTAATTGTAAAGAGTTGTAATAATAGGTAAGTCATGTGATGGATACGTCCTAGGCTCAGCTCACCGAGGAACTCATTCTCTGGAGCTCTGGCACACAAACTTCACTTCAGTATTTGGTTCAGGCAAAACATTTTTCACCAAGTTATTCATTGTGGTTTGGAAAAATAACTAGAAAGGGCTTTTTGCGTTATCCATTTTAAGGAGTTTAGCATGTTTCTGTACCAATTTAGTACGTCCTTGTATAAATCTTTTCAGGCGCACTTCTTCCCATATGCTGAATACATTAAAACCCTATTATACATACTCAGTATTTCCTCATTGTGGTGCTTTGGACATAATTATAGCTTCTTTTTCAAAACAGACAAAAACATGTTGAATGTTTTCCCCCAAATTAAAAGAAAACAAAACAATCTCCCCTGGAGCCACATGTTCAAAAGGAGTTACAGTAAGCAAGGACTTTCAAAAGTCTGCTTAGTCCCTTTAAGACAGACCTAAACACTGTAAATACAGCCTGAATGGAAATAAATTTGCAAGGTGTAACTCAGAACAGCCTCTTCTGGATTTGACTTTACTTTTTAATTTATTTCAGTCTAGAACTGGAGTGCTATTGTTTATCAACTCATTTGTTAGGTCTTGCTAGAAAATACAGTCCCCATTACATTCAGGAATCCAAACACTAAAGGTATTACTTAAAATTAGAATCAAGGTTTATTTTAAATCAGTATTAATTTCAAAATTAGAATCAGTATTTTAAATCAGTGTGAATTTTCAAGTTGAAATGAGTATCCATTTTAAATCTGTATGAATTTTTAAATTAAAATAAGAATTCTTTTTCAATCAGTGTTAATGGCCTCAAAATTGTGTCAAGGGAGGTTTAGATTAGATATTAGGAAAAAATTCTTTACTGAGAATGTGGCTGGGCACTGGAACAGGCTGCCCAAGGAGGTAGTGGAGGCATCATCCCTGGAAGTGTTTAAAAACTGAGTAGCTAGAGCACTTGAGGCCATGGTGTAGGGGTTAGGGAGCTACTGGGATGAGGACTGGACTTTATGATCCTGGAGGTCCTTTCTATCCAGGATGATTCTATGATTTTTTAAGTTGTAATCAGTATAAATTTTAAATCACTATGACTTTTTAAATTAGAATTAATATTCATTCTGAACATGGATGTCATTGCAGGAAAGAGAAAGACCTGCATTTTAAAATCAGTTTATACTTCTGGGCAATCTACTGTTGATCTTCAAGTTGATTTGCAGTCAGAACACTTTTATTGTTCCTCAGAGCATAACATCAGACCCTACATATGTAAGAACCTACAGGTTTAATATCTTGCAGGTTTTCTGACCATTCCTAGTATGTAGAATCTTCAGATCTGGCCAAACTACGTTTTTATGGGCTAAACTGGTATCTGGACTTCAGTCCTCTGAATGACACTGGAGTGCTCTGCATCACCAGACCTTTTCAAGGAATATGAAAGGAACAACTAACTCTAAGCTCCTAACAAGTTTCAGACAGCAGCTATGGATGGGCTCCTGCGTGTTGGTTTGTAAACCAAGTCCATAAAGAAGTCACTGCTTGGTTAAAGCAAAATAAAACCCAATAAAACAGCTTGCTTGTGCTTGAATGTTGTGGGCAATTTCCATTTAAGTTAGAACACTGAAATATAGCATTTAAAAAGTTGGGTTCTTACTAATAGGTGTCTTTTTTGTGTTTGCATGGGCTGCTGGTATAACAAACGTGTTCTGAGTAAATAAATTTTCATATAGTAAGTAAAGACAGACGTGCCCAGCAAGATTAAAAAGAAAAGGCGCAGGCTGATCAAGGAGCAGACGAGTGCAAGACGTGAACAAAGTCAGCGGGTCATGCAATCACAGACAATCAATCATTCAATAGACAACTGGTTCAGCAGAGTCCATAGTACACTGGCAGTGCTTGCTCTGCTCCACAAGCCATAAACACACCACGCTGATCTATGGGACCATGTCGGAAAGGAGCAAAAGTCAGAACTCTAAATTGTTCCAGGAAGAGCAGCAAGGTCAAGGGCACCGTCAGTGGCTGAGGTTCCTGCAACGGCAGGAAACATGTTCATAAACTTGTGAGCAGCACACGCCAGCTGGGTACCTTAGAGTTCAGTAATAAAGCACAAATAGCAGCCTGTTGGACGGTTGTGTTTGGTCTCCAACTGAATCTTCTGTATGATCACAAATACTCCCTCAAAAGACGCAGTTACATACCTGAGCTCCAATTACATGCTAAGTGTAACTTAAAAAAAGGGAAGGGAAGTTCCCTGTGAGCCCCTCCATGGTCAGGAACACTGAGACTCAGTATCAGATAAATATAAAGAATAGAAAGTAAGCTAATGAAGAGCCTGTCTGCCTTTATAAAACTCACTGGATATGTCACAGATAAGGAACCATATTACAGGGACTTCATTTTTTCTGTTAGAAATCTCCTGATCAATCATAAAAATCAATAATAATCAATCATAAAATCACGGTTTGTGCCAACTTGATAACTTGAAGCGATCCAAGCTCTGGAAGTTCTTTCCAATCAACAACACTTGGGTGGATAAGAAGCTTTCAGTGTTTGTCCTGCCTTTAGTTGTGACCAGCCCACTCAGAATGTCTCTAACATCCAAGTCAAAAATTAAGAGCCACAACATCAAGAGGTCAAAACACTGAGTATCGAGCACCTGGACAGTCTTGGTGATATTGAAGTGGTTGTGTTACTCATTGGTTATCACCCTACCTGTTACTACTGTGTTTTAATCCTCATGGTTGATTATGGATTTACACCGGAATGGAGAGAATTCCAGGACTAGGAAGATCCTCATCCTTTAACACACTTTACAGGAATTACTAACAAAAACTGACAGGATTTTCTCAAACCAGCAGTGGATTTTGCCACCTATGGCAGTGGTGGACTCCCCATCCCTGGAGATATTTAAGGACAGAGTGGCTGTGGCCCTTAGTGCCCTGGTCTGGTTAATGTGGTGATGTCAGGTCATGGGTTGGGCTGGATGAACTCAGAGGTCTTTTCCAGCCTCACTAGTTATGTGTGATTCTGTATGATTACAATATCCAGAACTGTAGGACACATAAAACCCCCCCTTATTTGTTAAGAAAGACTGAAAGAACTACATTTCACATACAGTTGACCTGAAAGAAATATGAAATCCCTTCTAAGATCCAAAGAAGATACTGATAAGTCAGAGAAAACAGGAAATGTTCATCTTCATTTTCAGCAAAAGAGTTCAGCTTGAAAAGGATCAATTACGAGAATTCCATGAGTGCTGCAACAGGTTAATTCAGATCACAAAATCACACTAGAGAACTTTTAAAAAAAGCTGCCATAAATGTTTGCCAGGTAGAGCTTAAATATAGGGAAACACTGACCTGAACCTACCTCTAACCCTATATTTTTCGCATCTTAAGGTTCACCTTATCAAACTGTAAGTCCAACCATGTCAAATCCAATGTCTTTGCATAGCATAGTCCAAAGTTCACGATGATCGATAAAATATGTCACCAAAATGAAACTTTTCAACAGCTAATCAAGAGAGCCCATCATCAGAATCCTAATCTGCGTTGTCCCCAACAACAAACCCGATTCGTCTTCAGATTTTACACACGTAAGCTCAAGTTTATGATGATGATTATTCTAAGTTATGATGAACATCTGAAATTTTCCAAGACAAACTTTTCCTGCAGACAGGAGGTTGTGTACTTGGTTATCCATTTACTTCCTTGCTTACAACAGCTCCGACAGCAGTTCCTAGGTTCAGGAGGATCTGCAGGCTGTCAGGGCCACTGAGGATTTCCAGCTGACATCTCAACCCAAATAAAGTCTCTTCTTCTTAATCCAGACTTCCTTGCAGCACTGCATGAAACCCATCCATCACTGCCCCACAAAAAACAATCTGGAAGTTATAGATTGATAGCTGACATTGAGAAATAGCTCCTACACGCCTTGTAGTCCTTGGTCTAACAACCAAACCTGACCAGTGCTAATGCCTCAAAAATTATCAGTAAATGGACAAATTCATTAACTGTCACATTTTTCTGCATAACTAGCATGCCTTTTTTTCCAGCTTGTAAGACAAACCTGGATTATTTGCACCCTTGAATTCTGAGGTATTGATTTCACATTTACAGTCCACGGTGCAGTAGCTGAATTGTGAATCTAAGTGTCTTATCCCTTCAATATTTCTTCTTATACAGAACACATTCATGTCCATCTAGAATAATAAAATCACAACTGGTTGGGTTGGAAGAAACCTGAGAACTCACCCAGTCCCAACCCATCCAATCTGGCCTTGACAACTTGCAGAGATAAAGCAGCCATAACCTCCCTGGTCAACCTGCTTCAGGTCCTCAGCATCCTCAAAGGGAGGAATTTCTTCCTAAGGTCTCATCTAAATCTCCCAGGCCCTTTCTTTTTGGAGTCATGGCAGAGAAGAAAGTTGCGTGTGCCTGGTATGTGCTTGCTTTCCCTAGCTGGAATGCTTCAACCCACTGGAAGTTCTTTATTCCCTCAATTGCAGTTGCCCTTGATTTGAGACCAGCACAGTCTAGACCAAGAGATGCTCACAGTGTCACCTGCACGAGGTTTAAGCATTGTGGAGTTAAAAGTGGCATCATCAACAACAGGGTCAGGGTCTGCTAAAAGAGAGGTTACCTGGACTTCAGAGTAGTCAGAGAGGGTAGAGGGAACCCAGAACTGGTAATGGAGAAGGACAGACTGGCTAGGTGTGATGCCTGCCATTTGAGAACCTGTCAAAGCAGCAAAACTATTTCTGGAAGGAGACAGATGAAGACTGAGCAGAAACGAATCTGAAATCATGGATCTGAGACTGAGAAGTGTCTTGTTAAGAATCCAACATCATCTCAGAGAAGTCCTGTGAGAATTAATTCATTTATGGCAGCCACACTCACAGTAATAGTGGAGATTAGAGGAAAGAAAACAGCTCATTCAGTCCTGCTGACGTGACTGTGCTTGAGATCAGGATGGGCAAGAAATAAGACTGACACAGGGGTGACAATAGAGGAACCAGTGGAAGTGCCTACACTCACTGCTATCCACTGTCACAGACACCCAGACTGCTGCAACTCTACAACACTGCACAACACTCAACAGCTACTGTCAAATGCCTTCTCCACACCCCCAAGTGCTGATGGACGTGGAAGATAACACATCAATGCTACCATGGATTTAGATGTTCAAGTAGGATGTCAAGGTGATGTAAGATAGTCTAGCATGTCTCATAAGCTTGTTTTAGACACAAAAGACCATCAAGAAAACACCCAGCAAGACTCACACAGCAACTAGGAAAATTCAGAAGCTACCTGCTGTTGTAAACAAAAGAGACCTGTGTGACTTCAGTTCCCTGTGTGCCATCATCCCTCATGAATCTGTTTTATGATGCAACCGCCAATTAAATGACAAGGCACTGTTTTTCCCAGCAGGATTCCTTTCTCGTGCTAAGCACAAAGCTGATCCCCCCGGGAATGAACCAGTGTTATACTGTACAGGGATACTAGATTCTAAGGCTAGACTCCTCTCTTGCAAAGCTGCAGTTCATGAACTGCAGAATTTATTAAAGCAATTGAATGTTTCTTAACAACAAAATCAGAACATGAAATCTATTTTCTCTTCTAATGTCACAGAACTTCACAGTGAATTTAGACAAAGAGTTTAAATCAAACATTTGTCTTATTGGGTTGTTTGTTTTCCAGATGCTGAATTTGGCACCCCCACCAATATCTCAAGTGTAACATCCAATTTAAAGCACTTAACAGAAAGGGTGGAGACAAGCTCCCTCCCCAAAAAGAACCCCCAAATAAATGACAGTTGATAATTAGAAAATACATTTTCTTTACAAGGCTGTGAAACTCAATTTTCAGGTGCCTGTGCTGCTATAACCTCCTTAGTTAGTTGTCACACTCTTTGGTTCATCAGTACTTGAGAAATTCCTGTATATGGTGGTGGTGGGTGCTGTAAGCAGGCTCAGAACTACAATTCAGCCTTCAAAGTACTATTCAAACAGTTTGTAGCAGTCTTCCAGTCAGGAAGGTCAAGTAACATCTTTCCTCGCTGTGTAGCTAGGATTATTGACCACATATGCTCATCATCTTCCCCCTGTGAAATCTGTGCCAATAGTGGTGTGTGAAGTCAAGGAAACACTCATCCCAAGTCACCCCAGGCTCAGGCCCATGACCCCTCCAGAAGACAAGACCTGAGGAACACCAGAATTGCAGTGATTTAGAGGAGCTTCCTATTCAAAAGGCAGCCAAGAGTGGATTCACCAGCAGGGCTACTGTCCACAGGCTGCTTACTCCAATAAATATACCAGACACCCTTACAGCCATCACCCAGGAGATCACAAGGAAGGTATTTTAAGTGAACGCTTGTTCTGTGCCTACATCAACAGCTACAAATGACCTAACTCCTCACCTCTGCTCTGAAAAACCTAGAATGCGTGATGAACTTCAATTAGGAAGAGCTTATCACCACCCTGAGTACCCATAACGGCTAGCTGGTGATCTGCTGGTAGAGATGTGCTGCCTCTCAAGGAGGTTTCTCCTGCTTATATTCATCTGACTTTTCAGATTAGAACAATTCTACTTACTTCTGTTCATTAAAGTTAAGGTCTTTGTACAAAAATGATTAAAGAAAGATTTCAAGGATGCTGTTAAGTGACATGCGAGTTACAACAGACCATATGAACAACTTCTAGAGAAATCTTTGGGAATTGTTCACACATATTTCCAACTTTTGACAACAATAGCTTTCAGACCAGTGATATTTGCTAAAATACAGGCAAATCGACAGTGTTAGTATTATGAAACAAAGAACCCAAACCCAACAGTTCTCTGACACTCTGGACATGAAAACTTGAGATTCCCAATCTACAGAATAAATACAGCCGCATGCCTTGTAAATCCCAACTGCAGTCTGATCAATAGTGGTGGGTCCCTGGAACAGGTTGCCTAGAGAGGTGGTGGAGGCCCCATCCCTGGAGCCACTCAAGGTCAGGCTGGATGGGGCTCTGGGCTATCTGGTCTGGTGAGTGATAGCCTGGTTTGTTGCAGGGGGGTTGGAATAGAAGCCCTTGAGAGATCCCTTCCAACACATTCTATGATTTTGTGGTAGTATGGGACCAACCAGTGGTTTACCTCAGATCAGATCCCATGATCTTGCAACTGAATTTCATCTTCACTTGTTTTCCTACAGAGATTTCTACAGCTCTCCAAAGCAAATGCATGTGATGCTTTGTGAATACTAAAGCATTTAATGAAACATCACACAAGCATTCCGAGTGACAAGTTAAGTCACTTTAACTTAAAGCAGACCTTGAGCAACAAAAATATATTTGGCTTTTACAAAGAGCTTGATTTATCATTTGGAAAAACAAGATTTTAAAAAAAGAGTGCTTTGCTGGGACAGGAGTCAACCGCCAATGAACCTGAAGGAACCCTAAGACCTCAAAACAAGTCTCTCTAAAATAGGGACTAATTTGCATCTGCATGAGTGTATCTGCCCTGTTTTTCCTCAACTTTACTTCTTCAGAGATATTTCTCATAGAATCGCAGAATCATAAAATCATTGTAGCTGGAAAGGATCTCTAGGATCATAAGTCTAGTCCTCATCCCAACAGCTTCCTAACCCCTAGACCATGGCCTCAAGTGGCCATGATCTAGTTTTTCACTAGTTTTTTAACCACCTCCAGAGATGGTGACTCCACAATCTCCCTGTGCAGCCATTTTTCCATCAACAAAGGCAAACACAGCTCAGAGGTTCAGAAATGGTGAACAGAAAGATATTTTGAAATACAAAACATGAGCCACATTTTCCTAGGGTTTGTTTGGTAGAAGAAATATTAGAAACAGAAAATCCTACTGTTTGTAGGAAGTCTGGGAAAAATTCATGGTGTGTTTCAACAGCTTGCTGTAATTGCAGAAGGTGTTGGTCTCTTCTCACAAGGAACAAGTGATAGGACAAGAAGAAATGGCTTCAAGTTGCACCAGGGGAAGTTAAGGTTGGCCATGAGGAAAAACTTCTTCCTGGAAAGGGTCCTCAGGCCTTGGAACAGGCTGCCAAGCGAGAGGGTTGAATCACCATCCCTGGCCGTGTTTCACACTCATGGAGATCTGGAGTGGCCTTGGGATAGTTGGGTTCATGGCTGGACTCGATCCTATAGGTCTTTCTCAACCTAAATGGTCTTATGATCCTATGCAGGTATGTTAATGAAACTGCTGACCAACCCTTGCATGGAGCCTTCAAGATGCTCTAAGGAAACACAAGGTATAACAGATGGCTTAAATATTTTATTTATTAGGTAAAACTCTGCTACGCTCAGCCACCAGCTCTCAGCCTACTGCTGCCAAGATTCATTGTACCCTGTAAAACAATGACCAATCCTCTCTAAGAACTTTTTCTTTGTTGTTACAGGCTGACTATGTAAGAAAAAAGCAGATTAAAAATTAAAAGCTCTAGTATTTTTTAATCTGGAGTTATTTTCTTTAAACACTTTAAAAAAACATAATAAAAAATGCTTAAGTTCAACCCAAGTCACATTAATAAAAACATTAAAGTAGAACAGATTTCCTGCACCCAGGATAAGTAATTGAGGATCACAAGTTCAGGAGTTCATGGCTTAAATCCTCTTCTGGATGCAAAGACCAGCATTTCATCATGTTTTCTTCTTAATTCCTTACTGTTCCCTTATGGAATTCAAAGTCTAAGCAAGAAAGAACTTTGGCTGTAATGAAAATAAATCTGTCCCATTAAAAAAAACACACATTAACCCCAGCTATTAACTTGGAGGGCTATTAGCAACTTGTCTCTTGCAAAATAGGACAATGATGCTTCAAGTTCTTCATTCTTGAGCTAAATTATTGCTTTTTAAGTGACACTTTCTAAGATGAAGACAAGGAACATACTTTTCTTTCCTATTAAAACCAGA
Organism: Phoeniculus purpureus; assembly: GCA_028565055.1. Lineage (NCBI taxonomy): Eukaryota > Metazoa > Chordata > Aves > Bucerotiformes > Phoeniculidae > Phoeniculus > Phoeniculus purpureus. Next base: position 23,339,091 of record JAOXOE010000343.1, read on the forward strand.
AAAAGACAGCATTTAACATGTTACATCCTTACACAGGGCCCGGCAATACAAACTACTGCTTTCAGAATTTTCATTTTCTTTTCCATCATAAAATTTTCAGCCACTTTTTCAAAATATGAGAAAAGATTAGTAGGCAAGAATCATCCCTCAAACAGATAACATAAAGACCAGTATTCCTACTCCACGGCACGTGTCAATTAGCTCAATGTGAGCTCATTTGCTACTGGTACATGGCAATCGATGGTCTCCAGCCAGTGTCCTTCTTAGGAACTTAGACAGTCTGGAGATTATTGATAACCAAAGATAAAAGGAGCAACTTTGCTGCTAACAGCCCATCTTGAACTCTCTGAGGGAACGTGGGGTAGAAGGTAGAGTGGTTAAGAAAGCTGTGTGGAGCACTATGTTTCATAGAGAGGCTCTCAGCAGTCCTTATTCACAGCTGTTTAAGGGCTACCTCAGGTCTCCCATGACTTTTACAAATCCTCTTAACAGCTCCCCATATGTACTGCTCCCACCAAGGCTGTTGCAGTCTTTAAGCCTTCAGTTTGGCATTACTGGGCACTGCAGAACGTAACATGATTTCAGGGTCTTTTTGCAACATCTAAGCTATTTTTACCATAGGTCTACTTGTCCTTCAGCTGCAAAATCCTTTAAGGTCACAAAGAATTATCATGCCAGCTCTCTGGCAGCAATGACTGCCAGAAGATCCTACAGAAAGAAAACTGCCATCTATGACTACCCGAAAGGAGGGTGTAGAGAGATGGGGATTGGTCTCTTCTCCCAAAGAAGTGATAGGAGAATGAGGAAACGGCCTCAAGATGAACCAGGGGAAGGTTAGGTTGGCCGTGAGGAGAAACTTCTTCCTGGAAAGGGTCCTCAGGCCTCGGAACAGGCTGCCCCAGGGACGGGGTTGAATCACCATCCCTGGCTGTGTTTCACAATTGTGGAGATCTGGAGCTCAGGGACAGGGTTTAGCAGTGGGATGGGACACCTTGATTCATGGTTGGAATTGATGATGTTAAAGGTCTTTCCCTATTAGAGCAGTTCTACGATTCTATGAAACCTGATTCTGCAAATTCCTTTTAAAATACCTGAACTGAGCGTTATATTAGTGGAGAAAGGGAGGTAAGATGGTTTGGTACTCTACTTAAAAGCGGGGGGTGTGCACATGAAAAAGCACAACACCCTGCAGCTACAATATGATGCTGCTAAGATTTCAGGGAAGTGCATTTAACTGTCATTAAGTCTGGAAAGAAAAACCAATCTACAGTCTGAATTCCCACAGAGCTGTTTAAAAACGCTCCCCTGTTACTAAAAATGCCCCCTGCTCTGCTGCCTATGCCAGGAGGAAGAAGTAGTTGGGTAACACCACCTGCATTTGCTGGCACGGATTTAAGGGAAAAAAAAAACCCCATTATAAACTGCGTATTTTGCATAGAATCACAGAACACCAGGGATTGGGAGGAACCTCGAAAGATCATCCAGTCCAACCCCCCTGCCACAGCAGCATCACCTAGACCAAGTCCAGGTGGGTTTTAAACATCTCCAGAGAAGGAGACTCCACAACCCCCTTAGGTAGCCTGTTCCAGGGCTCTGTCACCCTCACTGTGAAGAAGTTCCTTCTGATTTATACAGAACCTCCTGTCTTCCAGCTCACATCCATAACTCACAGAACCACAAAACATTAGGGATTGGAAAGGACTACAAAAGATCATCCAGTCCAATTCCCCCCACCACAGCAGGACACCGCAGATCAAGTCGCACAGGAACATGTCCAGGCGGGCTCCAAAAATCTCCAGAGAAGGAGACTCCACAAACCCCCTCCAGTGCTCCATCACCCTCACTGGGAAGAAGTTACTACAGAATCATAGAATCAGTCAGGGTTGGAAGGGACCACAGGATCACCAAATTCCAAACTCCCTGCCATAGGCAGGGACACCCATCCCTAGATACAGCTGGCCAGAGCCTCATCCAGCCTGGCCTTAAACACCTCCAGCAATGGGGCCTGAACCACCTCCCTGAGTAACATATTCCAGGCTCTCACCACTCTCATGTTGAAGAATTTCCTCCTCACATCCAGTCTAAATCTACCCAGCTCCAGCTTTGCTCCATTCCCCCTAGTCCTGTCACTA
>JAOXOE010000343.1:23346797-23365577 GCA_028565055.1 Phoeniculus purpureus
AGGAAGGGGGGAAAGGGGTGGGGGGGGAAGGCAGCAGACGGGTCTCGGTGTGTTATATCCGTGTGTTCCCCGGCAGTGTTCTGCGCTCCTGGCTCACGGAAAATGGTCTTTGGCCGCTCTCGGCTCTGCCCGAGCCCCGGCAGGGAGATGCCCTGGGAGGGAGAGGAGGGGAGGGGAGGGCTCCTGCTGGAAACCCGCCGCTCCGCTCCGCTCCCCGCTCCCTCCCCAGCGGTAATTTCTCTCTCTCTCTCAAGGGCTATTTTTGTCTCCCCGGCTCAGCACTGCCTCTGGCTGCCGCACCAGGAAAAGGAGAGAGGGAAAAGCCGGACCCGCGTACCTGGATCCGGGCGGCGCCGCCTGCGGCCTGGGGCGGAGGAAGGGGATGGGGCAAAAGGAAGGAGATGGGAGGTGGGTCCGTAAGGAAACGTCACACCAGGGAGCGACGAACCCGAAGCGGTACAAACCTCTGGCCTGGGAGTGTGTACAGAACCATGAAATGGTTTAGGTTGGAGGGGAGCTCAGAGCTCGCCCAGTGCCAACCCCCTGCCATGGGCAGCAACACCTCTCACCAGAGCAGGTTGCTCAGAGCCCCACCCAACCGGGCCTTGAACACTTCCAGCGATGGAGCAGCGACAGCCTCCCTGGGCAACCTGTTCCAGGGCCTCAGCATCCGCACAGGGAGGGATTTCTTCCTCAGATCTCATCTAAATCTCCCCTTTTTTAGCTTCAACTCATCCACCTTGTCCCATCACCAGAGTCACTGATAAAAGGCCCCTCGCCCCTTCAGTTACTGGAAGCTTCTATAAGATACCCCTGGAGCCTTCTCCAGGTTGAACAGCCCCAACTCCCTCAGCCTGTCCCAATAGCAGAGGGGTTCCCACCCTTTGATGACTTTCATGGCCTCCTCTGGACTTACTCCACTCCTTATACTGGGACACCGCAACTAGATGCAGCCTTCCAGAGTCAGGTCTCACAAAAGCAGAGTAGAGGGGGAGACCTTCTCTCCCCCAGTTGCACCACAGACAGGGATACACATGCACCTACAACAGCATGAAATGTACCAACGCTATGCACCAACCTCCTAATGAAAAAAAAGGTCCCTTTCCATGAGCTGTCACAGCAGCACACAGACCCTTCTCCCCTTGGAATATTCCAGCTGTACCAGTTGAATGAGAAAACAGTCCCAATAGCTTATAATAATGTTTAATCCAAACATGGTAATACACAAATCTCAACAATAAATGGTTTTTCCTTCATTTGCTTCCATTTTGAGTCCTAAAACAAAACGCCAAGCTAGGCAACAGGCATCGCTGTCTTGTTTCAAGCCTGTAATCTCACAGACTGGCATCCCAAGGACAATACAGCATCTGGCCCTTCCCAAACTTCCACTGCTCCACTCAAATGTGATCCTCAATTTACTGACCATAACAAGAAGGACTAAAACACTTTCAACCATTATCTCCAAATATTACTATTTCCCTGTGCTTTTGAAGACAGATTATTGACAATTTAATACGTTGATAGTCACACGTGCGCGATATCCTGCGTAAAACTAGAGCGAGATGACCCCTGGAGGTCCCTTCCAATCCCTAGTGATCTGTGAGATTGTCATCAGCTTCAAATTAAAAAAAATACTGGTTTTGTCTAAAATGTCTTGAGATGCACACGGCAAAAGGAACTAGAGTTTGCGAACAGGAGGGTTTAGATTTTTCCAGTTGCTCTTTGACTCAGGTGGGAAGTGTTGGATGGAGGAACAGGTGCTGTCTACTTTGAGCTCACACCACAGTAGGGTGGGAAGAGCAAGATCCAGAAAAGAAACAGGTTCTGCTCTGCCTGGTTCAGTTTGTGGAGAAGACCAACTTCAAGGGCCAGATAAATTGGATTTTTGTGATACTGCTTGATCTAGGCTGGAAAACATTTGATCTTCCTTCTTACATACATTGGGAGGGGGCAAACACACTAGAGACAGAAATTGCCAGGATCTGCCAAGGCAGAACAGGCATTTTTAAGTGTTAATGAACTACATTTTTAAGACAGACTGCTTTTTTTCCCTACTGACATTGTCCTGTCTGGAGGGGCATAAACCACCTCTGGTACAGGTAGGTCTGGAAGCACAGCAGAGGGTAACTGCTGTTTTTGGGGGCTGTCAGGCACGGGATACGTGATCAACAGCTTTTGTGGAGAGCAATCATGTTTGCTGTCTGCTGCAGCCCTATGAGGGCTCCAAACTGAACAAGCTTGGCTAGAAATCACTAACTGGGTCTGGATTTTCATAGTTCTTCAGGTGCTAGAAGTCATACTTTATGATGCACAAGATATGCACAACCATATTTATTTCCTATGTAAATAGCTCAGTCAAGGACCTATGTCCCAAATGTGGCTAGTGTCAGTCAGTCCTAGGAGCTGCCCTGTTTCTTCCCCCTCCTCACCTCAGCAGTTTTCTCCCTGCATGGGGATTTTTGGTGCAGATTTGTTCCCAGCTTTGAAAAGGCTCAATGCCAATAAATGGGATTTGACAGGATCCTGGTATATCCTGCTTTTACCTTTCTCCAAAAGAGGGAAAGTGTTTCTCATTTCCTTTCTCCCCTCTTGAAAAAACCCCATGACCCTTTTGGGTCTCTTCCTCCTGAGAAAAGATCACACAGTTCAAGAAAGACATGCGCTAGCAACCTGTGCCCAGAAAGAACTTCTGGCTGGAATTACATTCCCACCCCTCCCTTTGCTTTTCTCAAATACAGCTCTTAGCCCAACAGATTCAAAACCACAAATCCTAGACGCGATAATAAACACAAGAGAAGCTTTCACCCCTATTGGAAGCAGCAAATATTTTTTTCTCTGAATCACAGATACCCATGAATTTATGTCTCCTCTGCACACAGATAAAAACTGGGAGCGCAATTCAAATACTCACCAAAGGTTTCAGCAATGCTGCTTTACCAAATCAGCTTGTAGTATATAGGAATAACAACAAAATCATGGGAAAGGAGGGCTTTTTTCTGTTCCTTCCCTCTCTTTTGAAGCAGTACACACAGCGTCCTCCTGGAGCTCCTGAAAATGGGGTATTTCACATCCCTTCCGCTCCATCAGATCAGGTGCTGTATGTACACACACATGTATTTCTGTGTGCACATCCAGAGAAATGTAAACACACACTGAGCTGGTATGTGGGTGCAAAAATGAGATGAATCTGCTTCAAGCTCAAACTTGCTGTGGTCCTATAGAGAAACCAGGCAACAGAGCACAAGCCCTCCCAGAGGGACATCTTTATTTCCTGCTTTCCTTTGTGGGTCCCTACCTCAGGTCATGTTGTTTGTGAGCCCAGGTCACCAGTGTGAGACTGTGTTCTTGAACAGAAGAGAACTGACAAGCCAGCTGGAGGAAACAGCCATGTGGGGTGTTCACCACTGTTGGAAGGTTACAGTCTTGTTTCTTATGACCATTTCTGTTTGGCAAAAGAGAGGCACAAAACCCCAGTGAAAACTAATGGGAAGCACCTACAGATGCAGTTCAAGAACCCAGGTTACTTCTCATCCCTCTAATCCAGAGCAGGATTGATGCAGAGCTGTTTCTTCCAAACATTAGGCAGAAAAAGTTTCTCCACAGAAACCCTGCAGACCCTTTGCAGCCCATCTTCTCTCTGCACAGCCTCTATCATGGCTTCTGTTCTGTTCTCAAAGGAAAAAAAGCAAATTGAAAGACGGATGTAAACAAAAGCCTAGGGAAGAGCTACGCAACTGGGAAGGAGATTCTTCCTGCTTGCCACTCTTCCTGCCTCAGCTTTCCCAGGGGTCTCTGAATTCTCTGCTGTCACCATCCTCCAGTGTGGGCACTACATGAGGTGGGTAATGCTGTGGTGAGCTGACCTGCCTCTCCCCCTTGACCACCCTTTTTCATGCAGCCCATCACTGCAAATCAAGATACTCAACTCACCAGGACCTGTTTTTTTTTTTACTCCACCCCATCGTCACACCATGGTCTAAAAAGAGGCAAAGAAATTGATATTTGCATAGCTATTCAAGAAAAAGAATTCTTTCTCTCTGGTAATAAATTCTTGATAAGTTTGTCTCCCTGCAGACATCAAATATTAACACAAAAGCAGACACTTCCTGGAAGGCTACATTTGGATTTTTATAAGATACATGAACCAGGAACCAAACAAATGACTATTCTAACTGTATTAAAAATACAGACAGAGGGTCTAGAAAATACACAGCACATGTTTTGAGGAGATGCAAATGTCAGCCTAAAAAAAAAAAATCTAACCTTTATCCCTTTGTATAAACCCTCACCTCAAAAAAGTCCTTAAAAGAATTTTGAGAGGAGCTCTTCTATTTGAAGAAGTGGGAGAGATGCCAGAGAAGGTAAGGTGTGCACTTCCCCCCAGTGACTGCGGACCTGGGCCCAGACTAGCTTCACATCTGTGGATTAAGGACAAACTCACTGATGGAGGAGAGTGTCAGGCAGTGCTGAGGGGTGTGGTGATGCCCTGGCTCCCTGACCCAGTTTGCTGTCCCCATTCCCATGCCACACTCCTTTTCTTGGCAGCTGTCACTGTATAACTCACCTGACAAACCAACTTGCCCCTTGCCTGCTTCTCCTCCACAAACCACAAGCTACGCCATCTCTCTGAGGCACAGAGGGACAAGCAAGTGACGTGCTGTGGTAGAAGACCATGGACCAAAGGTAATAGGGTTTGAAGAGAAAGAAAAGTTTTCCTGGAGAGAGAACTGCAGGCAGCAGCTCACAGAAACAACATCAAGGTCTTTTTGCCCTGAGAAAACATCTGTGAAGGGGAGTATTAGCTGCAAGAGGCAGATGCTCCTGAGAAGCCTCGGTGGAAAAGCACCAGGTGAAAATGGATGTGCAGTACACGTTAAAGAAAGAAGACAATCTTTTTTCATTCAAACTAGCTATTCCTCATCCATGTCCTGCATGGAAGTGGAGGAAAAAGGGGAATTTTTGCTCTGCCACCCTGCTAGACTAAGTAAACTCATGTGGTTGAAATATTTTTAATGTTACAGTCAAATAATGCTGTTTCAAGACAGGCCATTCCCCCTCCTCACCCTCTTAAATTGAATAAATAGACTCATCTGTTCACAATTTAGAGCAACTGGAAATTAGTTCTACTCTGTTGTTCAGGACGGTCCTCAAGATTAAACAGAATTAAATAAAGCCTGGCAAAACAAGCAAATATTACCCTAAGTTAGAAATTAATTGATCAATAAAGAAAGCAGTCAGATAGAATTATACAAGGAGTTATCTGGAATGTGATGTGCAGTTCTGGGCCCCTCAGTTCAAGAGCACAGAACTGCTTGAGAGAGTCCAGATGATGGAGTGGAGCATCTCCCTGTTGAGAAAAGGCTGAGGCAGCTGGGCCTCTTGAGCTTGGAAAAAAGGAGACTGAGAGGTGACCTTATTCATGTTGATAAATATGGAAAGGGCGGCTGTCAGGAGGATGGAGCCAGGCTCTGCTCAGTGACATCCAATGATAGGACAAGGGGCAATGGGTGTGAGCTGGAACAGAGGAGGTTCCATGGAGGGATATATTTTACAGTGAATGGGCATGTGAGCAATCCCAGCTGTGTGAACTTAGCCAGAGTCTCAGCTAAGGGCTGTGAAGCCTGCTCGGAGAGTTTCTCAAGGTCAGCGATGTGCAGGTCTGTGAAAGAGCTGGCAGGCAGAAGGAAAACAACAGGTTGTGGAATGAAAACTAACTCATTCATGGGACAGATGTCCTTAACCAATGGCAGTAGCTTTTAAGACATATGGACAGATGTGTTGTACCAATCAGCAATGTACATGTATTGCATGGACTGCCCAGCTGTGTATAAAAGGGTTAAGGTGATGCTTAATAAATGGCATTTGTTTGATCATATTGATCGTCTTGCATCTGTCCATTTTGTATTCCCAGGAGTTCCACATCAATCTGAGAAGGAAGTTCTTCCCAGTGAGGGTGACAGAGCACTGGAAGGGGCTGCCCAGAGGGGTTGTGGAGTCTCCTTCTTTGGAGACATTTAGAATCCACCTGGCCATGTTCCTGTGTGACTTGATCTAGGGGATCCTGCTGGGGGATTGGACTGGCAGAACTTTTGAGGTCCCTTCCAATTCGTAATGTTATGTGAATCTGTGAGTTGCTTCTTCAAAAAACAGGGGCAAAAATTTATAGAGGACACTTGTCCTGGATGGATTCTCTGCAACATTCTGCCCAATCTCTTGCATGTGCAAGAGCAAATGCTCAGGTTGGCTTCCAAGACTTCCTTATGTGGGCAGGAATGACAAATGAGAAAATACCCACCTTGTGAGACATCAAACACATGAGACAAGAGAGGTGCCTCAACGTGTATCATCAGACATAGTATTTTAGTTTTTTCACTGTTGTTTAGCTCCTCTACTTGAGGAATTAAGTTTTAAAAAAAAAAAATAAAAAAGGAAGTCTCTACACAGTTATTGGCATTCAAACCCAAACCCATGCTCTAGTTTATCTCAGTGCCTGCAGAAATGGTCAGTGGAGTCCCTCAACAAAACAATTTAACAACCAGGAGCAACAGTACGTTCATAGTCAGTCACAGGATCACAGACTGGTTTAGACTGGAAGAGACCACAGAGCTCATTCAGTGCCAACCCCCTGCCATGTGCAGCAACACCTCTCACCAGAGCAGGTTGCCCAGAGCCTATCCAACCTGGCCTTGAACACTTCCACGGATGGTGCAGCCACAACCTTCACGGGCAACCTGTTCCAGGGCTTCAGAACCCTCACAGGGAGGAATTTCTGCCTCAGAAAGCCTTTTTCCTAACATTTAATGCCCTGGAGGGGAGAAGAATCAGGGGGACCTTGTTACTTTCTGTAGGTACCTGAAAGGAGATTGTGGACAGGTGGGGGTCAGGCTCTTCTCCCAGGTAACTAGCAACAGGATGAGAGGGCAGGGCCTGAAGCTGCCAGGGGAAGGCTAGGTTGGATGTTAGGAAGCCCTTCCTCACAGAAAGGTGGACTGCCCAGGGCAGTGGTGGAGTCCTCATCCCTGGAGGTGTTTAAAGACAGACTGGCTGTGGCACTTAGTTCCCTGGTCTAGGTGACTGTGGAGATAATAGGTCATGGGCTGGGCTGGATGAGTTCAGAGGGATTTTCTAGCCTCGGTAATTCTGTGATCCTGTGATCCCAACACACAGGAGAAATTAGTAAAACTTAACTTCAGGAAATGATGCTACCAAGATGTGTGCAGTAGCCTCACACACTCTCCCACCCTGATTTATATCAATAGTATTTACTGCTGAAATAAAGCTGTTGCTTGACTGCATGAGTCTGGAATAGCAAATCCAGACAGAGCACCAAACATACTGAATAACCAACCTCCCAGTGTTTTTCTCCTCATCCATCTATCTTTCCCTAACCTACACGTCTGTTTATAACAAATGCTTGATGAGTTATATGCGGCTTGGTCTTCTGCAGGACAGATCTTAACTTACCTGCAGGTATTTTTGTGGAATATTTTTGTGGAATATTTTTGTGTGATTTTTTGGATTAAACAGCTATCACAGATTTGTTCTCAATTGAAGAGATGTGATGTGTTGACCCAAGTGGTCCTTTCCAATCCCAGGCTCATGCTACCATCAAACTTCTGTGCTTTCATGGTGTTTCTTTCTCTAGACAGATTAAGCAGGAGATATGAAGATGAAGCAGACTGATTACTTATCTAAATGATTATTTTGTTTACATATCTATGTGTCAGAGAGGAAAAAACATTTCTGGGAAACAACTCTACTTACTCTATTCTCTTTTCCTTTTATTCTCTTAGTCAATTCCATGCTGGTCTTAAAATTACAATCATATCCTGAAAGAACCTTTATAACAGGAGATAATTAAATCCAAACTCCTATGATTTTACTGACCCTATTTGCACAACAAAGCACAAATTGGGCTGTTTGTATAACAAGGGTTGGATGCTTTGGAGCAAACGTTTAATTTATCCTAAGGAGCAAGAGTATGGATGAAATCCGACAGGATCATTACATGTAGCCATGTGAGGATTGGTCTCTTCTTCCAAAGTATAAGTGACAGAACGAAAGGAAATGGCCTCGAGTTGTGCCAGGGGAGGTTTGAGTTGGCCATGAGGAACAATTCCCCAAAAGGGTTGTCAAGCCCTGAAACAGGCTGCCCAGAGCAGCCCCCATCTCTGGAGGGATTGAAAAGACACTGGAAGGCTGCAATGAGTCTCCCATAGCCTTCTTTTCTGTAGGCTGAATAACCCAAACTCTCTCAGTCTGGCCTCATGCTGCACTATATGTTTTAAAGCAGTTAAGAAGGTTTTAAAAAGCTTAGAGCTGCTTGGACCATTTAACAACTTACCAGCATCTGCCTGGCCAATCGGCCTGCCTGCCACTCCTAAAACATTGCAAGGCTTTTAAAGCCACCCCACAGGCAATCTCTGCTCGGTGTCAGCTGGAGCAATCTGCCACCCACCTCCCGAAACACAATGACATGATTGTGCTGCCGTGTCTTCTCAGCCTGTTCTTCACGATATGCAAATCTCAAGGAACAGCATTTTGGATCCCGATGCAGCAGCACAAAAGCTACCATGGTTAGAAACGGCTTAACCTGTCAGCAACGCTGTCACCACAAGTGCTGCCACCAAGAACTAGTGGATCATAATCTGCCACTAAAGGAACATTAGCTATGTTCTGCCTATTGTCTTCTCTTACATAAGTTCTTTTCCATGGGCACCGATTGAAAAGGCTTGATTTAAATGAAAACAACCCACTATTGACAGATCTGTTCTTAACCTTTAAGACAGCTTAGGATTGCTGACTGCTCATGGAGGGAAAAGCAGCTATTAATAGGTCAGCCTTGCAACACATTTGCCAGAAATACAAACCGGCGTAATGTGCATACAAAGAGGAGAGCTTGAAAGAAAACACACAAGGATGCTCTGTCTGAGCATGCCAGTGCCTGGCATTAAGCTGGGTTACGGCTCCTCTGTACCATTTGAACTCCAGCGGTCCATACAACAATTTATGGTGTGTTTGAGAAGCAGCAGCTGCACCTCCCAAACTACATCTGTAAAAGGAATGTGATACATTTCAGAAGTCTATCCTATGTCATTCATTTTTACATCATTTCACTGAGGCTGCAAAGGCAAATGATGTAAAAGACAGCAAATGCCCCAGTTTGAGATGTTCTTTGCAGCTCAGGTGCAGCTCCTTTGCACGTCTACACCAGCAGTCTCCTCCACTGAAAGGTGGATCTACTAAACCTCAGAATGACCATCAGCTGTGAGATATGAGAATGACTGTGATCGTGAGAACAAAACAAAGCAAACCAGAAAGATAAAACCTCCCCTACCTCCCCAGAAATGGAGACCCAAAACTTACTAAATAAGGTTGAGTTGCAATGTCTGAACATGTTTCAAAGTCATGTAGATGTGGAGCTTAGGGACATTGTTTAGCAGTGGCCTTGGAACAGCTGGATTAATCACATAATCACAGAATGATAGGGATTGGAAAGGACCTCAAAAGATCATCTAGTCCAAACCCCTTGCCACAGCAGGATCACCTAGACCAAATCACACAGAAACACGTGCAGGTGGGTTTTAAACATCTCCAGAGAAGGAGACTCCACAACCCCCCTCAGCAGCCCCTTCCAGTGCTCTGTCACTCTCACTATGAAGAACTTCCTTCTCAGATTGATGTGGAACGGTTTTGTTCCAGCTCACACCCACTGCCCCTTGTCCTGTCATTGGGTGCCACTGAGCAGAGCCTGGCTTCATCCTGCTGACAACCGCCCTTTCCCTATTGATAAACATTAACGGGGCCACCCTCAGTCTCCTTTTTTCCAAGGTAAATAGACCCAGCTCCCTCATCCTTTCTTCATTAGGGAGATATTCCACTTCCTTCATCATTGTGGCTCTGCACTGGACTCTTTTGAGCTGTTCTGTGTCCTTGTGGAACTGAGGGGCCCAGAACTGGACACAGTATTCCAGATGTAGTCTCATGAAGGCAGGGTAGAAGGAGAGGAGAACCTCTCTCCATCTACTAACCACTCCGCTTTTAATCCACCGCAGGATACCACTGGCCTTCTTGGCCACAATTTAATAGTTATGTCCTGAGGTGCATTAAGTCAGGTGTAAATGAGACAGAAGAAAGTGTTTCAAGCTGCCACTCCAGCCCAGCACCATATTAACATGAAATACCCAGGCGGGTCAGGCTTGGAGGAGACCTGGGGATGGACAGGTCCCTTTCCTCGTGCTTGCATCTCATCTTGGTGAGCGCTTGTTTCTGCTGTGGAAGTCCCATCTGGCAGAGGGAAAGGACTGAGAAGATGGCAGGCGTCCACACACCTTTTGGAGCCTGTTCCTTCTATTGTGTCAGCAAACAATAGGCTCCCTGCTAATCTGCGAATCTCCTCAGGCTCCCTTCATGCCTTTACCATGCTGCTTCCCCAGCCCCAGGAACCCTCTCTGCTATTTACAGTGCTGTGCATGGCCAGGATATTTCTCTGTGTGCCCTGCAAGAAGGTGACCAGAAAGGAGACAAAGGTGTCACCCAAACAAGGGCCACTGTAACTTGTTAACTTCCCATATGTTGTCCCCAAGAGTTGATGTGATTTAGGGCACGAGCTGATGGGTGTCTTCTGCAAAATGTATGGAGCACAGAGCCAAAGATTAACACAAAAACTGACGCTGTGGCAAGGTATTTCTCATTATTGTTAAATTCTGTGTTTATCTTCTTCTGGACCTTGAGCACTTTTAACTGTACATGGAAATCTGAATTAGCTTCAGGATACAAATCACATAATAGTGGTCATGATCTTTATGGCAGGCTTTTGCCATTAATTTCCTGAACACATAGTAAACCTTTTATTCTATGCCTTCTGAGAATTCAAAAAACAGGCACACGTGCTGTTTCAGGAGATGGTTTAGTGGTTGGGTGGAGTAGGGTGGACCATTTAACTTGATGATTTTCACAGAATCACAGAATTATTGAGGCTGGAAAAGACCTCTAAGACCATCCAGCCCAGCCCGGGACCTAACATCACCACATCAGCCAGACCAGGGTACTAAGGGCCACAGCCAGGCTGTTCTTAAACACCTCCAGGGATAGGGACTTCACCAGTGCCCTGGACAGTCCAGTCCAGGCTCTGATCACCCTTTCCATGAGGAAGGGATTCCTAACATCCAACATAACCATCCCCTGGCAGCTTCAGGCCCTGCCCTCTCGTCCTGGCCCTGGTTGCCTGGGAGAAGAACCCGATCCCCACCTGACTACAACCTCCCTTCAGGGAGCTGTAGAGAGTGATATGGTCCCCCCTGAGTCTCCTCTTCTCCAGGATAAACACTCCCAGCTCCCTCAGCCTCTCCTCAGCAGACTTTCTCTCCAGTCCCTTCCCCAGCCTTGTTGTTAATCTGGACCTGCTCCAGATCCTCAATATTTTGAAGTCTTCTTGAAGTGAGGGGCCCAGCACTGCTCCCCTCGAGACGTTCCTAGTCCTGCTGGACACAGTATTTCTGATCCAAGCCAGGATGCCATTGGCCTTTTTTGCCACCTGGGCACCCTGCTGGCTTCTGTACAGCTGATTGTCACCCAGTACTCCCAAGTCACTCTCTGCCAGGCTACTGTCCAGCCACTCATCCCCCAGTCTGTAGCTGCAGGTGGTTATTGTGACCAACGGTAGGACTCTGACCTACATCTTCCTCTGCTCCAGCAGATCAACACTCACACTCAACTTGGTGTCATCTGTGAATTTTCTAAGGGTAGATTTGATCTTGAAGGTCTTCTCCAACCTTGATGATTCTATGATGCAAAGTACTGACAGACATAAACCCAGAGATGCTCCCTACCTATTATGTAAATGTCTTTGTTTTTTTGAAATTATACTATATATATAATTATTCTATATTATAATGATAATATCTGTCAAATTTTAAGAACTTATCAGCATATAACTGTTCTGATTGTAATAAAAAATGTGGTAACTTAAAAGTCATTCTGCTCAATACTCTCTACATATTTGGATTACTTAAGCTAAGCAAATCCATGCATTATTCCCTCTATATATTAATAAAATAATCAGATTACCTTTTTTTTACAGTTTCTCTGTTCTAAATGGCCACGATAATGGGTTATTTAAAATTTAATTTTTTCCTTGACATAGGAAAACCCTAACCCCAGATTTAAATATTATTATTATTATTTATTCCAAGCTTAGGGTTCAGATCTGCTCACTTTTAACACTTTATCATCATCTCGGTAAGAGGAGAAACCTCTGATTTCTCACAGAAAACCTGCTAGACCCATGCACAGTGAAGACACGACCTGTTGTCCACTAAGGGTTAAAGCTCTACATGTTATGCAAAACTCCATCAGCAATAACAATTTTCACCAACTGCAGTGAAAAGGACAGAATCTCGTAATGCAATTCATCTGGCTAAACGCTGATTCCTCCAGCCCAGCTCCTCATCAGATGTCAAGCTAATAAAATAAATCAAATGTGGGATGTGATCTATCTCACTCTATCGCAGATGTTTAAAAACTAGGACTTAAAAAAACAACCCCTTCCTTGAAATGCCTCTTCCTCTTCACAGACTATAAATGGATTGAAGGTGAGTTCAGCTAGAGATCTAATAATAAGTGATCAGAAATCACACTGAAATGGAAATAAAGGTTAGACCAGCAGGAAACTGAGCTGAGCCACTGACTGGCAGGGCAGGCAGCCAGGTGAGGGTGTTCTCAGGGATGTGCTAATCACTTGGAACGTATTGGAGCAGAGCTCTGGTCACACACCTGCCCCACATGCGTGTGGGTGTTCTTCACCACACTGGTGCAACATACTGCTTACAAATCAAGAAATCATCAACTTGTGAGTTTTAAAGTCAGAATTAAAAGATCAGATGAAAATGGAGCCATTTCAAGTTTTGCTGCATGAGAAAATGAAGCTGGACACTGTTGTTTGGATTGACCTGGAAGGGTAACTCAGAGATCAGCACTGTGGCTCCTGTCCTGGGCACTGGTGGTGCAGCCCAGGCCAAAGCGGCATTGCTGCTTTAAATGAGGGCATCCAGGGATGGAGTTGTACATCAAAAAAGTGTTCTGATGATGGCAGCAGTCTGCTACTGGTTACCAGCTCTTCTGGGAACCTAACAGAGTTCCACTGAATTAATTCAGAGTGATAACCAATCCATCAACTTTATCACAGACTTACTAGCATGCAAATGCTGATGGAGTGTTTACCTTCACTGCTTGAGTTTTTGAGAAGTCTCACGATGGTGCCATAATCTGCCTTAAGATTCAAAGCCAATAAAATTCACTTAAGACATTTTTTATCTAAATGACCAAATCTTTCATCAAAAGAGTCGCCTGCATATCCACCCACTTACAGAACAGATAAAACGTGTCCTCAAAAATCCTGCAAGGAAGAAGACAGAGCTTTAAAGAGCACCCAGACCTATGGCAATATGCAAGGAACCACTTTCAGACAGAAAATTAAGGTGCAGGGTTCACAGAATCACGAAACATTAGGAATTGGAAGAGACCTGAAAAGTTCTGCCAGTCCAATCCTGCTGCCACATCAGAATCACTAGATCAAGTCGCATAGGAACACGGCCAGGAGGGTTTTAAACATCTCCAGAGAAGGATGCTCCACAATCCTCCTGGGCAGCTCCTTCCAGTGCTGTCACCTTCACTGGGAAGAAGTTCCTTCTCAGATTGATGTGGAAATTCCTCTGTTCCAGCTTACACCCATTGCCCCTTGTCCTGTCATTGGATGACACTGAGCAGAGCCTGGCTCCATCCTCCTGACACCCACCCTTCACATATTGATGAACATTAATGGGGTCACCACCCCTCAGTTCACAGAATCTGTTAATATTTTAAAGTCACAAGAATCTATCTGCAGCTACCTCAGGTTTTGTCATACATCTTCAGTGTGCAAGATGGACTTCACTCTTTCATACTCTCGTTTTTTGGGAAAAGAGTGGCAGAAAAAGAAGGAAATTTAGACTGGCCATGAAGAAAAAGTTCTTTCTGGAAAGAGTATTCAGGCCTTGTAACAGGCTGCCCAGGGAGGGAATTGAATTGCCATCCCTGCCTGTGTCTCAGTGTTGTGGAGATCTGGAGCTCAGGGACAGGGTTTAGCAGTGGCTTTGGGACAGCTGGGTTAATGGTCAGACTTAATGACCTTGAAGATCTTTTCCAGTCTTCTAACCTTTCTAAACAATTCTGCAACTCTATTCTCAACAGAAAAATGCCAGATAACCTGGGTTCAAGCCACTCAAAGTCAGTACAAATTTATCCAATGTGGTTACACTGCAAAATGCCAGTCCAGGGTTTAGATGATCTGCATGGAGAAGCTGTTCACTCACTGTGCTGCTGGCTGGACCAGCACCTGCACTCACTCCAGTTTTAGTCTGTAGCTCCTGAAGAGCTACAAAACCTGTGGAGACACCAGTGTTCTTACAACTTTCCACAGAGACAACACTGATCTCAACAGGGCTTGTTTTATCTTAGGCACCAGCCAGGCAAGGTCAAGCAGCTGGAGCAAACTGAGTATATACTGGTCCACAGTCATTCCGTAATGCCACTGCCGGTTTTATCTGGATTGCTATCTTTAGAATAGGAAGTCAGCGCATTAAGCAGTGCCACCTCCCTTTTCTTTCTGTGCCCTCACCTCTTAACTTATTTTCCAAGTCTAATTGTCAGGAGTATTCTGTCATTTAATGAAAGGTTATGTTTTCTATTTCTTAGGTGCTGCCTTTGATTAATTTCTCTCTTTAAAAAAAACCTGACAACCCTCTGCTATTCCTCTTTCTTATCTGGAACCTCTTCAATACCTGCCATCCACGGTGACAGTTGATGCCAACAGCATCAGTTCTGCAGGAACTCATCCAGATGATTTCAACCAGTTGCACGAGAGCTCATAAAAATCATAAAAGAACAATATAAACTTGAACCCTCTCCTCCTTCCCCATTTTCATGCCCATGAGATAAGAGCTGTTGGCAGCAGTCTCGTTTTCTTTCTGACACAGATGATACATGTTTCAGAAGCTCACACTGAATATATAATCACCTAAAGATAGGACCTAGCCCGTGGAAACTCCCCTTACTGATTTATGTGGCATCAAAACCTCTTGCAGTCAAGACAGGCACTAAGGCTTCTGCTTCCTGAAGGAGTTCTGTTCAGAGAGCCTAAAGAGCAACTCCACTTCTCAGTGCACCTTTTAAGAGGGTGATTAGGTTCATGCACATTCTTGAATGAACCTGACATGCCCTACACTCCAGTATACTTGAAGAAAACCCAATTAAGGCTGCTGCACAGCAATAAAATACATCCTGATGTTGTTAGTCAGAGCATATTGTCAGGTGTCTTCTCTTCTTGTAAAATCAGGTGTAAAAACATAAAACCCAAAGCATGTTACACTTATTTTCCCCCCAAACAAAAATTATCTCCATTAAGAAAACGTTACCTATTGTTCTTGTTGGTATCTCAGATGTAATTCTCATAATGAGGTCAACCTCATTAATGTTTATACATGTGTGAAGGGTGAGTGTCAGGAGGATGGAGCCAGGCTCTGCTCAGTGGCATCTAATGATAAGACAAGGAGCAGTGGGTGTGAGCTGGAACAGAGGAGGTTCCATATCAGTATGAGAAAGAACTTCCCAGTGAGGGTGACAGAGCAGTAGAAGGGGCTGCTCCAGGGCAGTTGTGGAGTCTCCTTCTCTGGAGATGTTTAAAACCCACTTGGCCATGTTCCTGTGCAGCTTGATCTAGTGATTCTGCTGTGGCAGGGGGACTGGACTGGCAGAACTTTCAAGGTCCCTTCCAATCCCTAATGTTCTGTGATTTTGTGAAAGGATGATATCCAGTGCATTTATGTGGAAGGAACCTTCAACTTGAGGCTGAAGGGCAGGTGTCTAACCTTAGAGAGATATTTTACCTTGTTATGTTTAAAAGAATTAAATATCGTGATTGAATAGCTTGTTAATTTATATTTTAGCTTATATTGTTAATAATTTATATTATTATTTTAGTTATTGATTTAATAATGTAATAAAACATTTTTAGATTCCACGTGTACAACACGGCAAAAGAAATGAAACATGATAAACGTGACTTATGGAGGTGACCTCAGAGTTACAGCATAGGAGAGACTTGGCTGTGGAACAAATTACTTCTGGAGATCTTCCAGGATAACAAACACCCTCCCTCCCTTTTTTTTTTTCCAATTAGATGATCTAACAGACCCTGTGATGATCCAGCACAACAAACAAATTGTCTGAGGACATGCCAAATAGTAAAAAATAAACAGTAAATCATGATTTTGGCTCTTAGCACAAGGAATTTTCTCTCAATAAAAGGGGGGGCTGCAAATAATATCCAGTAGTGTAAGACACTGCACTGGGTTCCACCCTTATGATTATAATTAGATTCTTTTGGCCCCAGAAAATGTGGAAAAGGTTTTCTGGAGGAGATTAAGAAGTTTAATATAGGGACTACCCTTCATCCCCCACAGTGTGATAGTGAGAACACTTCCAAGTCAGGCACATGTTGGCGTTTAGGAAGAGGACAGTTGGAAATCCAAACAAAAGCAAACCCTACACAGGGCTGTCTAAGGACTCATCAACATGTAAAAATAGCTTAGTGTTTGATCTGTAGTTGTGACAACACTCTGCAGAAACCTGAGAAAACCCCATGTGCTCACACACACTCTTCTGGCACATAAACACACTTGTGTGGACTTGAAACCAACACAAACATCCAGTGCAGACAAACACAAGGGTGAAAGAAACCCACAAAACACCTAACTCCTGGAGGAAAATCTCAGTATTTTCCCAGTAAGAAAGCAGTGCTACGGGGGGCTTAGCTGGGTGCTGGGCTCCCAGTATGCCCCAGTGCTTGCAGGGTGTTTGCCCCTGATCTTACTTTCTCAGCTTCAAAGCTAATGAAGTCTCCACAAACAGATTTAGGTTCAAACACCATTAATTCTGCTATTAAGGTATATCACCGAGAGGTTCTCCCAGTAATCAAGTGCTTGGCAACAAGGCCATTTATAATTCATTTCTCTAAAGAAGTGAAGAAAGATTTGGATTTTATTGCAGAGTCATTCTTTACTGCTTCAAGCCCCAGAACAGCAGTGAGAAGACAACACCACCTCCAAAATAAGGGCACAGGAAGCTGCTGCCAAAACAACATCAACAATTATACTACAGGTCCAAACACCAGAAGGTATCAATCAGGGAATCTTTCACAGCATCACTTCTGATGAAAATTAACTGGGTCCTTCAGACTGTGGTAACACCAGGCACCTCCAAAGCTGAGTGTGGTTGCCGAATCAGAGGCAAAGAACAGCAAAGAATCACAGAATGGTTTAAGTTGGAAGGACCTTCAAGATCATCTAGGGGTGTCTCCTCTGCTAGTCAGATAAAGACATCAGTCAGAAGACTTGAAGCCCTCCCCACTCTTCCACTACACGAGGACAAGGTGTTGGCCAGGGAGAACCTATTCCAGTTGTTGTTTCCTTGCAGTCCTCTCCCTTCATCCTTCACTGCCACGTGCATGATGGATCAAAAAGCACTGTCTAACCATGTGTTCGGCACACCTCAGTTACCAGGACAGGAAGCTGTGATGTATGTTTTCTTCACAGGACCAAAACCATATCCAGTATGAGATGCAGGAGTCTGCAGTTTGGCCACAGAAGACATGCATCTGGTCATTTGATGGGGAGGGATTAGAATATGCATGAGACTCTTCCACAGGCACTTGAGGACATGTCGCCTGCTCCAGCTGGGAGATGGACTACTTCATTCACAGCAGTGTGGTCTCTGCAGAGCACGTGAAATGGGCTTCAAGCTGGAGATCATGTAAAAAGCCATTAGGATCTCAAGACTTCCACTGTGCAGGCAGGAGTTCACACTGTGAGGAAGAACTCAACAGTCTACCTCCAAAAACACAAGACTCTGGAGCCCTTGATGTGGAACATTTAGTTTGCTCTAGTTTATAAGGTCATCTAGATAAAGCAGTGGCTTTATCTAGTGAAGTTTTGGTGTGAACGTGCCAATAATTAAGAGGATGACTTCCATAAATACAGCCTTCACCCCCTACATCTTTATGGTAGGAACTGGAGGCAAACAGCAGCTCAATACCCAACTGCACATTCATTATTCCACCACAGAACTGGGAAGTGTCCCCTTTACTTCACTGTGTCACTGCTGCAGCCACACACTTATGTCCTAAGACAGGTACTTCCCACCATTCCTCGGCTGCCATTTCTCCATTTCCAGGTTCTTCTGCTTTCCACAGAAGACCTCTGACCCAATATCAACCTCTCAACATCTACCTCTCACAGATTAATTTCCTGTCCAGTACATCTGCCACCAAAACATTTCTACCAACATGCTGCATGCCCTTTATCTCCAGTATCAGCTGGATCTCCAGTGATTTGGCAAACTAGGAGGTGAGAAGTAGGTACAGACTTCACTTTGAGCAGATGAATATGGTTCATTTATTTATTCTGAATGGAGTCAGTTCCTCTCTCATCCTGCAACACACTTATCTGATGAAAAAAAATCCCAAATGCCCTGAAGGAACATGTGTGGCACCTTTCTCCAGCAGTGTTGGGATCCACTGCTCCAGCTAACATCCTCCCCACTTCTTGTTCTGGGCACAAAAAAGCGAGAGATTGCAGAAGGGGAAAGTGGGGCCAGCAGATCGAGGGAAGTGATTCTCCCCCTCTACTCAGCTCTGGTGAGACCCCACCTGGAGTACTGCGTCCAGTTCTGGAGCCCTTATTACAA
>JAOXOE010000343.1:23365677-23392706 GCA_028565055.1 Phoeniculus purpureus
CCTGGAGCTGTTCAAGGCAGGATTGGACGTGGCACTTGGTGCCATGGTCTAGCCTTGAGCTCTGTGGTAAGGGTTGGGCTTGATGATCTGTGAGGTCTCTTCCAACCTTGGTAATGCTGTGATAAGACACCCTGGTTCTGTCTCTATTACAAATCGTGGGACACAGCGCTGAGGCAAATGCTGTCACCTACACGTTCACACGTGAGTACAATTCAGAGAAAGGGAAAGAAATCTTGGGTGTGGGGTTTGGTTGTATTTTCTCCCAGTGTGAGAATACATCTAAAAACAAGGGACCCTGTTTTCATATTCCTCAGAAACGTTTATGGTTTCACTCACCAGAAGTGAATCTAAGACAGAATTCAAAGCAGTTTCTCTGAAGATGAAGACATGAAGTCCCGCAATTTAAATCACCCAGAGAGCCCCAAGTGGAGACTGCCCCGAGCATACAACACTGGACCCATGCGACCAAGGAGCTGACATTCTAGTGTATGGCAGGTAATGTGATCAGAGTTCTATTTACCTCTTAGGTAAAGCAATCTCCTACAAAACAAAATCAATTAATAGAATCTAGTCTGCAAATGTTTGCAAACCAGCAGTATGCAATTAATTAATTAGAGGCACGTAGGAATGTAAATACTCACTTTAATTTAAAATACTTTGGCATCACTTGGCTTGTGTTTCTAAGCGTTCACAGATTGATCCTATGGCTTAAGTGGTTTTTCATCCCAGATTAGAAGTTCCCCAGCTCCTGGGAATGAAGTATAAAATCTATAACTGTTCAGCTTCCTGTTGCCCAAGAGCACAGGCTAATTCTCGTTTTAAGCGTGTCTGTCTACTTGAGGGTTCACTCTCTCTACTTTGCAAGGTACTGTGATATGAAGCAGACAACACTAGTTTGAGCAACCACATCTGGCAAAATAACTCCACCTGTACGGAGGATTTATGCTCTGGAAAGGGATGTGTGCAAAGGAAGATGGTAATGCCAACCTTTTTTCATGCTGAAGAACATGTTTTCAAGTGTGTTTTCAAACAGATACTAGGACAAAGGTTGGACTCGATGACCCTGGAGGTCCTTTCCAGCCATGATGATTCTGTGATTCAAAATCAGTGTTCCACAAGATCCTGCTATGGCAGAGGGATTGGGCTAGATGGTCTTTCGAGGTCCCTTCCAACCCCTAATGTTCTGTGATACCCTTCCTGTGGTTGCTGAGGGTGACTTGAATCTGCTTTTGAGAGGGGGATTATAGACTCAAATGGCTGACACACAGCAGAATGCGTTTGAACCTTGCTTCTACTTCCCCCTCCTCTCTCCTGAAGGTCTGGTGAGGACAGTCCCTTGCTAAAGGCAAACGCAAATTGAAGAGTACAAAATAGTGAATTGTTTGCTTTACACTTCTGTGATGTTGGTTCCTTTAAAGATTTTCTAATACAAAGCACTGATTGCTCATTCACTGTTGCTTAAGTATTCCTGTACTTCTAAGTCAGGCTCAATCTAGTGCGCGTTGGACAGCAGTGTTTGTGTCAGCCAGGCAAGTGGGGAAGATGCTCTGTTGGCTTGCACTCACTGCTGCGTTGTTGGCCTTTAACATCCCAGTCACTGCTGTTAGAGATGTGATGAGGAACGTTGATGTGCTTTGCCAGCTTATCCTGTGGCAAAAGACTTTACAAGGGGCTTTGTGACGATGTTTAGATGTTGCTCTGCAGACCTGCAGCACAAACACATTCCTTGTGAGTCTGAGCTCTTTTATACCACTGAAGTAGACATGCTAAGAATGTGATGATCACACCGCAGATGTGCTCACGCTATGTAAAACAGGACATAGCGTAGGCTACATCAGGAGAATTGTATGGTCTGGTGTCTTAGGAGGCTTAAATATGCACTAAGGTCTAAATTAACTTGTCATATCAAATCCCAGGCACAATGCAAATGTATTTCGTGGTCAGGTAAGTTAAAGTATCTGAATATTCATTGCAAATCTTCCTTATGTCTTCTGAAGTTACACAGGAGGACAAACTGGCTTCTTACAGTGACAAAACTTCTGGGTGTTCATCTGCTGCTGCTGAAGGGTGACCTTGGAGTGTCAGTGCCAGCACTGGCTGCGGAGTCAATAGTTGCCATTGTAATGCCTCGGCCGTAGCTTGCAGCAGTGCTCTGATGCTGTCACCCTTGGCAGAATCCCCTGTCTGCATTAGTGTGACACACTGTATGCACAGTCAGTAAAGATGGAAAGCTGGAAAGAATGTGGGAACACTTGGTTAATTTGGTCAGTTCCCTGGTTTTATTCGATTGGCTCAATAACTGGACTTAAAATAACCGAGCGGATTTATCAGCCCCAAATCATTTTGATGCCAGAAAAGCAGATTCTCTGCAGCTGCAACACAGGATTTTCTTGTGACATGCTGCCCTCTTGTGCATCCGCAGCTTTGGTACAGAGAGAGGGGAACCCCTTCTCCGTCTCCCAAATTGCAGGTCTCTCAAGAATTTAACAACACGTAAAACGTTACCCAGAGCACCAAGGACAGGAGAAATTTGCACTCAGCTGAGGTTTGCAGACTTCTTGGTCCCCTTTGAGGTTTTATGTTCTTATCCAGGATGAATAAAGCTTCCTCTTAGATAAATAAAAACATGAATGTTCTCTTCTTTGCAGGCAATACCAAATCGATGGATGTTTCGTAGGTAGGACCCTTCAGAAAGCTGTCGAGCAAAAGGAGAAATGAGCTGTCAGAAAACTCATGAAGTTCAGCAGAGACGACTGCAAAATCCTGTGGGGACAGAATGGGTCCATGCAACAGTGCAGGGTGAAGACTGACCAGCTGCTACACAGCTCTGCGGAAAAGAACCTGGTGGTCTTGAGGTATGACAGGGTAAATACCAGTCGATGATGCCAAGGTGGTGGGTCTGATTGATGACAGGAACTGGGCTTTCCAAACTGTAGAAGGGAAGGCTAAGGGGAGATCCTACAGCTACAGGGAGGATACAGGCTGTGCTGTCTGAAGTTCAGTGAGGAGGAACTCCCTCAGAGACCAGCAGAGCCTGTACAGAATCTTCTGCAACCTAGGAAGATAGGGAGTTTTCTGGAATCAACCCTGGATCTTTTTTAAAATGGCTTTCCTCTTTGGCCTAGTCATCTATGCTTATCACAGAATCACTCTGGCTGGAAAAGACCCCTGGGATCATCGAGTCCAACCATCTACACTATTTGCAAGTTCACCCCTAAATCGTATCCCTCAACACCTTAACCAAACTATCTTTAAACACATCCAGGGATGGCAACTCAACCACCTCCCTGGGAAGCCCATTCTAGTGCCTGACCAACCTTTCTGTGAAAAAGTTCTTCCTAATATCCAGTCTAAACCTACCCTGTTGTAACTTCCCTCTTGTTCTGTCACTAATCGCTTGTGAGAAGAGACCAGCAACAACCTCTCCACAATGTCCTTTCAGGTAGCTGTAGAGAGTGATGAGGTCTCCTCTCAGCTTCCTCTTCTTCAAACTAAAGAGCCCTCAGCTCTCTCAGTCTTTCCTCGTAAGATTTATTCTCCAGGCCCTTCACCACAGAGTTGACACACAATTCATTTCTTCTTTTTGGTCTTTTGGACCTTTCAAAGAGGTTATGAAGGCAGTGGTACACACAGGACGGTGATGCAGGACAACCACTGCCAACAGTTCATAAACATTCACAATCTTTCCTAGCCAATGCCATCACCCTATAGAGCAATTTCAACTCACGACATTTTCTTTGGCTGCAGAGCAACCATCAACCTGTTTTTCATGGCAAAGGGTCTGGTCTCTGCCTGTCACACAGCGCAGGTGTAGCAGGAAGGCTGCAAGTCCTTCAAAAGACAATGCAGAGCAAAAGTCTTGCATCCTACTGTCTAAAAAAAAATGTTCTGACATTGAGTTGATCTATCTCTAGCAGAGCTGAAAATCACTGGAGATAGAACACTGAACAAATCTGTATAATAAAAATACTCTGGTGTCTTCATTTGACCACACCAATGATGTTAGAATGCATCATCCTTATTAATGCTACTTGCTTTTCAAAAGACTGGGTCAGTCTTTACCTTTGCACGTGTGGTCCTGCTGAGAATCAGACTCCTTGAGAGTCAGAGCTCTTGCACGCAGCAGCATTTGGCTTTCTTCTGAAACTTTCCTAGGTATAGGGATGGAAAGCTGGATGAGCTAAGCAGGGTCGGGCCTGGTTTGTACTTGGATGGGAGACAGTCTGGGTACACCAGGTGCTGTAGGCTTACCCTGCTCCAGCAGGGGGGGTTGGACTTAGATGATCTTTTGAGGTCCCTTCCAATCTGTAACATTCTATGATTCTGCGCTGTGAAGGAGAAATGGTCCACTTATGTCACTGCAGAGTTATGCTGGACATCTGCAATACGCCCGCAGAATTGATTTGCTGCATTATGGAACAAAGCACAATTTACAGGACTGACAACAACCCTGAGAGCTCCTGGTGAAGGTCTAAAAGCCCATTACGCTATGCCCATACCTCATTCTGCTTTAGCTAAGAAGGATGGTAGGAAAAGGAATGGAGGAAACAAGATTAAGTTACTTGCTGGAATTTCACAAGAGATCAGTGCCAAAGTTTAATAGTTTAATAGAATCATAGAATGGATTAGGTTGGAAGGAGCCTCAGAGATCATCCAGTTCCAACTCCCTGCCATAGTCATAGAATCATAGAATCATCAGGGACTGGAAGGGACCTGGAAAGATCATCCAGTCCAATCCCCCTGCCATGGGCATGGACATCCCACCCTAGATCAGGTTGGCCAGAGCCTCATCCAGCCTGGCCTTAAAAACCTCCAGGGACGGGGTCTCAATCACCTCCCTGGGCAACCCATTCCAGGCTCTCACCAGCAAAGGTCATGGAATGGGTTGGAAGGGAATGGTCTGAAGACCACCCAGTGCCAACCTCCTGCCATGGGTAGCGACATCTCTCACCAGACCACGTTGCCCAGAGCCTCAATGGATGCTCCAATGGATGGAACAGCCACAACCTCCCTGGGCCTGTTGCAGTGCCTCAGCACCCTCACAGGGAGGGATTTCTGCCTCAGATCTCACCTAAATCTCCCCTCTTTTAGCTTGAGCACATCCCCCTTGTCCTAGCACCAGAGTCCCTCAGCAACATCTCTCATCAGACCAGTTTGCCCAGAGCCTCATCCAACCTGGCCTTGAACACTTCCTGGGATGGAGCAGCCACAACATCCACAGGCAACCTGTTCCAGGGCCTCAGCACCCTCACAGGGAGGAATTTCTTCCTAAAGTCTGTGTCTTCTCCAGCTGGGGATTACCTGCTGACTGAGAGTGTAGCTGTCATGCTGGTGCCATGTACCAAGAGAAGCAGTATCAAACCATGTCAGCTCATTTGTATAATGTTCATGTGCAGCTCTGCTGAGTGCCTGGTTAATATTTTATACTAATATACCTGGAAATGATAACATGTAATACAGTCTATGTCAAAGTTGCAGAGCCCTTCCCCTGAAGAAGGGGGAAAGTAATTTCTATGAGCATCATCATCATCATCATAAATTCCATATAATGAAATGAAGCTTCAGCTTTGTTAGCAGGTTCAGCATCCTCAGAACACAGTAACTCTGGGCTGGCTACTTAGCAGAGACTTCTGTAATCAAACGCAGACACAACGTGGGAGCCCAAGGTAAAGTCAAAATTAGATTTAAATTGGATTTCTAAACCAAAGTGCCCACCAGAGATACAGTGGAGTTACTGCTGTGCTGTTAAACACTTTGGAACTGTTTTCAAGGCAGCAAGCACTTACTATGTTGAGGGAACATTCTCATCTCTGTACTGGGCACTGGGGAGGCTTCACCTCAAGTCCTGGCGGCAATTCTGGGCCACTCACTTCAAGAAAGAGATTGAGGTACTAGAGCAGGTCCAGAGGAGCAACAAAGCTGGGGAAGGGACTGGAGTGAAAGGCTGATGAGGAGAGGCTGTGGGAGCTGGGGGTGTTTATCTTGGAGAAGACAAGACTCAAGGGAGACCCTATAGCTCTTTTCAACTTGCTGAAGGGAGGTTGCACTCAGGTGGAGGTCAGGCTCTTCTCCCAGGCAGCCAGCACCAGGATGAGAGGGCAGGGCCTGAAGCTGCTAGGGGAGGGTTAGGTTGGATGTTAGGAAGCCCTTCCTCACAGAAAGGGTGCCCAGGGCAGTGGTGGAGTCCCTATCCCTGGAGGTGTTTAAGGACAGTCTGGCTGTCGCCCTTAGTTCCCTTGTCTGGCTGATGACGAGATGTTAGGTTCCAGGCTGGGCTGGATGATCTTAGAGGTCTTTTCCAGCCACAATAAAAACCAGGCTGTTTTTGAGAGGGGCTTGCTGCGACAGTCCAGTACACAACAGTCATCGCCAGCATACCCTCAGTAGTCTGTGCACACAGATACCGAGAAACAGTCATAGGTTGAAATGTAGCTGAGTTGCTGCCACTAGTTGCTACCAGTCACTGAGTTCTTAGTTACATCATGAGTGAAAACCAGAAGGGTCAAAATACGGCAAAGACAGGAAAAAAGAACTGTTTAGTCTGTATTAGTTTATAATTGTGAAGCCTATGGCTGCAATTACAGAGAAGATAAAGCCAGAAATTATTGAGCTCTATATTAAGGGCATCAGTTTACAGCAGAACCTTTTTTCCAGTGTTTCCTTTTCAACACACAAGGTGTAAACCAGCATTTCTAATACTCATCTAGCACAAAAACATAATTTCTTGATGACCTAAAAGCATAAGCAGCTCTGTAAATGTTATTTTTTTACCTAGTAAGGCTGCCTGCTGTTTGCCTGCTATTAAGCTCTGTACTGTTATTTTTTTATACGTATTGATACCATTCCACAGACATGGGGCGTGCTCCTTGCTCCTAAATGACCCTCAGTGCAATTTACTGTGGTGTGCACTGTACAAAGTTCTTTGGTATCCACAGGAACAGTTACCAACTGATGTGAACTTCCTTCCCTAAAGAGCTTGTTTTGAATAACAAACTACTCCAGGGGGAAATCCATTATCTTGTCTAATCAAATGTTCAAGTGAGGCTCACTTCATTCCAGGGTGTTACTATCTGTTGTGGAAATGTGTGTGACACTGACCTTTAATTAAATCTCACCCTTAAAGGAAGACAGTCAAAGCTCTGCAGCCCAGGCTGCACCATATCATTTGAAAGCTACACTTGAATGTTTTAAGAATGGAGCAAAATCTCCTGGTTTTGCCAGTGGATGTGCTCTAGGATATTTGCTCTTGTGGCATCTGCATAAAAGGGTTTTTGGAAGCATTGGTGTTTATTTGCTTTTCCTTTGCAGCGTCTGTTTTAAATCTAGACATAAGACATGTCACTTAACGTCAGTTTGTGTAGTCACCACATTCCCTTTAGCCAGGTGTATTTATTTGGGGGATTTTCATCAGCTAAAACGTTCCCCACCGAGCACTTTGGACATAACCACAGACCTGCGGGGCAAAAGTTCATTTTCCGAGTTGCTGAAATTGTGTCGGGTAAAAATGTAACTTGGCCTCTCGTGATGCTTCCCCAGGTGGCAGGAAGCAGAAAGAGCCATAGCTGAGAGAACACCTCTGGGAGAACCTCCTGCCTAGCTACTACAAGGGAAGGGAAGGACAAGTCAAGGACAGGAAAAAAGAAAAGCAAGAGAGATATTGGGGGACCTTCTTCAGCATCACCTGTCCTTCACCTAGACCTTCCCACAGCTGATGCTCCTAGACAGGAGAAGATCTATTAGACTCACAGAATTTCTTAGGTTGGAAGAGACCTTGAAGATTACTGAGTCCAATTGTTAACCCAACTGTCCCAAGGCCATCGCTAAACCCTATCCCTGATCTCCAGATTGCCACGACTCTGAATCATGTCCGGAGATGGCAATTCAAGACCCTCCCTGGGCAGCCTGTTCCAGGGCCTGAGGACCCTTTCCAGGAAGAGGTTTCTCTTCATGGCCAACCTAAACTTCCCCTGGTGCAACTTAAGGCATGTCCATGGAGAGGTGGGAAAACAGAGAAGGAAAGTCACACTGACACAGAGAAAATGAAATAGTCTGATGAATTATTTGAGTACACAGTGCTGATTAAGAGCACCCATGAAATAAAGATCCTACAGGATTCTTGTATTTAAACAGACAATGAAAATTTTATCACTTCTTTCAGACAATAAATGACCCTGTAAATAAAGAAAACAGCACTAATACTAAGAACACCTCAAAACTTGTTCAACATACAGGTGTTACTGTACTTTTGCTGTACTGGTCAGATACCACTCTTACAGTCAGCACTTCACACAAGGTCTTGGTAAGCTAGAACAAACCCATTAAACGCCAAACAAATGCAATTTATGCAAAAGGTGTGTGTTACATCACTTGAACATCCTCTGCTTGGATAGCGAAGAGTCGCAAGTTTGAGCTAGAGAGGATCTCTAACGTACCAGAACTGGACCTTGAAAAAACTGTACATTTAAAAAAGTATTTTAAATCACAGAGTCGCAGAATGATTGAGGCTGGAAAAGACCTCCAGCCCAGCCCAGCCCATGACCTAACATCACCACATCAGCCAGACCAGGGCATTAAGTGCCGCATCCACTCTGTCCTTAAACACCTCCAGGGATGGGGACTCCATGATTGCCCCAGGCAGTCCATTCCTGTCTCAGATCACCCTTTCCACGAGGAAGTGCATGTCTGTGTTTTACTCTGTTATTTACACATTTATTGACATTTTACTACCATCCATGTAAAATAGGAAACAAAACTAGTTATTTCTTGGCTGTTAATTTTCAGTTCCAGCTGGCTGCAGAGGTTCATGCTCGGTTGGCTCCTTTCAAACCACCTTTTCTAGCCACAACCTTCTTGGAAACTTACTCTGACTTTAAAAGATAAATATCCTAACAAATTAATTGAAATTAAACCTTTAAATTTGAGCTAAATATGAATTATTTTCTTTTGGGTACTAATTTGAAGACTAATGTAACAATATTGGTGCCTACTTATGCATCTTTGTACTGGTTTTGAACACATTTCTGTGTCTTTTAGATGTTTAGGGACAGATGGAGGGAATTTCATTGTAGTTTGAAGATGCTTGGGTTTTCGTGTTTTAAACAATCCTTATGACAAACAGCTCACGCCAATATTTTCCTTTGCATAATAAAACTAAGAAGTGAACTTCCTTTCACTGTGTCTCCTTATATGCTCAGGAAATGTCACTGGGACGCTTTCCTCATGATAACAGAGCATTCACAGAATCACAATTCAGACTGAGGAATGTGGAAACTGAAGTAAAGAACAGCAGTAACACAATTTCAAACCAACTTATAGATACTGCTGGACCCCAGCTTAGATCAACACTGTGTCTGCTACTCAGGCATTCAGCTAGGATGGTGCCTTTGATAAAGACTCATTTTTTTGGGGAGTTATGTAAATCCAGGTTGACATGCAAAGGAAGTTTTATTTCTTCCTCTCCCTTTTTTACCTCCACGAGAAAAGATATGAAATCACTTAATGCTTGAGCTAATGCAGGTGCAGATACTAGAAGTCGTACTTTAACATTCGCAGCAGGAGTTGAAAAGTTCAGCTGAAAAGCTTCACTAGGCTTTATGGAGACAAAACATGAGAGCATACAGCGCTTGCTCCTCGATTCATCTCCTGACCAACGCTGCTTAGCTCAATTCTGAAGTGACCCTCTGGCTTTTCAGATGTCTTCAGCAGACATGAATGTGTCAGTACTTGAGGTGGTTCACTGCTGAGAATGTGTGAAATGGTCATACTCTTACTGAAACTCTACTTGTATTCTGGCAAGGAAGGTGATGTGCTCTCTCATACTGGTTATGGTGCAACTGGAACAATTAAATGATGGTTAATGGGGGAAATCTGAAACACCTGAACAATGGCTCTGGTTCAGTTTTAGTGATCTATTTGAAAATGAATCAGTGTAGTGCTGCTTGGGAAATGCTGGAAAGGAATCCCTTCTGGCAATGACTTACAAGAAGAAGGTTTCTGCAGGGTTACATCACACCTCTTAACAGCTGATTACCCTTTATCCAACAGTGGAGGCCCAATGAGAGAGAAGCAAGGACAAAACAAACATAACAACACTTTTTATCACTAAACAGTTTTCCAAGACTGCTTCTCCACAACAAACAGGGTTTGTACACACTCCAGAGCCCTCAGCTGACTTTCTGGTTTGTGAACTGGTTCCACCTCTCCTGAAAGCCACGCAAACCTTATAGAATAGCTTCAGTTCCACAGGCTATGACTAACATGGGATGCACTGAATGTTCTTCCTTTATATCCCCAGGTTCATCCAGCACCATGAGACCATGCAAACAAAATTTAAACATATTTATACACTTACAGGTACCCTCACTTCCCTGTCTTTTATGGCCAACTGTCCACTTGTGGGATTTTTGCACACTTACCTACCCTGTTTTCAGTAAAGATAACACAGAAATAGAACAGGAGTGGTTTGCAGTTACGCAACAAAGCCAGGAGAGAAGAGTTCTTCATGCACGAGACTCCAACAGCTACAAAGCCTTTTGTGTACTTGAGTTCACGTGAGTTGATTACTTTTGAAACTCATCAGACTGAGACTTAAAGCTCCAAGTCCACACAGTTTAGAAATAACTGTAGTGAACATAGCTGTGTTTACTCACCCAAAAGGGCAAGGGTGAGCAACACAGACCTGTTCTTGTCGCACCCAACCTCTGCAGGGAATGTCACACTGCACGGCAGAGGAAGCAAAACCAAGGTGTTGCACTGGATTGCTTCTCACACACAGATCTCCAGCAGCTTTTGCTCTGCCCACAGACTGTGACTCTGGATACCGAGGAGAAGGAAGTCAGCCTGCTTGTTTAGATAGCCATCACCTCCCCATTATGTCCCACTGCTTGTTCCCATCCCTGCTTTCTTCCCCATTTTGTGTCACCCGCCCTCCGTTAAAACCACGGAAATGATTTGCACTAAAAATAACTTTTCCCTCCACCTCTTTTGGTCAGGCCAAACAAACTGCTCTGCCAGGACAGAGCTGAGGGCACAAAAGTGGGAAAGCACAGTGGAGAGAGATGGGGGAGAACTGGAGGAAGAGGAGGATGATGGCTTTGCCTGGCATTGCTGCTGGAACTCATGCACACAAGGAGATTCAATGGCTGATCAATCGATCGGTTGCTTAAAATATAAAACCTGAGGACAAAAGTATTTGATGTACAGAAAGAAAACAGTATCACATGCATCATCATCTCAATAAAGTATATGAATTAGAATTTCTGTTGGCCAGTAAAATGTTCTCTGGGTTTCAAATGCAAATTAGGTTCCAGTAAAGAGCCCACCCTTACCAACATGGGCAAAACCTGCCCAGAAATAGCGTGAGCTGACCCAGCTCAGCCAGTCCCCACATACAGCAAAACAAATGTGCGCAGAGCAGAGAATCACAGAATCACACAGAGCTCTCTGGCTAGAAGCAAATGCCTGGAATTCCCCCAGCAGCCAGGCTGACTGTCAGAGTCAGGGCTGTCTCCTGATCACATCCCCAAATTTTGCAGAGCAGCCCTTCACAGATGTTTTGGTTTAAATTTCCCTCTCTGTGTCTGGAAGGATGCAAAGGAGTTTGTGCTTACAAAGAAAAAGAACCACCTAATTACACAGTTTGAAAGGGTTTGTTGTTCTTGTTTGTGTTTTGGAAAGGGTAAAAGGAAATGAAAACTGTGATTTATTGTATAACTTCTAATCTCCGCATTTCCTCCTCAACTCAAACCCCTAAAGTTTAGGTATGTTCACATCTATCACGTAACCATGCATCAGGAACGGTATTAGCATGACATCTGGCTGTATTTCTAGCGCAATAAATTATTAGCATTGCCTCTAATGATTACAGAACCAACAAAAGTAAAAATAAATGGTCCTCAAGCCGTGGAACAGGCTGCCTAGAGAGGGGGTTACATTGGTATTCCTGGATGTGTTTCACAGTCGTGGAAATGTGGAGCTTAGGGACAGGGTTTAGTGGTGGCTTTGGGACTGCTGGGTTGATAGTTGGACTCGATGATCTTAAACGTCTTTTCCAACCTAAGCAATTCTGTGAGCCTGATAGGCGGATGCACCAGTTAAGTTTTGCACACTCTGCATTAGTCTGTGGCACTGTCTAGAGGAGTGTGCACTGCTGAAGAGAAATGCTCACATCTGCTGACACAATAGGGTGTGATGGGCTGGTAGCTAGGGAAGTGTTTACATTAATGTGAGACACAATTATGGAAGTCTTACTTTTGGAGAAGTCCTAAGGGCTTCCAATCAACAACCAATCAACCGAGAGGACCTTGCACCTTCCAAAGCTTTCTGGATATTCATAAGTTTTTACCTAGAGCATCAGGTGACTCACATCACTGCACAACCTGAAACACCTGAAACTCGGCAGCCATGTCGTGGCGTGTTTGTGATGTTGTGATCCTTAACCCCACTGCTGTAAAATATCCCAAACATGTGGATGACCATAAAACATAGAAGAGAAGAATCCTCTCTTCCCCGGCACAAAAACATGGAATTACAAGCTTTTTAAATATTAAAAATTGTATTTGGCTCCCTTTCCTCTTCAAGTTAGGAACATCTCTTCAAGAGCAAAGTTTTCTTCACCTCCACTCACTCTTTATGGAGACAATTCCACTCATGTCCTTTTTAAATTCCTGTTCCCAAAACCAGACACAATGCTCCCACTGAGGAGTCACCAGTGCCAAAGAGAACAGTGTAATTACTGCCTGTCTTGTACCACAGCCTTGTTAACATCCTAGAAGGAGTTAACTCGTTGTTTGGGGCCCATCACTGCAACAAAGAATTTGTCCTGCACTACAAGTATCCTCTTCCATTCCCTTCCCCAGAGACCTTCTGTTTATTCCTGAGAGGCTGCCAGAAGGGGTAACTGGTTGGCCTGTTGGAGACAACCATGTTTGACAGGCTTCAATGTACGGATCTAGCAGTAGCAAGGTCCTATAGGGACTTGTTCTTAACACTTTGCCCCGTTAAAAAAGGTGAAAAGTGGGACAGAACTGAACTATTCTCTT
Organism: Phoeniculus purpureus; assembly: GCA_028565055.1. NCBI lineage: Eukaryota > Metazoa > Chordata > Aves > Bucerotiformes > Phoeniculidae > Phoeniculus > Phoeniculus purpureus. Next base: position 23,378,718 of record JAOXOE010000343.1, read on the forward strand.
TGAATTGAGAGAGGAAACACGAGCAACAGAGGCAGAAGTTTAAAAATTAAGAAAAGCCAATCCAAAGAAATATTTTAACAGTAAAAAGATGCCTTCTCTAGTAGCCACTCCTTACTATTTTGGCTCCTTTAATCATCATCTACAACTCTTTTTCCCACAAACCACAAGTGCTGAATTACATAAGACCTAAGCTGACATAAAAATAACAAAATTCTGCTACTTGCAGCATTTTCCCATGGGAGATCAAAAAGTTCAAACCATTTTCTCTTAGTGACACGCAGCATTAGGATCTGTGAGGCGAAAAAAAGGGGAGTTTTTGGGTATTTCTAAACATTTAAAAAATGTTTTTTCATAGAGTCAATAATAGTTTGAAGGATCTCTTCCTTGTCATAGAAAAGTGCAAACCGAAGGAATCTCAGAATCAAGCAATCATAGAATCATAAGCAATTCATAGCACCACATCAAATGAGAAAACACATGAAAGGATGAAAAACTGAATGCAACAGGGTTTTTTAACAAACCTGTCTCAAATGACAGAACTGAAAACACCAGTGAAGAATAAGGATGAATGTCTTTAATAGCACCTTGGGCTCTTGGTGCAGTGACCTTAGGGCATTTTGCTTTTACCTGCAACTGTGGTCAAATTCTCTTGGAAGTATAAAATAAGCTACTGTAATCACCGAATCACTGAATTATTGAGGCTGGAAAAGACCTCTGAGCCTAGCCCAAGACCTAACATCACCACAGCAACTAGACAAGGGCACTAAAGGCTGCAGCCAGTCTATCCTTCAACACCTCAAAGGATGGAGACTCCACCACTGCTCTGGGAAGTCCAGTCCAGTGTCTGATCACCCTTTCCATGAGGAAGGGCTTCCTAATACCCAACCTAACCCTTCCCTGGCAGCTTCAGGCACTGCCCTCTCATCCTGTCACTAGTTGCATGGGAGAAATGCCTGATCCTCAACTGACTACAATCTCTCTTCAGGGAGTTATAGAGGTTATAAAGGTATCAAGCTGGGGCATGGAAAAAACCCATGGAAAACATCATGCTACCGTATAAACCCATAATGTACCTACACCATGACTATGCTTGGTACAGTTCTGGTCGCTCACTGTACAGAGGCTGTTGTACAACCAGAAGCTATGACAACAAGCAAAGACATGGAACAAGCCCCATGAGAGAACCAATTACATGGGCTCTTTAAGCAGACAGATAAATATTTGGAGGAACGTGCCATGCAGTGAGAAGTGCACTGTGGAAATGATTACTAGACAAACCAGTGAGGAGAAGACTTGGGAGAAATAAATAAATAAACAAATAAAAATAATAATTTAAAAAAATCAATCAAGTGGTAGTTCCTCATACAACACTGCAGAACTTGCTGCCATAACTGAAAGTTCACATAAGCTGGAAAAAAAAAAAAAAAAAAGAATTCCTGGAAGAAAAACCCACCCAAGTTACTAAATGCAGAAATACCAGTCCCAGTCAAAAAATACTTTGGCCATAAATCTGCGGAGACTAGGACAGGCAATGTTGGAAACACTACAATATGGTCACCCCATTTACAGAGGCACAGAATTACTAAGGCTGGGAAAGACCTCTGAGATCATCAATCCCAGCCTATGACCCAACATCACCACTATCACCTAGACCAGAGCACTAAGTGCCACAGCCAGTCTTTTCTTAAACATCTCTAGGGATGGAGACTTCCCCACTACCCTGGACAGTCCATTCCAATGTCTAAACTCTTCCAGTTTCACTATGCGTCATGGTCAGAGACAGGATCTAGTGCTCAAAGATTCCATGAGCTGAGCTGGTACTGTTTTCTTCTGGTTTTACTGAGCTGTGCAAATCAGTTCAAGGTAAATTACCTAAGGCCTGGTGCATGAAACCTTTTTCCTCCTGCACAGAAAGTTATGCTGGTGCAGCCTACTGTTCAGCAAACCTTTTTTAAATATACTATTAAAAAAAAAAACCAACCCAATCACAATATGAAAATGAATCACAGTGATTACTGAAAAGACCTACTGTTCACAGCTTAATAGCATCCAGAGAACTGTCACTTCTCTGAAAAAGACTTTGCTTATTTCGAGTTTTGTGCCAATCTCTAACCTACACAACTTTTACCACCCCCAAGAAAATCCATAAAAGTGCTCAACGACCTCCCGAAATATAAAAATCTCAACAGGGAAAACTGATTTGCTTGTTTTGTTTTGCAACTGGAAAGTATTTGTGATTTTGCTGTTAATATCACTGCATCACCGGAAGCTCAATGGCGTGGAAGCTGTGCTGGCAGCACCTTAGCATTTAGGACCATGCATATCCATACGTTTAAGCTTTGTAAGATTAGACCCTAGGGAACAGAGTTGTTTGGGATGGCTGCTGTATTTATGGAACATCTTGCCAATCTTTCATTCATCATAAAACCTCCTCAGTAGAACTGAAGGCTAAGGACCAAATTTAATCCCTTATTTCTTCAACATACAGTGAAAATCCTCTGTTGTTCACATGGATCTCGGAAACGTTAACAGCCATCTTCCTCGGCTGATGCCATTTTTAATCCATACAACTATGTTTTAATTATGATTTTTGTATTCCCTTCCTAATTACTCTTTTGGTTTATAATATACCCACACTGCCTTTAGTTACTGAGCTTGGTTAGTTTGATGTTCTTAAAATTTAGAGAGAGATTCAGCAGGCTACAGCAATGATTAGAAACAGTGATTCTAGGGGTGGAAAAATACAAGTCTACTGTATCCAAAAAGGATATCCCCAAAGGAACAGCTAACACTGGCATCCTGAGAAGGAAGAAGCTAAAGTTCAAGTTAGAGGGCACCTGTCTGCCAGAAAGAACATTCTCATTCAAATGTTTAAGGCTACAGATCATAGAATCATCATTACGGCTGGAAAAGACCTCCAGGATCAGCAAGTCCAGCCCTCAACCCAACATCTCCCTAAGCACTAGACCACGGCTTCAAGTGCTCTGCCTACTTGGTTTTTAAACACCTCCAGGGATGGTGACTCCACCACCTCCCTGGGTAGCCTGTTCCACTTTCTCAGGAAAGAGAGCCCAACTACTCTCTCAGGAACGGACTTCATCCCAAGATCCAATCTAAACCTTCCCTGACGCAACTTAAGGCCATTCTCCCTTGTCCCATCATTAGGAATTTGGGAGAAGAGACCAGCACCAGCCTTGCTACAACCTCCTTGTAGGTAGTTGTAGAGAGTAAGAAGGTCTCCTGTGGTGTCCAAAACTGGACTCAGTACTCAAGATGCGGTCTCACAAGGGCAGAGATAACGCCACGAACCTTCTTGGTTTTCTGTGATACCTACTAGCAACCTGCTAATTAATGACAAGGTTCTGGCAGCAAGTGGAGATACGTGACCTCTTCCTCTGTCCAGTGACAGAACAGAAATGACTGTCTATTCGCTGTGTATTTTTTTAATTTTTATTTCTCCTCTCCTCAGGGTGCACAGCCTGCACGAAAGGCACTCTGGAGCTCAGTGAAACGAGGTCCTGCTGCTCTTGGTGGTCAGTTGTAGCTCTGCAGCCAATGGCCATGTAGTTGTCTCTACACAGGGAAGGGAGATTAGAGTTTCCTCCATTTTTCTTTCTCATTCTTTGCCTTTTCTTGTTTTCCTACCTGACAGTTCTTCAATTTGATATTATTTAGCTCTTATTAAAGAAAGTATGTGGGTGTATGTTAAGAAAAGAATGATCTGCACAGCTCTGTCACTTCACATCCTATGGAAGTGAGGGTGGACGTGATCAAAAAGCGCTCCCCAAATTAACAGAGAGAAGAGGGCTTGCATATCTTTAGCCTATTTTATCCTGCTAAACAATTTCTGTGTTCCAAACAGTGGGCTAAGTATCTGCATTAAAATATATTTAAGTCCTACTGACAGCAATAAGAGAAACTCAGATGGAATGAACTGGCACAACCGTCAGAAAAACGTTTACTTTTAGAAGATTTAAAAGGCAAAGTTCATCTCTAACGTCGACATAGCAGACAAAAATCTCAATATGCTTCTTGCCTGGGGATAAATATCCTTTCAAAACATCCAGCACTGGGTTTTAAAACAAATACTGGTAGATTGATGACAGGAGTGTGCTTTAAACCAACCAAAATTACTCTGCTGATTTAAAGCAAGAAACCATCATCTGTGTGCTCCCAGCGATAGCTGGCGCCCTTACAGCCAGAGGTAGCTCTGTTCCAAGAAATCACTGAAGAGTTTCCAAAGTAAAAAACAATATAAACCTAAAAATATGTTGTACAAATTGCATTCTCCTCCTGACTCCTTTTAAAGAGAAGGTCCCAGAACTTTACAACCACAGTTGAGTGGAATCTTATAACTACAAGAAAGCAAATTGCATGGAACACGTGGCAGAGCAAACCCATAAACATTTTCATAGAATCACAGAATCGTTTAGAAAAGAGCTTTAAGATCATCGAATCCAAGTACCAACTGTCCCAAAGGCCACTGCTAAACCCTGTCCCTAAGCTCCAGATCCCCATGACTGTGACACAGTCCAGGGTTAGTGATCCAAACCCCCTCCCTGGGCAGCCTGTTCCAAGACCTGAGGACCCTTTCAATAAAGAAATTTCTCTTAATGTCTCACCTAAACTTCCCCTGGCCAACTTCAGGACAGAAACCTTTAATAATTAACTGCAAATGTGTTTTGTTCTTGCCTTTTATCTGCTTTAGAGTTCTGTTAACATTTATCCTAAAGAGCTTCTTAGATGCTCAGTGGCGAGAATCACTTGTCCATAAAGCTCTGGTTTTCAGGTCACTGGATTGTATAGAGGTGCAGCCTTCTTTTCATGCTGCTGAGATTGGTCTTGATTCCTCAGCTCAGGCTGCTACTCCAGCAAAGAAACTATCCCCTGCTTTGATGCAGGCTGTATTGACATTAAAACAGCACAAACAACGGGCAAAGCTGGGGACATGACTGAAAAAGACAGAAAAATAGTTGCTAAATAGTGACAATTCATTAAATATCTCACTGCTCTTCCTCTGCAAACTGCCACCTGAGACAGGCAGAATGGCATCACCATCAGACTAACTGGACAATGTGTCTTCATTAGGGTTGTGGGTACCCTTTGCATGAATTTACATTGACCTTCAGTGTAATTCAGTAGGATTTTCACATGAGGGAACAAGTAGAGATCTTGAAAATGTTTTTAAGTGCATGTTAAGCCATCAAAAACTCTGTACTAATTCATAGTTAAATCTTCTAGAGGTTTCAATGCTAAAATGGCAAAAACGTCTCTCTTGTTTCTTCCTTGAAGGAAGAAGCCTTGAAGGCTGGGAACTGAGATCAATCTGTTATCCTGGCCAGGCTATTTTACTACAAAAGGCACCAACCTACAGTCCAGCCCTACTCCTGGTTGTCTAAATGTTACCTCCTGGGTTGAAGAAAGACTGCTGATACCTGTCCAGGATTTAGCCCATCACTTCTGCCTGGTTTAAATTTAAGGTATGCAATAAAAAATACCTGAGGAACAAAGAATTGCCAAAGCTTGTAACTTATCCTCTAATACATTTTGGTTCTGTGAGGAAAAAAATCAGTCACTCCTACGGAAAATGATAATTCAAGTTATTAGTCTTCCCATTGCCATCAAATCAAATACCTAAATTTAGGTTACAAATATTTTTATCTTTGTAAAGTGCAATAGAAGTAAATAAAGTTTTCAGCTAAAATTGTAGCAACAAAAATGCCCAAGCAAGACCAGATACGACATTTATTCATGTGCAGCACTTGAGTTGCAAAAATCCCCCCCAACAAACTGGCATTCAGAGGTACCAAACTTGAAGGAACATCAGTAAATGTCAATAATTTATGAGACTATGGAAGCAACTGAAGTTTTCGTTAGCAGTACTAATGAAAGATAATAATTTCTCCAGTTTCTCTGCATTGTGTGATTGGGCAGGGTGGATAAAGTGTGAACACCACCCTGCAACATTGAAAACCACCTTGTAAGAGAGCAAACCCTGAATTTGGTTGTTACTGTGATGATGTGACATTGAATGTAACGCTGCACTTGATTCAAGAGGAGGGTTGCTCTCGAGACTTCCTCAAGGAATTAGCTTTTCAGGCTGCAGTTTATTTCATGTTGGAAACTACTCTGAGCAACAATCTATTCTAAGCAAGGCAAATACACAGGGAAAAAGTGAACCTCTGTCCATTTCGAAGCTGTTCTTAAAGATATTGTGAATCTAGAATTTTATACCGGTTTAATTTTTAATCCTGACTACATCTTGTATTTGTTAACTGTGGATCATCTGTGATCGCGCACTGTGGCTCCCTCTCTGAGTATTTCTACAGTTAATCATTGGGGGCCAAAGAAGATCCCTGAGTGAGCTCCTTTGCTGGGATGCATTTAACTATTTACTTAGCATGGGTATAAACTATTAGCAGGTGTGGTTCACTCAGTTTGCAACAAGGGGAGGAAGAACTATGCTGCTACACTTTCATTAAATGGAGTAGTGTAAAGCAAAATCCTTACTTGATTGTTATGCCTGACTGTAAGGAACTCCTTCACCCTAACTCAAGCACACCCCAAACACAGACTTTCTGCAAGAAATCCTCAAGTACAGAACCACCATAGAATCACAGAATCATTAGGGATTGGAAGGAACCTTGAAAGATCATCTAGTCCAATCCCTCCACTACAGCAGGATCACCCAGACCAAGTCACACAGGAACATATCCAGGCGGGTTTTAAACGTCTCCAAAGGAGGAGACTCCACAACCCCCCTGGGCAGCCTGTTCCAATGTTCCGTTACCCTCCCTGTGAAGAAGTTCCTTCTGATATTTATATGGAACCTCCTATGTTCCAGATCACACCTTGCTGTGTTTTCAATAAAATCAGTGCATTTATTAAAGAATAAAAATAAAAGACTTATAGGAGAATGTGGTAGAATTTAGAATGTTCTATTCTTACTGCTCTAGTATCTATTATCTGTTTTAGGGGTTCTGGTCCTTGTGAGATTGTTTTGCTTTTATTCTCCCGCCCTATACTGGTTGGCAATATGAGTCTCTTGCTTTTATTCTTGATCCCATATATGAAATGTTTGTAATTTTGTACTTGAACGTGGACTGATCAGAACATTATAGACTCGGTTTGCTGATTTAATGGAAACCAGACATGCTTAATGCTACTTCTGTATGCAAACAGGTATCTCACAGGAAAGGAAAGGGAAGATATCACTGGGCATCAGCAGAATCTGCTCCCAAAACCAGCCGAGCTCAATGTTGGTATCTGCCATTCATTAAATACTTAGTGTACATCATCAAACTAAGTGCTATCAAAACAAAGGACTTTCATCTATTACCTGACTGTCACTTGTCTCCCAAATCCCACACTTTTCAACACCAGCCCTCTAGACAATTTTAACCTTTCTGTGAAAACTACAACTGCATCAGCCCTGACAGTCCTTCTTCATTAGTTTGGGCAAGTGTTCCTAATTCAGGGCGGTAACGATGGTGTTGGACCTACCCAATTCAATACCTATCTGGCCTTTGAGATCTTTAAGAACTACATGTATGCATCTCGAACCCCTAAATTCAACTCAATTTGGAGAAATTTGATTGATTTCTAAAAGCTTACACTGTACTAATGCTAAATATCGTGGTCACAGGCAGTTACAGAAGTGTATGGCTGTTCACTCTATCTGAAACAAGAAATGAAGCCCTGAAGTAAAAATCTAGGTAGAAAATTAAGGGAAGCCATTTGAGTGGCAAAATTCACTGAATCTTCTGGTTTCTAACATTTTAATGTAAAATGAGAAACGTGGAAATACAGTTTTCTGAAAACTGAAAAATACAAGATGATGCTGTTCTGTAGCTCCTTTGGGCTACACCAAGAATATCCTACAGGGAAACTTAAACCGATTTGTTATCAAACGGGATATTAAAGTGATGGCATTAGCCAATGACAAGTAAACCATATATAAAACTTGTTTAGAGTGGTTTAAATCTTTTATTTAAGTATTTATTCAGGATGAAGTTTTTCTACAGCCTCATGACATGCTTTTTTCCAGTTCACACACAGAAAATCAGCCATCACCAAGAGCTAACATGAGTTGCCAGGATTAATAGAAAGTTTGAAATGCTTGAAGAAAATCTAAGTCACTGTCTTGAGTCTTTACATCAATGACTTGATTTTCAAGGAGAAAATTGAGGGAAAAATAAACTTATCAAAGCGAACTCCAACTGCAGTAGCTGAAAATGTAGAGCCAACCTCACACCAGATCAACCCGACACAGTTTCTCTGTTGATGCTGGCATTAACATTTCATTTTTAAGAACTAAATTGAAGAGTTTAAACATTATTTTAAACACTTCAATTCTACAATCCACACAACTTACACAATTCACTGCTTTGTGAAGGCTCAACAAAATACTTTCTCTTTCCGAAACATTCTTAGCATAGGAATAAGAATCTTTCAAAAACTCACCTTTCTCCCCCACATCATGTTCTCTGTTAAGCAAATAATCATTGGTAATGGGTTCACATCACTGACCTGTGGAGTTTGGTGGTAACAAATAGACCACTTGATATTTTCCTACACAGATTAGCTTAATACAAACAGTAACTGAATTTGACTAAGTTGTTGGGCTGTAGTGTCCACAAACCCCAAATACTTTAATAAAGACAACTGAACTTGGGTAAACACATGCTTACCTAATGCACCATGTTTTTTCCACAACTACCAGCATAATCTGCCCTTACTATGTTCATTCTGATTCACAAAGGACAAAATAAATCCCCATCAACAAAGGATCAAAACCAGCACAGGTCAACCCCCATTGACTTCAGCAATCATCAATCAACACTGTGCCAAAAATGATATAAAAATTCTTCCTGATGTTGTGCGTTAGCTTCTAATTCAGTGCTCAACCTCTTCTGCTGCTTCCACCCTAGAATATGGAGCTAAGACACCACCTCACCTAGTCATCAGGTGACAGTTTACCTTCGTTACTTTCACATTTTCAAATAATAAAATAGAGTGGACACTTGACTTACTCATATTTACTAGTTTTGTAAAAACTCTGCCCTTAATTCTCATGATTTATAGAATTAGACCGCATCTGTCACTCAGGCAAGCTTTGGTAAAAATTGCGCAGCCTTTCAGTAAAAGTAATGAAAGGCAACATAAAAATCAGAAAAGAAACCAAGAAAACTTCGACTCTGTTTTATACCAACTACATAAATCATCAAGATAGCATAACCACACCAAATTAAATTTTTTCAACTGTTGGGGAGTGGTTAACAGACAGACTCTTAAAGGAATGTTAAAAGGCTACAATGAGAAAACCATTGGTTTTAAAAACTGATCACTATGAAGAAGGATGTTCTGCTCATGTTTGGTAGAGAGCTACATAATTAAAACAAAATTACCAAGAAAATTCCAAGTATGTATCTGAGTCTAAATGTGAATCTCATCTGTTCTCAAGTTCTTGGAATTTCAGTCATAAGTTGCAAATAATAGTGTGATTTCACCCCCAGGAAATCAGTATTTTCAAACTCACTTAATTTAAAGGGCTGTTTTCACAACGAATTGCATTGGTTAATTTATATGCAACGTCAGAATGCAGACCCATCCATACCCAACACAGCACAAATATATTAATTCACTGCCTCACGAGGGTTGGTCATACTGTGCTATCAGTGAAAAGTGTGCATATCATCAGAGGTCTCTCCTTAAACGCTCTCGATATGGCGCAGTCACTTCCCTGGAATTCACACGCCACGTCTCTCAAATGCATCTCCAGCTAAAAGACATTGGGTTTTTACGCCGTCCAAGAAATGACACATCTGTAATGCATATTGCAACACTTGAGGCTTTGTCGTTAACATCCAGACTGGATAAACTCCTACAATTGCCCTGTCTCACGTTCAGAGGGAACAGAATAACCTCTGACACATTGAGAACAGGCCAAAATTCACCTGAGAGGCATCACCTAAGCGCTGCTTCAGTCATCATTTCTGCCTTTACAGTGTTTTAAAGTGCAGCTGATAGACACACACTCAGCAAAGGATGGGTAATTTATTACTACCCAAGTCTTTTTTTGTATATTTGTTCTTATCCCAAAATACTAAATGGGCTAAAAGTTATTTCAGCTGGAAATGTAATTTTACTTGAAGTTATAATCAACTTAAAATGGAGCAGAATTGAGCTTTGAAGCGCAATCGTATCTTGGTTTGTTTGAGGTTTTTTTTTTTTAGCTCTTTCTTCTGTAAAGAAATAGCAAACTAAAAATTCCAGTTATTTAAATATTATAATTGTGATTTTCTTATTATTGATTTTATTATTTGTATTATTTTTTATTATAACAAATCTCAATACTATTTATTTATCATAGCAAGTCTTTATATTATTTGTTCATAATAACAATGTATAAGAATTATTTTTAATAAAAATATATATTTGCTCTTAAACTAGCATGACATTTTTCTTCTTTTTTTAAAGCATGTGACATCTTTTAAATTTTTTTTTTTTTTAATTAGGACTATAATCTGGTACTATTTCAAGTAATGTGATGATATTTTTGGGAAATCCTACTTAATTAAAAAAGGAGTCATTAATTTATTTCTTTTTATTTTAAGCCAAATTTGAGTTGAGGTTTCAGATGAATTGTTACTCAAATCACAGTCCACTAGGTCCTGTTCTTTTTCCCTTTTTTCCTCTACAAAATATCAGTGAGTCAAATCTAACTAGATAATCAGCTGCTGTGAAAAAGGAGAGAAATCATAAAGAATAAAATGGAATTTAAATCTCCAGGCCTATGAAAAGTTCCGTTTAGTTTTTCTTTTATCCTAGAAACTAAAAAAAACCCCTCCAGATGTTCCATAGGGAACTGAAAAAGATGTAGGCCACCACCTAGTTTTCCCAAACATATAAGGGTCAAAATTCAATTAAAGAAAAAGAAAACCCACATAAAATGAGCCACAAATACCTCAAGACTGCAATACCTGCGTAAGACAAATATTTCATGTCAAGCTTGCATTCCACTTCTAAATAAGTTTATCCTTTTCACTAATTTCCCTCTGCCCATTGAGCAACTCTGCAGTATGTGGGTGTACCTTGCCGTCATTTTCTTAACATCTGCATTCTGTGTTCAATCCTAACTGTACAACATGTCTGATAGCTCTTCTCTTTATCTGGAGCCTTCAAAGTGGTAGGTTTACCAGAGGCAAAACCACACACCAGAGAGAATATGAGTCATATAATAAAGAAATGACTGTTCCCCTTCTCCCCCTTCCAGCCTGAAGCTACAATAACCCAAAGACACTCTATTGTAAATGGCCTCTTTGGTGATATCGATAGCACCAACAACTTGCAATTGTTTAGCCAATGAATGAAGATCTTCTTTTTTAACTGTATTTGTAACAAATTGCTCTCAATATTGCTTTAAGGCAAATTAAAAGTGCTACTGCAAAAACACAATTTCTGTAATGTTCAGAATGCCTGTGCGCTCACTTTCATGCCATGCATAAAACACTCCACATTTTTTGTACGTTCCTGTAAATTAGAGCACTGAAAGATAAGAATAATCAAACATACGATGCCTTGTGCAAGTGAAGCCGAAAGTGTTTCCCATTTGTCTACAAAAGAACAGCCTCTACACAGAAATCCTAAATTTTCCTCATGATTCCACATTAAAAGATGGCAACACACAAGTAAACCACTGCTCACGCCAACTACAACAAGCACACAAGGAAGGAAACCACCTCACTTGACCATTGTCTACATGAGTTTTCATGCCAAAGTGCAGTAAGGATGGAAAACAACACCGGGCCCCTTCTATTCCCTTTTATTTCCTTTGATATCCTTCTCCCTAGGTAGACTGTAACTCCTCAGACCGACATCCCGCATCTCATTCCATGTAGGAAACCAGCAGAGCATTGTCTGACGTGTCAACATAATAATTACATCAGAAATTTTCAAGAACTAAATGCAGGAAGAGGATTTACAGACAGCAGCAAACCAACCAGTAACAACAAATCTTTGCACCACTACAACAGGTGAAACCACCCACAGCCTTTTAAGTTCACCCAGTGGCATAAGCTTGGCCCACCTCCTTCCAAGAGGAGAAAAACCCTGAGGTTTCAGTAAACCAGAGCAAAGCAACATGTTTCCTCTCAAAGCAGAATAGATTTCTGTTCTTACCTGTGTATAGTCGAAGTCAGAAAGAGGAGCTATACTCTTGATGTAGTCCATTCGAAACTGGTTTTCTGGATTGGCCAATGGAACTGGGGGTATTAAAGTGCTCATAGCTGAAACTATAGTCTAGAATTGGATAAAACAAAAAAGGAGTGTGTTAATCTGGGTAAAGTTAGGACACAGGATCAATAGAAGATAATCCAATCTGATCAGCAAAATGGGATTTGTCTCAGCACAATCTTGGAGAGCACAATCCTGATCATTTCCAGCACACCCCAGCATTTAAGAACAGGATAAAGTGTCTTCTTACCACAATTGCATCTTTAACATTTTTCCGAATATCCAGTATTTTCTGTTTCTTTTCTCTGCATTAAAACAGAAACATTAACACTTTTGACTTTTTATTTTTCTTCCAAAGCAGTTCAGGCAGTTGCATTTGTGGTTTTTTTCACTGATCGCTTGTTTATCTGCTCCTCAACCCTTACAACACACTGACTGAGAACAGCAAGACAAATACATTTTCCCCCTTATCCCTTACAAAGATATCCATCCCCCTCATTCCTTTCCTTGCATGATGTGAAGAGCAATGCACATTCATTCCTGATACTGTGGTGGTTTTTTTTTTTTAACATCACACAATCAAATCACATCTGCAACCCTCCCCTGATGGAACTGGAAGTCATTCTCATTTCTCTCCAGCATGCCGTAAACATGCTCTAAATTAACGACACATCATTGAAGGCCAGCAGATAATCTAAAATTAACACTATGGATTAATAGTAGTTTCAGAGCAAAGAGCTCTTCAGAGAGAAAAAAACTGATGTGAGCCCCAGCAAACAGAAATGATTTCTAGCAAATGTGCATTAAAAATAGTTTCAGTTTTACACCAACCCAAATGCCGGAAAACCAGCAGCCGCTGTCATCCTGGCTATGACTTGACATGTATTTTTATATTGCAGACAGATGCAATATTTGGTTATTTGCTTCTATGTAAAAAGTAGTCGCCATGTTGTTGCTACACAGGGGCCTGTCAAGCGCTGCAGTAGCAACAGTGTAAAATACAGTAAAGGGGCCAGAAGCAGAAAATGCAAATATACAATAGCTGTAATTTCCTTACTCTCTCTCCCCTCCCTTGCCCAAAACGCGGTGTCAAGGCACCATAACACAAGGGGTGAGAGGGGTAGCCGTCCTCGCCCGCCTGCTGTTAACCTGTGCCCAGCATTTCACCTAAAAAAATAAGTCACAAAGCGTCAATAATTCTTACTCTGAATTAAATCCATTGACGTGCAGGATTCGCATTTGTTTCACAATCGTGCTTTTTCCTGACTCACCGGCCCCTAGAAGAGAAAAAAGTGAAGAGGGACTGAGCGCTGGACACACAGTCGGGGCTGCTGGGGGCTCTGCGGTGGGATTTTTGGACGCCACAGCATCTCCCACCTCCGGCAGCGCTTTTCCTTATGCCTGCATCCATGTGGCTCAGGCGCTGTCTCCAGCCAAGAACCCGCATTTTCCACAAGAACCCGCATTTTCCATGGCCGGGAACACGCGTTCTCCGCAGCCCAGGAGGACGGACCCCCAGTGCCCTGGTCCCGGAGCCTGTGGTCGCCCTCCCCGCTGCCCCCTCGCCCCTTACCCAGCAGCAGCAAGCGGTGTGTGGCTTTATAAGCCAACCTCTCCTTCTGCAATTGCTTCTCTATTTTTTTGTTGGCTTCTCGCTGCGCTTTCTCATCGATTCGCTGATCCTCCGTCTTGCTGTTGCCCAAACACCCCATAGCCGCCGCTCGGGAGGGATGTCAGAGGGTTTGGGGTCCGCTG
>JAOXOE010000343.1:23392806-23416760 GCA_028565055.1 Phoeniculus purpureus
GTGTGTTAGGTGTCCCGGCCCCCCCCCCCCCGCCCCCGAGTGATCTTTTCTCCAGGCTAAACACTTCAGCCTCTCCTCATCAGCCTTTCCCTCCAGTCCCTTCCCCAGCCTCGTTGCTCCTCTGCACCTGCTCCAGCCCCTCAGTCTCTTCCTTGAAGTGAGGGGCCCAGCGCTGCCCCCAGTACTCGAGGGGAGGCCTCCCCAGTGCCCAGGACAGGGAGAGAATTACTTCCCTAGTTCTGCTGGCCATAACATTCCTGATTCAAGCCAGGATGCCATTGGCCTTCTGGGCCACCTGGGCACCTGTTCAGCTGGTTGTCACCCAGCACTGCCAGGTCTCTCTCTGCCAGGCCTCTCTCCAGCTGCTCATCCCTCAGTCTGTAGCTGCAGGGGGTTCTTGTGGCCCAAGTGTAGGCCCCTGCCCTCGGCCCTGTTCAGCCTCATCCTGTTGGCCTCTGCTCATGGACTTAGCCTGTTCAGATTGTTCTGCAGATCAACACTCCACCCCAACTTGGTGTCATCCGCCAGTTTACTAAGGGTAAGCTTGATCCCTTCACCCAGGGCATCACTTCAACTGAGTGCTCCTGTCCGAAATTGGTTGCCATAAAGAAAGCGGCCCATCAAAACAGTTTTCCATTAATAGATCAAAAGTTCACATAGCTTCTACACGTAAAATCTCTCTAAAAATCAAGTTCTGCATCGGGTAAATGAAATCATCCGATCCAAAAGCCTCATGCTGTCTCTGATTAAATTCATAATTGTAAATAGTCGAGGTCTGTGGCTTGGCTGGGATTTGTCAGCACACTGCAGGGTTATGGCTGGCTACAGGTAATATTTTAGAGGAAGCTCGAAGCATTTGCATTTTGTGAAGGTTGGAGGAGTGCCTGCACTGACAGTGGAATCTGTTATTTATGTTTTCCCCCTGAAAGTTCTTAGCAGCCACTGAAAGAGCTCTTGCCACGCAGCCTCAGAAGTGATCTTGAGTTGACCTAGAGAGACCACTCTTTGAATAAGAAGGAAGCCTATTTTTCACTGCTAAGTCAATCTTGGTTTTCCCTAGAGTGGGAATTGAATACATAGCCTTTTTATATCACTGTTCAGTTATATGTGATGGTTTTATGATATAAAATGCCCATTGGGGAACTGACCTGACAACTTATTTCAGTCAGGCCTCCTGCTGTGATCTCAGAGGAAATACGATGTCATTTAATGCCCTTAACCACCTGGCCATGTCCCAGTGCTGTTTATCATGTTAGAGAGTATAAGATAAAGAAAAGCAAGTGCAAAACTGCTAGTTCAGGCTGTTCTTGCACTCCAGGTTTAAGCAATCTTGATGACAGGTTAGAGCTTCATTAGACCTGTGTGTCCGACTGTAGTAGAAATTACTGTCGCAATAACCACGTGTGCCATGTTAATTTTTAATTCCTTCCTAGCAATACAGTTGATCATGTTAGATGTGGGGTGTAGTTTGGACCTGCTCACTCCAGTATCAGATAAATGGTGAATCTTATGCAGACTTTATGGGCTGTTGCTGTGCCTGGCAGTGCAAGCTGTCTCAATGCTGAGGTGCTCTCCACATAGCTGTGTAGCTGTGGCAGTAGCGTAGTGTTATGGGGTTCCTTGTCTGGCTGCCCACACGTCCCACCTGGGTTGCCACCCACGATAGTGGGTGAGACCCCGACTATATTTCAACCAAGATCTCCCATCTAAAGGGAGGATTTAACAAAAGCACTCACTGATCGGCAGGCAATGAAACGACTTAGTTTGGAGAAGAAAGGCCTCAAGGCATTTTAATTCACTCCCTCCACCACGTATCAGAAGAAAAACAGCCCCACGAGATCTAGACATACAGAGTTTTGTCACATACTCCTACACTGTACTGAGATAAATGTCCAAAGCTTCATTATTATCTTCATTGTAGCTTCTGTCTTCATTATTATCTTCATTGTAGATTGTCTCTCAAACCATGGTGGTTGTCTGACTTCAGGTGCAAGCCTCATTAATCTTCAAGGTTCAGAATTGTCACAGTCTCTCCAGTTCCAGGCAAATCCTCACCATAAATTTTCTTCAACTTGTGCAGTAATAACATTCTCAGAAGTGATAACACTCTCTCTTAGCCACAGCAACTCAGCTCCCTGTTGAAGGGGAAGAAGAAGGGGAAAGTGGAGGGGCAGCCACTTTTCAGCTTTATAAACCCAAATTTTAAGCTTTTCTGTAGAAAAGCACACAAGTTAAACTTACAGATTCTACTCTACTTTAGGAGCGTAACAGTATCTTACAAATAGAAGTACAAGGAACATATTTGGAAGCAGTAGATTTGTGAGCTAACTGCCTTTATAGATCTAAGAATGGTGGGTAGCAACAGAGCCACAGAGATGATGAAGGGAATGGAGCATCTCTCTGATGAGGAAAGGCTGAGGGAGCTGCATCTCTTGAGCTTTGGAGAAAAGACGACTGAGGCGTGACCTCATTGATGTTCATAAATGTGAGAGCTGGCTGTCAGGAGGATGGAGCCAGGCTCTGCTCAGTGATAGGACAAGGGGCAATGGGTGTAAGCTGGAACATAGGAAGTTCCACATCAATATGAGAAGGAACTTCTTCCCGGTGAGGGTGACAGAGCACTGGAAGGGGCTTCCCAGGAGGGTTGTGGAGTCTCCTTCTCTGGAGATGGTTTAAAACCCGCTGGGATATGTTCCCATGCAACTTGATCTCTAAGG
This sequence comes from Phoeniculus purpureus, assembly GCA_028565055.1. Lineage (NCBI taxonomy): Eukaryota > Metazoa > Chordata > Aves > Bucerotiformes > Phoeniculidae > Phoeniculus > Phoeniculus purpureus. The sequence continues at coordinate 23,395,524 of JAOXOE010000343.1, forward strand.
GACCCTGCTGTGGCAGGGGGATTGGATTGCATAATCTTTCAACATCCCTTCCAATCTGTAATGTTCTGTGATTCTGTGGTCTTATTTGCGCAGTGCTTCACCCTGGACGCTGAAATGTCTTTAAAAGCTGGCTCTTGCCCTAGTCCACAAAACGGAGTAGGAAGGGTGATAGAGTGTGATGAAAGTACATAAATTTTCAAAACAGAGGACATTTACATTTTCTTCCTTTTCAGAGTGATGAGATTCATTAGAAATCAGCTAATTATGAGAGGTTGAGATCTTAGCATTTAAACAAAAAACATTAGTGAGGCTGTCATACCCCAAAATTTAATTCACCACACCACTGGATATAGAAAATAATCTGCTTGCTTATGGTGTTCAGTTTTCATTTGCGCGTGGTCACTTATACTTTTCCCTGTAAAACCTACACTCTTTGCAAGTGGAAAATAGTTCTAACAAATAGTTTTAATTTTTTTAAGGGATTTTTACTATATTTTAATAATTTATTAATTTATCCTGCTTGCTGGGAGACCTGACTCAGCTGAATCTGTGGGTGCTGTACAGATTCACTGCATGCTGCAAGGACAAAATGTCTGATGTTGCCACTCAAAGTGCTTTGTTGTCTTTGAAGATAAAGGCATTTTGAGGCAAGCAGATTCAGAAAATAAAGTTCCTGACCTACTGAAAGTGCAGAATTGTGCACTGCTTTGGTGACAGCAGTGGCAATAGCAAAATAGTAGTTTAAATATCCTATTTGTCTCTTTTTCTCTTCAGTGAGCAAACAGAATAAAACTTAGACCAGAATGTTTAACTACAGGAAAACTTACATTTTAATGACAAAAGTAGACTAATTGTTAATATGACAAAGTTTATTTCTTAGTAAAGAGGTAAGCTTCATACGCTGAGCTTTCACAGAGTCACAGAACATCAGGTATTGGAAGGGAACTTGAAAGATCATCCAGTCCAATACCCCTGACACAGCAGGATCACCTAGATCAAGTCACACAGGAACATATCCAGGTGGCTTTTAAACATCTCCAGAGAAGGAGATTCCAAAACACCCCCGGCCAGCCCCTTCCAGTGCTCTGTCACCCTCACTTGGAAGAAGGTCCTTCTCTCACTCATGTGGAACCTCACACCTGTTGCTCCTTGTCCTATCATTAGATGCCACTGAGCAGAGCCTGGCTCCATGCCCCTGACACCCACCCTTCACATAGTTATCAACATTAATGAGGTCACCCCTCAGCCTCCTTTTCTCTAAGCCCAACAGACCCAGCTCCCTCAGCCTTTCCTCATCAGCAACATGTTCTTCATCATCTTTGTGGCTCTGCGCTAGCCTCTCTCAAGAAGCTCTGTGTCCTTCTTGAACTGAGGGGCCCAGAACTGGACACAATATTTCAGAGCTTTCTAACATTCTGCTCTTGCTCCAGAAGAATACAGAACACAGCCTCATCTTCAAGCACATTTAAACTCCCTGTATTTAATGCAGAATGTTACTTAGTCTGTTTTACAGCAATGTTTCCTCCTTAGCAGAATCGGCCATGCCTGGTGTTTATTCAGGTAAAACTCTGATACAATGATAAGGTCGTGGTCATCACGTAGTACTGTCATAGCTCAAATATTGTTACCATAAACTGTCATGGTCAAAGGCATAGATGATTGCTGATCCAGAATGATCAGCTGCTTAGGCTTAGGTCATGGAGTTCTGCAGAAAAATCTCAACAGCCTTTACTGTGAGACCAGTCTCATTTCCCTAAGCTTCTGCTTATGAATTACAAAACAAACACAATTTAATCTATATTTTAATTTGGTAAGACTTTCCCAGAAATAGTAGCCTGTAGTGGTGTGACTTCCTAAATGGGAGGACGTGTGGGGGCTGATTGCATTGTCATCATGAATGCTCCATGAATTGATGCACTCCAGTTCTGAGCCTGTTCATACTGAGCTCTGCCACGTCTTGCGATGATGAGTTCCACTTGCAGTTCATTGATACAGATTTGCATGTTTGGGAGAGCAGGCACTTAAAACTCTGGAAATACTTTGCCTCTTATTAAAAAACATGTTCCTGTGTGACTTGATCTAGGTGATCCTGCTGTGGCGGGGGGATTGGACTAGATGGTATTTCGAGGTCTATTTCGAGGTCCCTTGCAGTCCCTAGTGTTCTGTGATTCTATGATCTAACAACCTACCCCAAAATACTTTCCAGCTTCAGTCTTCTTATGGACAGAAGAGGAAAAATGGTGCCACACTGTGAGTACCAGTTCCATCCTATAGTCTTCACCCTTTAAGGACATTCAAGATCTTTTTACCTTGCTGTAAGGTTAGTAGTGCAATAAGAACAAGTGTTTCAGAAGTCTGTGCTCCTTAAATAACAACCAAGCAGATTTTAAACATTTTTGTGAAATTATGCTGATTTCTGTCTCATGTTTCATTGTGACTACAATCTCAAATAGAACTCTTGTACTTACTAGTAAATTTCTGATTGTAAATGAATCACAGAATTATTGAGGTTGGAAAAGACCTCTGAGCTCATCCAGCCCAGCCTTTGACCACAATCACCTAGACCAGGGTACTAAGTGCCAGATCCAATCTTTTCTTAAACATTTCCAGGGATAAAGAGTCCACCATTGCCCTGGGCCTTGTCAACCTTTCCCTGAGGAAGGGCTTCCTAACATCCAGCCTAACCCTTCCATGGCAGTTTAAGGCCTTGCCTCTCATCTTGGCACTAGTTGCCTGGAAGATGAGCCCAACCTCCACCTTACTACAACTAGAAGAGTGATGCTGTACCCCTTGAGTCTCCTCCAGGCTAAACATCTCCAGCTCCCTCAGCCTCTTCTCATAAGATGTTCCCTCTAGTAAACGAAGGTGAACAACCCAAGCTGCATAGAGTTGTAGAAAGCATATGTCTGGGAATGGAAATATATGGAAGAAAACACTCAGGCAAAATATTTCTTTAAGTAAAAACAAATATTTACTCTTACTTCTAATATGCATTTTGTCTGCTACTCCTGGAGACAAATAAAGCAGCAGTTTTCCTATGATTGAAGAGGGGTTTGTATATTGCTCCAAGTGTCTATCTATTAGCTTAGCAGCAGCAGTACAGTTTAGATGGCCCTTCTACATAGACCCTAGAAAGGTTTGTATCTTCTTTTTGCATCTGTCTCAGACGAGTGTGTCTGAGTGAGAGTGTTTGGACAGAACAACATTCATCGCTGATGTGTAAATTCAGAACTCAGCGTAACTGAACAAATGGCTTGAGAGGATTTTTGCAGGATCTTTGCCTTCCTGTTGCTAGGAGATCCAAATATCTTTCTCAAAACATGGTGTTTCAGAATCAAAACATTTTGAAGAAGCAGATGAAATCAAAATGCCTTTACTCTTTGTTTTTCCTAAGAAAAGTAACCTGTACAGGTTAAGGTCGAGTGCATCAGAGATATAAACATCTGATTGACTGTTTTGTTGTTGAAGGGCCAGCCAAGCAAATAGGTTAATCTGAGAAGAATGGTCATCGTTTGTGAACAGTGTCTTTTGGAAAATAACAGCTGTTTTGTTAACTATCAAAATTGCTTAGGTCTTCTGAAAAAAAAAAAAAAAACAAACAAGTAGTAAGTGGTTTAAAAGGTGCAAAGACTACAGCATAAAAATACTTCTATTTACTGGGGGAAGCAGATCCCCTCAGTGCTACTTTTCAACACTTTCTACCCCGTTTTGAAGACAATCACAGAACATTAGGGATTGGAAGGGACCTCAGAAGATCAACTAGTCCGATCCCCTCACCACAGCAGGACCAACTAGATCAGGTCACATTAAACTTCTTTCTCCATTTGGGGTGAAATAATCATGCTAATAGGTTGAGCTTGTCTCATTTTCTGGAAGCCCTTAAGACCCTGTCTTACAGTGTGTGTGTACATCAACTTGTTGATGTGATTTCTGAGAGAAGAGTTACACAGACAAAGAATCAAAGATTGTCTTATGGGAAGTAAGGACCTCAGCTGCATTAGGAAAGGCTTTTACTGTCAGAGCTGCCTGTTAAACTCAGTATCTTTATGGAATGTTGCATGAAAAGATCTTATCTGAAACAAGTTTAGTACATGCTGGCAACACCTCAAGAAGGTAAATTAGGATTTAAACCCCCTGCCATCCTGCTTTAGATATCTTAACAGAGCTACTTAGTTTTTCAGCACCTAGTATATGGGCTCCTGTTAGAAAGATAGGCATTAACTGGTTTATTTCTCTGTTGATCTAAGTTGTCTCTACTTCTACAATTAACTGTTACTTATGGAGTTTGACTATCGTAGGATTAATCTTTAGCAGTTAGTGTCACAAAGAATCATATTGTTTATTTCAAGTAGTTTTCCATCACTTGAGCAAATTAGGTTCAGGACACAGGCTGGAAAAGACTTTTAAGATCAAGTCCAATTGTAAACCAAACACTACTCAGTCCACCACTGAAACACATCCCTGAGCACTACATCTATGCATCTTTTAAATACCTCCAGGGTTGAGGAGTCTAGCACTCCCTGGGCAGCCTGTTACAGGGCTTGACAACCTTTTCAGTAAAGAAGTATTTCCTAATATCCTGTCTAAAACACCCTTGGCACCCCTCGAGGCCATTTCCTCTCATTCTGTCACTTGTGACTTGGGAGAAGACATTGACTCAGAGAAGGTTATGAAACCTGACTTTAGCTTTGCCTATTTAAGTTTATTGAATTTGAACTTGGTATTTTGGTGTTAGCTGCTGTGATTCAGTGCAGACGTGGATGCTATGATTTCAGTAACTATTAATATCCTCTGTAGAAAAAATGTAGTTGCATTTTCCGTTATGAAGTGATGCGAAAGTAAGCTTGCTGTCTAACGTGGAACTGGCTTTCTTTCCACCTTTTTTAGCCACTAACAGAAAATGCTAAGTACAAAGTGAGTCATCATTGCCAGAGAAAAGGAATGAAGGGGTGAGAACAGAAATAGTCTCTTTTATTTAAGCCCCATTCACACTGTCTAATTTGCAGAGTTGTTTCTTGAGAAGGAACTTCTTCCCAGCCAGGGTGACAAAGCACTGAAATGGGCTGCCCAGGGGGTTGTGGAGTCTCCTTCTCTAGAGATGTTTAAAACCCACCTGGATGTGTTCCTGTGTGACTGCATCTAGGTGATCCTGCTGTGGCAGGGGGATTGGACTAGACATGTTTCTAGGTCCCTTCCAGTCCCTAATGTTATGTGATTCTGTGATGAGAAAATGCTTGTCTGAACTTGGAGCTATTCCCTGATTTTCTAAAGATTCCTATGCTGTGTGAAATACCAGGGGAGATATGAAAGTCATCTTTGTTTATATGTCAGACTGTTCAGCCATTGTATGGCCTTTCCACATAATGTTGTTTTCTACTTGGGTTTTTATTTGGGGTTTTGTTGTGGATTGTTTTGTTTGGTTGTTTTTCCCAGAGTAAAGTTGTGTGTGGTTTGAAGGCTTCCACTCAAAGTTCTGTCTCAAGAGAAAACAATGATGCAACGGTAGTTGATTGATCACAGAATCACAGGATATTAGGAATTGGAAGGGACCTCGAAAGATCATCTAGTCCAATCCCCCTGCCACAGCAGGATCCCCTAGATCAAGTTGCATAGGAACAAATCAGGCAGGTTTTAAACGTCTCCAGAGTATGAGACTCCACAATCCCCCTGAGCAGCCAACCTTCAATCGGACTCTCCTTGTTGGTTAGTTCAAGATCCACCAGTGCTCCTCTCCTAGTCGGCTCCTTCACCATTTGCATCAGGAAATTGTCACCAATGCACTGGAGGAACCTCCTGGAAATATCTTCCAGCAAATATCAAAGTAGTTAATATCCCCCATGAGAACCAGGGCCTGTAGGTGTGAGGCTGCTGTCAGCTGACTGTAGAAGATTTCATCAACTTCCTCATTCTGGTCTGGTGGCCTGTAATAGACACCCACAACAGTGTCACCCATGGCAGCCTGCCCCTTAATCTGCACCGACAAACTCTTAACTCTCTTTTCATCCGCCCCTGGACAGAACTCAACACATTCTAGTTGCTCTCTCACGTAAAGAGCAACTCCTCTACACCGCCTTGCTGGCATGTGCCTCCTGAAAGGACATAGCCATCCAGGACCACATTTCAGTCATGCGAGCTGTCTCACCATGTCTCTGTAATTGCCACCAGATCATAATCACCTGACTGAACGCAGATTTCTAACTCCTCCTGCTTATTCCCCATGCTGCCTGCATTGGTGTACAGGCACTGCAACCTGAGTGCTCCAGTTTCACCATAGGACAGCAAGAGGCTGCCTTGTTTTCTTTCAGACCAGAGCTCTGTCCCACTGGTGCTCGCCCATCAACTATCCCACCCCTCTTCGATTATGTGTTTCTTTTTCGCAGAGCACTGGAAGGGGCTGCCCGGTGTGGTTGTGGAGTCTCCTTCTCTGGAGACATTTAAAACCCGTCTGGACATGTTCCTGTGTGACTTGATCTAGGTGATCCTGCTGCGGCAGGGGGACTGGACTAGATGATCTTTTGCAGTCCCTTCCAATCCCTAATGTTCTCTGATTTTGTGATACAGTGTTCTCTGTTTATGCCATTTAAAAGTCAGCTTAGTGGACTTCTAGGAACTGCAAGTGATGCTAAATCTTTTCAATGTGCCTGTTTGAAGGATATGTATTTGTTTGTAGCACATAAGCTTCGTTTTGTTTTGGTCTTTCCTTTCTTTCCCCGAGAACTTTTCAAAGCAAGACAAAAACGAGTTTACAGTGGCTGCTGTCCATGACCTAGTTCAGGAGAGGGAGCGACAGGGAACGATAGTGTTGCTATCTCATCTTTCTTAACCACCCTGTGTATGACCTTGTTTTGCTATTGGGGTCTTCCTTTCCTAATGACTGCGTAAAAAATCTTTATGACAGTAAGTTGGACATATTTTTCACATTTTATATTTTTCACTTCATTTTTTATGACAAAGCAAGGGCATGGCTTTGGATTGATGTTCTGGAACTAATTGTAAACTTGGTGTTATTGAAGAAGAGCTAGGGGTTGTCAGTTTGGCTTTTGGGTTGTTGTGGGGTTTTTTTTATAACCAATGGTGAATGAATGACTTCAGTGCTTTGTGGCTGACAAACTAATACAGCTGCTATCTCTATTCTCATCAAGTACTTCAACCTTGGACCTCCTTCATGTAGCTCTTTCTACTCATTCATTTTGGTGAAATGAGCTATTTAGTGGGTCACAGGAGGAGCTAAACCCCTATAGTACTGAGGCAGAGTGGAAAGCAGTGAATAAGAAAGAACCTAGGAAGGAAAAAGAAAGTTCAAATGTTGACATTTTCAGCTGTTGTATCTTTTGTATAGGCTTCCTGCAGTTTTGCTACTTCTGAGTTACCAATTAAGTGGTCCTTCAGTTTATTATCTATTTTAATATAGACCCTGATACACGGTATGAAAGATGTGCTCATGATACATTCTGTGTATCACAGTTAATCACAGACCATTAGGGATTGGAAGGCACCTCCAAAGATCATCTAGTGCAATCCCCACGTGACAGCAGGACTACCTAGACCAAGTCACAAAGGAACATGGCCAGGCAGGTTTTAAACATCTCGAGAGAAGGAGACGCCACAACCCCCATGTTGTGGCGGGGGTAGGCAGCCCCTTCCAGTGCACTGTCACCCTCACCATGAAGATGTTCCTTCTCATATTTACATGGAGCCTCCTATGTTTCAGCTTACAGCCATTGTTCCTTGTCTTATCATTAGATGCTACTGAGCAGAGCCTGGCTCCTTCCTCCTGACACCCACTCTTCACATATTTATACCATTAATGAGGTCACCCCTCTGTCTCCTTTTCTGCAAGCTAAAGAGACCCGGCTCCTTCAGCTTTTCCTCATCAGGGAGATGCTCCACTCCCTTCAACATCTTTGTAGCTCTGTGCTGGCCTCTCTCCAGCAGTTCTGTGTCTTTCTGGAACTGAGGGGCCCAGAACTGGACACAATATTCCTTGAATAAATTCATGAGTAAGTTGGTGAATAAGGTCTTGTGGAAGAATTAAGGGAAACTTAAATTTGGGGATATTGTAGGAGAGTTTAGAAATTGAATTAACTGCTGGTGATTTATAAGGAACTTGCATTTCAAAGGTTTTTAATAACTTTCTTAATATTTATAGGGTTTGAAATAACTTTATAGACTGGGACACATTCTTTATGATCACTTCTTTCCTGGTTTGTGACTTTTTTTTTTGTAATAAGGAAAATAAATAGGTTCGTTCTGAGTATTGATTTACTTAAAGGCATGCTAACCAAGTAGTTAAACACTGCCTTTTCCTATAAATGAAAGTAAAATATTCATCAACTAATTAGTAATATGCGGTTGATATATAGATATGCCCGAGGCTTACTTACGGCACACTCTATATCATCATGCATTCCACTTAGAAACATGAAATTAAAGCAAATGTAAATTTTAAAAGCTATAACGATGTTATACAGGGGCTATGGATAGTGTTATGTTATGTTAGAGGCATTATTTAAAAATATAAAACATGGATACACTGCACTGCTCAGGCAAATAGTTGAGTAGAGATCACGGTTTGCACTTTAAAAGCGGCTTATCCTGGAATTTTCCAAGACAATAATTGGAAAAATAAGAACATAAGTGAAAAAGTTTGGGGTTTTTTTTGTGCAGATCTAATGAAGGAAGTTGTGTTCTAACATTCTAACAGACATCCTACGATGCCATTACTTGAGGCAACAAATGGGCCTTAATTAAATATCTATGAGTGATTGTTATGTGGGTTGTGAGAACATCTGCTAATATGTTGATAGATACAACATATACTCTCTAGGAGCTAGTGCAGTCATAATAACAGAATCACAGAACATAAGGGATTGGAAGGGACCTCGAAAGATCATCCAGTCCAGTCCCCCTGCCAGAGCAGGATCACCTAGACCAATTCACGTAGGAACATATCCAGGCAGGTTTTAAATGTCTCCAGAGAAGGAAACTCCACAATCCCCCTTGGCCAGCCCCTTCCAGTGCTCTGTCACCCTCACCGTGAAGAAGTTCCTTCTCATATTGATGTGGAACCTCCTCTGTCCCAGCTCACACCCATTACCCTTTGCCCTGTCATTAGATGCCACTGAGCAGAGCCTGGCTCCATCCTCCTGACACCCACCCTTCACATATTTATCAATATTAATAAGATCACCCCTCAGTCTCCTTTTCTCCAAGCTCAAGAGACCCAGCTCCCTCACCCTTTCTTCATAAGAGAGGTTTTCTACTCCCTTCATCATCTTTATGGCTCTGCACTGAATTCTCTCCAGCTGTTCTGCATCCTTCTGGAACTGAGGGGCCCAGAACTGGACACAATATTCCAGATCCTCTTATGGGATCTTTCTGATGTTAATTTTGTTTTCATTTATTAGTTTAATCGACAACCACAGCAGGACACATGTGAGCCCATGTTAGTTACAGCTAATTAAGGTTTTTCGTTTGCCTGATTTTGGATGGTTCACTCCACTTCTTTTTACTTCACAATAACAAAGTCCATTAAATCAATCTGAACAGAATTAAAAATCACAACTAGGCAACATATGAATTGGTACAATTTTGCACATCCCACATAATACTTGTAAAACGCCTTTTTATTTGTCAACTGCAAGACAATTAGCATCTCTGTGACTGTCAGATGACAGTTAATAATCTTTGAGCATTAAGATTCGACTGGTGTTTAAACCAGCCTAATGCTAAAGCTTACTTAGCTTTTTCAACAGAAATTATCTGTGTAGCTTTGAAGCAGCTAGGATAAGGAAACAAATCAAAAATAATTCAAAAATGGCTTCAGAAAAATCTAATCTAAGGCAGGAAATGAGATTTGCAGTTAATTCCACTAAAAACACCATATGGTAAGAACTTAGTTTTATAAGATACCTGGTTTTCTGCCTTCTCAAGTTTCTTCATGCTCATCACTTAGGCATGTAACTTAGCACTCAGACAAAAAACATTCCTTGTTTTATGAGCAGAAAAGCCTTGACACAGTATGCACTGCTGCTCATATTCAAAGCACCAGGGAAAGAAAGAAGAACACATTGGGTTGCATGAGTCCATTCATATTTCAGTCAATTCCCTGCAAAGAACCATCCATCTATGCCTTTACCTGCAAAATTAATTGCAAAGGGAGGCAACGTACGTCTGTCATTTTCTTTAACAAATGTAGGATTCAACTGTATTTCAAAATACAGCTGAAGTACAGAAGGCATGTCTGATGAAGAGAGGCTGAGGGAGCTGGGGGTGTTTAGCCTGGGGGAGACTCAGGGGGGACCTTCTCCATCTCTACAACTCCCTGAAGGGAGGTTGTAGTCAGGTGGGGGTCATGCTCTTCTCCCAGGCAACCAGCACCAGGATGAGAGGGCAGGGCCTGAAGCTGCCAGGGGAGGGTTTGGCTGGATGTTAGAAAGCCTTCCCTCGGGAAAAGGGTGATCAGACACTGGACTGGACTGCCCAGGGCAGTGGTGGAGTCCCCATCTCGGGAGGTAGATGTTTAAGAGCAGCCTGGCTGTGGCCCTGGTCTGGCCACACAGGTGATGTTAGGTCATGGGCTGGGATGGATGATCTTAGAGATCTTTTTAAGCCTCAACAGTTCTGTGATTCTGTTATATGATAGGGCATCTTGCTGTACAAATCAGAAAGCAATTGTTTGTTTGATACCAACAGAAAGCCCTAAGAAGTCAATATTCTAAACCCTATGAATTTTCAGAAACAAAATATGCTGATAGCTTGTCTATTACTAAGCAATTGAAGGGCGTCTTGCCCTTCCTCTTCAGGTGCAAAAAATTAGCAACACTCCTTCAGACCCTCTGGATGTTGCTCTGGGCTGCACTACTGAAAAATCAGTTAGAGCAGGAATCAGATAGAAAATAGTCTAAAGCACCATAAATCAGCACATGAAAGCAAAGCTGGTGACAGAAGAGTGGCTGGAGAGAAGTGTTTTTTCAGCAAATATTGCTATTCAGCCAAAACAGAACCAGGTAGAACATAAAAATGAAAGAGCTGGTTTTAAAACGCTGCTAGCAGACAAGACAACACGAAGTAATTACGACAATTACCTCCTTGTAGTGCTGGTCTGAGTAAGTGCTACATACACTATTGTTATGCACATTGTTCTGAAATAGCTTCTTTAAGGTTTTACCCACATAAGAACACAGAATCTTGTCTGTATTTTATATTTCAGTCCTTAACCTGTTGTGAGATTACCAAGAAATACTACACATCCATTACTATCCATAGAAATAAAACCAGTTCAGTGATTTATACCTTTCAGTGGATTTATACTTTCTAGTTGGTGGCCAAGAATGATACTGAGACCAACCCCTTGGGCACTTGGTTACCTCCAGATGACATGGAAAATACATGCAGAACATTCACACCCAGTATTTTTTTTGGCAAAGCTAGTTTAACTTTTCTGTTCTCATTCTTTCATAGAGTAGGCTGAGGGAGCTGGGTCTCTTAAGTTTGGAGAAAAGGAGATTGAGGGGTGACCTCATTAATGTTTATAAATACATGAAGGGTGGGTGTCAGGAGGATGGAGCCAGACTTTTCTCAGTGTCCTGTAATGATAGGACAAGGGGCAATCGGTGTAAGCTGGAACATAGAAGGTTCCACATCAATATGAGAAGGAACTTCTTCCCAGTGAGGGTGACAGAGCCCTGGAAGGGGCTGCCCAGGGGGGTTGTGGAGTCTCCTTCTTTGGAGATGTTTAAAACCCACCTGGACATGTTCCTGTGGTCCTGCTGTGGTAGGGGGATTGGACTGGATGATCTTTCAAGGCTTCTTCCAATCCTTAATGTTCTGTGATTCTGTGATTCTTTTCAGTTTTGTTTCTGGAATAAAAATATACTCTACTTCCTAAAGAACCTGAAGTTTATTGCTGAGATGGGACAATCCTTCGTTTTAGTAATTGTCAACATTCAGTATATTGCAGTCAGGCTCATATAAGGTTCCTTCAGCTGCATGTGCTGACTAAAATCGAACGTTATGATCAGGCATTTACCCAACAGATGAGTCATTCTGCAATAGTCATGCACTGCCCTGTACTGTTTCTCCTTCCATTGTTTGCTATCTTGCCTCTTAAAGCTTAAAAGTACCTCCACCTTTAATTGTTTAGCTTGACTCTTCCCAGTGCAAATTTTCCTTTCCTTTATTTATTACCAGATTTGTGTTGTCCAGGCTAGAACTGGCCATATTCTATGTGTGTCCTAGTTCTGACATTTTCTTCACTCTAAATCCTTGAATTTATAACCTGGCTGTTCTTTTCCTGTAGTCCTTTACATTTAAGCTGTAAGCTCTGATTTACACTCTCTGTCAACGATTTCAGAACTTTGATGCAGCTACTAATTCCCAAGGCAAAGTATCTTTTGACGATGTTAACTGTCTCCAGTAATTAGATGCAGTGATTTCAGGTCCTCTTTCCTCTTCGAGTTTCACAGAGAAGAAAGGGGAGAAGCAAACCCTGGTGAGCACTGTCTCTGGTCTTAAAGCTGCATGATTTTTTGTGTTGTTTCAGCAGCTAGTCCCCAGTAACAAAGTCAGAAAATTAAAAACGCCAGAATCACAGAACATTAGGGATTGGAAGGGACCTTGAAAGATCATCTAGTCCAATCCTCCTGCCAGAGCAGGACCACCTTGACCAAGTCACACAGAAACATATCCAGGTGGGTTTAAAACGTCTCTAGAGGAGACTCCACAACCCACCTGGGCAGCCCATTCCAGTGCTCTGTCGCCCTCACTGGGAAGAAGTTCCTTCTCATATTTATAGGGAACCCCCTAGCTGATAGGTATTATTGTGTTCACAGAGCTGCCTCTCCTCCTCATCTCTCTCTGCATTTTCACCCTGACTGTTTCTCCGTTTTGGCTGAACTATCAAGGCCAATATAGTGCTGCTCTCAATCTTTTCCAGTCAGGACAACTGGTGCCCTGGTGCTTCTTTTCCCTCAGCAGATGGCAAATGCACAGCTAATAAATGTTAGCACATGTGCCCAACCAGCCATTCCTCACAGTCTCAGTCGCTCTGCTGCTCCCTTTAGAGGTTCTCATCACCGCCAGCCTTTTTCTCACAAAACAAACAGGCCAAAATCACCACATCTCAGCCTTTTGGTTTAACACAGGCCCTCAAAGATGGAAGTGTCACACGCAAACTGTGTGACCCACATTGTACACACACACAGAGCAGAGAATTAAACACTTGGCAGCCTGCAAGAACTTGCTTTCCTACACTGCTTTGGTGAGAAGTTCAAGAGAATGCTATCTGCTTGGCATAGGCTGGAGAGGCGTCAGAGCTGATAAAAACTTGCTAGTCAACAACTCCCAGGGACGAAGTCCCATTTTATAAGGACCCAAAGGAATGGTGAAAATCACAGAGGCACTGTGTTGTAGCAGCAGAAGAACAAAGAGCATTGGACTGGATAGTCTTGAGAGGAACCGTGTAACACTACTAGCAAGGATTTAAAATACCTATGCAATGGCTTAACCTGTACTTGAATGGCTTACATGTGCTTGACGGTAACTCAGTAGACTACAGCTTCATTTTCACTTCAGTGATTCCATAACCTAAACTGATTTAAAGAAAGAGTGAAGACTGACTAGCCCCCACCACCACCACCTGCAGTGAACCAGGATTTTCCATACTCCCCACCAATATCAGAAGCAATATGGTACCCTTCAGTCTTACAGGTACCAATGACTTTGCTCAATTTAGCTTGCCTCTGATAGAGTACAGGTTAATTCTGTGAGGTGAAGCATCTCTGATACATAGATGACAAAAGTGACCCTTTCATTTGGATCTGTAGAAGCAATCTACCTTTGTAAGACATTCTTAAACCATTCATTATTACCTCATCCCAGATGCTTCTCATGGAGGCTAAATTTAAACTTAAAAGCTCTCCTGATGGTCACAGGCAAAGCTAACATCTGTCAGTCCATCATTTTGTTTGACATGAAACAAATGTCTTTATTTCAGGCATGACTGGAGCACCTGTGAGGACAAGCTGAGCAAGTTAGGGTTGTTCAGCCTGGAGAAGAGGCGGCTCCCAGGTCACATTCTAGCAGCTTTCAAATCTCTAAAGGGGGCTACAAGAAAGCTGAGGTAGGGCTTTTGACACAGATGGTAGTGAGAGGACAAGGGGAAAGGGTTCCAGACTTGAAGACGGGAGATTGAGGTTGGACAAGAGAAACAAATTCTTTGCTGTGAGGGTGCTGAGATGATGGAGCAGGCTGCCCATGGAAGTTGTGGCTGGCCCATTCCTGGAAGTGTTGAAGGCCATGTTGTCTGGGGCTCTGAATAACCTGATCTAGCAAAGGTGTCCCTGCCTGTGCAGGGGGGTTGGAACTAGATGATCTTTAAAGTCCCTTCCAATCCTGGCCATTCTATTGGTTCTATGATTCTATGACTTACCACTTACTGGATGTTCAACAGAAACCAATCAACGAATCTTCAGTGGCCTACAGGTTGCACTACCCAGTCATTACTTAATAGCCAGTATATTTTATCCTCGTTTCCCATGTAGTGTTGTGTGCTATGGCAGAGGGATTGGACTACATGATCTTTCAAGGTCCCTTCCAATCCCTAATGTTGTCTGATTCTGTGGTTTATGCAAAAATCCCCCTCTAGAATTACAAGGTCCTGAATGGCTTACAATATCTTATGTATTCTCTTCCTTCCATGTCATACTGAAAGGATACAGCAATCTGTCTGTTCCTCAGGCACAGCATATGTCAACAAATGAAACAACAACCACTTATGGAAATCATGTCTGCGCCAAGTTGTTCTCAGCAGGAAAGACCTAAAACCGGAGCATTCTGTCTGTGGAGAATATAATTGCTCAGGTTGCTCAAAATTGCTCAGGTTGGAAAAGACCTTTAAGATCGTCAAGTTCATATGGTGAATGCAAAACATGCAAACTCATTGGCATTTTACGAATCCCCATTTCAATTTGTAGTGTGATAGCTTCAACACGTCCCTCATTATTTCTCACATATAAAATAACTTCCTTACAATTTTTAGTGGCCACCGAGAATTTGTTACTTTTGTTTGCTATTTGCCACATTAGAACAGCATTGAAATAAAAAGCTGAAAATATAGTATCAAAATCTACAAGGCATTTTAAGATATCCTGACACATTCCTACTTTCAGAAATTTATCTGACATTTTCAGATGCATGTTTATTACAAGGGTTTAGTATTTTTATAGTCTCATTGCTGTGCTTGTTGTAACATGTAACGTGCATTTATTTCCAACCTTCTGTTTTTTCCATTAAAGAGGCACTAACAACACAGAGGCACAATTCAAAGTTCAATAAAGTCTGGAACAGGCTGGCTCAACCCCAAGTTCAAATATTAGTTTGCTGTTATTGCACAGCAAGCGAAAGTTCTACTTTTTGTGTGAATGAATTGTAACACCTCCTCCTATCTTTTTTTATTATTCTACCTTCTTTCTTTGCTGTTTTCATTCCTATTGATGAGAACAGAAAATATCACTCTAACCCCATCTATATGCTGGAAGGAGATTCCATTGTGCTCAAGGTAAGCATAGCTCCTATTCTCCTTACCACTCAGTATTTGGTCCTGCCTAACAAACACAGCCAGTTGGTTTGACTTCACTCAAGGGCAGGTGTCAATAGGATGGAGCCAGACTTTTCTCAGTGTCATGTAATGATAGGACAAGGGGCAACAGGTGTAAGCTGGAACAGAGGAGGTTCCACATCACTATGAGAAGGAAGTTCTTCCCAATGAGGGTGACAGAGCACTGGGAAGGGCTGCCCAGGGGGGTTGTGGAGTCTCCTCTCTGGAGATGTTTAAAACCCACCTGGATGTGTTCCTGTGTAACTTGGTCTAGGTGATCCTGCTCTGGCAGGGGGATTGGACTAGATGATCTTTCAAGGTCCCTCCAATCTCTAATGTTCTGTGATTCACTATCAAAGCAAACAAACATTGGGCAGACCTGACTATTGCTGATTAGCAAAAGAAAATCATTGCATAGTGTTTCTGTATTAATTTGTCAGAAGAGCAGCATATCCTGATCAAGATCCTTCATAATGACTGCAGAGGCATTAGATTTTTTCGAGAAGTGGTCTTAGATGGCTAACACAGTTTGTATGAAAGTGATTCTAAAAGGAATTCAAAATGTGAACTGACACATTAGAAGAAGCTATTTTCCACTTACTTCTCCTTGAACAATAGCTGTGTGCCCAATCATGCTCATACATAAATACACAAAGAACTATTCTATTCCAGACAAAAGCAAGATTTAAGTGAGAAGCATAAAGTAGGATCTTTATAATCCAGTTATTGCATTATTTATGATTGTTAACTGCTGTGTAGAAATAACTTGATATACTGACAGATTTTTGTTTCTATCCCTGACACAGTAAGTTGGTCCTGGTACTATATTCAGGAACTCAGTCTAGTTACTTCTCTTTGGAGCCATCACTGATCTCAGAAATCATTAATTTTGCATACAATAAATCATTGCTAATGAAGCAAATTACACATGAAGTGATTCTACGGAAGTCTAATATACAATAGCTAGTTTCTGCCTGAAAAGCATTTATGTCAGGTACAGCACTATCAGAATTTACATCACCTTTCCTAAGGGGTCATCCACAGAACAATACCAGTTTGCTGCATCGACAGCTAAAAGACCAGGCATCAGCACCATGCAGCACACCGTTAATGCATTGTTACCTGCCAAACACAGGGGATACTGAAACTGCACAGTCAAACACACAGAAATCCTCAAGGCTGTTCCTCCCTGGCAGGTTCATTTAGCTTTTTGTGTTGGGGTTTTTTTGACTCAAAGAGTAGCAATTAGTGATAGAACAAGAGGGAATGGGTTCAACTTACAACAGGGTAGGTTTAGACTTGATATTAGGAAAAACATTTTCGTGGAAAGGGTGGTCAGGCACTGGAATGGGCTTCCCAGGGAGGTGGTTGAGTTGCCATCCCTGGATATGTTTAAAGATCATTTGGATGAGGTGTTGAGGGATATAGTTTAGGGGTGAACTTGTAAGGTAGGGTAGATGGTTGGACTCAATGATCCCAGGGGTCTTTTCCAACCAGTGATTCTGTGATTCTGTTGTGGCTGCTCTACCTCTGGAAGATGTTCATGCAACAATCCTAACAATTTACTGTTCCTAATCTTGTTTTCTTTGCTTTTCCTACTCTATTAAACACTCAGTTTCACAAAGAATCACAGTCCTTCCCCACACTATACAGGACATAACCAAGAACTCACATACTGTTTGACTGAGCGTCTTCCTCAGATCAGGGGATAAACCTGGTCAAGAGCAGCTGGAGGGACACCTGTCAGCCAGTGCTGACACAACTGGCATAATGGTTTGTCTCTATGTGCCTGCTAGGTTTCGATCTCATCTAATCCGTATTCTCACAGGCTGCTCTTATAGGTCTTCCCAAGTCACTTCTTCACTACTATCTGCATTTACTCTAAGAGCAGGAAACACTCATCTGTTCCTTAGGCTCCTGAAAGAGAAACCCCAACCAACTCAAACCATACAGTTCATGAAAAAAAATGCTCAGAGGAGGGCTGCTCAGGGAGGTTTTAGAGTCTCCTTCTCTGGAGAAGTTTAAAACTCGCCTGAACATGTTCCTGTGCGACTTGATCTAGGGGATCCTGCTGTAGTGGAGGGACTGGACTACATGATCTTTCAAGGTCTCTTCCAATCCATAACATTCTGTGATTCTGTGATACCTTAGCAGAAAGTTTTCAGGAAGAAGGGAAGAACCTTATTCTTTTTAACTATCAGTAGAAATGAGGCTACATAAAAACCTTCATAAAAGTTGCATCCCCACTGCTTGAGGAACAATATGGACCGACTATAAGCTTTGATGCCATAGGCTTGGCAAGTGATTTTAAGGAACCGACAGCCTTGAAATCCCTCAGTTAAAATCTACTTGTGCCTGCAAAAGCATGTAGAGACATGGAAACAAAGGTAAACGCGAGTAGAAGTTAATCTTTGAAAGGCTTCCCGAGTATTAACTCGGGTTAATGGATAATTTCTAAAGACAGATGTGTTCCATGCAAAGAAAAAAAGTCCACAAAATAATGAAAACACTCATTAGGAGTAGAAAAACCTCATGGTTGAAGACATCAATCCAAGTATTGTGTGAAAGTGAAACACTGTTAACAGTTGGACTCAATGATCTTAGAGGTCTTTTCCAATCTAAATGATTCTACAATCATCTCACATTGCTCTTCTGCCTGCTGAAAAGTGACAGCTCACATGTTCACATCCCCTGCACAGAGGCTCTGCAGAGTTGCACCTGTTGTTGCTGTGCTCAGGCACATTCAGGCAAAACCACTCCCCATAAAAGAGAAAAAGGAATAAGAGGTTCCTAAATGAAATGCCTAATGGATCAGGTAAGCCAATGGGACACCAGCAAATGACAGATTCGTACTAGGCTCTCTGCTTGAAAAATAGGAAAATCTCCTATGAAACGTATCGTTGTCAGGCATCGCACCAGCTTCTTGCATGAGGCTCTGATTTGGGTTTTTAGGGTACCCGAAGCTTGGTTTTAGGGGTTTTTTTTTGAGAGCACCTTTGCTCTGTTTACAGCACATTGCTGGGATACTCCCTTTGATTCAGCCTGACACACGTGACGCTCTGCCAGCTTCTGTTCTGCAGTGCTGCTGCTGCACTAAAAATAGCTTCCGCTTGCTTTGGCTCCACATCTAATTTATGGAAACTCAAGAGAAAAGAAGGCCCCTGTTAGTGGGTGAGCGACGTACGGTTTGTGCAGCTTGTGCTGCTCATCTCGCTTGGCCTCTCATAATGCGTCACTGAAAATTTCAAATCAAAGCTGGTGGTCAGGGGCAAAGAAGAGAATGCTAACTGGGCTCATGTATGTTTTCAGGGTGTTTTAATACTGATTTAACCGGAAACGTGGAGCAGTTGGACTGTGCTTCGGGAAAATGCCTGGAATTCAAAAATGTACAAAGGGCTGCTGCCCACACTTGTTTAGGGAAAGCACTGTAAGGGTTTTCTTAATTAGTTTACAAATGACACTAAAATGACAAACCTGCTGTTTGCTGTTAACAGCTCTCAGATGTTCTAGATAAACTTCCCTGTTGTGCTGCACAAGTCATTGTGTTCCCCTTCCAGAAATGCTGATTTTACAAACTTTACCACAAAACCTGAGAGACAGTATTTTACTCACATACCTCAATGCAAATCCAATGCAGATCCTCCTCTTGGGAAAAAAAACCATCAGTGTTAAAATTCGAATGCCAAAGTAAATTTGATTAAGTGGTGATTTTTGTTTTTCTATAGCAGAAATGGTTTTGATTTTCTGAAGGGGAGGTTTTTTCAGGTGTTTGTTCAGAGCACCATGTCTAGGAGTGTCACTGGTGGAGTTGGAGACAGCTTCAGGAGAAAACTGGATCAGAAGCTAGTCAAATCAGAAGCTAAGTCAAATAAATATCTGTATTAATTACTCTTTGTTTAATGGCTGTGAAGAAACTGAAGTAATGAATTAAAATCACCAAAACTGAAGAGAAAGGCCTGTTTTTCTCTACTTTAGGGTGAGTAATGAGGATGATAAATAAGAGGGTGAAAGAGCACTGGAAGGGGCTGCCCAGGGGGCTTGTGGGGCTTCTCTGGAGACATATAAAACCCACCTGGACATGTTCCTGCTGTGGTGGGGGCATTGGACTAGATGATCTTTCAATGTTCCTTCAAATCCCTAATGTTCTGATTCTGTGATAAGGAAATTTGGATTGAGATTTTATTTCAGATATGAAACTTTCAATGCAACCAGAGAGATTTCAAGGCTTTAATATTGTAAAAAAGCAAAAAATAAACTGGCTGGCTTTGTCCACAAAGAGTCCCTGTGTAAATTTAGCAGCCTGTTTGCAAGCTATCAATTTAAGGACTGGTATCTCAACTGTTATCCAAGTAGGGACATTACTTAGTAACTACCACAGCTAAAAAGGAATTTTCATAAGTCTCGAGAGAGGTTATGATTTATTGACCAAAAAAACTCCACCAAGATCCCCAAACCAGTTCAGGCTGGCTGCAGTTTGCTGCATACGAGTTACATGGCCAAGTAATGGCCATAGTAAGCTTAGATCAACCTATTTATACAAAAAAAGAGTCTTGTTTCACTGTTAAAAGGTCTTTAACTGACAACTACAGGCTCCAATGTGACTTTCAGGCAAACCCTTCCTTTGCATCCTGCCATAGGGAAAAGCAAGGACAAATGAAATCCCGTTGCATGGCTACGGTCTAAGAGAAGAATGAAAGAGAGCAGCTGCAGCAGAGGTTTTGTACAAAACTGAGAGGAAGAGAGTGAGGAAACAGTAGGACTTTGTCCTCTCAGGAGAATAATCTTCCTTTCCACCCTAACTGTTCTTTTATTTTCAATGAGTTCAAGCTGGAGCTTTAAAACCCTCTTTTTTGTATCCAGGACATATAAAGTTCTGTTCACACTCTTGATTAGGAACATCTATTTAAAACCCCTGGTGATCTATCCCACCACCAAATCATCCTGATCATCACTCAAAACAATGTGTGCAGCCTGGCACTTGTTGCCTTCACAGCCTCAGCAATGTGTTTCACGTTGCTGGTCCAAGGGAAGCACCAAGTCCCACAGCCTGTCAGGGGAATTGCTAGAAAGCAGAAGGGAGATGGGGCTGTAGATCTGAGGAGAGGATAGAGAGCAGAGGCAGCCATGGCTCTAAACATCTCACCCTGCTCTGTTCATCTTTCCCATCCATGCAGGGCTAACAGCATGGGAACAATGATCTGGGTCCTGCCGTAACAGAACTGGGAAGGTTACAGAAGTTCTTTGATAAAAACAGTGAGATAACCCTGATCTGCGTATATTCAGCTGGCTGCGTACTTTGATTCCTTGTGTGACCGGGGTAAAGGGAAAGAAAATGGATGTAAATACTAACTTGCAAAGGCATTCTGGGCTCTTTCAGGACACATCAAGTTTTTAACACCATGTCAATGTTTCAAATATCATCAGATTATACTTCTAATTTCCTTTTCCTCTCCTGCTCCTGAACAGTTACATGGCTGGCAATCCAGGAAGCATTTCAAACCCGTTTTCCTGCCTACTGAGATGTCATGTCTTTACAAGCACCTTCAAGAGCATACTATGAACCAAACTGTAGGGGCACATCTCTCAGCTTTGCAAAGGTAGTTCCACAGAGTCACAGAATCTTTTTGGTTGAAGAGACC
>JAOXOE010000343.1:23417126-23464606 GCA_028565055.1 Phoeniculus purpureus
GTGGTGAAGCATTTTTTTTAAAGAGGATTTGGTTTTGTTGTGTAGTTTTACTTAGCTGATGTGGAAAAATAGCTTATCAGAACTTTGGTCTTGAAAAAGAGAAATCCATTTGGACTTAGCCTGACAAACTTCATACTGTTGCAGTTTGAAAATTATCAGAATTTTCAGATGTACAGATTTGTGCCTTCATGAAGAAAAAAGTTCTGTTGCTTTAAGAGGACCCCCTCCCCCAGTGACCTATCCTGGGGAAGGTGACATTGTCCCAAAACCTACTCTAAGGAGTGTCACTAGGTGAGAAGTTAAAAGGGCTGGTTACCCTCAGCCCTGTCTCTTTTTGCTGAGGGCTTTCTGCCCAGCATGAGGGCTGCAGCCGCATGCTAACTCCTTCCCCTACCCTGCTTCCCAGGGCAGTGGCAGGGGTGATGCGCGGAAAGGACCCAAGAACTCTTTAGAGTTTTTGAGGAAGTAATTTATTCACTAGCAGGTGCACAGGGGCTGGCGCCACCACAGATGTGTACACCACTGGCTCCCAAAACCATGATTATATGCCATAAAATAGTACGTATTTATTAGATATTCCAACACACCTATACATATGCATAACCTGTCACTGCTTCCTATGTTAATTAAGTCTCCTCCTTCTTGATCTTGTGCAGCTTCTTTTGGTGGTTGTCTTTTGAGGGTCGTGACGCCATTTTGCGATGAAGTAAGAATCTTCCTCAGGGTTGAACTATTGCCCCCCATCACTCCGCACATACCCTGTTGTTTCCTGTCACTTGTCCAAACTGCATAGCTGGTCCCTGCCAGCATTTTAGCAATCTATTTCTTCTTTGACAGGGTGCACACAGCCTCCCATCTTTCTACACAATACTAGTTGCTAAGCTTTATGATTTTTAACAATAACAGGTAGTTACTACATAATCCTATGATAATGGTCACTCCATCAATAGTCAAGTTCACTCCATCGTCACCAGAGCAGGTTGCTCAGATTCCCAAGTTCCAACCTGGCCGGGGATGGTGCCAGGGATGGTGCTTCTCCCACCTCTCCGGGCAACCAGGGCCAGGCTCTCCCTACCCTCAGAAGCAACAATTTCTGCCTTCTCTCCAGTCTGAATCTCCCTCTTTCAGTTTAACCATCACCCCTTGTCCTTGCACAGCAGCCCCTGCTCAAAAGTTCAACCCCATCTTTCTGATTGGCCCCTTTAAGCCCTGAAAGGCCGAACTAAGGTCTCCCTGAGGCTTCTCTTCTCCAGCTAAACACCCCCAACTCTCTCAGCCTGACCTCATGGCAGAGAGCTCCCCCCTCAGAGCAGCGTTTCTGGGGCCTCCTCTGGCCTTGCTCCACTAGCTCCACGTCTCTGCTGAGGAGCAGAGGAGCCCGAGGCTGGACCCAGCCTTCAGAGTCGGGGGTCTCACCAGAGGGCACTGACCCCACCCTTCAACCCGGGGTTACCGGCTCCGCGCTGCTGCCGCTGCCCTGGCAACGGGAGAGCGAGTAACGAGGTGCACCCAGGGTCTTTGGGTGGGTGCTGTCACTCGCTTATGATGCCACTAGCCGGAGCCTATCCGGGTGAGGTTTGGCGGCCAAGGCGCCTGCGTGACAGCCAGGCTACGAGCAGTGGCGACAGGCAGTGAACGGGGTAGCCCGGTGGGGGCCTTCCACAGCGCGGCCCCGTGTCGCGGCTACTGCGTCGGAAGGGGGCGGCGAAGCGCAAAGGGCCGGGGCGGCGGAGAGCGGCCATGGCCCTGCCTTCACTGCACAGGTGCCTCCAAGTGAGTGCGGACCTCTGTCGCGGGATTCCCTCCATCCTTCCTGCCTGTCCTGCGCCCTACAGCCCCGGCCTGGCGGAACACTCGGGCACGGCCACTCCGGCTCTTCCGGGTCTGCCGTTGCCTTTAGAGGCAGAGCTTCCGGTTGGTGGTCTTCCACCTCTTGACTGAACGCGGCTCCATAGTACCAGTTTTACCCGATACCCTGTAGCTTGCGGCGTGATAAGAAGTTTTTATTGGTGCATTGGCCTGATTCCACGCTGCTGGGTGCCCTTGGGCAAACGTGCATGCAGTTAGTTCCACGAATGCCCGAGAAGTTGAGTCTGCGATCTTCGGCGGGGTTAACCCAAAGTGGCTTAGTAACAGAGCTGATGTTTAGAAGTGTCACTGAAAACTTGTACGCTTTGTCTTTCCTTTTTAAAACACAAATCCAGTTTGCCTCATCATTCACTAGTGAATTATAAAGTTAATTAGAAGCTTTTAATAGCTATTTTAAAGGTGCATTTTACTCAGTTCTTCAGAGAGCTTGAAGCCAGTTATTTGTCCTGCCATTCTCCTTTGTTCATTTAGTTCAGTTCATAGTAAAACCTGTGAGAGAGAATTTAAATCTGAAAGGTCACCAGCTTAGTTAGTATTTGATCTGAATGTGTTGCTTGATTTTTCTTTTCATTCCATTTCAGCTCAGTGATGAAAATGAACAGTTAATCAAGAAATTGAAAAAGCTACACATAAAAAATAAGGAGCTAGAAAAGAATCTGGGTCAGATCCAAGAAAAAGTGCACCTGCAGCGGTTACAGCATGGCTGTGTGACAAACAGAGAGTAAGAACTGTCAGTCATTTCCGTTTTCATCAACAGAAGGGCAATAAGTAATGCTCTTCATTAGCCTACACTGTCTAATTGCAAAGAGTTGTAGGCTGTTTTCGCACCAAACAGCAGTTCGGTAAATTGCATCAATGCTGTTTAAAGGATTCAGAAATGGGGAGCTTAGGACATGAAGAACTGCAGCACTTAGTGTTTTCCTGCCAGGAGTTAAGTGCCCGTAAAGTTAAAATGTTTGAGTTTAGATTGCATTTTATGATCCTATATGGAATCCTCCATTGTTAAACTGAAGTGTAACTCAGTCTTTTCCAGTTGCTTTTTTTGATCCAGTTCAATTTGTAAAAATCTTAATTTGATGAAGCTGTTGTGTTTGTTTCAATTAAGTGTTCAAGTACAAACAGAATCCCACTTATGCCGTAAGGGTGGATACAGCAAGGATGACACTGCCAGGTGAGTTCCTGGAAGCTGGTTCTCTGCAGAGTTAAATACTCTGTAAGGCAGAACATGTTGATGGTTTTCCTGGTTTGGAACAAGTTTGGGGTCAGAGACCCTTGGTTAGGGGTTTCCCTCCCCCCACTTCAATTCCCCTGGCTCACTCTTTCGTCCTGGGGGAGGGAGGGAGAAGGGTGACGACCCAAAAAGCACCCAGATGCAGGTGAAAGAAACAACCTTTATAGCACAGAATATTAAATATCAGTGCAAACAGAACTGAATCAGAGCCACCCTGAGATGTAGTGACCTCTCAAAGCTCCTGCCACTGTAACGAGCCTGCTGTCTCCAGCCAGCTACCTCCCCCTGAGAAACCTGACAAGGCAAATGCAGGCAGCTCCCAGCAGCTGAGAGTGAGGTGGTGAGGGAAAAGTGGCAGCCACAGGCTCATGGCACTTGTGACAAGCAGAAGTGGCAGGCACAGTGTTCCAGGCAAATGTCCAGAGTGAAGGGATGGAGAAGGGAAAGCCCCCTTTGCTTACCCCAAACCAGAGTCCTTTTGTCAAGCTGAAGGGTAGGGGGAACGCCCCTGCCATCTGAACCTTGGGTTTCAACTTTGGAAAGCCTTCAGGTCCTGTAGGAGCTATGGCTATTGTTTCCCTAATGAGCCGTTGAAGTTAACAGTATCTGAGCTGATAGCTCTTAACGACTCAGCCTCCCTGAGCAGCATTTTTCACTATCTGGGGTGGGGTTTTTCATCTTTGTAGTCTAAAATACAACAGGTGTTATTTTGGGAATAAAAGGAAAGGAAAGGTGATACCCAGAATCTATTCTCCTAACCTAGAACAGTGGTTAAATCAGCTGAATTTTTGTTATCAGCCCTTCCTGAATGTTTCTGTTTACAAGTCTCTGTAGCACAGCCACAGTCCAAGTGACCTCTGGTGGTGTCTGTAATACTTTTATGCTAAAGGCCGTGTGTTTAGTTGTCTGTGTATTTTATTGCAATTTCCTAGAATCACTTTGTGCATTTCTTGTGTTCTAGCCTACTGCAGGTGTATAATGAGCTACAGAAACATTACATTAAAGAAATCAAAACAAACCAGGAGCAAAGGGAAACCATTAAAAATCTCACTGTAAGTAGAATTTGGAGGAGGTGGTATCAAAAAGCGAAACATAAAGGAAACATAAACTCCTGAGAAGTCATTCTCGTTTGTAAAATACAGCCATGTTTTTCTTTTTATACCTGTTTGTGCTTCCCTTGTCGCTGAGATTCTTTTGGGAAACATCTCTGGTGTGCCTAAGTCTTTGCTTGCTGTACTTTTGTCTCCCCTCAGACCCTTGGGATGAGTTTTAAGTCAGCGGTTAAGAGCTCTAGGTTTGCATCCAGGATGTGTTTGTTCCCAGTTGTCTTCAGTTGAGTTTGGTGTGTTCTGTACGTTTTACCAAACATGGAGTTTCTCGACAGATGAAAATTACTGAGCTAGAGCAGAGTCTTCAAGAGCAGAGGCAAAGGATTGAGCAACTGGAGTGTAAAAAGGTTTCATGGAAAACCAGTGCTGTTTCTGGAAAAAGAAGTCGAACCCCAGAGAGAGAAGTAACATCTCACAGAGACATTTCTAAAGGCAAGGAGTCCTGTTGCAGTGAATACTTAGGTAATAGTACCGTTGATTCTGGTGATGACACTTGCAGTGATCCTGTGAGAGAGGAGAGTTGGATTTCTGAGGCACATGCCAGGGTGTTCCTTCTGCTTCAACCACCAGTATCCATGTTGCTATTATGTAATAACAGCATTTCCTAATTGCTGTCTGGTCTGTGAATCCAGCTCCATGCATGTTTACCATTAGAATGAGGGTTTGCCATTTTCCTCTTTCGAGTCAGGAAAAGGCAATCAAGGCATGTGATTTCTTTTTTGGGGGGTTTGAGTGAAACAATCCTACATTCTCAGGATCTGGTGGATACAGATTATCCAGCTGACAGATCCCCTTCCCTTTCACAGTGCCTGGGCTGGTTCTATAGGATAAATCACTTCTTGAACAAAGTCCTTGAGAAAATCTGAACCATGATTTTCTGATTCCACAAATCGTAGGCAGCTTTTTAGCTGTAACATGATTCATATAAGGGGGAGGTTGACTCTTAATGGTTGAAGTCTTTCTATATTTTTTCTGTTTGAATATAGAGCTGTTGTTGAAGGAGATAAAAAGGCTGAAGAAAGAGAATAAGAAGTTGTCTACAGAAAGGAGAGCACTAAAAAATGAATTAGCTGGATTAGACCAGGTAACTTACAGAGATACACAGATCAGTAGGGGTTGGAAGGGACCTCCAGGGGTTCCTTGAGTCCAACCACCCTGTTCGAGCATGATTGTAAAACCTAATATGGGTTGTGTGGAACCCATCCAGATGGGTCTGGAAAACCTCTAGAAAAGGAGACTCTACAACCTCCCTGGGCAGCCCCTTCCAGTGCTCTGTCACCCTCACAGGAAAGTAGTTCTTCCTAATGTTGAGATGGAACTTCCTGTGCTCCAGCTGACACCCATTGCCCCTTGTCCTATCAGAGGGCACAAGTGAAAAGACATTGTCTCTTTCTTCTTGATACTCAGCTCTCATGGATTTATAGACACAGATTAAGTCCCCTTGTAACCCTCTCTGCAAGCTGAAAAGCCCCAGGTCTCTCAATCTCTCCTCACAAGTCAGGTGCTCCAGTCTCCTCATCATCCCTATGAAACTTACTTTATTTAAGAGTAGATGGTTTTTGAAAAAAAAGCCAACAACTTTTCTGCCTGAACTGATCTCCAGCTGAACACAAAACAGCTGTTATCGAGCAAAATGTATAAGAAAATATCTGAGAAAGAGATGGGAATGAACAACTCCTTGAAAGATTACTATCCTACAGTACTGCTTGGCTAAGAAGGAGCAATAATGCCGGTTGAATATTTTTATGGTTTGTTTTAAACACTGGATTTTCTTACTATTATATTTTTGTTTGTTTTAGCTGTGTGGGCAATCTGCTTTCCTTCATGAGAGATTATTTGCCTCAGGTTGTTATGGCATTAAAATTGTAACTCCTGGTAACAGTCATGAGTCCTTCTAACAGCAGAGATAACAGGAGGTTTTCATTTTAATCTTTATTTTTATAATTTATTTGTTTATTTATTAGGGCAGTGACCCTTTTAAAGGCAGTTTTAAGTCACTGTAGGGAATTCAAGATGTATGTAGCTCTGCATTTAGAACAGAAAAGACAAACAGGCAGGAAAACACAACAGATACAGGTAGCTGTATCAGATACAGAGTCAGCCTGGAAGACAGAACTCTCCAGGGTTGGTGAAGTGAAGTCTTGGGTGATTACACTGAGCTTGGTGTTTCCCAATAACCTCTGACTTCACTTGTGGAGGATTGGAATTGCTTGATGGACTTGAGCTGCAGGAGCGGAACCCAAACACAGTTCGTTTAAGCTGTGGGCTATCGATATGTGCAATAAAGGAAGTTTATTTCTGCAGAGCTGAATTTATCTCCTGGTTGAATGACGCATGACTAGAACTACTTGCGTTCTGGGATGGTGCCATTATGGAGGGATCAGTATGAGCAGGTGACACCATACAGGCTGGCATTAAATGGCTTCAACAGGCCTCATTTTTTTATGGCTTTCTTATTGGACTGTCCCTATGTTCTGTGTAGCCTTGCATGGTGCTCTTGTTCATTCCCTCCTGTGGGGTAAATCACTTCTATCTGATCCAGTTGCTCCTGCTGGACAGTGTTACCCATTGTGGGTTCCATCAAATATAATCTTCTTCTTTTGAATATGAAAATGAAACCTTTTAACAGCCCCTCAATTCCAGAAGGACATGGAACTGCTTGAGAGAGTCCAGCACAAAGCCACAAGGATGATGGAGTGGAACATCTGCCTGATGAGGAAAGACTGAGGGAGCTGGATCTCTTGAGCTTAGAAAAAAGGAGACTGAGGGGTGACTCCATTAATGTTGATAAATATGGAAAGGGCGGGTGTCAGGAGGATGGAGCCAGGCTCTGCTCAGTGACATCTAATGATAGGAGGAGGGGCAGTGGGTGTGAACTGGAACATAGGAGGTTCCACATCAATGCAAGAAGGAACTTCTTCCCAGTGAGGGTGACAGAGCACTGGAAGGGGCTGCCCAGGGGAGTTGTGGAGTCTCCTTCCGTGGACACATTTAAAACCTGCCTGGACACGTTCCTATGCGACTTGATCTAGGTGATCCTGCTGTGGCAGGGAGATTGGACTGGATGATCTTTAGAGGTCCCTTCCAGTCCCTGATGTTATATGATTCTGTGATTTTGTGTTTCTGTGGTTATCCTATTCTAAGCATTCCATGCAATAGATCCTGTTCTTGAATAGGACACTGTTTAACAAAACATAGTGGTACTTAGAGATCTAAAGGGATCATAGCAACCTACCAAAAATAGTCTTGGAGCTCAGGAACAGCCAGTTATCTCTTATTGCCTTTGAAAGGAACTTTAAGGTGAATATGTTTGGTTTTTCTAGGGTTTTTTTGAAGAGATAGAAGATCTAAAGCATGCTGTACAGGAGTCTGTGCGACTGAATAACGAGTATGAAAATTGCTTGAAACAAATGTGTGTCATGTATGGGCTTCCCTTTACAGCACATCTGTAACTCTGCCTTCACCTCGTGCCAAACACATTGCCCACGTGTTCTTTAGTACTCACTGCAACAGTTAAATCTTCTTGGGTTTAAATAGTACCACACTGTGATAACATTGTGGTTTCACTAGTATGACCTTGATATGACTGGCTGCACTGGAGTGGGATTTGTGCCTTTTGATTTTTGTTTCTATGTTGTCTAAATAAACTCTGGTCTGTGACTTCAACCGACTTTCAGAACCTCTTACTTTCACCTGTACCCAGTGCAGGAGTGGTTGTGGGTGCTCATGGGGATGTGATAAACCTTTGCATCTCAATTTGAAGACTTGCTGATTTATATATTTTTAATATTTTCCCGTTTTCTATAAACTATATAAAATCAAAGCAGACGTGTAGGTTTGGCAGTTATTGGCAGTATCAGCCCTGAGGATGTGCTGGTGTTGACAGAAATTTGTTTTCTTCACAGAAAGAGTGATCATGGGTTGGAACAGGTTGCCCAGGCGGGGATGGAGTCACCATCCTTGGAGGAGTTCAAAAATTGAGATGTGGCCCTGGGGAACAGGGTTTAGTGGGCAGGGTGGGCTTGAGTTGGTGGTTGGACTGGATGATCTTGGAGGATTCTTCCACCCATAATGATTCTATCATTATTGCGAATGGATTTCTTAGAAGAAAACTGCTGAATCCCTGCTTGTGGGTGAAGGAAGGATTTGGGGATTTAGGACAGCTCACAGCTGCAGGTTTACCTTGTGGAAAGGAAAGATTTGAACCCAAACTTGTTTGTAACTTCATTTCACAGGAGTTTAACTTGGTCACATTATAGAAGTCTGAAAGGTGTGAATCTGTGCCTAGGTGACATTGCAGTGGGAGTACTGAGTGAAAATTTATCACGAGGTGAGAAATACCAGGCTTTTATAACTTCATCCAGCTGCTTTAGCTTAGTAAAAATACTTGTTAGAGAGAGGAGTAGACACAGCGTAGGGGCTCATGTATCCCCCTGTTAGGAGAGGTCTGTGTAGTTGTAAAGTCATAAATTGTCCTTAAAGCAGAACCTTGAGATCTGCAGGGCTACAGACCACCCTATTGCTCTGTTCTTGGCTCACTTGTAAATCAAAACTGGATGATGTCCTGAAAAGAGATAGAGGGGAGAGGAGTGATGATGATACATGTCTGTGTTGCTGATAAACTGGATGAATGCAAACAGGACGAATAAAGTGTATGATGGGAGTATTGCAAGTTCAAAAGTACTTGATATTCAGCAAAACACACATGAATGCTGGAGAAGGAAAGCATAAACCTTTTGTTTTGGGAGCTTCTGCTATCCCCTCCTCCCCACCCCATTTTGTGGTCTAAAGTTGATTCCAGCGTGTTTAAACTTTGGTGACTGTACTAAACAGATCAGTAACTGCCCTTGTCCACAGACTGCCTTTTAGATGTGGTGCAGAATGGTTTGCAGAATGTGTAGGAGAGGGGAAGTTCAAGGTTATTTCTCACTGCCTGAAGAATTTTGATGTGGACTGCACACAGAACAGGAGAGTGTTGCTGTCTGCCAGCTAGTGAAGGTCAGACAATTGAAAGAACTGAAATCAAACAACTGAGGGTAATTAAAATAGCCAAAATATTGATCTTACCTTCATGAGGAGCTTTCAAAGATCAGGTTTGCATCAAGTTCGCTCCCATCTGTTTAGACTGAGAAGCAGGGATGGAATCCTTCAGTCTTTTCTCATAACTGACATCCTTGCTAGGAAACCAGATTGGAATCTAATCCTGGTAGTCATCTGTGCAAGCAGGAGTAGCGGCAGTGTGCTGCGCAGCGATGTGCTGACCCACAGCTCCATCTTGCTGTGCATCTGCAGTCCTTCAGCGTCTCTTTTGACCTCCCCATCATGTATGAGAGGATGTGGGGCTCTCATCCGTGGGCACCGTGTGTAAGTATGAGTTGCTGTGGCAGCAGTTGTCCTTCAGCTCATCCTGTGGTGCTGACTTGCTGTGATGAGTTTTCGCTTTCATACTCACTGCAGTCTTTTGAGGTTTTTTCCCCTGTATAATGGGATCATTTTACCTGAGGGTCTTCATAACTCGTGATGCGCTGCAACTCTCTTGCTGTTTCCAAAGAGATTTAATATGGGAAAAACAATGACATTTTAGAGAACGTGGTAGCAAAACACAAGGTTTTATTTATTTCAAGCTCTGTGTAGGTTGTGAATAAGAAGAGTCCCAGGGGGGTCCCAGGGGGTTTGTTGGCTTTACAGTATTTTTTCCATATGAATTCGTGTGCTCAGTTAAGTATTGACCTGCCATTTGTCCTCATGGCTGTATCTGTTAGACAGACCTTTCTGCTTTAATCTTACCATGTGAGATTACAGACGAGATCTTGTCTATTTAATTGCTTGTTTAAATTGCAGATTAGATAAATCTGAATCATCTTAATGAGCCTTTCCCTGTAGTTACTTCCTCTCTGTTGTGAGGTCTGGCCAGTGGCTTTCACCTGCTAAATGGAGTTGGGTTGCAGTAAGGCCTTGGTATTTGTACTCTCAGCTAGGATTCTAGTTCCGTGAGGAGTGTTTCTGGCCAGTGCTGTAGAAGAAACAGAACTATGAAGCTGTGGGTTTTTCCTTCTTACACCAGGAAATTGAAACCATCATTGAGTCCTGTAACTGTTGTTGCTTGTTAGAGTGAAGACGGTTGTTTTAGATTAGCCTTTCACAAAGCAATCCTGTACTTTCAAAAGGGGTCAGTTCCCTGTTTGGGTTCCAAACTGAGGTGGAATAAATTGGTGAATCCTGTGAGCTTGACAACTTGAGCTCCATTTCCTACATTGCAGCTGTAGCGCAGTTTCTGTTTCCAAGGCCAACGCTGTTGCTGTCCGTGGCAGCTTTTCACAGGGAATGCTGGCTCAACGTTTACTTTAGTTTGTATTTTCTCCACAGGGATTTTGTCTTGATATGAAGCCCAGCGTGATCCTTCGACCAGCTGCTACCATTTCCACTGGAGAGAGACCCGAGCCACTGGGAGAGAGCCTTGTGCTGGCACTGCAATGCTGAGTTCCACCTCAATCATTGTGAAGAATCAGCCTTTGAAGAAGAGGCTCTGCTTCCTGCTGAAACTTGTGTGCTTTGTCAGCTCAATCTTCATGTTGTGTGAATTTTTAATCTACTACATGGTCATTTTTCAATGTCAATGGCCAGAAGTGAAAGGTAGAGCTGACATGGGTGAAACACAGACTTCAGCTTCAGTCCTGAAGGCTATGATTTTAGCTGATACTCACCTGCTTGGGGAAATCAAAGGGCACTGGCTAGATAAGCTGAGAAGGTAAGAATTCCTTTTCTTTGAGTCATCTGCTGGTTGACATCTGGCTGAACAGGAGCCAGCAGGGTGCCCAAGTGGCAAAAAAGGCCACCTAGCTTGGATCAGCAAGCCATCCTGGCTTGGGTCAGCAGTAGTGTGGCCAGCAGGATTAGGGACATAATTCTCCCCCTGTATTGGGCACTGGGGAGGCCCCCCCTCGAATACTGGGGAAGTTCTGGGCCCCTCACTTCAAGAAAGAGATTGAGGGGCTGGAGCGGGTCTGGAGGAGCAATGAGGGTGGGTAAGGAACTGGAGAGAAAGACTGATGAAGAAAGGCTGAGGGAGCTGGGAGTGTTTAGTCTGGAGAAGAGGAGACTCAGGGGGAACCTTCTCCCTCTCTACAACTACCTGAAGAGAGGTAGGGGTTGGGCTCTTCTCCCAGGCAACTAGCACCAGAACCAGAGGGCAGGGCTTGGAGCTGACAGGGGAGGGTTAGGTTGGATGTTAGGAAGCCTTTCCTCTTGGAAAGGATGACCAGAGCCTGGAATGGACTTCTTAGGGCAGTGATGGAGTCTCCATTTCTGGAGATGTTTAAGGACAGACTAGATGTGGCAGTTAGTGCCCTGGTCTGGCCAATGTGGTGATGTTAAGTCATGGGCTGGATGATCTGAAAGGTCTTTTCCAGCCTCAATAACTGTGATTCTGTGATCTCTGTCTTGGTTTTAGAGGCTTTCATAGCAGCTAACAAGACTGATGTTGAAAATCAGTGTTGTGCTACTTGTAAGAAGCCAGTTTGCTGCCTCTGACTTGCCACTCTGTGCTGGATCATTAATAAACCAGCATTGAAAGGTTAATGAATCGACCTTCTTGAGGTAGTGCAGCCATGAGCATTTTCAGCGGGTCAGGTGCTCTTTTCTTTTCTAGGCTGCCTTAAAAATGAACCAGGTAACTCAGATGTCCAAATAGTTAATCCCTTTAATTGCAGAGATTAAGGGAACTGGTAAAAGTTTCACTCTGTAACAGTAGAATCAGGAGCCACAATCCCATTTAAACCCCAAGATAATCCAATCCTGTTCCTACAAAACCCTGTTCAATGGATTAGAAGATAAAGAGTAGGAGCCATATTCCTATTCCCACCTGGCACTGTTGGTGTAATTAGAGCGGAGGATCCAGAAGTCAGGCCGGGAAGACTGTGTCTGGGTTTTCCTTGCAGGGAATGGCAAATGGAGAGATCCTTCCAAACTGCCTTGTGGTTACTGCAGCCGGATATTGTTTTTATTCTGGGAGATGTCTTTGATGAAGGAAAATGGAGCTCACCTCAGGTATGACATCAGCAGCTTGCTCTTCTTTCCAAAAATGAGGATTTCTTGAAAGAAAATGGATGACAGGAGGAAGCAGATTAGGGATGCAAGGCTTCCAGTCATAGTTCTACTCGTGTCCTGCTGGTACAAGTTTCTAGTGATAGATAGTAGTTGAAGTATTGTGGGTTTCCTTCATTTTTGGGATTATCTTGACACTTCTGCCCCTCATACAAAGCTTAGGCTGGCCTTCTGTGGTGGCTTGATGCTGGCTGAACACCAGCTGCTCACCACAGCTGGTCTGTTGCTCTCTCAGCTGGACAGGGGATGGAAAATACAACAGAAGCCCCATGGGTTGAGATAAGGACAGCTTCTCACAAAAAGCTGCCCCTGTGGCCTCCCTTCTGGTGAAACTTTGCCCTGCAAACCCGGTACAGTACTGGTGGTGTCCTTTGATACCATCATAAAGACTAGTTTCTCTGTTTGTTTTCTCTTGCAGGCCTGGGCAGATGATGTCAGAAGATTTCGGAAAATGTTCAAACATCCAGTTTCTACTGAGCTACTGGTTGTTGTTGGGAACCATGACATCGGATTTCATTACGAGTAAGTCCTGTCAGCAAGGACAGGAGCTCGCAAGCACAGAGAGGGGTCCATCAGCCTGCAGTAGCTGTTTGTGTGTCTGAGATCATAACCAAATTAGAATGGCTTGTAATTTAGAGCTAGACCTTAACAGGTGCCCATCAGTGCAAAACACACCAGAAGGATTACTTTTAGAGCTGCATGAACTGTAAAGCAATGGTGTCAGATGGTTTAGGGCCACAAAAGTGATCTGAGGGTGGAACTCTCTGCTTTGAGGCCAGGCTGAGAGAGTTAGGGGTTTCAGCTGGAGAAGAGAAGCTGTGGGGAGACCTCAGTGCAGCCTTTCAGGGCTTAAAGGGGCCAGTCAGACAGACAGGGATGGACTTTTGAGCAGGGGCTGCTGTGCCAGGACAAGGGGTGATGGTTAAACTGAAAGAAGGAGATTCAGACTGGAGAGAAGGAAGAGCTTGTTGGTGGGGAGAGCCTGGCCCAGGTTGCCCAGGGAGGTGGGAGAAGCCCTATCCCTGAACCCATCCCACGTCAGTTTGGACCCTGGGGCAATGAGCAGCCTGCTCTAAGTTGCAGATGTCCCTGCTCACTGCAGGGCATTGTACTGGGTAGTCTGTGAAGGTCCCTTCAAACGCAACTCAGTCTGTGATTCCGTGGTTTCCAGTGCCAGTTTCCTACTTAGGTTGTATTTCTGTTCTGCCACATAGAATGACAACCTACAAGGTAAATCGATTTGAAAAGGTTTTCAACTTTACTTCAGGAAAACTCATCACTCGAAAAGGAATTAAGTAAGTTCATTTAATTTTTTTTCTGCTGTTTAAAGTAGCGATCACTGAGCTGCAGAGCGATGAAAAGGGAGAGCTGGGATTGCTAATGAAGTAGTATGGGATTCATTTAGAGCTATTTAAAAATAATTATATCTACCTTACGTTAAAGACAAAACACTCTGTACACACCTGCAGTTGCATGTGGAGTGGGAGACAATTTCCTCTTCAATGGAAAAGTACTATCGAGGCTCTGGTTTGCCTTTGGACTTCCTTCCGGCTGGCAGTGACCCACAGCTGTAAACGTAACGGACACACTCTGTGAAGAAACACAAACAACCCCCCCATCTCTGTGCTTACAAGTTCAGGGTTTCATTAATTTTAATAACTCCTTTGTGCTGTAGAACTCCTCTGGGTTGAGGAGTTTGGAGCAGAGCAGCTTCTTGTCCGTGGTTTTTTCATGGGGTGGGGTAATCACTCACCAGCTGGTTTTTGCTTCGAGGAGCCTCTGTTGTGACTTTATGAGGGAACATTGTGAGGGGTATCCTTGTGTCCTCTAGATATCTGGTGTCACACTCGTCACCTGAGATGCCTTTTTAATGGAACCTTCTGACCACATTTACTGAAAGAGAGTTGAATGTTGGGGCTGTTTGTCCAGCATCTCTGAAGTGGTGTTCAGCTTGGTCTGGGGAGCTGAACTGAGCTGGGACTGGATCTCCTGCGTCCTGACTAAGCAGGTGTGAGTCTTGCAGCACAAATTCAAACCTACTGGGGAATACTTTTCTGTTCCAAATAAAATCCTTTTGTCTGTGGGAGAGGCCACAAAGTAGGAAACGACGCTTGCTCAGGGTCACCAGCCAAGTGCCTCCTTAGGCTCTGAAGACACCAAATGTCTAAGATTATGTCTAAAATAGCCTGTGGGGGGAGGTCAGATTCTAAAATGTGTGTGGGGAGAGAAGCAAGTTCCCCTTCCCCTCAGACTTTAAGCATAGTGGGCTTCTCAGTTGGGCCCCTCTGTTCAAAAGGGACACAGACCTGCTGGAGAGAGTCCAGTGCAGAGCAACAAGGATGATGAAGAAAGTAGAACACCTCCCTTACAAGGAAAGGCTGAGGGAGCTGGGTCTCTTTAGCTTGGAGAGGAGGAGACTGAGGGGTGACCTCATTCATGTTTATAAATATGTGAGGGGTGGGTGTCAGGAGGATGGGGCGAAGCTCTTCTCAATGTCATCTAGTGATAGGACAAGGGGCAATGGGTGTAAGCTATAACATAGGAGGTTTCATATAAATGTGAGAATGAACTTCTTCACAGTGAGGATTGGGCTAGATGGTCTTTTGAGGTCTCTTCCAATACCTGATGTTCTGTGATTCTGAAATTCCCCTCAGCTATCACTGAAGAATCTGTTAAGATATGAAAAGCCCACTGAAGAGTTAATGTGTAGCCCTTGCACTGAAGTCTATCTTCTGTGTGTCTGTGAGCAGCAAACCCTTCCTCTGCCCTCCCTGATGTTTTCCAGCTTTGTCCTGGTGAACAGCGTGGCAATGGAGGGCGATGGTTGTGCCCCGTGCCGGGCCTCGGAGGCAAAGCTTGAGGCACTTTCTCACACACTGAACTGCTCCCAGCAGGTAAGAGTTTATCAGTGATCTGATCAGGGCACAGCTCACAGTCTTCTGAAACAAACTGCACCCAATCCATACTGCAACTGCTTAGCAAATCTTTCTTCCCCTCATTTCATTTGTACTTTGCTGTTAGCTGTGTGTTAATGGGGTTGACTTCCTTGTCAACGCACACAGGGCGTCACTTCCTCTGTTCCAAGGACTGGCACAAATTCTGTGACCCCTCCTCTGATTTAAGACACAACAATCCCTGCACTGGTACTGGTGCATACTGGTGTGGTTTGTATCCTTTGAGCTGGACTGGTTAGTTAGGCTTAGCCTAGAAATGCTTTAATTGTTGTGTTTTTACATCAAGTACAGTTGCTTCTTGTACATCGCTCCTCATTCTCAGAGCCTGACTGGACACACAGTAGGCAGTGTGATTGACTGGACTGGCAGTCAGGAAAGCAGTGGAAAACCTACCAGACTCCAGCTGCACTAGATCTCCTCTGCCTTGTTTGTGCAGTGAGGTTGCAGTGCTGCTGTGTTCAGCAGACACGTCTCCAGCACAGTGGGAATCACAGTGTTTCTCCCTCCACCTACAGCAGAAGCCTCTCTGGCCTCCGAGCAACAAAAAAACCCACAAAGCCTTTAGCCCCAAGATGTTGTTTCATCCCATCCTTACTCCTCTGACAGCCAGATGTGGAGGCAGTAAGTTTGGTTTTATTTTATTCACAGAAACCAACTCATTCTGACAAGAGATGCCGTGGTGTGGAAAAGGTTCCAGCTTCAGAGCCCATCCTTCTGCAGGTGGGGTGAGGCAACAACGGGATGTGTCTATAGAGAAATTATTAGGTGAAAGAACATTAACAGCATTCTCTTGCTCTGGATTTCTTCCAGCATTACCCTCTCTACCGGAAAAGTGATGCTGAATGCAGTGGTGAAGACTCCGCTCCTCCAGAGGAGAAGAACATCCCATTTAAAGAGAAGTATGACGTGCTGTCTCAAGAAGCATCGCAAAAGGTTGGATTTCTCGGGAAGCTGAGTTTTGGAGGGTGGCAGGGGCCCCTGAGTGTAGAGCTGTGTGTGTCAGGTTTGTAATCTATAGATAAGATTCATACACAGAGAACACAGCTGCTCCTGCCTTAATGAGGCCAAGAGGGGCTGCTCGTTAGAGCTGCTCCCTTGGGGATTGTTATGACTGTGGCCTTGATTCTGCTGGGGTTGCCAGGCTCAGGCCGAAGTCCCAGCACTCTTAGATCTGCTGTTAAGTGCTTTTACCAGGCAGATAGTTGACAAACCTTAAAAACCACACAATGTCCCAACATTTTGAAAGTAACTACAAGAAAACGTATGATCAGTGTCCCCTAAAAGTCTAATGGACACTGTTTGTTTCCTTCTACCTCAGACTAGGGAACAGTGTGGCTGTACCCAGCCCAAGGTGTTCTGCCTTGCCAAACCCCCTCCAAAGTCCAGTCTTTGGGGTGAGGGCCAACTGGGTCTCATTAATTACGGCATCACTGTGGTTGGAAGAGCATCAGCACAGATCTTGTTGGAAAACAGTGCTTGTAAAAATAGTAGAATCATACAATTATCATGGCTGGAAAGGATCTCCAGGTTCATCCAATCCAGCCCGCATCCCAACATCACCCAGGGTGGTGCTTGAGTCTCCATCCCTGGATGTGTTTAAAAGTTGCTTAGATGTAATGTTGGGGGATCTGGTTTAGGAGTGAACTGGTTGTACTCAGTGCTCCCAAAAGTCTCTTCCAATCTGAATGATTCTGTAATCTCCCTAACCCCTAGACCACGGCCTCAAGTGCTCTAGCTACTTGGTTTTTAAACACCTCCAGGGATGGTGACTCCATCACCTCCCTGGGCAGCCTGTTCCAGTGCCCAACCACTCTCTCAGAAAAGAACTTCTTCCCAAGATCCAATCTAAACCTCCCTTGACACAATTTGAGGCAATTTCCTCTCAACCTATCATTAGTAATTTGGCAGAAGAGACCAACCAGCCTCACTACAACCTCCTTGTAGGTAGCTGTAGAGAGCAAAAAGGTCTCCTCTTCTCTAGACTAAATAACCCCAGTTCCCCTAGCTGCTCCTAACAGGGCCTGTTTGACAGCCCTCTCCCCAGCCTCACTGCCCTTCTCTGGCCCCACTCCAACCCCTCAATGTCCTTCTGATGCTGTGGTGCCCAAAACTGGACCCAGCACTCAAGGTGAGGTCTCAATGGCCACAATTTCATTCTGTTTGAAAAAACAAAAGGTTTTCACC
Source organism: Phoeniculus purpureus (assembly GCA_028565055.1). Taxonomy (NCBI): domain Eukaryota; kingdom Metazoa; phylum Chordata; class Aves; order Bucerotiformes; family Phoeniculidae; genus Phoeniculus; species Phoeniculus purpureus. The sequence goes on from JAOXOE010000343.1 coordinate 23,434,577, forward strand.
TCAATCTGACTTAATTTTGGTGCTCGACCGTGTTGTGTCACAGCTGATGTGGTGGTTCCATCCCCGTCTGGTTCTCAGTGGACACACACACAGCGCCTGTGAAGTGCTGCATGGGGGGAAGGTTCCAGAAATCAGCGTCCCATCATTCAGTTGGAGGAACAGAAACAATCCTAGTTTTATCATGGTAAGGGTTTGTTTTAATTTTAAACATTTTTTTTATTATTATTCTTGTTTTTTGTGCCAGATAACTGTCATAAATAAATCAACACGGCAGTCAGCTAGAATTTAAAACTGAGCCTACCTGTAGAAACAAAACAAAAAGAATTAAAAAAAACCCCTCAATTGCCTACCCACCCATCCCACTCGGTACACTGCATCTGCTCAGTCCAGTACAGCTGGGGAGCTGCATGTCCTGCGTGTGGTTCCAGCTCTGACCAGCACCAGGGTAACAAGCCTCTGACGTTTCCTTACGAAGAGGGTGCGTTGTAAACTCTTGACTTGTAAAAATCGCCCGTGTTGTGCACGGAACAGTAGGAAGGCTCGTTTGGCTCGGCTGAATCACCAGCTAGGGCAACCACACCACGGCCCCCTCCACCTCCGTCGCAGGGAGGTTTGCAAAGCGTTTGTCGCCCGTCGGCCTTCTGGATGCCGATTCATATCCTTGTGCAGCGCGTTGGGCTACGCTCGTGCAGGCGGTTCCAGTGCGCAGTAACATCCTCAGAGGTAAATCAATGAGTTCCCCAGTTCAAAAAGAAAACAGAACTCCGAGAAACTTGGGAGTAAGAAGCAAAACCTACAATCAGTTTACAGAGCAGTCTGTGACCTGGGGAGGTGGGGAGAGAAATCTTTCACACAGTTTTTACTGCTGAGTTTAGGCTGCTCAATCCACAGGTAACCCCGAACTTCTGCATTCATCTCACACAACCGTTAGTGTTTCTTGCTGAAAGTAGTTCTGTTTATTCTGCATTCCTGAGAGTAGCTGCCATCAAACCCCAAATGTGCTCTCTGCACACACCAGACACTACGTCTTCACTGCAAAGTGAGAGGTTGGCTAATTAGAGTTGCACCGTCTTCACTCCTGTTTGAAACTCAGCCTCAGTCTGTAGTAACCTTGTATCTGAATGATAAAGTCAAGCCAGAAACCCCAGTGAAGCTCTTTGTTTGGTTGCTGTTGCAGTTCACTTTGTAATCTGGGTTAGCCAATATGTTTTTTGCAGCAGCGTGAGGGGCAGGAGGAGGAGGGCCCAGGGCAGGACGGGACACATTCGCTAACCCTGTCTGTAGCCTGGGAAGGCTCCTTACGGGTGGGTTTACAGCAGCTAATGTTGGGCTTCTCCTGAAGGCAGACGGGGTGAGGCACCCAGCTCTCTGGCTACGCTAGCTGGACCACAGGGAATGTTGGCCTCTGGGCTAATATTGGTCTGGTGACTACTCCAGTTAGTGCCCAGCGCCGCGAGGTTCGGGCTCTGGAGTCCCTGGAGAAGGCACTGTACTGGGGAAACAGGCCCTGGCCCTCGCACGCAACACCCAACTTTCATGGTGTTGTACTGATAGAGCATTGCCGACAGAACCAAGCGACAGGCTTCCGTCTCTCTTTTCCAGGGCAGCATAACACCGACAGACTTCTCCCTCCACAAATGCTTCCTTCCACAGGAGAGCGGAGTCTTTACTATGTACTGCGCAGCGGCCGCTCTGCTCGCGATCCTGCTACTAGCTCATGCTCAGCTTCTCACTCCACCATTTTATTTTGCTCAGCGTTTAATCAGTAAGCATAAAGCAGCATGAAGAGCCAGACATCTGCATTCAGTCACTGCAATACCAAAGCTGAGAACAGTCAAACATCAGACTATATTCATGCCAGCGAATGACCTAGTGGGATCGCTAGGCTGGAGGCAGGTTGCATTGACACACACCATACAAGTCCTATACAGCTGATATGACTAGTACAGGAGAAATCATTAACTGAAAGGAATGGTCCATGCTGTACAAAAATACTGTATTCTACAATCAAAGGAGTCCTTGTCCTGCTTGAATCTTCTGCTTTGTATCAAATACGGATATTAAAAGTGTCACTGTACAGTATGTAAATCCTACAGCCTCGTCACTGACCTGCACTGGTGTCCTACCCTGCCAGAGGCTTTGGTCCTGCAAACTGGAGCCTTTTCTTTGTTTTATTGCTGCGTGGCCCTTCTCACATCCTACTTCTGTTTGTTAGGGTCAGGCAGAAAATACGATACAACAGCACTGAGCTGAGGGGTTCTGAAACCTTTTCAGGATGTCCTACATAAGGGGCTGTGAGTTGGGACAAGAAACTGCCCAGTTTCCAACACAGCAAAGCATCGGCCACTACGGTTTGCAGTTATCGTCTGCCAGACGGGGAGAAGCTCAAGGATCCAGTTTGCTGATGCACCCTTGAGAGCTGCTTCAGAAATAAATAAATCAGGGTGACACCTCATGCTGCTGATTTTAAAAGGATGTGCTAGATGAGCTTAACATAAAGAGAGGGCCCTTTGCATCCTGAAGATCTGCATGGTGAGGGGCCCTTCGGTCCGATCTTCTGCAAGAAGGTGAAATACAGCTGCAGTAACAGTGCCCTGTGCCTCAGTCCTTGCTCTGAGCACAGACAGGGATGTTAGGTTAGATTCCTGTAGGGCTGCCAAGTTCTCTTGAGTCACAGTCTGACCTGCACCAGCTCTTAGGTGGTGGGGGGTAAACACCCGAGCTGGGCCTCTCCGGCTGCTGCCTATGAGGGAAGATGCAATGCTGCTGCTTCTCCCCACTCACCCTGGAAAAAATCAGAGGGACCATTTCACACCAGAAGCAGTTTTCCTGTGTAGGCTGGGAGCTCTGACCTGAACCTGGTGGTACAGAAGGTCTTTTGTTACTTGCTCTGCTGCTGTCTTTGGCATGGGGACGGGGGAATCTCAGCCTTCAGGGGTTCTGGTTATTAGTAGTTTATTCCACCCAGCCTTTGGCTTTGGGGCAGTACCTCATGGCAGAAGCACTGAATTGCTTTGGTTGGAAGAGACCTTTAAGCTCATGGACTCCAACCTTCAACTCACCGCTGTCAGGTCACCCTTAGACCATGTGCCTCAGGCTGAACCAAATGTAAAAGTGCCAAACTCCAGAGGTTTCTGGGCAGAGGAATGGCCATGTCGCAGTAGCTAAAAGGGGACTCTATCATCAAACAGAGACAAGGTGATTAATTTATCTCCAGTCTGAATTTAAAAAGCGGCTGTCTGGGGGGAAGTCTGTAGTTATGATGCTGATAGCCAGAAGTTCATCAAACCTGCTGACTGCTGTGCCAGTGGTGGGACTGTGTTAACTCTTCATCTCTCCCTAGATTTAAAATGCCATGGAGGGGTGGGGAACAGTCCCAGGTGCAGTGACCCCCCAACCTTGTAAAGCGACATAGCCTAAAGCTTCGCTAAGGTTTCTGTTATTGCAACTGTAATCGTAGACGTTTTGTACAGGTTACCTTGGACACAGGAAAAGTCTAGAGTCACAGACATGAAACACCTACGTATAAAATAGAGAGCAGTGTCAGGGTTACTAAAAAGGACAGACATGCCTTATTGCTACAGCAGTTCTCGCTTCTCCGATATCGCACTGTACCACAACGTGTTGGTTTGTTTCGCAGAAGGTTGTTTTGCATAAACTGATTCAAGTTCTGAGCAACAGCCACACGTCTGGATTCTACGATATTTCACATTAAAACTGTTTCCTAACACATCTCTTTATTAAAAGAGAAATAAAAAGGTCATCGTGTGATTCTCTCGGGCCAGGAAGGAGGGTTTGATTGGACACCTTTTCTTTCTGGTGGGTTTAAAGTATTTTTTCTTCTTCCTGGTTATTTCCTCACACAAGGAAAAAGCTGCTGTTGGTATAAAGATCAAATAGCTCCAGGTAATGGTGCTTGTACCCCTTCATGAGCTCTCTGAGCCGCTGTGGATTTCTAGGAATGACCAAAGAATTACCAACCATAGCTTTTGTTTTCCTTTCTTGTTTTTTTTTCTTCTAAATTTAAAGAGGAAAAAATAAATCCAAATAAAATGAAATCAAAGAAAAACAAATCCTTGGTTCCCGTTAAAACAAATCCTGGGTTGCAAGGTGGACACTCGAATGGATCCCGATGTTTTAAAGCTGAGACTTGGGAAGAGAAAGGCATTGTTGGCTGCGCCAGCTGCCAACTGTAACCCCTTGCTTGGAAAGGTAAGTGGTTCGTTTGCATAATTGATCATTTTCATACTAAAGAGCATTCGTTTTGTTTTGGTTTTTTTTTGATTTTTATAGAAACCAGAAAAAAAAAACAACCAAACAAAAAAACCAAAATCCCTAAACTCTACAGATAAAGTTCTTACCTCCAGGCACTGCTGCAGGTAAGGTTGACATCAAGCTGTACAGCGCAATCAAAAACATACTTACATCTTAGCTCATTGTACAGGTACAGCCATCATCAAGGCACAAAGATCTTCTACAAGTAGGTTTGTGTTTTTCTTCAATAAAGTTGTACAAAATAATATTACATTTTACAGTCTGTACAAGATAATAAACCAGCAGAAAAACAAAAAAAAAACCCAAAAGAAAATGAAACCAAACAAAAAAATTAATAATAATAATTAATAATAATATATATATCTATATATAGAGAGAGAGGGGGGAGAGGACCCTTGTCCCAGAATGATCAGAACGAAAAGGATCATCCGTGGACACAGCACAAAGAAAACAAAGTGAGGGGTGGCTGAAATTTTCTGCCTTAGATGCGACAGGCTGAAAAGTAGCTGTGAAGTCAAACTGCCTGAGGTGCGCAGAGACACTGAAGCTCCAAAAAACCCCCAGCAACAAAAAAGAAATTGCTTTGTCTTCACTGTTCCTCTCATTATCTACTCTACTTCCTGTGCCCCAACAGGCTTAAAAGAGGAGGTCACTCGTATCAGTTGACCTGCAACTCAGAAACGCTAAAAACTGTGACAGAGTAATAAATATTGTGGTGCTGCTACATTGTGTTGTCTACTTCCTCAACAGTATTTAATAACCTGATACAAAGTGCATTCATTCATCTTCTTTTTTTTTGTGGTTTTGTGGTTTTTTTCCCACTCATCAAGTACTCGTCGCTGTCGTAGTTAAAAAGGAGGACCAAAAACCCCCCCCACACAGAGGGATCGCTCTGACTTTAGTGTCACCCGGCTGTGACAGACTGCTTTGAGCCGACGCTTAACCCTCTGGGGAAAAAAAACTGGAGTGGGTTTCACGTTCAGTCGAAAAGAAGAAACCCGACAACGCAACCTAAAGGAGCGGAGGTAGCCAAAGGGCTTAGTGGAATGACGAAGAAGTGGCATGTCGAAAGGAAAGCACAAAAAAATCAGTCCCAAAAAAGCATGAAGGGAGGGAGGGAAAAACCCCAACAAAAACCAACCCCCAACCTTGCTTCCAATCAGCTTTAAGGTTAAATAAGTAAAGTAAACCAAGTGAGGAGACGTTTCTATCGTATATTCTTCCACCCTGTGTGGGGAGTAGGAACGAGAGAAAGAGTAAGGAGCAAAGGACTGAAAACCACAGGTTCCACGGTGATTCCCCCTCACAAGAGTTCGTACTGGCGGAGGTGCATCCTCTGAATGATGTCCCGGCAGTCGTTGAACACCCTGCGGATGTTTTCCGTGTCCACAGCACAGGTGAAGTGTGGGTAGCAGTAGTGTCGGCCGTCCCCGCTCGCCGTGCTTATCCTCTGTGGGACAGGGAAATGCATGGGTCAGGGAGACAGCAGCCTATGGGCCTCTGAAGTACCAGAAATCCTGGGCGATGGTGTACAGGAATCAATAAACTCAGTCAGGGGAGGGCTGTGGTGTGGCCCCATGTGCAGCACAGGTGTGACAGGAGGGTGAAACAGTTACGGACGCTCTGCCGCGATTGGAATATTTGAGCTCTGTAGGAGTTGCAGCTCTCTGCCCTCCCTGCAGCAGCTCCCACCATCCCCGGCTCCGCAGGATGCTGTCCCAGCAGTTCCCGTCTCTTCTTTCTGGTGCCATCATGTGGCAAAACCCTGAACTCTCACTTCACAGCAGCAACACTGAACTGAAAAACCCTCTGCAGGGGCAGAGAACAAACAGCACCCCACTGTGGCGGCTGCTGCTCGATCTACTCAAGAGCCCAGAGTATCCTTATGGGACCAGAACATGGTGGGGTTGTCACCAAGGTGCCCAGAGCACAAGAAACCAGGCACAAACCCCATAAAGATCAGACCACACAGAACTAAACACTCATGGGTTTATGCCCAACTTTTTAGGTTACTACATTGAGCTCCAGCATCACCTCAGTCATGGTTATCATCTTAAAACTGCCCAAGATCTTTAAAAATATTTAAAATCCTTATTTTGTTCTCTATTACTCCAGGATTTACAAATACAAACTCCACTCTGTAGAGCATCAATGAGGTGACATGAAAGCAGCAGCTTGCGTCTTGAGTTAATAATCTTTGTGTACAAAAGACACCGGTTAGACAGCAGAAGGCTGTTTCTCCCTCTGTCTGGCTGCACTGTGGATTTTTAAGGCAGTGACTTATTTTGCAGGTAGGAAAAACCTTTACACCACAGATGTGCAAACCTAGAGGCCCTGAGAAGCCATAGTTAGATTAGTAAGAAACAGTGGCTATTGGCAAGTTACATCAGATGTTCAACAGTAATTAAACAGGAGAGATTCTGTGTGGAGAGTTGTACTGGTTTGAGGCATTAACCCAACACAAGAGTGAAAATTAAAACAGGATTTCAAAAAAATCCCAGTAGTCACAGAATCACAGAGTTATTGAGGCTGGAAAAGACATCTCAGATCATCCAGCCCAGCCTGTGTCCTGCTGTGAAAACTCAACAGCAGGACAGGGAAAAGGCTGTAAATAGACTGGGAAAGACTCTTGTAAAGCAGAGCCAGGAGGGGTAGGAAACACCTTTTCTTCCTAGTGCCTGGCTAAAGACACCAGGGCCCCTCCCCAGTCTGCATGCTGGGCTCATTTCCCCCATCCCCTTTGTCATCTGAAACCTTGGCCTTTTGTACCTGACCCCACAAAACTGGAAGTTGTTGATCCTGCTTAGCCATTGTCCACCTCACCTTCCCCATCAGGAAGAACCTTGTCACAGAATCACAGAACATTAGGGATTAGAAGGACCTCAAAAGATTGTCCAGTCCAATTCCCCTGCCACAGCAGGATCCCCCAGATCAAGTCGCACAGGAACACGTCCAGGCAGGTTTTAAACATCTCCAGAGACGGAGACTCCACAACCTCCCGGGGCAGACCCTTCCAGTGCCCTGGCTCCATCCTCCTGACACTTGTCCTTTCCATATTTATCAGCATTAATGGGGTCACCCCTCAGTCCAGATAAAGGTGGTGGGGAGATTCACTCTGGTTCCCCCATGTTTTTGTTTTCTTGGATTCTCCTTCCAAACCAGCTGCCATCACCTGCGTCCCAGAAGCAGCATAAGGCAGGGGCTGGGGAAGGTTCTGTGGGATGGGCAGCTGCGAAGAATTAGGGAACTGCCACGCGTCCTCCTCTCCTTGGAGGTTTCTGCAGAACCCCATCAGTTTTCCCTAAATAAATGCTGCCATCTGCCAGTATTTCCTGTGACACAACCACACAGAGGACCAAAATTACTCACTAGAAACTCATCCCGGATGAAGAACTTGGCTCTTGTGACTTTGGGGTCTTCTCCTGCATCTGGTGTTGCTGTTCAATTAAAAATAAATAAAGTTAGGAACATGAGAAGCAAACAAGCATCTATGCTTCAGAACACAAGATCTCATAATGAAGGAGCAGTTCTATGCAGAAATTAAAGTGTTAAATAGCCCCAGGAGTCTCTCAATGGCTAATTCTGAGAAGGAAGGGCTCTGGAAGACTTGACTGTGAATTGGATGTATTTTTGGAACCTGAAATTGTCGTTGGGTTGGTCCCATCACAGAGTTACTCACATCCACGAGTTTGTTCGTGCAGACACAGAACAAGTGGGAGTTGGGTTTTAGCCTTTATCAGGAAATACAACCACAAAAAGCAGCCGAGCTGTCGGGCACAGTGGCACCTCCTGAATAGAACATCTGCAGGCAGGAACTTGGATTTATGAACAGTTTGAACCAATTGCCCTTGAAAAAATGATGGCAGCAAAAGAGCTTCTAATAGGTTGTTTCTATTTCCAAGTCAGCAGAAGTGTAGAAAACACAGCATCACATAATGATTGAGGCTGGAAAAGACATCTGAGCTCACCCAGATCAGGACCTAATACCACCACATCGGCGAGACCAGGGCACTAAGGACCACAGTCAGGCTGTCCTTCAACACCTTCAGAGATGGGGACTCCCTCACTTCCCTGGGCAGTCCATTCCAGGCTCTGATCACCCTTTCCATGAGGAAGGGCTTCCTAACATCCAGCCTAACCCTCCCCTGTCAGCTTTAGGCCCTGCTCTCTCATCCTGGTGCTAGTTGTCTGGGAGAAGAGCCCGACACCCACCTGACCACAACCTCCCTTCAAGAAGTTGTAGAGAGAGAGAAGGTCCCCCTTGAGTCTATCTCCTCTTTTCCAGGCTAAACATCCCCAGCTTCCTCAGTCTCTCCTCATCAGACTTTCCCTCCAGTCCCTTGCCCAGCCTTGTTACTCCTGTGGACCTGCTCCAGCCCCTCAATCTCTTTCTTGAAGTGAGGGGCCCAGAACTGCCCCAGTACTCGAGGGGAGGCCTCCCCAGTGCCCAGTACAGAGGGAGAATTACATCCCTAAACCTGCTGGCCACAATACTGCTGATCCAAGCCAGGATGTCATCGGCCTTTTGTGCCACCTGAGCACCCTGCTGGCTCCTGTTCAGCTGGCTGTCCTCTCTGCTAGGCTGCTCTCCAGCTACTCACCCCCAAGCCTGCAGCTGGAACAGGTTATTGTGGCCAAAGTGTAGGACCCTGCCCCAGGTGTCATCCATAAATTTACTAAGGGTAGATTCAACCCCTCATCCAGGTCATTGATAAAGATGTTGAACAGTGAGGGAAAAATCTCTTCCCTTCAGTGAGATTTCTCCTCATTTGATACCAAATGAAAGAGATACAATATGATGAAGGTAGAATTTACTAGAATGTGGGAACATTACTGTTCACTGTTCCCTATATGGTTGGACTTGATGACCTTAAAGGTCTTTTCCAGCCTAAATGACTGTGATTCTGTAACAGCACCATCAGTAGCACCTTAAGGGTTCAGTGCTGCTGCCCTTAAACACCATGAGCTGAAATCTGGGGATAAATGAACAACTACAGGATGAAAACAAGGACTTGCTTTGTGTGTGATGGGATCACTTTAGCTGTGACATCAGGCTGAGAGGCAGCTAAACATTGGGATTGTTCCCTGAGCAATGTGTTTGTGCAGGGTGTGTGTCTGGGAGGGGGAAACGCGGGTGATGGTGACAGAAAGCGCGGCAGGTACTGGGCTGGTGAGCGCCCCCCTTACCATCCTCAGGTACGGTGTAATGTGCGTATTCGGGAAAGTAATCCTCGATTTTTGATTTCCCTGCCAGGACTTTCTCAGCCAGCATGTCCTGTTTATTCAAGAACAAAATGATAGAAATGGTGCGTAACCACCTGTCAAAAACAAACCAGATGTTTGCGTTACTCTCTGACACCCTTAGCCAGGAAAAAAATCACCCTTCCTAATAGTTCACCCCCACAGACATCCTGGTGTTCAGGGCGGCCTCTATGACATCAGAATAATCCTCTCTGTACCCCACACCTAGCCATTGCTGTGACAAGGTCCCTTGGACTTGTACTTCACATTGTCCCTTGCTGCACCTTTCAATCACTGCTGGTGTGGAGCACCCTCACAGGGATGTGCTGGGAACCTTCTTAATCTGTGGTTTTCCTTATCCTCTGCCAGGATCCCACTTGCACTGCTCTGTGAGGTCATGCATCTCTAGTTCACTGCTCTGTGGCACCACGGCCCCTTAAGGGCAGCTGCAATCAGATCAGATGTGAAATGCCACCCCTCAAAGCCTGACCAGGACATTCTCCGAGTGTGACCCGGGCCCACTGCACGGGGTGTCCCATTCTGTGAGGAGCTGATTGCACTGGGGTGGGTGGGTGAAAACCAAGTTATGTTTTACCTGTTGTTCCATATGCTTTTGAAAAGGTCCAGGGATTCCCGTAGCCGGTTTGTGTTGTTATCTTCCCTTATTACCATGTTGTAGCTGCTGCAAGCCACAACAAAGATGATGGCTGTGACATCTGGGCAGGGCACATGGGAAAAAGGAGAGAGAGAGGAGCAGCTGCGTTATCCCATGTTATCATTTCCATGCTCCTGGGGGTAACACTCCCCAGACTGCCACAAATACCTAAGATAGTATCTGTTCCACCGGGCTGTTAGGGACACACGAGGGGTGGATTTGAGAATGGAGCTGCCCCCACCTCAGGGAATCAAGTTCAAGATGAACGCAGAGAAGGTTTTCACTCACCATTAAAGCACTGGATCCATTTTCTTCTCTCGTCTCTCTGGCCACCTACATCAAACATGCTGTTAAAAAGCCATAGGACATTATGTCACTTGAGGCACTAGGACAGCCACAGCAAACAAGAGCACAAGGGTTTGGGTTAAATGTCTGACAGTAAAACCCTACCTGAAGAGGAGAGAGATCTGCTCGTGTGACCTAGAGCTGCACAGCTCCACCTGGCCTGCTCTGCCAGGGGTGGCTACTGAGCCCATGAAAGCAGAAAAACACTCTTTGGAGTGAGAGCTGGTCTGTCCAGCTTTCAGGAGCACAAGTGGCCTGTAGGGTTGAACCCACTGTGCTAGATACAAGCAGGCTGTGGTGTATTTCGAAGGGTGCTGGGCAAGAACTGGTGAGTGGAGGCAGCCCAATGTGTTCTACAGAGAATCAGCATAAAACTGACCAACACAGAGCTCTGAGCCCTCCAGAAGGGAGACAATAAGTCCTCATCCCTCTGTCCAAAGTCTGACCTGTGGCAGGACTCCTGCTGGCTTCTGTGAGACCTTATCCTTAGAAGCACTGTAGGAGTTCCCAGTTCTACACCAGTTAGTAAACCCAGCCCCAGACGGTCCCAGAGCAGAGCACCACTAACACACGAGACTACCGTCAGCCCTGTAACTAATGCTGAGGTGACTTTATCAGGACCTGCGGCAACAGAGCGAAAAACCCAACCCAACCAACTCCAACTGCCACCCTAAAGCCACAGCAAGCACAGACATAAGAAACAAGTTGTCAGAAGTTAGTCAGACATCTGTTAATTATTACTAATGGACTTACTGGAAATTTACTTTATCTACTTGAAATCTTGTTTCAAAAATCCCTGATGTCAACACTCTGCATCTTAATAGGTCCTGGAAATGAGAACAGAGAAGTTGATTAGCACCGGGGGTTTTTCTAACCTCAGTTTGGTTGCGTGGACGATTTTCCAGGAAAAGTCCTAAGTGTTCTGTTTAATTGAAGTCAAATCAATCAGACTTGTTGATAAACCTGTATCTGTCTGTAGTGATGGGGTGGAGGTACCCAAACATTATCTCCACGTGTGCCCTGGGCACCATGAAAGCAGGAGACTCTACAGATACTCTCCTTCAAGTGCACTGGGATCTCTTCCTGCTGGTATCCAGCTTATTCCATTTGGGTGTGATGTGGCCATCAATTCTGAAGTACATAAAACTAAGGAAAAGATGAGTTTGTAAACTCAAGTGTTCAAGGGTCAGGAAACTCCTGTTCAGCAGTTGCCCAGGCAACCCTAATTCTGCCCCTTCTGCACTGGGTGAGACAGGAATCCTATAGAAATAACAGCCTAGGAGTCCACAGTTAAAGTTGAGACAGAGCACCAGGGATCGGAACTCAGCCTGTACCTAAATCTGTGTTTATCCCTTGGTTTTCAAACCAGCAGCACCCTACAACTTAAATAACAATCCTTTAATAATTAAAAAAAAAAAATCATCATTTCCCAGATTCTCAGAGAGACGAAAGTAACTCCTGGTGCAGAGCTCAGGCAACCAGCTCATGGCTGTCCTTGGCTCTACCACAGCAGTTTCAACCTGCACTGTCCAGCAAGCTACCAGCTGCTAGAGGGGGATGAACCCTGGCGTGGTGGGGATGAACCCCCGTGATGGGTGCATGAAGAAGAGTTGGTGAAGGGAGCTTCTCCTCCCACTCTGCTCTGCCCTGGTGAGCCCCCATCTGGAATTCTGCACCCAGTTCTGGGCTCCCCAGTTCAAGAGGGACAGGAAGCTACTGGAGAGAATCCAGTAGAGTCACTGAGATGATCAGGGGGCTGGAGCATCTTCCTTATGGGGAGAGCCTGAGAGAGCTGGGGCTGTTAAGCCTGGAGATGAGGACCCAGGGAAGATCTGATCAATGCTGATCAGTATGTAAAGGGTGGGTGTCAGGAGATGGGACCACTCTGCTTGTTGGTGCCCAGCAACAGGACAGGGGGCAATGAGCACACTCTGGAAACCAAGAGATTTAATTTGAATATAAGGAAAAGCTTTTTCACAGTGAAGAATAGTTATGGAGTCTTCTGCTCTGGAGACCCTTCTGAACTGTTCCTGTGGGATCTGCTCTAGGGGATCCTGCTCTAGCAGGGAAGTTGTACTGGATGATCTCCAGAGGCCCCTTCCAGTCCCTACCAGTCTGGGATTCTCTGATGCAGCTGGTAAATTCTGTGGTGCAGAGCACAGCTGGCCTTTCCCCTACCCTTCCATCTGCTCCACTACTCTGGTGCCTGGCAAATCCTGTCTGCTTTGATGGCCATATGAAAACCCGAAAGCAAAAGGAAATCCCTCCTACAGAGCAAATGTTTTCTGCCTGGCAAATACCAAAGGCCTCTTCTGGTCTGACACAGGGCACTTCTTCCCAAAGGAAATACCAGGAAAAATGTCCAGATGATGGATGGCTGCTCCAAGTAAAGAGAGGCCTCCCAGGAACAAACGTGCCAACACCAATGTAAGCAACGAAAGCAGAAACAAGGCTTTGCCTCATTGACTTCTCTCTCCAGCTGAGTGCTATCGATGCTGAAATCAGACCATGAGGTCCAGAAGGAGTAAATCCCAGTGCTACTGCTTTGGTCTGAAAATGCCTTGAGGGCTTTAATGATTGATCCTGTATTGGGTTGACAATGCAAGTTTCACCTCAGAACACAACACAAACCGCCCTCTGCTGCCTTCTGTTTCAGGTTATAGCCAGAGTGGTGAGGGACCTCCGATGGGTCTGAAGGAACAGTCTCTGCTCCACAGACCTCCTCGTGTGATCTCTGTCAAGACCTTTCACTTCTCTGAAGGACCCATTTGATGGACATGGGAAGCCTCCCTCCAGGTTTCCATCCCCTCTGCCAGTGAAGTAAACCCGTTTCTGGGTAGTGAGGGCTGGTGAGGGAAATCACGGGATCCTTTTGTTTAGTTTGTGGGACACGGAATGGAAAACAAGAAGAACCAAGACAAGAATCTGCAAGTCTTTAATACCCCACACTGACACTGCTGAGTATTACTTTGGTATCACCCCTGCATCCATGCTGCTGGGGCTACAACAAATTACCTAAAGAATCCACACAAAGGGGTGCCGAGGCTCAGAGCCCAGTCCACCCCACTGGTTCCACTCACCTGGTCTGTGGGTGTGTAGTCGTCCATGCTGACACTGTCAATTCTTTCTAGAAAGCTGTAAGAAAAACAAACATGCACTCAGACATGCAGAATCATGTCTTTAATTCCATGAGTACATGAATTTTCCTTAATGTGGTTGTTCAGGCAGCGCTCCTGGATTTCCAAGTCTGTTTTCAAGGTTTCTGTCCAGTTTCTGTCCAGTCTGACCCAGAAACAGCCACTTTAGATCAGGGTAAAAGGTTTGCAGCAGGGTAAATCCAAGCTGGCAACAGCAGCAGGTTAAAGAAACCACCAGAATATGGGCAGGAGCCTGAGGAGAGGCAGAGAACTGCTGTGGGCAGCTTGAGATCGATTAACACCACAGAGTCGGGGGAAAATGCTCCTCAAATATGGCTGCCCCATACAGGGCTCTGGTGAGGAGTGTGGGCAGAAGGGAGTTCCTGCACAAGAACTACCAACAGTTCATGGCTGACAGTGTCTCCCAATGAGATGGTCCTACCTAACAGCCCAAATTATCTTCTATTCAGTAACCATCAGCCTCCTCCCAGTAAAAGGATCCATCTGAAATCCCCCAAAGTGTGAGCACTGACAAAAACCCATCACTTGGCACAGCAGCCCTAACGTTTCAAGCCTGTAGGGCTGTTGGCCATAGTGATACTAAAACAAATGCAATTCCCTGCCCCAAGCTTCAACAGTACCAATAATACCCATAATAATCAACTACAAGGGTCTGCTTCATTTTGGAGCTCTACAGCAAATGAACCTCTCTGGTGTGTGATGCATGTGGCTTCCTACGACTTCTTTTGCAGCTGCGTAAAGGGAGAGCTGAGATTTCCAGACATGGGAAGACAGAAGCTTCATTCTTGGTTTTTCAGAAGAAAACCAGGAATTGAAAATCCTTCATATCATCAGCTCCTCACTTGGCTCATTACCAGAGCATCAAAACCCAGCTCTGACAGGCAGTGGACACAGCAGTACAACAACGGATTCCAGACAGATCCTTAAGGAGTCAGTGCTACCTCATTCCTACAATCACTAACTTAACTCACACCCCTAAATTGAACTGGGAAAACTCGGAGTGCTTTTCTGAACGTCTGTCTTTACGCTGTGGCAGGGGGATTGGACTAGATGATCTTTCAAGGTCCCTTCCAATCCCTAATGTTCCGTGATTCTGTGATACCAACCCTAAATGCCTCCAGTAACAGTGTTCTGGCACAAACCACACTCATTCCTACATGAATGTATTTACACTCCAGCTTTAATTTATCAAATTTCACATTTATATGATAAAAGCGTTGATTTATCAAAGCCTGACACCACCCAACCGTGGCAAGGCTCATGTCTCCACTCAAAGGATCAGTATGAGGAAAACATGAGTTAAAAAAGAGTACAAAGGGACACTGGTGTTGCTCAGGGGTAGAATTGTTTTCACAGACTTTTACCCTTTTCACAGTACTGACAGAGCTTCTATAGAAACCCCTGTTCAGGGTTTAGGGTAACTCCCTGCTTCGTGTTACACGTGCACTAAACTTGAAACTCAACTTCAACTCAACTGTGACATAGAAAATGTATTTATCCTTCACAATCATGGTTTTATTTATAAAGGATTCAGCCTGATGATCAGTAGGACATTCAGGGCCTTAATTTCATGTGACATTCTTCTCCATTTCCCTAGGTGGAACAGCAGAAATGACTTTTATTCTGTTGTAAATGACAGAATCACAGAATCATTAGGGATTGGAAGGGGGCGGAGATTGCCGCGGACCGCGGGAAAATCGAAATTTAGCCCGGATTGGGGTGAGTTTCTGCTCTTTTCCTGCGAGGAGCCGCGGGCTGCGTGCCTACGTGGTAACGTAGCGGGGGCGGAGGCTGTTTTCATAAGAGGCTTCTAGTTTACAGGGGTGAAAGGGAGGAGAAGGAAGAAAAAAAAAAAGAAAAAAAAAGAGAGAAAAATAATTGAAAAGGGTAAAAGTAAACAGCTATGGTTGTGACGAGGGCTACTAGAACTAAACCTCCTGCGAAGAAGAACACGGCGACCCAGACAGAGGTCCTGCAGGAGCACACTGGTGTCCAGGTATCTGGCTGCAGAGAATGCCAGAGTCTGGCATTGCTGTGAAAGGTGATGGAGGTAGCACCTGTGTCCGGTGTGACCAGGTGGATGATCTGCTCAGCCTAGTGGTTGAACTAAAGGAGGAGGTTGAAAGGCTTAGGTCAATAAGGAGATCGACTGGTGGAGTCAGGCCCTACCATCCTTGAGAACGGAACAGAGAGTGGAGGCTCCATTAGAAGAGGATCCCCTCTCTTGCAGCCAGGTAAATGGAGACGACCAAAGAAGTAAGGGGGAATGGAAGCAGGTCCCTGCTCGGCGAGACAGACGAACCCCACGTCCTCATTACAAAATCTTGAAAGATCTTTGGTTTTCTTCTGTAGCCATAGGAAAAGTAGAGGTAATGAGTTATAAGGAAGAAAGACTGCATTTTCTTATGTTTATCCTTTGTGATAAAACCAAGCAAAGACAAGTATAGGAAAGGGAGGGAGGGAAAGAGAAGAACCAGAAGTTTATAAAATAGTTTTGAGTGCTGTTGCAGAACTTTGTGTTTGTATATGTCAGCCAATTCAAAGTAATGCTTCCCTTTGATTATGACTGTGACTTGAGAATGAATTATTGTTTGCCTAGTGCTCACTATATATAAATTGATACATAAATGTTGCTATAATTACTTTAATAATGACAGGCAAATTCAGGTTGACTAATGGAGTTTTTAATTAGTTTAGCATAAACTATTCATTATGTAATACAATACTTGTGCTTACGTGTTAAATCAGTCCATTAACATACTGGGTCCAAATGAATTGTTGTTATAATTTTCTAGAGTAAAAAGGTATTTGAGTTTTATGCTACATTTTTACTAGTCCACTACCACCACCACACATGGGAAAGAGATGTTAGAATTTTGGTTGGGTGTTCAACCCTGACTTATCCTCATTCTTGTTGATTTAGGACTTAACTTTGCAAATACAGCACCTGGCAAACAAAGATCTTTCACCTCATGTGAAATCACATTCAGCTCAATAAGTGTGAGATTATGTGCTTGGAAATCCCACTGCATTGCAACATCTTCAGATCCTCCTCTTACATTCAAACTCTATGTTAGGAAAAAAGTTAGTAGGTTGCTGCCAGTTAGCGAAGAGCAGATGGTGTTTATTGCTGTGACCAGTAAATTGTGTATCTGTGGGAGTAATAAGCCCAATTAGCCAAATGTTGATTGTGCTTTTAAGTGTTGTAGTCCCAGTACCTGTTTCCATACCTGTGCAATTGCTCAACATAAACTTATTTAATCAGTGCACTTTGAAAAACAAAAATCAAGCAGGGTTACTGACTGTATGTGGCTTATTTGGATGGTCAGGGAGTGACTGGAGAACTTACTGCCCCTAAAATCACTGGGAACAGTTATGAGAGTAGGTGTTAGCCAAGGTAAGTGCGGCAGGACTAGGTTATGCTGAGCAGAGGACCACATCAAAGCATGCTTTTTCAACTCAGACATGGAAACAGGGATCCTAATGTCATCAAATTGTATCTTTGGCTTTTGCTTTACTTATAACTATTCTGTGACTAGATGATCTTTCGAGGTTCCTTCCAATCCCTAATGTTCTATGGGTCTGTGAACTTGGAATAAACTGCTTTTTCTTAAACTTATCCCAGTCCGGCCATATGTGCCGTAGATGTGGGAGGCTTGGGACGTGGGCTACCGAGGGCAGACAGACAATGTTCAGTAAGTGGCTTGATTTTGTTTTTAACATACGTGACGTGACTACTCTTCAGGTTGAAGATGATGGCTTTCTGTATGTCAACACATTGTCAGGTGTAGTGAGTCTGTGTGGCTACCCCTGCAACTAAAATAATCAAATGCCTTCCATTTGTTAATTGCAGACTTAATGTAGAGTCACAGCTTTAAATGGTTCCTTGGCTTTCCTCAGTTATGTGCAGTCAGTGTTGAAAACAGAATCTCACAGAATAGAATGCTTGGGTGTCTGATGGATTAGCAGGTTATAATAAATCACACTGCTAATCTGTGTTCAGATTTTCTTGAGTTAAGGAAGTTTCACTGAAAAAAGGTACATCAGACATCTTTTAATTTTAATCAGAAAATTTATTCTAATTTTAAGGCTAATCTAAATCACTTTATTTAAGTACTACAAGTTGTTAGCAGATTCTGACAGGAAAATGCTAAGAATGAAAAGTGAAAGGATATTTTTGCTAGCTCAGTGTGGACTTGTATCTGGAAGATGTTTGCCTGGAGTCACTGATGATGTGTTTCATGGACTTATGCCAAAAATGTATTTTCTCTGTAGATTTAGATGCTTGCTATGAGCTAGTAAATAGCCAGATAAATATTGTAGCATCTTCTTCACACACATCGTAAATATGAACTCCCAGCACTTCTCTAGATAAAAAAAATTCCAATGAAAGTGTTTATATCGTATGTAAATCTTCTAGACCCAGTAGCTTGAATGATTTCATTTATTCTGTTGGTTCAAATCAGAAATTAATTTGTCCCAGAGTTTTCAATAAGCTGTATTTTTCCCTTTGAGCATTGTTGCAGTTTGAAAATTACCAGAGTTTTCAGATGTACAGATTTATGCTTTCATGACGAAAAAGTTATGTTGCTTTAAGAGGACCCCCGCAGTGACCTGTGTTGCGGGGAGGTGACACTGTCCCAAGTACCCGACCTTAAGGGGTGTCATTAGGTGAGAAGATAAAAAGGGCTGGTTACGAAAAGCCCTTCGTCTTTTGGCTGGGGTGTTTGTACCCCGGCACGGACCACCTCGGCTCTCCCCCCTACCCCGTCTATTCCCAGGGTGGTGGTGGTGGGAGACAGCTCGCAGTGGCTCCCTCCCCTGCTTCCTCTGTCGGAGACGGGACCAAGTGGGCTCGGCGGGTCCACTCCCGTAAACGGCAGGATGGAGGATGCTGGCCCCTCCGCCACGGGGAGGAGATGCAGCAGCTCCGCGTGGACCAGAAAGGCAAGACCTCAGTGCTGAGTTTCCACCTTTCCCCCCACCGTGGAGCAGCCTTTCAGCAATTCACTGTGAAAAAGGGGGATACCTCTTTTTCCTCCTGGCACTGAGACAGGAGGAGAGGAGATGGAGAGGGTCATGGAATCCTCTTGGCCACGTGCAGAGTGTGGGGGGGCCCTGCTGATGTGGCCATGTGGTTGGTCTCCGTCTCGGGTCTCACACGAGGCCAGGGTCTGTCGCCACCGTTTTAGAAAGCACTGATCAGCAGGAAGAGAGTGTCGTGTCTGCTGCTGAGAAAGACTGGGGGCGCTTAAGTATTGGGGAGAATTCCTCCGTGCTTAGCTGAAGAAAGCAGAAGGACTTGAGAGTTAATAAACCCTTTTCCATTTTCCCTGAGCCATCCACTGTCTGACAAATTTTATCTGAGATCTCATCGAGACCTAACTGCTTTGTTTTCTTTTCCTTTAATTGTGATCTTGAACCCACCACAAGCATTTAATTCTGAATCCACGTCTCTCCTCATAACCTGGCGTTGGATGTTTTATTCAAATCATGACAAGGTGAGCCCCAGTGAGCTCTGTAGGAAAGGGCAGCCCTCTTTTGGTTCTGGGGCCGCTGCAGAGAAGTTTCAGTGGTTGTAGGACACATATCCTTTAAAAAAGTGTTAGCACACATCTGGCTATTTTCATATGAGTCTAAAAATAATGAACAAAAACTGATGGAGACTGAGAAGCCATAGCATTGGCTTTGGGTACTGTACAGTCTGGTTGCTTGTGCGGAGTGGAGTGTGAAAGATGCAGATACGTGGTGAGACTGTATGTGGGTTGGGGAAGGTGTTGAGAAAACTAGCTGTGGGTACTCAAAAGAAGCTGTCAAGCTATAGTCTCTGTCAAGCTTATTCTGCACAGGGACAGTTGATTGTCCGGCTGCTGACACACAAAACATCATGTGCATTTGATTACAGGTAAAGCATCCCCTGCTATCACCTGATCATCTTTCGGGAGACACACATCTGTCTCCCGAAAGCAAATGATAACAAAATGTAAGAAAATAATGTGCAAAATCTTCACTAGGAAGGATTTTTACAAGCACACAAAAAACCTAGCTCACGTTCATAAATATGATTGAGAAGTTAAGCCACATATAAAAACACGCAGTAGCACTACAATAACCATATTTTTCAAGTGGAAATCTGTTTTCTCCCCAGCAGTGAACAATGTCTGCTTATACCACATCACCTGTATGTCACGATTTCTCAGCTATCCTCTTCTAATATGACCAGATGTTATCTCAGAGACTTAGACCTGCTATTATCTGGAGAAAATTTGTACATATGACAGAGCTGGATCAGAACTAAGATTGCAAAGTAAGATCTAGAGTTACGGTGCTTGTACCGGGAATGTGTATTTGTGAGCGAATGTTGTCGCTATATGCAGTTAAAATGGCCCAAGTTCGCACATTTTTCTTCACAGTACCTGTATGTGTTGGCTGTGTGTGTGACCGTGACTAGATCTTAGTTTTTCTTTATTAAAAGTAGTTCTGCTCAGGCTCCTATCTAGCATATCTTAACAGAATAAATAAGATTAACCAAGTTGTGTTTCACATTTCTTAGAATACATGCTGTTTATCAAACCTTTCTTACTTGTCTGCTGTTTTTATTCACATGTGAATGTGAAGGATTTAGTTTTTCACAAGTTACTGAGTCAAAATTACTGTATCAGTACTTCCCTGGGAGCTTTGTGATTATAGACTGGTGCTGAGGATGGCCAGTGGCCTTAGAGCTTGCTGACACTGGGAAGACCAAGCACTACAGTTGAGCGTCCGATATAGTGCACTGGCTTTTCGGCAACTTGGGATGAAGCAGTTTACCATTCCTTTCTCACTTTTTGGTTTATTTTGGTATGAAATTTAATAACAACTAAGGCAAGTTGACCCTGGAAGAGGCATAGGTGCAGTTCCAAGACAAAGGGCTATTGATGCCATAGCATCAAAGAAACATTCAGGTTGGAAAAGACCCTTGAAATCATCAACCCTACTCTACAAGTTCACCTCTAAACCAGATCCCCCAGCACTACATCTAAGCATCTTTTACACTTACCCAGGGATGGTGACTCAACAATCACCCTGGACAGTATATTCCAGTGCTTAACCTCTCTGTCCTTGAAGATTTCTTCCTAATGTCTACTCTAATCCTACTCTGTTGAAGCTTGAAGCCCCTCCCTTTGGTTCTGTCACTAATTACCTGTGAGAAGAGACCAGCACCAACATCTCTACAATGTCCTTTCAGAGAGTTGTAGAGTGATGAGGTCTTCCCTTAGCTTCCTCTTCCTCAGACTAAAGAGCCCCAACTCTTTCAATCTCTCCCCAAGATTTATTCACTAGCTTCATTGCCCTCCTCTGTACTCGCTCTAGCACCTCCATATGTCCCTTTTACTGAGGTGGCTTCCAAGCTGATTTAACTGCATTGACCACAATTTTTGGGCCCAGCCATTCAGCCAGTGTTCCACCCAGCAGAAAACATTCCCATCCAAACCACGGGCAGCCAACTTATTCATAAAGATGCCATGATGGGGCATCATCTCTAAATCCCATCCTAAAATACAGTAACATTTATGGAGTTGATAGTGTTTAATAAATCAACAGATAGGGCTAGAAAATAGTGCCAACACATGGGCACTTGGTGGTTTAATATATTTGAAACCAGGGTTCTAGGGTATCTGGCTTAATTCTGAGTTTAGGTGTTACTGCATTTATTTATTCTGAGTTTAGGTGTTAGGCTGCTGCATTTGTGTTGTGATATTCTTGCTGGCTGAAGTGGAAACAAGAATTTTCCTCCATTTTTATAATTTTAAAAATACAAGGTGAGGCAAAACAAGTAGTGTTATAACATCTTTTTAGGTATTCAGGTGTATTTTTTGAAAGTAGCATAGTTTTGATTGCTGTTTCTTGTTCTCATGTGCTTTTCTCTGAAATAAAACCAAGACAGTGCTGCTGTAACTACATCTCTCTTCTCTTGGTTAAGCTTATTCTTCGTTGAAATCCAGGCCAGAGTATTGACTGTTCAGATTGGAATGCAGTTGAGAAGCAAGTGTTGTTGGCTCCCAGCCAAATTCCAAAATTAGCATGCCAAAAAGCTTTTAAAAGATTTTGGAAAGTATAAAAATTAATAAACTGGAGAGACTGTTGATTATGGAGTAAAGAAATGACTGTTACATAACAGACTCTCCCCCTTACTGCTACTTTGTGTCAACATAACATTAAGTCCCAATTTATTTATTGTTCTGTTCTCTGATTTTCATGTAGGCATCTGTCCTTTTCATACAGAAGAAAGCCACGTTGTGTGTGTCACATATAACAATGCAGTGTTTACAGCTATTAGCAGAATGTCAGACAAAGCTCATGTCCTTCAAAATCCCCTCAGAAAACATCTGCAGTGATATTTGATCTTGAATATCTGCAGTGAGCTACAGTCTGTGATTTGTTCTGCCACTGGCAAAACAGCTATCTGAAGCCGATACGCAAAGCAGCACTTGTTTCAGAATCGATCTGCAAAACATCAATTCCTAAAAATTAATCTAAAGCTCTAACTTTGCAGAATCTATTACTTTGCCAATAAAACTTGGCCGCCTCAGGAAAGAACATCTGCATTCTCTGGGTATCATCAGATTAGCAAAGATTCTATTCAGCAGTTACTTAAACCCAAGCAACCACTGCCCATTTGTGTCTTACAGGGAAGCCTCCTCAGGTTCCAGTAGACCATGATTGCTTTAAGGAGATACGTTTGTTATCCAGACTTGTACCCCAGTGAATTAGGCTTAGAACTAAGCAGGAGTAATATTTTAGTTGAAAAGCAAACTTTCTTAAGCTGCTTGCTTCTGAAGATTTTCTTTTCCTCAAGTGCCGCTTGGTCTAAAATAGTTCTCTTACTTGCTTTCTAGTTCAATTTTGTTGGGAAATTACTTGGACCAAGAGGAAACTCCTTGAAGAGGTTACAAGAAGAAACAGGTGCAAAAATGTCCATCCTGGGGAAAGGATCCATGAGGGATAAAGCTAAGGTACTGTGCTTGGATTTTGGCTGCAGTTGCTATACAAACATTCGCGCTTTAGTGGTTCCATTTAGATTGCCTCTCTACTTATTAATGACTCAATTAACCCACCGACTCCAAGGCCAGTTTATTTTCTTCAGGTTACAACAATTGCTTAAATACAGTTTTTCTCTTGCTCTGCAGGTTGTGCTTCCTGTATAAACATGGCCCTTCACAATTGCTATTTACATAACTCACCAAAAAAGAGAAACCAGCTTTAAGTTCATTTGTTTTGAGAGAAGTCTGTTTTTCCTTACAGCTTTTGTATATCACTAATGGAATACTCGTGTACAGCAGTATGTTCTGTTTCTTTAGATATGGTATTTCTTTTAGAAGATAAAAGATTTCTTCAAAGCATAGTTTCTAAAAAAGGTAACACAGGATCACAGAATATTAGGGATTGGAAGGGACCTTGAAACATCATCTAGTCAAATCTTCCTGCCACAGCAGGATCACCTAGACCAAATTGCACAGGAACATGTCTAGGCAAGTTTTAAATGTCCCTAGAGAAGAAGACCACACAACACACTTGGGCAGCCCATTCCAGTGATCTTTCACCCTCACCGTGAAGAAGTTCCTTCTCATATTGATGTGGAAATTCCTCTGTTCCAGCTTATACCCATTGCCCCTTGTCCTGTCATTGGGTGACACAGAGAAGAGGCTGGCCCCATCCTACTGACACCCAACATTCACATGTTTATAGACATTAATGGGGTCAGCCCTCAGTCTCTTCTTCTCCAAGCTAAAGAGACCCAGCTCCCTCAGCCTTTCTTTGTAAGGGAGGTGTTCTACTTCCTTTATCATCTCCGTGGCTCTGCGCTGGACACCTCCAGCAGCTCTGTGTCTTTCTTGAACTGAGGGGCCCAGAACTGGACAAAACACTCCAGATGTGGTCTCACTAGTGCAGAGTAGAGGGGTTCTCCTGCCCCTCTACTCTGCTAACCACCTCCCTTCTGATCCACCCCAAGATGCTGTTGGCCCTCTGGGTCACAAGAGCACATTGCTGGCTCATGGTCATCCTGCTGTCCAATAGGACCCCCAGCCTGTCCAGGTACCACTGAACGGCAGCACAGTCTGCTAGTGTGTCGGCCACTCCTTCCAGCCTTGTGTCATCAACAAACTTGCTGACAGCACTCTCTAATCCCTCATCCAAGTCATTAATGAATAGATTGAATAGGACTGGTCCCAGTACTGACTCCTGGGGGACTCCACTAGATATAGACCTCCAACTAGACTGTCCAATTGACCACTACTCTCTGGCTTCTATCCTGCAACCAGTTCACAATCCACCTCACTATTTGATCGTCCAGATGACACTGCCTCAGTTTTGCTGCAAGGATGCTGTTGGAGACCGTGTCAAATGCCGTACTGAAGTCAAGATAGATTACATCCACCGCTCTGCCATCATCTATCCACTTGGTTATGCCCTCATAAAAGGTTAGTCAAGCATGACTTCCCCTTGGTGAAGCCATACTGACTGTCCCTAATGACCCTCTTGTCCTTGTTGTTCCTGGAGACAGCGTCTAGAACAAATTGTTCCACCCCCTTTCCTGGGATGGAGGTGAGGCTGACTAGTCTATAGTTACTTGGGTCATCCTTCTTACCCTGTTTGAAGATTGGAGTGACATTTGCTATCTTCCAGTCTCTAGGCACCTCTCCTGATCCCCATGACTTAGCAAAGATGATAGAGAGTGGCCTAGCAATGAAATCCAGTGTCTCACTTAGTACTCACGGGTGTATCCCATCTGGGCCCATGGATTTACGTATATCCAGTTTATTCAATTGATCCCTAACCCAGTCCTCATCAACCAGGGCAAACTCCTCTTTTGTCCCAACTTCTTCTGGAGCCTCAGCAGTCTGGGGCTTGATACCAGGACAGCCCCCAGAAGTATAGACAGAGGCAAAGAAGGTGTTCAGTATCTCTGCTTTCTCTATATCCTCTGTCTTCAGGATACTCACCTCATTCAACCAGGGCCCTGCATTGCCTCTAGTGTTAGTTTTACCTGCAACATATTTTAAGAAGCCCTTTTTTTTGCCCTCGACCTCTCTTACAAGTTTTAATTCCAAGGAGGCCTTGGCTTTCCTAGTTGCGTCCCTATAGAGCCTTATAATCATCTGAAGTGCCCATCCTCCCCTTCCACAGCCTATAGACTTTCTTCTTTCCCTTGAGTTTGCCCAGCATCTCCCTGTTTAACCACGCAGGTCTTCTGGCTCCCTTCCGTGACTTCCTACCGGTTGGAATGCTCTGATCTTGGACTTGAAATAAGTCGTCTTTGAGTGTTTACCAACTATCTTGGGCCTCTCTACCTGCCTGTCCCATGGGATTTCCCCTAGCAATTGCTTGTAAGGGCCAACTTTGGCAGATTGAACAACTTGTACATTTTGCTTAAGTGTGTATAAAAATGCACTAGATAACCAAGTTTGGGATCATTAACTTATCAATGCACCTAAACTTAATTATTTGTAATGTAAAGCAGCTACAGGTTTATGTGATGCAAAAAACAAGTACTGATTGCATTGTGGCATTTCAATTTACAGTCTTTAGGACAGCAGTATTGTCATCAACACTGAAATAATGACTGCTAATTGCATTGGACTGTATAGTTTACTTCAGTCATGTTGCGTGTTCTCTTGTTTCCCTTTCTATCACCTCTGTCATTCATCTCAGTAGCCAAAATAGTGAAAGCAATAATATGCTAGTAATAAAGGAAAGACTAATCAGGACTTTGTGGTTGGCATTATTTGGTCTTTGCAGTGTGTATAAGCATTATGAGGGCTTCAATTTCAGTCTTGAAAAAAAGCTCACAAAAGAGATAAATTAGGCACATGGCATGTATTTCATTTTATGCAGAGACTGATTTATGACACCAGGCATACTGACACTTCAATTATCTATTTAACATTATGGTTTATGATAATAAATGTTGAATAAACTATACATTCTGGGTATTGACAAGTAAAATGTTTTATGACTTTTGGCTTCCTTCTGGAATGAAAAAAAATTACTGGATGAATGCATGTGCTGCTAAGTAGCAGTAATTTGCATCAGTGCTGTATCTGCCAGCTCTCTTCTCAGCCACCCACTCTGATTGTTTTTGCCAGGAGCAGCAATTTCCCAGACAGGGGAGTGTGAAGGGCTTCTTAGCAGCTAAAGATGCTTAAACACACACAAATAAATAGACTAAGCCCTCTGCATTTGAGATCAGTCACTCATCATATCAATTGATTTTCATCTCATCGTAATGAATAGGGTCAGCATGCCAGTTATGACATTCACTCATGTCAGCAAAAACAACTTTCAGAGTATTTTTAATTCCTCTTAGAGTATTTAAGCATATTGTGACGCTAACCTTGAACTTTATGGAAATTCATTCACATGAGAATGGTGTAAAGAATGACGTTCTAGAGTACAGGAGCAATAAACGTGGAAGTGAGGAAAGTGGCTTCTATAGAAAATGGCTTGTAAGTTACTGTTATCTTAATCCAATTCAGACATTACTGACTCAAAAGGAATTCCTGTGCAATTACAGTGAGAGATACGGCTTATCTGATCTGTGTACAGTAAGCGTTACAGCTTACAAGCAAAAGAAGTTGAGAACGATCATGAGACGGGTAATAGTTACAATTAGAATTTCGGAAGGATATTCTAAGTAGAAATATTGATAAAACTGAAAGAAAATATATTTCACTATATATGCTACCCAGAGAATTGTCTGAATCACCACCCCTGGATGTGTTTAAAAGTCATGCCAATATGGTGATTAAGGACATGGTTTTTTCAGTGGATTTGTTAGAGTTAGGTTAATGGTTGGACTCAATAATCTTAAAGGTCTTTTCCAACCTAAACGATAGCATGACAAATGATTGTGTGAATTGCTAAACTGCTAAGGAAAGGAACTTCCTCTGGTTTTCTTGCTAGAAAACATTAGTCTCATTTACACAGGACGTTTTACTGATTTAAATACAAATTACCAAAGTCTGCAAGCTTATTGTTGTTATTCTGTACCATACATAAAATCAGCCTGTGTATGTTGATGGATGAGTTTCCTTTCGAAAGGAAAATGTGTCTCAAGAAAATCTATGTAGTTTCTCTCTGTAAATTAGAATTTCCTGGGAACTGTCTATTGCAGTGGTGTTAGGTCATAGGCTGGACTTGATGATCTTAGAGGTCTTTTCCAACCTCAGTAATTCTGTGTGTGTGATTCTGTATTATGCCATGAGCCAGAACTGGGCAGACTGCAGGTTTGTGTGCTTTTCCTCTCCTGTCCAGTTCAGCTGGATACTAGGCTGCACTGAGCTGCAGAAACAGAATTTCTGCTGCAAAGTGCTAAATACATTTGTGCCCTAAATCTTTAACAGAAAAATGATTCTGCACTGTTCTGGCAGGGAAAACAATCCTAGAATGGCTGAGGTTGGAAGGGACTTTAAAGATCATCTACTGCAGCCTCCCTGCCATGGGCAGCGACACCTCTCAGCTAGACTTGGTTGCTCAAGGCCTCATCCAACCTGGCCTTGAACACCGCCAGAGAGGGGACATCCTACTCTCCTTCAGTTTAAAAACAATTTCCCCTTGTCCTGTCACTAGATCTGTTTCTGAAAAGTCCCTCTCCAGCCTTCCTTTACATTTCTTGCAGGCATTGAAGGCAGCTATAAGGTCCCCCTGGAGTCTTCTCTTCCCTAGGCTGAACAACCCCAGCTCCCTCAGCCTATCCTCATAGCAAAGGTGCTCCAGACCCTTGGGTCATCTTTGTAGCCTTCTCTGGACTGATTCTAACAGTTCTATGACCTTCTTACGCTGGAGACACCAGAACCCATATGCAGGCTGGGGTCTCACAAGAGACTCAGCACGTACACTCCACCAAACACTAAAGAAGATGATACTGGCTTTTTAGTACTTATTCCTCTGATCTGGCATGCAAAGCTGTGGCTAAAATTTGACATGTGTTGCCTTGGAGGCATTCAGGAGTCATATTGATGTAGTGCTTAGGGAGATGGTTTACAGAATCACAGAATCATTCAGCTTGGAAAAGACTCTTGGGATCATTGAGTCCAACAATTAACCCTATTCTACAAGTTCACCCCTAAACCAGATCCCCCAACATTACATCTAAGCATCTTTTGAACTCATCCGTGGATGACTCAACCACCACCCTGAGCAGCCCATTCCAGTGCCTTACCACTCACTCCATGAAGAATTTTTTCCTCATGTCCAATCTAAACCTACCTTGTTGAATCTTGAAACCATTCCCTATGGTTCTGTCACAAATTACCTGTGATGAGAGGCCAGCACCAAGATCTTTACAATGACCTTTCAGATAGTTGCAGAGAGTGACAAGGTGTCCCCTAAGCCTCCTCTTCCTCAAACTAAACAGCCCCAACTCTCTCAATCTCTCGTCATGTTGCAGTTTGAAAATTACCAGAATTTGCAGATGTATAGATTTGTGCTTTCCTGAGGAAAAAAAGGTGCATTTGCTTTAAGAGAATTGTCCCAGGTACCTCCTCTGAGGGAAGGAGGGCTAGGTGACAAGATAAAAGGGGCTGACCATCCTAGCCTCACTCCCTTTTGTTGCTGGGAGCTTTCCAGTGGCGCTCAGGCTCCATCTTCCCCCACCCCCGCCAACTTCCAGGCTGGAGGGGGAGATGGGACAGAGGGGATGTAGCAGCTGGTGCAGCAGCTGGTTGTGGCCCCATAGCCCTCCTGTAGACTGGAGGGGGTGGGGGTGGCCCCACTTCCTTGGGCCCCTCTTCTGCCTTGGATAGGTAGCAAGGAAGATGGCTTGCAGCGACTTGCCACGGCTTGCGGCTCCAGCCTGGCCCAGTGCCAGCTCTGACCCAGGCCTGGCATCAGCTGGCACTGTGGACCAGAGAAAGCAAGGACTTAGTGCTGATTTTTCCCCCCACGGAGCAAAATCCAACCACCCATGGTGAGCTGAAGGATTCTTCCCTTCTCCCCTGTAGCCTTTGGTCAGGAGGAGGAGGGAGACAGCCATGGGAGGGAGTCAGTCTCCTTTTTGAGCTCTGCACGAGGCCGTGTTATACAGTTATAGAGTTAATAAACCCTTTTCCATTTTCCCTAAGCTATCCATTGTCTGACAGATTTTATCCAAGATCTCATCGAGACCTGACTGCTTTGTTTTCTTTTCCTTTATTGTTAATTGTGATCTTGAACCCACCACACCTGACAGGATTTGTTCTCCAGGCCCTTCACCAGCTTCATTGCCCTCCTCTGCACTCGCTCCAGCACCTCAATATCTCCCTTGTACTGAGATGCCCAAAACTGGACATAGTACTCAAGGTGAGGCCTCCCTACTCCTGCTGGACACACAGTTTCTAATACAGGCCAGGATGCCACTGGCCTTGTTGGCCACCTGGTCACACTGCTGGCTCATATTCAGCCGCCTGTCAATTCCTACCAGACTGCTTTCCAGCCCCATGGCCCCAAGCCTGTAGTATTGCATGGGATTGTTGTGACCAAAATGCAGGACCCAACGCTTGACACCCACACAATTATCCTCAGCCCATTGATACAGTCTGTCAAGGGCTCTCCAGCAGATCAACACTCCCTCCCAACTTGGTGTCGTCTGCAAACTTACTGAGGGTACACTCAGTCCCCACATCAAGATCATTGATAAAGATGTTGACCAGGAGTGGCTCCAGTACTGAGTCCTGGGGGAAACCACTCATTACTGGTCTCCATCTAGATTTAGCTCCATTAACCACAACTGTCTGGGCCCAGCCATCCAGCCAGTATTCCATCCAGCATAGTACATGCCTGTCCAAGCCATGGGCAGCTAGCTTACTCATGAGGATGTTGTGGGGACAGTGCCAAAGACCTTGCTGAAGTTCAGATAGACTACATCAACAGGCTTTCCCTTATCCACTAAGCAGGTCACCTTATCATAGAATTTGATCAGGTTTGGAATTATCAGGTTTAGTGGTGACTTGACTGTGTTGGGTTAGTAGATGGACTTGCTGATCTTAAAGGTTGCTTCCAACCAAAATAATTCAGTGATTCTGTGACTAGGTATGTTGAGATAGCCACAGCCACTGACAATTATGCCCACCATAAGAGCACAGATTTTCCAGTGAGGACACAGAATAGGTTGAGCTCTCATTGCCTTGCTGGCTTACATGCTGCCACTGAAGGTTGACATTCCTGTAGTAATAAAAGATTATAAACATGCAGATACCTTTTTCAAAACAAAGAGTGATGAGACTGAATGTAGTCTTGTTTTATTGCTTGGTTTTTGATTCTTTTCCATTTCTTCTTCTTTGTTCTCCAAATGGCATGGGAGGTGATAATAAAGGGAAACAATCACAAAATTATAAC
>JAOXOE010000343.1:23470903-23486704 GCA_028565055.1 Phoeniculus purpureus
GATTGGAAGGGACCTCGAAAGATCATCTAGTCCAATCCCCCTGCCAGAGCAGGACCACCCAGACCAAGTCACACAAGCAGCACCTGGCCTTGTCTGGCTTAGTTTCTGAAATCACTAAACTGTAGAATCATAGAATATTTTAGGTTGGAAAAGACCTTTAAGATCATCAAGCCCAACCATTAACCCAGTTGTACCAAGCCCACCACTAAACCCTGTCCCTGATCTCCTGATCTTCACAACAAATGAAGTTATGTGATATGGGGATGCCAGCCTTATCTCACAGTCACATTTAATCCATTCTCTTTCTGATAGCTACTAGGGGTGCATTACTGCCACTACAGACCCAATAACAGAAAAACTAGGACTGGAATACCCACTCTTGAGGGATTAGAGTCACCCGTTTTCTGCAGGTCTCACAGAAGATAGAGTCCTCAGGCCTTGGAACAGGCTGCCCAGGGAGGGGTCTGAATTGCCATCCCTGGATGTGTTTCACAGTCATGGAGATCTGGAGATCAAGAATGAGGTTTAGCGACGGTCTTAGGAGAGTTGGTGATGTTTGGACTCAATGATCTTAAAGGGCTTTTCCAGCCTAGACAAATCTATGATTCTATGATGTACATCCCCGTGAAACAGCTGTAGGCTCTTAATTTCCTAATAGTTTCACAGAATTAATCAAGGAAATCTCCTTCATGGGGATAGTTCTTGTGGAAGGAGAGAAGTGCAAACGGATCATTCTTGTGGTAATTAATTGTGTGTCTTCTGATGGATTTTCTTTCCAGGCCCAGCTGAGTGGGTTAGGAAAACAGACAGATGGCAACAGATTATTTCCAACACTTCTTTGTTAGTGGTAATCAGCACGGATTTCCCCCCTACTGCCCCCTTCACTTAGGGGCTCAGTCAAAGCCCATTAAGTAAATGGAAAGACTCCTGTTGATTTGGATGGGCACTCAGCCAAAGCCTCTGTCTCAACAACTTTCTCAGCTAAACTTTGGCCTACTCATCTGTTTTGAATGTTTTGGATTTGTTTTTTTGTTGTTTTTAAAGAAAGAAGAAAGCAAAACTCATGC
The DNA here is from genome assembly GCA_028565055.1 of Phoeniculus purpureus. NCBI lineage: Eukaryota > Metazoa > Chordata > Aves > Bucerotiformes > Phoeniculidae > Phoeniculus > Phoeniculus purpureus. The sequence continues at coordinate 23,471,971 of JAOXOE010000343.1, forward strand.
AGTAACTCCTGGGGACAGCGGCTGTGCAAGGATTAACCAAAGGGATGCCTGCACAGAAATTAATTCCTTTCCTGGAGCTCAAGGAGAGCCATAGGGTGAAATTTGAAAGCCTTGCTCTGTGCTCCTGCATTGCAGCATGGTGCCCAAAGCGCAGAGAGCGAGTCTGTCACTCATCTTGGCCAGCTGACTGGGACAGATGGGGGAAGTCCAATATGACCAGCATGCATTCAGCAGGTAGCACAGGCACACATGATGATCTGATGTGATCTGGTGCATGGGCACAGAAACCTGTATCAGTGTGAGTCTGCCCTTGCTGACAAGGCAGCCTGGCTAAGTTGGGTTTGAAAGGGTTTTTTTCATGTGTGGGCAGGGCTTCAGTTAGGACAAACTGCAGCTCTACAACCCCTGATGTAGGATGTGGTGTAGGATGGCAGGAGAGCCAAGGGCAGCACCAGGCAGCAGCCATCTGCTAGTCACACCAGAGACATTCCAGGAAGAGCAGAAAGGAATCAACTGTTGCTAGATCAATAACTGCATCAGGTTTGGTTAGACTACTTCTATACAGCCCTGAGAAGGAAGTAGATACCCATAGGGTTGTGTGTGAACCACCCTCATTTCTTTATACAGCTGAGACCCTGGTCCAGGGTGCTCAGAGAGGTGGGAGAAGCCCCATCCCTGGAACAGGGTCAGGTTGGCTGTAAGCAACCTGCTCTGGTTCGATATGCTCCTGCTCACTGCCCGGGGTTGGACTAGATGATCTTGAAAGGTCCCTTCCAACCTAAACCACGCTGATTCTGTGATTCTAACTCTAACCAGAAAGAATTTGCAGAAAACACTCTGCCTTAAGCCTTTGTATGTCCTTCCACCCCATACACCAGCACCACGTGCTCTGGCTGGTTGCTTTAGAAAGGGGTTGGATGAAGTGGTTTTGTCACAGCTTGTCAGGCAAGCACAAGAGATGGAACCTGAGTTGTCCTTAGGTGCATGAGAGAGAACTGGTCTCTCTGAGAATAGGCCATGGCTGAAGGTGTTCTTCAATGCCAGCCTCTGCCTGGAATTCTTGAGCTGGACATTGGTCACAGAGATCTAGTGTCACACCGTGCTCTTTGCTCTCTGCTTTGTCAGCCTGTTTCACTAGTTTGCCCACTGCTGAAATGAAAATCCAGAAGTGTTGGTAGCTGCCAAAAGTGACCTCTCTCAAGTGTCACGTGTAGTATCTGTGTATTTACCAAGGTTTAAAGACCCAACAAGGTTGCTGCACAGTTGTGTTTGGTTTTAATGATCTGCTTTTCAGCTAAAGAGCCGAATAAAAAATTTAAATTGCCAAGAACTGTTGTTTTCTAGGAAATGGACAACAGTAGCCCAGATTCTCTGTGGGTGGGACTAAAAGATCCTGTTGGTTAAAACTGGCTTAGATATTGTCTCTCCACGATTTTCTAATTATCAATGTGTGACAAAACCACCAACGAGTACTGATTTTAGGATCCAAAATGAATACATTTGGCTGTCAGCAGGTGGCTCTGTGTCATGCGCCAGCTCTTGCACAGAACTGGAACCGCTTCAAACAGTCTATTTTATTTTTTAAGCCAACAGGAAGATAATAAAGGGCTGTGATTTGCCAGTGGGAAAGACATTTGTCAGAGGAAAGATAAGTGAATGAAAAGCTCTGCTCAAAGGAAACCACAGCATTGCTGACAATTGTGCTGCCAAAGGAGGCATCTAGGCATTTTAAGGGTTGCCCCATTAGCTCAGCTTGATACACAACTGGGTCTTCAGGTTTTGCATCAATAATTGTATTTCTGTTTGAGGGTCTGGGTTTTTTTCCTTTGAAAATCCCAACTGCTTATATAAAGGACATGCAAGTTATCGGGAGAGAATCCATCTCTGCCTTGACTTTATAAAACCTGACTTTATAAAAGTGATTGTTCTTATATAATGATGCCTTACATAAAGATGCCTTAGACTAAACCTATGGATAATATAAGTTTCAATGAGTTAGTCGAAGGTCTATATGACTTACAATGACTTTCATGTCTTGTTGTTTGTTTCCAGCTGTACCCTTAGGTTCAGATTTACTATGGACTAGCAAGTCAGTGGGGGACATGTGGGTGTAAATAACTGGCCTTAATCTCTTGTGAAGTCGGGTTACCTCTGTAAGGCTAATTCTGTCTCCCACTGCTGTTCTACGTTTAGATGAAATAGTGCAGAGAGACAGTGAATCTGGAAAATATCTCCCATAAAACGTGATTTTCTCCTTAACATTGGATTGCACTGTTAAAAGTGGGTAAACCCTTGCATGTTGTGTATTTATTTCTACATTTGAGAGATGATTGCAAAGCAAAAATATTCTGTTAATGTAGCCAGTCTCCTCCCTTTTACAAATAGACAAGGGATAGTTCTGCTGAGTTATGGTGATGATCATGCTGTGCCCTGAGCTCATGTCACCAAAGTTGTGTCCTCTTGTGCCAGTAGCAGCTTTACCCCCTGTTTTCCTAAGCTGGGCTCACCGGCATCATCTGGTGGTGCTGCTCCACAAGAGCACCATTAAACAACGCCTGGCAAGAGAGAACCTCTGTGTTTCTCAGGAGAACAATGTGTCGCTTACTGCAGTGGACAAACAAAAATGATGGAATTCCAGCTTTAATCTCATGTTGTCTGACAGCCTGGCTAATAATGCTTGAATTCAGCTCAAAATAGAACAAACCAGTATTTCCACCATGAATATATCCAATTCACTGTCTTATAAGTGAGCAGTAATGCCCTGGGGTTGCGAAGGGCTGCTGTCATTGACAACAGTACTCTTTCCTCTGTAGTGCTGCCTTCCCCAATAGATTTAAATTCAAACTCCACCACTGCATCTTCATGGCTAGAAGAGCCACTAAAAGACACAAATGCTTCACACTTCGGAGCTTGATATGGTAAAGCTGACTTCCCTACTGACTTCATCAACACCTCAAGTAATCTTTTTCTGCGAGGAACCTGTCTACCAGCCTTTTGACCTTAGCAATCGGGTCTGAATAAACACAGGGGGTTTTATTTCTGCTGATGAACACTGATTTTCGTTGTGATGAGTGGCTGGAGGTAGAGACATTTAGACCTTTGAAAATAATTCTTTTGAGCCTTTGCATGAGCAATTTGTAAGTTAATATATTATTAATATTATATATAATTAACATATAAATTAAAATAAATAGAAAATGTATTCTAGTCTCAATTTTTATCTATAAAAATTTATATATACATCTTATTGTTTCACCAGTCAATTAATACTGAAGAATAAGTCTTCCTGGGTGCATATGAATAATATTTTTTGAAATAGTATTGGCACATAATATTTTTTGAAGTAGTATTAGCACATACCTGTTAGCGGTGATTTTGACTGTAACTGCTGAAGTTTCCTCTCAGGAGAAGGAAACTATTCCTTTTGGAAGTGATTAACGTTCCACACTGCACACAGGGCATTGCTGAGCTGGAGGAGGTTTTCCCTCACTGTCATCAGATAGAAAGTCCTGTCTGTGAAACACAGTTTGGGCTGGTTCCAATCCATTTCACTTTGAAGTTCACTGTGTAAATATAATGGGCTGTGAAGTACAGAAGCACAAACTTGCTACTGTATTGCATCTTCAAATGAAAACTTCAGGAGCAAATACCATGGAAATCTGGAGTTGGTGCCAACAGTTCTTCCTCTTTTGAAGACAAATCATTCCTTTGCTACTTGAACCACGCGTGTATGTAAAACGGTGTCCACAGAGCTGTTGTCATGTCTGCTGCATGGATTAAAAGAACGTGGAAATTCATCTTTCTGCTGTTGGTGATGGATTTGTCACGATCCTTAGTGTTGAGGAGACACTTTATGAAAGATTTAGCTGTAATGCACTGTAAAATGGAAAATGCTGTGGGAATCATAGTTCTGACTTCTTTGGGTTGTCAGCCTTCGTGATGTGGTAGCAAAAGAGAGATGTGTTTGTATGCAGCTTCCCTACATACACTGAACAGACTCTGCCTTGCTGAGGGAACAGCATCACTCTACTGACAGCAGAGTGGCTGGTGCTAAGTTCTATTTTTATTGCTTTAACTGAAGCCACTGCCAACAGGAACTAAATTCTAGACTAAACAGAGAAGGTTGCCTGTGGGCTCCTAGGTAAATGCTCCAATACGTGCAGATTTCATTAACTGTGTAATCAGAGGGAAAACACCAGTCCTTCAGAACATCTGAACCATGCTGATACCTGTTCTGCAGAATCTGACAAGCTCAGTAGGACACCCTGCAAAGAAATCAGCCACTAACCTGCAGTCTGCAGCTGTTTACACCCATTATTCTACCAGAAAGCACTGTCTGAGGTCAGCAAGCCTGGAGGTATACAAGGTTCTCCACCAGTGAGGGATACAGACATGAACTGGGACAGCTGTGGGAAGCACTTGCTTTTCTGAGCAACTCTGTGGAGCAAAACTTCTGCGTTTGACAACAGCCAGTACGGAAAATGAATCCACACTTAAGCATTTGAGGGGGGTGGGATTTAGGTTTCTGGCTGCACTGTGTTATGAATTATAGGGAGAGCTGCATCTGGTTAGCAAAAAAAAAGGAAGTCAGGGCAAACTCTGGTCCAGTTTGTTTCACTCAATACACAGTCAAATAATTTTTAGGCTGCGCTTTGAGGAAACCTTTGAACTGGAACCATCTGTAAACAGAGCCCTCCTGCCTGCCCCCTTGCTACCCCCTTCGGTGCCTAAAGTCAGCTGCTTGTTATGGCCAGGGGGCTGAATTGGCTTGGGAAAATGATCTGCCTGTAAAATAATCCCTTTTTTGTTCACGAGGGTACTTTGCAGGCAGATCACTTCACTCATCTGGGCCACTGCAAGGGTTCAGAAATGTTTGTACTGGCACATGGGCAGCAAGGAAGGTGGGGGAGGCAGGACTGGTGCTCCATAGTTGGACACGCTTGAACTACAGCCCAGATACCAACCAGAACTGCATCACAGGCACTAATGAGACCTTGTGACTGGGTTTCTGCACCTCTCCCTTCCCTCCATGCCTGACTCTCAGCTTTGCAAATTGCTAGTGTCTGCCATCCAAGTTGATGCACAGATTTCCCAGCTTTGCAGAACTCAGGGATGCCAGTGCACACCAGCCTAAGTAGGTCAGAGACTTTCTTTGTATGAGCAGGCAAAGCTGCTGGGAAACCTTGCTGGAGCCACGTGTCTTCTGGTTCAGAGTGAAGGGGGACAGGGAAGTGGATGAAGTGGGGCTGAGCTTCCACCCTGCCAGCATAAGCTTCCTTACAGGGCTTACAGGCCACAGCCGAACTCCAAGTAAAACCCCGGCAGCTTCCACACCTGCCAAGGCTAAGGACCCCTAGATCAGGTGCCCCCAAGCTCTGTATCTGTCACTCAAATCTCCACCACGCTAAGAGAACTGTGGGAGACAACAATAAGACACAAGTGAGCCTATTAGTATTTATTATTTGTATTATTCTAGCACCCCAGTGCCTAGTTGCGGACGAGAATCACATCCTGTTAGCACTGTGCAAACCCAGAGCCAAATACTTTAGTCCCTGCCCTGGAGGGCTTACAATCTCCACTTCTGAACAGGGGTACAGAGAGAGGGGGGTAAGAGGGAGCAGTGGCACAATGCAGATCACCGTGAGCATCAGCGCTGGTTTTCTGCTAAGAACTTGGATGTAGACACTTCACCCAGTCGATGTTTGGTGCTTCTTGTGGAAAAAAGCATCAACAAATCACACAGAATTTTATGTTATATTCAGTGAAAAACTTTTCTCCTTGCAAGAATCACCTGTCGGGTTGCTTTTTTTACAAAAATACTCTTTAGTCTGTATGTTCTAAGCAGGTATTACCTGGACACATTTACAAGGTGATGCGGTGTATAAAGATAAATTTTAAACCAACTTACTCTTTTTTTGGCTCACTTATTTAATTTGCACTCTTACAAAACAAGAGGTACTCTTTAATTCTAGCAGACAAAAAATGGAAGTGATTTAATCTTTACTGTTCTCGACACTCTTGTATTTCCCCCTGTGCTCATGACTGAAAACTTAACCTAAATAGAAATAATCACTATGGTGGCATTAAGCCCAGTGCTAGATATAAGGATACAAGTTTTTAGGAAAGGGATATTACTGATTTTACAGGTTTCTCTCATCAAGAAGTGTGATTACGACTTTGTGTGAGAAGAGCACATGATGTACAACTGTTTGCATCATCTCTACATGCTTATTTTTAATGACTTGCCTGTAAGGGCCCAAAGTCTGCTGCTCTGCTCAACATTTCTCTAAAATCAACAGCTCATGAGCACTGCATTCTTTTTTGCTGTGTGTCTACAGAGTTCAATACTCCTGAACTATAACAATTGTGTGGTTGTGAAGTGCTTGCAGATTTGAATAAGTTACAGAGGGCACTGTAGAGGGATGAAGGGAAATAAGAAGTAGCTGGAGAGTTTGTGAAATCGTTACCCTTTGTCTATGATCAGCTCTGCTATTTCCCACTGAAATCAGGTCAGTAACTCACACTCTTTTCACCTGAAAATAACTTCCCATATTAGCTGTCTGCTAAATTACTGTAAACATCTAGGTTACCCATAAATATATATCTATACACAGATATGTGTGTGTATGCGTGCATATATGTGTGGAAGTGTCTATATATACACACAGACACACAGGTACATACACACAGATAGAGATATACGGCTATGATGGAGTTAGCAAACAACAACATTATTTATTGCATCCTTAAGTATCGTAGAACAGGGGTATTATAGGCACACGTCTTCACTACTCATCCTTACTATGGTCCTAAAGCTCATTTACCTGAGATCTGCTTCTGTAAAAATAAAGTTCCATTTTTTTGTTTAGCTATGTGTTACAAAAGACTAAATATCAGCCCCACAGATATGAAATTATGACTGAATTTTGAGACTAATTAACTACTGGTAAAATATTCTATCTCATAAAAATAGATGCTGCTGAAAGAGATACATATTAAAAAGGAAACCATGATTCTTAAGAGGTTTAAAAATCTCCCTACGCCTCTCCATGCTGTAATAAATTTATAAAAAATATTTGACACGGAGAAATCTCTGCAGGAAGTGTCCTACTGGGATCACGTACCATTTAAGCCACCCATCTTGCAAAGTTTACATTGCTCAGGAGGGCAGACTCCACGTGCTAAGTAGTTAATTTTCATCATCGTCCCGTCTGTAGTGAATAGTTTGTATTTCCTGAGCTATGAGCATTGCCATCTCTCTGGTGCCCGCAGCAATCACCCGGCAGGACATCAGGTCCAGAGGTCCCCCTGAGGACAAAAGGATGAGTGAGAACTGACTAAACAGGCAACGTGTTCTCAAGTATAAACCATGCTGGAGTTAGATGGGTCCAAAAACCCTGAGCAAATTCATATGTAGCTACTTTTGGGGAGGAAGGACAACTGAATTCAGTGACTCCAACCTGGAAATCTCTGGCAAGAGATGATCTCAGAAAGTTATAGATACAGCACCAAACTAGTAGATTTATTTGGTTGGAAGATATCTTTAAGGTCATCAAGTTCAACTATTCCCCCAGCACTGCCAGGGCCCCACTAACCCACACCCCTCACCCCACATCTCCATGGCTTTTCCATTCCTCCAGACACAAGGACTCCCCCACTTCCTTAGGCAGCATGGGCCAGGCCTGCAGAACCCTTCTGGGGAAGAAATTGCTCCTCAGGGCCAACCTAAGCCTCCCCTGGTGAAACGTGAGGCTCTTTCCTCTTGTCGATCATTTGTTCCTTGGGAGAAAGACCAATGTCCACCTCTTGTGGAGAGCAAGGTGTGTTCTCAGCCTCCTTTTCTCCAGGTTAAACATCCCAGTTCCTTCAGCTGCTCTTCTGAGCACCTGTGCTCCTGACCCCTCTCCAGCTTTGCTGCCCTTCTCTGGATACACTCCATCTCCTCCATGTCCTTCTGGGAGTGAGAGGCCCAAAATTGATTCAAGCTGTGACCTCACTAGCGCTCAGCACAGGTGGAGAAGGACTGCAACAGCAGGAGCAAATGTCTGGATTTGTTCAATATCCAGCAATAAACAAAATTTCCCTTCTTTCAGCAACAGGAAGGGGTAGAACAAAAACTAATCAATCAGCAGACCCTTATTCTTAATCCACTGTGTCTTTCCATGGTAACTGCATACTGGTCACCAGTAAACAATTGCTCTGTGCTGTGTTCTAACTAAATTAACACATTAATTTGCTTTTTAATTAGGAGATTGTGCTGTCCTTTTTTCCCTTTGAGCAGTTCCCAGCCACATGTGTTCAGACATGCCTGTCCTTTCTTGGCAGCTTGTCTCAGCTGAAATCTGTTTGGAGTCTGAGCATATCTACCCATCTCCTAGGCTGGTTCTTTACTGTAAATCTGATGCTATAAAGGAATTACTCAAAGTCATAGAAATACGGTTTGACTCAGAAGACCTTTGATGTGATGAAGCCTGAGGCTGGAATTACATCAGAGTGTTATGAACAACCAGTCAGAGCCTAGTGGAGAGAACAGATGTTTCTACAGAACTGCTAAAAATGAGCCACAGGAGAAGCACTGCACTGAAACAACACAAGGTGCCCCAAAACAGCCAGTCAATCCCCAAAAAGTCAATGAAAACAAGTATTTTACTCACCTGAAGTGTCTATCACAGTGCCACCCGCCTCTCTAATAATGACAGTCGCCGCCGCCAGGTCCCAGCAGTGTAACCCAAACTGGTAATAGGCATCTGCGGCACCAGACGCCAAGTGGCACAGAGCCAGTGTTGAGCTCCCAATGACACGGACCCTAAACCCATGAGAAAGGAACAGGGTAATGTAAAGCAGAAAATGTCTTTGACTTCAGCCTATGCATTAGGATTGCAAAACACAGAATTGCTCAGGATGGAAAAGACCTTTAAGATCACCAAGTCCAACCATTACTCCAGTCGTACCAAGACCACCACTGAACCCTGTCCCTAAGCTCCAGATCTCCACAACTGTGAACCATGTCCAGGGATGGTGATTCAACATGCAATGTACTGGTTTGTTTTGGGTGGGGCTTTTTATTTTTGTAATGATTTTTGGTCACAAATGTAAGACACATATTGTAAAACATCTTACCCATGTGCTTGGGCCTTGAGCAACCTCTCAATGTTACCAAGGAACAACTTCAGAGTTGCAGGGTCACGTTTTGGACCAATTTCTGTTAAAATTAAGGCCTTCGAGATATCTGCAATGTAGGTAGTGGTTACTGTTAGTTCAACGGCTTCCAGGCAGATTCTGGACATTTGTTTTTAAAGTAAACTCTAACGGGCTTTACACGTAAAAACAATTTTCATGTCCCTCTTTCATAGGGTAAGGGACTACTTTGTATAAAAACAGAAGCAAGACTAGATTTCTCATATCAAATGGTCTGATCTAAACATGCTTTTCTTAGAAATAAAGAACAGGAAGATTAAAAATAAGAACTTGTTTCTTACATTCCTTCTCTTGCCAACCATCATCTCATTTCACTGACCCATCAGCTTTTGGCAAATTCATTAACATTAGCAGTCAGGTAAAAATAATCCAGTAACTCTGAGTTATGCTAATCTAATCATATTTGAAAACAGGATAGTTCTTGAATAGGCAACTTTAATGTGGTTAAATAACAAATGAGAAACAGTTGGTAATAGAGTAAGAGGAAAGAAAGTTTTCTAAGTTACTCAGTAATATCTCCCTTTCATTGTGCCATTTCAAAGACTGAAGACACCTTATGACTGAAAAAACCCCCCTTTCTTGTAACAAACTAAAGTAACATTTTTATTAATAATAATTGACTATTCTAACTGTACTGTGTCAGCAAGGGCAGTTCTGACCTAGAGCAGGTGAGGAGACCAGCCTTGCGTACAGTCAAAGGGAAGACTCACAGTGATGTGCTGGGTGTTGAAGCAGTCCTCAGGACAGTGCTAGTGTCTAACCATGTGTGCCAGTGTTGGTGGAGATGGTTGATCAAGTGCCAAGTGTTCCTGCTTTTGCTGGGCCAACGGAACTCAGAGGCATCAGAGTATGACAAAACTCAAAGGTTTAGTGGTTATTTACTAACCAGGCTGGGGCCACGTGTCAGGCACCACATTCTACCTGGGTTAAAGGCTCAGTGCTTGTTTAGACAGGGGGTGACTACCTGGTTCTTACAGCTAATTGGCTAAATTGAAAACTCTTAGCAGAAATAGCTAGGAGGTTTTCAAAAGCAAATTAGGCTGGAGTGAGACATCATTTAATTAAACAGGCTACCACTGAATTCAGTATTGCAGAAGAGCACTGTGCATTCAAGCAACACAGTATATAGTTGAGTAACAGGTAAGTAATTAAATTACAAGTTACAGGGTATCACAAAGCTTTATGGTCTAGCTGCCATGGTCTAATTGGTATTAGGTGATGTTAGGTCATAGGCTGGACTTGAAGATCTTGGAGGTCTTTTCCAGCCTCAATAATTCTGTGATTTTGTGTGGTTTTGTGAAAGCTCAACTGCAGGAACATAGATTTAACAACTGTTTTTAAAATGACAATGCAGAAACACCAGTCCAGATGTGCTGCAGGGCATTTGTTGAAAACTCTGGATGGTGAACGCCATCTGCCTCAGATCTTTTTGCGTAAGAGACCCAATTTATAATTACACAGCATTGGGTGCACGCCTCACTACTGAAGTGCACCAACCATTCACACCTCTCAGACCCAGGCCATGATTAAGACAGTTGTTCTTTTGAGTTATTAAATATATTTCTGATGCATAAACAGACCTTTACAATTTTTGTCATGGCTACTGGATGAAGAGACTAAGATAAGGAAGAGGAAGGTTTCTGTTTAGGCAAACACTTCAATGAGGTTTCAGGAATTCAAGGTACAGTAGAAAATTTAATGACTACTCCTCACTCTGAGCCAGGTCAGAATAATTAAAGGGTCTTGGTAGAAGACGTTTAACAGTGACACAGACATTTACAAGGAAAAGACCAATTCTTTTGACCACAGAAGAATAAAACCAAGAAAATACGCTTACAGTATTAGCACACATAAGGTCTGACCTGAATCTAAGCATGAGAAGAAACATTATTCAAGATCAAAGGGAAGACTGAACCTTCATTTAAGTGTATCCTGACTGCCTGGACTCCCTCTACAGTATCTGGCACTGACAGTGTTTACCTGGACTGTGATTTCAAATGATTAGATCTGAACAGTGACTGCATAGTGTAGACCAATGCCACACAACAGTCACATTCGCTGAAAACAGAAGGCATGAAGTAACCTGACAGTCTAGAGAAACACACTCTCTGTTCCAGGGTTGGTTTTACTGAAGCCACAGTCCTGACAGGAAAATAACAGCTGTGAGTTTATACACTTAAACATCAACAAACTAAAAAAGATCTATCTTTGCTGGTGAAATTGGGCCCCACCAGATGATGTCTCTCACAACAAAGGAGTATTGGAAGGCACTTGGAAGGGCAGAAGATCCACTTCCCTCGCTATGTTCCAGACACTCACATAAACTCGGTGTCCAGAGAATGGAGCACAAAGGGGCATGTGTCAAAACTGTTCCTAGCTCAGCTGGAAACCAGAACTTGCTGAGTGCAGAAGAAAGTGAGGACATTTTGAAAGTGCCTCAGCCAGCCCAGCTGGGAGCACCCCTTGCTCCTAACAGGCTCTGTCATCACAGGGTGAGATATTCGAGTGCTGACAAAAACGTTATGTACAACAACCAAGGATTGAATCTTAGGAGCCACTGACTTTACAATTTGCTCCGTCTCTCTCCCAAACAGGGAGGCCCCAGCTCATTATTAATGTAGGTGATTAGCCTAAATTCCCAAATTTCAGGGACATTTTGATGCAGAGTCTGCTTGGGGCAGGACAACAAATCTGTAGGTTAGATGGCTTGAATTTCCTGTGTTTCAAGTTCCTTTAAATCTCTTTTTGGGGTGAATTTTTTCCATTTCCTGTGTACAATGACATACATTTTTAGCACATATTTGCTTCAGTCTACATCTGTTTTGTTCTCTTCTGCATTTTGATTGACTGAAAGCAAACTTCGCTACACACATTCTGATTATTGTTATAAATCAGCCTTAAACAGCTCTATGATTCAGTTTATCAAGAGAAGAATTCCAGTGGAGTGTGGACTAAGTGTCGCTTGTTAGGTCTATGTTGGCACACACCTCACACACAAAAGCAAGCAGTTCAAGAAACCCCCATGCATCCTTTAGCTTTCTGTTAGCACATGTGCCTACAGTCACAACACACTTTATGACATATAAATTTATTGGGAAGTGAATAACGGTTGCCACAGTGCTCTGGGCTTGATTCACCATTCTCACTGCCTCTTGCTCATGAAAAGGTTGTGCTGCTGGAATGGATCTGGTGAATCTACTCACTCTTCCTTATTTGAAACAATGATTATGAAGCAAAGTAACTGAGGAATATTTAAATAGTTCACATTCAGATGTAAATTTCAAAAAGAAAACAAGAAGAGCTGTAATTTTTCAGAATAAAAACAAACACATAACAACAAAATTATCATGCAGGTGAAACACTTTCCATCAGGATAATGACGTTCATTATCCTAATGATGATTTGCAACAACTCTGAAACAAAATTAACATAATCCTTTTAGAGTTCTAACAAAATCTAGACCAACCTGTCTCTTTTGATACCTGAAGCCTTTTGTCATTACAAAATGCCCCTTGACCTCTTCTACCAGTGTATAATCGTTCTTCAGTGCAGTGGTAAATTACACCAAATTCAAGCTTTAAGATTTTGAAAAGGAAAGAAATGAATGCAACTCAAATTACTCATCATAAATATAAACAACTCTACTAACGGCAGAAAGATCAACAATATTTTAATTGGCACATGTAATCACAGACTATACTGATGCTAATAAACTGAAGTAATTTTACTGTTACTGCGATAATGAGATATAAAATTGAGTTTATAAAGAGAAGTTAACACAATCTGTTTGTGATGTTCTAAACTCTTACTTGCAGCATGACTATGTTCATATTATAAGGGATTAAAAGTTGATTTCAAATTCAATTGCATGTTTTTATTAAAAGTAGGCAAATCCTCCAAGGCCAGACTCCAAATACTTTACTTTCACACTGGTGAGCAGCTACACCTAGAAGTAATCCCACTGACTTTATCTGGACCCTGAAGATTGCAGCCCTCAATACATAGATATGGTTAGGCACCATAAACTCAGAAGTACTGGCACACCAGTGACACTGCAGTCACTTGTTCAGATGTTTCTCTGCAAAATCCTTCCCTTTACATGTAAAAGTGAGAAACTCATGAAGTTGTGTGTCTGCAAGAGAAGGAGTCTGAAGAGAAATACCAAATATTGGGACAATCAGAGCTTGAGAATGAGCAACACTAAAATTTTTGTGGGAGTATCTGTTTACCAATGTGAAGAAGGTCAGAATTTGACCCCTGATTTAAACTCAAGTTATTTAATATTTAATTTACAGGTTTCAGCAAAAGATTTTAAAGTACTTTACAAACTTCAATGATCAGCTCTTAAAATCACCCCTAGAGAAGTATTACTAACAGTATTTTATTTAGGGGCGCACAGGTAGTATGCAAAGTTGAAGTGACTTGCCCAAGGTCAGCCAAGAAGTTAGTAACAAGGTCAAGAAAACATCTCAGATGTTCTAGACTCCAAATCTTTTCCTGCTGTCCTCTTTCACTCAATGTGAATTGGTGTCATCAGAGGCAATTCCAAGGGAATAGAGTGTCCTCACCCCTTACCCTGAGGTGTTATCTAAACTAAGGGTTTTTTTTGAGGAACATGCTATTAATAGACTCATTCCCTGAAGACATCTGCAGGAATCTCTCCAGTACTGCTCAAGGCCTACATTCAGGCCAGCTCCCCTGTGTGTACTCTGGCTCCTTTTCAGCTTTTTTTTTTTTTTTTTTGCTTTTCTCATTTGTTTACTGAGGGAGATTTAACATCATTCTTTTTCCTTGTGTTTTGTTTCAGCTTTGTTTAGTTTCCATAACTCAAAATAAGCAGCGTCAAAATCACAATGGTGTTCTAGAAAACATAAATATTAGAGGAAGCTGTCTGGTAGCAATGTGCAGTATTCAAAAGGATCTTTGGGAATGAATAAACTTCAGAAAAGCATGGCTGTTTCTCTGCAGTTCCCGTGTTTAAAAAGTCTAGCGAGAAAAATACACAACGTTATTCTGTTTAAATCAGAAAGAGCCACCAGCACATCTGAAAATGATGTTGTCGCACAGAATTCTTGCTGGCTTCCCTTACAGCTACACATGTATTTAACACCATGGAATTAGGCTGAAAGAGGCACCTTCCTCAGCAATTTCAATAGTTATTCCTTCTCTATCAGGCTGTAAACTGGCAACACACAGAGAAAAGGTAGAAGCTTGAACACATAAAGCTAGGAAACTCTAAACAAGGTACTTTATCTCCCCCCTGTAATCAAGCCCTCACGTGGGAAATAGGGTTATTTTACGATGTTAAGAAAAGCATGGAGGCAAATTAAATAAACTAGGCCCATAATTTTGCCCTGTGCATAGAAATCAGTTCTGATTCGCCTCACAGCAGCAGTTTGCCTTTGCAGACACAGCCAGCTAATAACATAAGAACACAACGAGATGGGTTTAAATTAGGAATTGGCACCACTATATTTAATTAATTATGGTTTTCTCTCACAAAAACCTCGCTCACACCAATACTTCCTTATTTCCC
>JAOXOE010000343.1:23494938-23510558 GCA_028565055.1 Phoeniculus purpureus
AGGGGGTTTGTGGAGTCTCCTTCTCTGGAGAGGTTTGGAGCCCGCCTGGACATGTTCCTGTGCGACTTGATCTGGGGTGTCCTGCTGTGGTGGGGGGCTTGGACTGGATGATCTTTCGTGGTCCCTTCCAATCCCTAATGTTCTGTGGTTCTGTGAGTTGTGGGTGTGAGCTGGAAAACAGGAGGTTCCATATAAATCAGAAGGAACTTCTTCACAGTGAGGATGGCAGAGCCCTGGAACAGGCTGCCCAGGGGGATTGTGGAGTCGTCTTTTCTGGAGACATTTAAAACCCGCCTAGACTTGGTCTAGGCGATCCTGCTGTGGCAGGGGGATTGGACTAGATGATCTTTCAAGGTCCCTTCCAATCCCTGGTGTTCTGTGATTCTGTGAAACCAACCCAAAAGCCAAACCCAACTAGTTGCTACCAGTGTAGCTGGTTCTGCAGCAGATTTTGTGCTCCTGGAAAGCTCTAGTGAAAGGAGACTGGGTTTTCCGGCAGGCTGACTCACCTGCAGCATCAGAGAACGTCTTGCAGACACACTCAGAGGAGTTACTGAGTGTGTTGGGAAGTCACATGTTCCTTTTTCACGAAAAACACAAGATGACTTTGCATTTATTTATTCATGGAGTTTAGGATCTGTACAGACAATCCAGCAACAAACCAGTTCCATTATTGAGGTCTGCTCCAAATCTTTATCTGCTTACCCTTTCCTCTCCCCACACTCCTCCCTACCTGATTAAACTGTAACTGAGCTCTGTAATAAACTCACACAGGTCTAGTCGAGCCAGGCAGTGGATTTGGAATACTGAAACTTTAAAACATGAGCAATTGCTTTTATTTTATTTGAACTGAAGGTTTCTGAATGTTCCCACCTCTTTACACAATGAAGTATTCTGACCTTGTGGAATAACTCCTAAATCTTTTGGTGTGGTAGGAGACAGTGATGTAGAAGAGCAGCCACTATTACTGGGTGTAGCTTTTGAATTTCATCTGTTGCTGCGACATTTACTATCTCTTTGTATTTGAACTGCAGGTAGGTTGTGCGCTACAAGCTCCTTGTATTTCATTACCCACACAGGTGCATCCTATATATCCTTGTTTTTCCTTATTTTAGAGGTCCTGGTGTGTTGGACCTAGTAGTGATTCTTTAGATTATCAGCTGTCAGCACTCTCAGACTGTCATACTCTCTCTGGGATTGGCAGTGCAAGTAATGGCTGGCCTGAGCAGTCAAAGCAAGCAACAAGGGCATTTGGTGATTTTTGTGGTTCCAGCAGGTGGAACTAGAAGGCAGCTCAAAATAAGGCTGAAGTATTTCATCAGTTAATGAGGGCAGGAGGGGGAGGCTCCCAGACGGAAGGCTTAGGAAGAGTAACACTCAATTAATGATGAAGAAAAGAAGGAAACTGAGCACCCCTGGCAGAATGGAGTCGGAAAGTCAGCCTGGGGGTAATCTTGATATTTAAATGTTCTTAGAGGCACTGGGAAAGCTTACAATGAGGCTAAGTTGGGCTTTCTCTAAGTTCTGTCCTTACTGAAGAAAGGGAGTTTGATTTCTCCATTCAAGAGTAGCAGTTTACTGTTTGGGCTCTTTTTCAATTACAATACAAAATATTTTCTTGTCAATTAGTAACATTAAATACTTAAATGTGTTTCATTGCATTTTAGTAAAAACTACTCTTAGAACAAGGTGTGATAGGTTTGTTGAGTTTTGTTAGTGGGATCCTTACCACTAGGGGTTTAGGTCTGCCTTTTGAACTGTTCCTGCTCTGGCAGGGGGTTTGGACTGGATGATCTTTTGAGGTCCCTTCTAGTCCCTGATGTTCTGTGATTCTGTGATGTTCCTTAGCTGGATGTAAGTATTGACTGCCATATCCCATAAGCAGATCTTTCATATTCAGGAGTCACAGCTCCTTAACTATTTGGGGAAAATTGCAGTTCTTTAACAGAACATCACTCAAGCCTGAGTGAGTTGTGCTGTACAATCATAGCTAGTTTTGCACTGTGTCATTCAGCTGGTACTGTGCAACAGTTCCTGTGTGAACAATTACTTGATATTCGCAGCTTGTAGTGTTTTCTGCTTGGTTTCTCTCTTTTAATAAAGAACGTTGTTTGTGATCTTGAAGGTCTTTTTCAACAGAAATGATTCAGTGGAAGTCTGCTTTTGTCATCTGATTGACTTCTCCTTTCCCATTGTTGCCTTACAGCAGTTACTGTGAAGTCTGTTGTAAATCAGTATCTGACTTGTAGTTCAGTACTATTAGGGAGAGCTTGAAGAATTTTTTTTCATGGCACCTTATTGCTTTATCTTTATTTCTCGTCTTTCAGCTCCGTGAAAAAGCTACCACTGAAGTCACTACTGACAGAAGGACCGTCTTGGCGAATGTCATTGCAGCCTGCAGAAGGCTTTTCTCTGAACCTCCCAAAGGTGATTATAACCTTGTTTGAAGTGAAGCAGAGTTGTATTCCGTGCTGAAGACTGTACTTGCCTGCCAGTTCAGTTTACTGTCTGTGGGGAAGCAGGTTCTTACACTCACCAGCCCTTAATCTGGAGATGAAGCGTGTATTTACGGGATTTCTAGGAGCTGTTAAAGAACAATTGCAGTTTGTTCAACTTCATGCTGTGTAGTGCAGTTCTCCATTGCACTGAGCTTGTCTGTCTCTGCTTTAAACACATTTCAAATGTATTTGCTATTTTCTTGTCACCAGTAGTACATTTGTTTATAGGAACCTGGTAGAGCATTTCAACAAAAGACTACAACAAGCCTGTTTTTTGCTTTCTGAACATTGTTTTTTCACTGTTGTGTTCAGCTTGTGGCTGCTGAAGTGTAGCGACTGAACTGCAAACTGAAAAAGAACAATTACAGCTCTTTAACTCTTTCTTCATAGGCTTTGAAAAATATTTTCCTGATGCGAAGAAACCAAATGGAACTAAAGGTACAGCTGGAGAACCAAAAGATACAAAAGCTGCTTGATCTCAGTTCTGCTTTGTGAAATGCGTAGTCATTAGACTAGATCTTAGCGTAACGTTGTGGGTTTGGTGCTTCATTTCCAGGGAACGTGTTTCTGTACCAGATTAGTTGAAACGTGTGAATTGATGTATTTTTATTATACATTACTTAGCTTTTAAAAAACAAATAAACAGCCCACCTGCTTCCTGCAAACACAACAGTCTCCTCCTCTCTCATATTCTAATGACTGTAGCATTGCAAACTAATGCATTTTTCAGAACTAATTAGAAACTCTGAGGCTGGTATAAGATGGAAAGGCTTATTTTTCATAGAATGATTTTTATTGTTGTTTTCTTTTTCTTAGCGGCAAAACAAACTGGTGCCAAACAGCCTAGTGGGACTAATAGTGGAGGAGGTGGCAGTGGTGGAAAAAAAGGTGGCAAGAAAGAAGACACTCACTGGTGGACCAGATTACAGAAGGTCTCGTCTTCAAAATATCCTTGTGGTTGTGACCACACATTGCTAGTTAAATACAGTTTACTGTTAGCTGTTCTGACATTAGTAAAATACTTAATAAATGTAAATTTTGAGAAGGAATTTGTCGTTAGCCCGAACGTGATAGCAGCTGGTAGTTCAAGAGCACAAAGAAGTTTTTTCTGATTTTACTTAGTGGACTTTTTTTCCCTTCTTGTTCCTGAATTTTTCCTTTTTTATTTGTTTAGGGTTTTTTTCTTTATTTTTCTAAGTCTTGCAAGTAGTCCTGGAAGGAAAAATTGTTGTAGAATGGAGAGAGAAATGTCATAGAAGAGATGGCAAAACTTACATAATTGAATGAGAGTAGCTTATAGGTCAACATTTTTAGCTACTCTTTGTAGAGCACTTGTAACATTTTCTACTGATGTTGTAATTCCTCAGAAGGTAATGAAGTGAGGTCAAGCAGCAAAATACAGGGTTTTTTTTAATATTCTGTTTTGATACTGAATTGGATAATGCAATGATTTTATCTTCTCTGTGGTAGCCTTGAAGGCAGAAAAGAGAAGGCACAAATAGATACTTGAACTTGTTGGTTATGTTCTTACTCTACTACAGCCCTAAAACCTTTTCTTTCTCCATTCCTCAGGGTGACATTCCATGGGATGTCAGGGAGTTTCGGATGTACGTAGTGGGCAGTTCTTTCTTCTGGGCAATGGTTGTGTATTACTACTTCTTCAGGGTCCCTGGGAGAGAAATCACCTGGAAAGACTTTGTCAATAACTACCTTTCTAGAGGAATGGTGAGTAGTGAGGGGAATCAACGTGGAGAATCACTGTGCTGCTGCTTTGTTTTTCTTCTCTCGTTTCATTTCTTCCTACCTGGAGCCACTACTAGAGTAATCAGATTTTATCATTGGTGTCCTATCTCTCTGTAGAAGTTAGCAGCTTTCTACACTTGAAGTAATAATCAGCTGGTGATGCCCTGAAATTCAGTAGATCAAGTGTCTTACACAGTCCTTTTCAGGAGCCACTAGTTCTTGGCTCTGTTACCCTCTGATTGTGGCTTCATCTGCAAGTTGGGAAAACATTGATTCATTTCTCCTCGAGGGATCAGCCCTGGAACTTTGTGTTAGCAGCGTGCTCCCTGCCCCTCTGTTACTTTGGGAAGGGACTAAACAGGTTGTTTCCTACTTTCCTTTATCTTACCCATGCAGACCTGCTCTGTAGGCGTCTCCCTTTCTGCCTGAGCTGTGTCTTACAGTCCTATTCTCAACTGACAATTGTCGTGTGAAAGGCCCTCACTGTTAGGAAGCAGTGAGACACAAGCTCAGGAAAAACACCAGCCTAGCTGGTAGAGTGAGCAAAGCCTGAGTGCTTGTTGCAGAAAAGCATTATGTAAGTGGATTGTTGTACAAAACAGTCTATTGAGCCTTTGTAAGCTGTAGTGTGGATACCAAGATAAGCTAAATACATAGCAACCAAAGGCTGTTGGTAGCCATAGTGGTGACCAGTTAATGGGGAGAAGCTCTCAGCATACGTGGGGTTACATGTTTCTCAAAACTAAGATGTTCAAGTAGTTTTCCATGAAGTCAGGCTAGATCTGGAGTGGCTTCTTAGCTCATGTTTTGCTTCATTTCTACCAGAAATGGCCACAAGTAGTGAGTTCAGGGAAACAACCTTTACCGTAGAACCTTAATATAGAACCATTGCTAGTGTAAAATTCTCTAAAGATGCTGAAGCCAGTTATTTTGTGGAAAGAGGAAGAAAAAAATGGCAATACACTGTAAGTGCCTTTTCAAGAGCCCCTTTCAAATTCCAGAAAGTAAATATTTGACACTATTTTTACTAAATAAAAAGGCTTAATAGTGTATGTGACTGTAAACCTGCAGCACAGTGCCTTGGTTTTCAGTATCTGCTGCCTCAGCTAAATTCTTCTTTGCTTAATGGATGTTATTGCGTTTGATGTGGTAGCACCCAAAGCCCTGTATTAGGGAAAACAAGTGTCAAAGCAATTTTACCTTCATCCTGTCCAGTTTGATTTGGTTTGGGAGCTGCTCCAAGATTTTGGAGTCTCGTGTTCTGCTGCTTTTGGTGTTTGACCACTGAAACAATGAAGTTTGGTTTAGCTGTTTCGCTGTGGTTTGAACTGAGGTGTGCGTTGGGTTCCTACAATCTAAATGTTAATGTGCCGCTGACATTCTTCATGCTGTTCCTAGTGGCAAACTGTAGATGGTGAAACCATCCTGACCTACAACATGAATTTATTCACTATACTAGAAAAGAGAAGAGGCTCATGTTTGGTCTCGGTAGTTCATTGCTGGGATGAAGTGCAGTGACTGTATTCTAATGTCACAAGTTTTGTTCTTTCCTCTTGCAGGTGGACAGACTTGAGGTGGTGAACAAACGCTTTGTTAGAGTGATCTTTGTTACAGGACAGTCTCCTCATAAATGGGTAAATGTTTTTAATACAAATATGTGAGACATTAGAAACAGCAAAGTCATGTTTTTAGGTAAAACTTGACACAGGAAACTTGTAACGTTAATAATCTCTTAATCTAAACCATGCTTTCTGCCTTACTGTTGTATTATACTACACTCTGTGGGTTGCACGTTACTCTGTCAAAGGTATTGCCACAGACATGTTAAAGCCGTGACAAGTAGGTCCTTTCCAGCACCACATTCTTACAGAAATACACCATCAGGCACAGTGAGAAACTGCTGGAGGTACTGCATTTCCAACTACTTAAGAAGCCCCCAGGCTGAACACTGTAGATATTTTGGGATCCTTTCTGTGCCAGAGTGCTCTTAGCCAGCTGGAAAAACAAGAGGAGCACTGTCAGGTTACCTCTTCCTGGGGGCAGAGGTTTTATAACTTACTCTGAAGAAAGGTCTGCATGTCCCTCTGGAGTAAAGTGAAATCTGCAACAGTTACTGCGTCAGTGAGTTTCAGTGTGGCTTACGTATGCACCTACTCTTTAGCCCACTTACCACCAGTTGCCTTAGTTTCTCAATCAGTTAGTACTTAGGACTATATTTTAATTTTTCACTATTAAAGTAGGGGCAAGTCATGGTGCAAAAAGGGAGACTTTCTTGAAAAACCAAATCCAACACTGTTTCAAAGTAAGGTCTGGAATTTATCTGGTGTGTGACAAGTCCATGCTGTCTCTTGTGAAGACAGCCAGCCTTAAAGCTAACATGGACTCCAAAAGTAGAGAATTGCTTTTCTTACCCAGAAAAGCCAAGACCCTCAAGTGAAGCAGTGAGTGGTATGGCTGCTGTGTTTGCTGGTTGAGTGCTCACTGTTGTGACTGCATAGCTGCCTCCTACAGGTCTGCTTACGTACATTTTCCTGGAGAAAATGCCATATTTTCAGTCGGTTTGAAGTGCCCCAAGAATGTTGGGTGGATGATTGCTGCAGGATCATAGGAGAAGGGGCAATGGATGTAAGCTGGAATGTAGGAGGTTCCACATCAATATGAGAACGAACTTCTGCCCAGTAAGGGTGACAGAGCACTGGAACAGGCTGCCAGGGAAGGTTGTGGAGTCTCCTTCTCTGGAGACATTTATAAAACCTGCCTGGTCGTGTTCCTGTGCGACTTGATCTAGGGGATCGTGCTGTGGCTTGGATTGGACTGGATGATTTTTCAGGGTCCCTTCCAGTCCCTAGTGTTCTGTGATTCTGTCGTTCTGTGAAGCAGTAACAGATAGGATACACTCAGGTTGGTAAGTCTTAGATCAATTAGGTGTATCTTACATCAGTCATGTGCTTTAGAAGGCAGCTTGAAACTATTTTAGTCTGAGAATCTCTCCTGACAAATGTATGAGCTGGAAGAACTTGGCTTGTAACAAAGCTGAAATAAAACTGAGCACTGCGTGGTGATCTCTACCTTTTTTTCCTAGCAGTATGTCTGGTTTAACATTGGTAGTGTGGACACTTTTGAACGGAATCTTGAAGCTGTGCAGCAAGACCTGGGAATACAAATGGAGAACAGATTGCCTGTAGTCTACTGCACAGAGAGCGATGGGTAAGAAGTTGCTGTAGAAGTCTTGAGATAAAAACAGTAGGAAAGTGGAGCAGGACATGCACCTTACACTTCACTAGATGGCACTGTGATCAGAATAATTATCAACCTGCGGTTTATTTTGGAATGCTAACGGCAAGAGGAGCTGTTCAGTACTTTGTCTATGTAGAAATCCATATCCTCTGACCCTAAATCTACCCTCTTACTGCATAAATCTTTTTTACTGCATCTAAGTCTTTCCTCCAAGTGGCTTGGGGTAGAGTAGGAGTCAGCCGGGCTCAGCTGTAAAGTGGCTGCAATAGGACTCAGCAGTTTTTCCTGACAGCAGCCTGTTGACAGAGATATAATTGACAGAGATATAATGGGCACTGATTTTTGTCCCGAAATTCAGCAGAACTCAAATTCTGTGGCCTTGCAAAAAGACAAAGAATGGGTGATTTAGTGAATCACTGTGTCCAGACTGTTAGCAGAAGCTGGAAGATTTCATATGCTTTTAATATCTAAATTAGTTAAGAAAGGTAATACTGGTACTGAGTTTAGGGCATTGGTGGTTCCCCAGCCGGGAGCAATGGTTCCAGTACAAGGTCTATATTCTTTGTATTAGTCTTATGTGGCTGAGTTTTTTTGAGCTGGGCTTTAGAAGAGTCAAGGAGGGACCAGAGGTAGTTATCTGAGGATAGATTTAATCTTTTATCCCAAAACCTGATTACTTTTTGATCCAAGGCAGCAGTGTGAAAATTACTTCTGCTGGTGCCTGTGAAATGGGTTTGGCACTACCAGGAAATTCAGCTTGGGGTGTAGCAGCATACGTTGCTAATGAAAAAGGCTCATTTGCTACCTCACTCATGTTTCTAGTCATGATACTGTAGGGGTGTGTTCAGTTTTGGTGGATGGAGGGGGAAGTTGTTTCTTTGTGCAGTGTGTTCTATCAATCTGCTGCCTGTTTGTCTTGGTGGCAACAGGAGAAATAAACATGTCAAGCCTTAAACAAATATAGGAAGAATATAGGATATTGGACAATGAGTGATCAAAAACCCAACAACCAAAGGAAAGAATAAACCTAAAAACCTGTATCCATGGGGAAGGGAAATAAAGATACTGAAAGAAAAATAAACTAGAGACAAACTTAAGAGAATAAGAGGAAGATTATAGTTCGGACAGGAATTTCTGCTGAAGTTGTAGCACACACAGGTACTCTGCTCCCTAGTCCTACTTGGTTTGATGACGTGGCCATGAACTAGCCTGTGAGCTTAACTTTGAAGGGCGCAGAAAATGAGCTGCTTTTCTTCACTAGATGAAGCAGTCTTCCTCTGTCAAACTCATCAATGTCTCTTGATGTGTTTGGTTTGAAAGGAAAAACAAAATTATAAACCCCAAAACTGTGTAGGGATGTGTTACCCTCTAAAATTATTCATTTACATTTTCCCTGGGTTGTAAGGGAAGGAGGATGGGCAAGGAAAAATTAATTCCAACTCTAATGAAATGAAGTTCTAAGAGGCTTTTTTTACCTGTCTGATATCTGTCATTCAGAATCTGTTTTCATTGTCGTTATCTCAGCTTTTTTTTTGTTGTTGCTTTTTTTTGTTTCCCAGCCTGAGCAACTTGCAAACACATGCACATCACAAGTTAACAGAGTATTTGTCTTGAGGTAGTTCAGGGTTGCTTACGAAGGAGCCAGCGTTTTGTACACATTGTGGATTTTGTAATGTATGTGATTTTCTACTTTGTTTGGTTTTTCTCCACAGATCGTCTCTCTTTAGTTTGCTGCCTACGATCCTAATTATTGGCTCCCTACTGTATACGTTAAAAAGAGGTTCTGCAGGCTTAGGTCGAGCGGGCCGCGGAATGGGCGGCCTCTTCAGTGTGGGTGAAACCACAGCCAAAGTCCTGAAAGATGAAATCGATGTTAAATTCAAGGATGTAGCTGGCTGTGAGGAGGCCAAATTAGAGATAATGGAGTTTGTTAACTTCCTGAAAAATCCCAAACAATACGAGGATTTGGGAGCAAAAATTCCAAAGGTAAGGAAGTGATGACTTAGCAGATAAACACTTTACCCTTTTGGCAGTCCCCAGTAGCCTGGATTTGTTTGGCTGCCCCACCTGATGCCAACCTGTTTGTTTTAATGTCAGTCAACGAAAACACTGTTCCTGTAAATCTAAGCATGGCAGTGTTGGAGCTGTTTATCTCTGTGCTACTGGCTTAAATGAAAGATGAATCTTCAGTTTGTTTACTTGCACAGTTTTGACTGTGGTGGAGGAAGAGCTGGTGGTATAAACTTCTTAATGTGTAGATCTAAGCCTAGTTCTTACCTTTATGTTTTCTTCATGAGGAAAACAGACCTGTTTGTCTTGCAGGGGGCAATTCTGACAGGACCTCCAGGTACTGGGAAAACACTGCTAGCTAAAGCTACAGCTGGAGAAGCCAATGTACCATTTATCACTGTCAATGGCTCAGAGTTCCTAGAGATGTTTGTTGGTGTGGGTCCAGCTCGAGTAAGTCTCTGGCATTTTGTTTCAGTTTTGGCTGTCAAGAGCACAGTGACGGGTTTTGATTATAGCTGAAGTCCTTTCCTCTCTGCAGATTACTTCCGTGTTGTGCCAGATGCTTGTCTAAATACAAGAATCCAAGGTACACCAATCATAAAAGGAACTCATGAATTCAGTGTCTGGTTGCAGGCCATCGGGACCTTCAGGATTTGCCTCTTGGAGTCTATTTTTTTTGACCTTTTTTGTCCTTTGAACTCTCTGAACTCAGTTCTGAAGTCCATTTACTGGCTGGGTCAGAAATATGTAGCTCACTTGATTACTGCGATGGGAACTTCTGCTCCTACTCTAAATCATTCCTGTTTCTTTGAAGAACTTTGTTCTCTTGGTGTTGTCAGACTCCGATAATAAATGATTGTCTGGGAAACACAAATGGTTGAAATAGGAGTCCAAGGGTCATGGAGCTAACGATTGATTGCTGGAGATCAGGTGATTTAAACAAGCAAACATCTGTCCAACATTTTTTGTGCTCTTTTGCCTTAACTCTCTCAACAGCTCATAGAAAACATATTAAGTGGAGAGAGTTAGCTCTGCTTTAACTGTTTTTTTTCATTACAACTACATTTGAGACATTCAGTATTAAATCTATCCTTTCCTGTGCAGGAAGAAAGGACACTGAATCTTCTGGAAAAAATAGTCTTTAAACATGTTACTGGTAATATTTTACTAATGAGGCAGGTAATGCAAAAATCCTCATGGCTTCCAAAAGCTCATTCCTTTACCAAACTCCAGCCATCTCATATTAAGCCTTAAGATTATCCTGCAGGGTGACACACTTCTAGAAAGCTCAGATTTGTTTGCCTCAAATTCTGCCAACAGACTTAAGGTGCTGTGTTGTGGTTTCTACAAACTCATTTTCCTCCATGACACGGAAGTGCGATAGGGTCTTGATTTGGATCTTGACTATATCGGGGAATGGCTGTTACCACATGTGGGTTTATGTCTTGTGCAGATTCACAGGAGAACTCGTTTTGATCAAGTGCTGTGAGGCCTTGGAAAGAGAAAAGGGAAGGGGATGCAGAAATGGGTAGCAGGGCAAAACTCATGGATGGTGACATTAAAAAATGTGACAGTGTAAAGCCAGAGGATACAGAGATAGGGGTGATGCATGTAAGAGTTGGACTTGAAAAGGGGGGTGTATTGTGTTGTATAGCAGCATCTTGACTGAGAAACAGTAAGAACCTGATCCATGTCCTCTGGGAAATAGTTAGATACCCTGAAAAAATGCTGCTGCTCAGAAACTGCGTTGACCTTTGTTGTCCATATGAACCCAAAACTCCCCAAAGTAAAGTGACTGTAACCTTTTGCTGCTGGTCTGTGCAGATGTTTATCAGATTTACTACTCAGTGAAACCTGTTGACAAAAGCAGTCACTGCTTTGGCTGTAAACAGAGGTTTCAAGCCAGTTTATAATTCCTGATGCCTGTGGAAAACAACATGAGAGAGTGGTTTGGTTTCAGTTCCTATGAATTTAGTAAATAATGATGCTAAATTGATTCTTTGTAAACTACTCTAGAATTAAAACTCCTTACATAGCCTCAGTTCCTTTGATTTTTATATTTATTATTACTTTAAAATATTTTCTAGTGTGTATGTATTATGGTAATTTTAGATCCATTCCTTCTGCAAAATGATCTTATATTTGTGGATCTCTGTCTCTTTCCAACCCAAAGATTATTTGTTTTGAGCATCTGACACTTTTTCCTTGTTTTTCATGCTCCTTTGTTGTATTTTTTTCAAATTATCTTTACAAATCAGAGCTTAGTTGAGCTGAGTTGGAGCTTAGTTTCCAAAATCCCCATCTCTTCATCTGCTGTACATTGTTTGCCATCAGAGCAGCCTTTTCTAATTGCATCTGTAACGTGCAAAGCTGTAAAGCTCTGAGCTGCCAGTAATTCCCACTTGGGTCAGAGTTCTTCTGTAATTTTTCATTTCCTGTTTGCTCTGGTTTGATTCCATAGTTGTAGAGCTGTTACTGAACTGGTTCTAACCACTCCTTCCGATACATTTGCAAGCCCAGTAGCACTGTACTGTTACATCTTTGATTCTATCTTCAAGCCAGGCACTGTGCTGTAACTCCTACAGCAGAATTTGATAGGTAACATCTTAGCTGAAAGCCCAGACAAAGGTTTTGCTCTTTGCTTAGGTCTTGGTCACTTTTCCAAACTTCTAGAAGTTATTCAGCTACCAAATATTACGAGCAGCACAGTGTTAGAGTACAGTGGTGTTTGTAACTAAGCTTGAAGTTCATTGCAGGAGCTGCATCACCCTGTTCTAACTGCAGAGAAACATAAAAGATACTGTTTCCTGGGGTGTGGTAGCATCCTGGTTCACCTTCCAGCCCTGCTTGTATCGCTGTGGTTAAAGAGGAGCTCAGAAGAGAAATCTTGTTATAAAATCTCTAAAATTGAAGAGACAGTTACTCTTTAAGAGTTATTTCTCAAGGTTTTTAAGTTGTTCAATATTCTTAATTTATGGATTGAGGAAGGATTTGTCAACCAGCAGACCTCCACTTAGTGATTTTGATGAGCAGCATCTGCTGTGTAACTTTCTGTTGCCTTGAGAGCTGGATGCAGGCTCTGGAATACTTGTTAACAGCCTTAATTAGTTACAGCAATGCTGTTACCAATGTGCCTGTTCCCCTCAACTCAGAACAATTACAAACCAGTCTGATATCTCTTCTGTTTTCCTGTTAAGGTTAGAGACTTGTTTGCTCTTGCTCGCAAAAATGCCCCCTGCATTCTCTTCATTGATGAGATAGATGCAGTAGGAAGGAAGAGGGGAAGGGGCAACTTTGGAGGACAAAGTGAACAGGAGAACACTCTCAATCAGCTTCTAGTAGAAATGGATGGTAAGTATTTAACTTCTAATATTACATTGTAATAGCAAGTACAAGGGAAGGCATTGAAACCTCAGTGGGTGAACTAACCTGTTAGCTGGAACCCAAACCTTAGTTTAAATATACAGTGTGTTTCTTCACTCTCTAGAACAGAATAGTAACTCAGTTGGCTGTAGCCTGATAGTTTTGCTAAAATTTAGAAAAAACAACCAATCATTCTGCATCTGAAAACTTTGTTATAGGAGAGCAGACAAAAATCAAAACTCTTTGCATGAGACTAGTGTGTCTGTAAAAGATCCATCAAGCCATGCTGGTTCTGCAGTTTCATGAGCAGTTAATCTGTCACTGCCTTTTGAAGATAAAACAGGATTTGATACAGTACTTCACAAAGCAGAGCCTAAGGCCATTTTTTTTATTGCTAGTTATAACAAGCTGGACAACACTGGTTAAATGGAAGCATTTTCAGCTTTGAGGTCACTTGTTTAAGGTGCCAGTTCTTTTTCTTTTGATCTTTTTCTTTTTTTTCCCATGAAATTCTTCTAATACAGATTTTTTTTTTTTCTTCCTTACATTTCCTCAACAGGATTTAATACAACCACAAACGTAGTCATTTTGGCTGGTACGAACAGGCCAGATATTTTAGACCCTGCTCTGATGAGGCCAGGACGCTTTGACAGACAAATTTATATTGGTGAGTCTTACCCCGTCACCACAGACATCAGCATTTGCAGAAGAGCTTGTTACTCCTTGCACACACTGAGTTAGAATATATAGATGTGTGAAAAGTAAAACTGTCGTTTTTAATCTTAAAGGCTCCCCAGATATAAAGGGAAGAGCATCTATTTTCAAAGTTCACCTAAGACCGCTGAAATTGGACACCGTCTTAGATAAAGATAATCTAGCCAGAAAGCTCGCATCACTAACACCTGGCTTCTCTGGTAAGTGACTCCTAGTGCCTCTGATTTTCTGTATTAACTGTATGCACTGTAGATATTTCATTTCCCTACTACTTCTGGTTTTCTTGCACCTAATTCTTCTGGGTAGAATCATCATGGAATCACAGAATGATTTGGGTTGGGAAGGGACCACAGAGATCATCCATGGGCAGGGACACCTCTCACCAAACCAGGCTGCCCAGAGCCCATCCAAACCAGCCTTGGGCTCTTTCACTCTTACTTTACTGGTACACCATGCAATTCTCTTTAGCCTTTCTGACCAAGTAGGAGACTTCTGAAGGTCTATAAAAGCAGTGTCTGTATTTAAATATCTCTCGATTAATGGTGCCGTGTGTATTGAACTATTTCACAATGCAATACCTTGAATACTCAAGTTCCATGAGAATCTATACAAAACTAATTCTAGATAAGGTTCTTCTCATGTAGGCCAGAGAGAGAATTGTTGAAAATGATCAGTAATTGGTGCTTTCTCTGCTTGTAGGTGCTGACATTGCTAATGTTTGTAATGAAGCCGCTTTAATTGCTGCAAGACATCTCTCCGATGCTATAAACCAAAAGCATTTTGAGCAAGCAATTGAAAGAGTTATTGGAGGTAAGTGAATCACAACCATCTCTTCTCAAAAATTGTAATTGACAGGTGATGTCCCCTTAGTTTTGAATCTTTCTCCTGCTCTTCAAGGTTTGGTGGGGGTTTTTTCTCTCCTAAACACACATGAGGTTCAGAAAAGTACCATCCTGTCTGCTGGGTTTCTTAATCTCTTTCAGTAGACTGAACAAAGCATTTAAGTACCACTCACCATTATCCTAAATGAGAGAAAGGATTTCAGTGTAGAAATAGTCTGAAGCTATTAATTTTGTTTCATAAAGGTTTGGAAAAGAAAACTCAGGTACTGCAGCCAGAGGAGAAGAAGACCGTAGCATATCACGAGGCAGGACACGCAGTCGCAGGATGGTTTTTGGAGCACGCTGACCCCCTCTTGAAGGTAAAGGAGACTGATTTCAAGCAGTAATTTGATAGTAGCACAGAGAGCAGCTTTTTCTTCTCTTAACACTCCCCTTTCCTGGCAGTGTTGAGATGGTATTAAAGCCCATAACCTCACAAGGGGAGTGTCAGCAGATGGATTTTAAAGTGCTTCCTTGGTTCACTTCTTGTAGCTTCCTTAACTGTTTCTGATTCAGCTGTTACAGGGTTTGCACTGTGCACGTTCTGGTACAATGAAAGGGTCCCATGAGGCTGCCTGCCTTGATTACTCTGCTTCTCTGAGCCTTTTAGCAAGTGGTTTAAGCTAATCCTACCAGGTTATGCAGGTGGATGCCTCTTCAGGAATATAACTACAGAAATTATAAGAAGCTGGTTATATTAGAGGCTGATTTTAATTTGCTTTTTGGATGCACAGCTTGACAAGTCAAAGATAAAGGAAAAAGGGCAAATCCTGCCTGACGAACCTGGTGGCCTTCTGTGAGCAGGTCACAACCTTAATGGTTGAGGGGTGAGTGGCCGATGTCATTTACCTGGACCTGAGCAAAGCCTTTGATACTGTCCCGCACCACATTCTTGTCTCCAAGCTGGTGAAACATGGGTTTGATGGGTTGACCACTAGATGGGTAAAGAACTGCCTTGATGACCACACCTAAAGAGTGGCTGTCAATGGGTCCATGTCCAAGTGGAGGCCAGTGACAAGCAGAGTCCCTTGACAAGCAGAGTCCCTCAGGGATCAGTCCTGGGGCCAGTCTTGTTCAACATCTTTGTCGGTGACATGGGCAGAGGCATTGAGTGCACCCTCAGCAAGTTTGCTGATGACACCAAGCTGTGTGGTGCAGCAGACACGCTGGAGGG
>JAOXOE010000343.1:23513000-23525604 GCA_028565055.1 Phoeniculus purpureus
AGTTGTGGAGATCTGGAGCTCAGGGACAGGGTTTAGTGGTGGCCTTGGGACAGCTGGGTTGATGGTTGGACTTGATGAGCTTGAAGGTCTTTTCCAACCTAAACAATTCTGTCTGTGAATCCTTTACTAATAAAAAATAGCTAAAAGTCAGCTAAGGTACTTGAGCTTACATAGACTTGAGTTTTGAGAGGAGAGTTGGTTTTAGAGGGAAAAGCTTGGATCAGAGGGAAATTACATTCCTTTTTCACTGTATTTTACATCTGTACTGTATTCTACATCAACAGACCTTAACATTTTACCAGCCCTTGTGGGTTTTTTCTTTTTCTTCAGATTGTTCAGTTCGGAATGAATGAAAAAGTGGGGCAGATTTCCTTTGACCTCCCTCGTCAGGGAGACGTGGTATTAGAGAAACCGTACAGCGAGGCAACTGCCAGACTGATAGACGAAGAAGTACGGTTGCTAATCAACATTGCCTACGAGAGGACATTGAGTCTCCTGACTGACAAGAAAGCAGAAGTGGAGAAGGTGAGTGTGACGGTAGTTTTAGCTGCCAGGTTCCAGCAGGTAAAGCCAGAACCTGAACTAAACAGATTAAACAGTGACTGTGTAAAACCTGAGGAAGTGCCCTCAAAAATTATGTGATGCAAACTTGAGAGTGTGGTACAAGATTTAATAAATAAGTAGAAAGAAACCTGGTTTTGGGTTGGAACACACCTGAGGTTCTCCTGAACATGATTTCCTGGAGAAGAGGAGATTCAGTGGAGACCACCTCTCTCTCTACAACTCCCTAAAGGGAGGTTGTAGTCAGGTAGGGGTCAGGCTCTTCTCCCAGGCAACTAGCACCAGGATGAGAGGGCAGGGCCTGAAGCTGCCAGGGGAGGGTTAGGAAGCCCTTCCTCCCACAAAAGGGTGATCAGAGCCTGGAATGGACTGTCCAGGGTAGTAGTGGTGTCCCCATCCCTGGAGGTGTTAAAGGACAGACTGGATGTGGCCCTTAGTGCCCTGGTCTGGCCGATGTGGTGATGTTAGATCTTGGTCTGGGCTGGATGGTCTTAGAGGTATCTTCCAGCCTCAACCATTCTGTAATAATTCTGTAGTAATATCCCTTCTCCCTTGTATGGTCATGTCATGTAGTATTCATGTAGTGGAAAGTTGGAGGGAAGAGAACAGTAGCTTGTAGTGTAAATCAAAATTAACCAATAACAGTATCAACCAGTGCTGAATTTGGACTCAAACCACCTGAACAGCTTCTTGCAAGGAGACCCAACATGGGTAGTGTGACGTGAGTTGTTGCCATTCCAGGTTGCCCTGCGACTGCTGGAAAAGGAAGTGCTCGATAAAAGCGATATGGTAGACCTGCTTGGCCCACGACCTTTTGCTGAAAAGTCAACTTACGAGGAATTTGTTGAGGGTACGGGTAGCTTGGATGAGGATACTTCACTACCCAAAGGCCTTAAAGACTGGAACAAAGAGCGTGAAAAAGAGAAAGAGGAGACAGCAGATGAGCAGGTGGCGAGGCAGATCAGAGGAGGGATGCCATTCTAACCACGGTGTGTGCTGCTCCGGGAGAGAAACAAACTGGCCTAGTTTGTACTTCATAACAAAGAGAAATATTTATTCAGCCAAACTGTATTAGGGATGGGTGGAAGAGTGATCTCGCATGGTAAGGATGTCCTGCTCCCAGTTTACCTGTGTGATACCATCAGTGATCATCTGTCACGCATTAACTGAGGAACCATACGTTGGATTGGAGCTGCAGTGGAACACCAGAACTGAACCTCTCCAACAACCAGTTCAGGTTCATGCACAGACTTTGTGGCACTGGTCTCTTATTTTTCACAAACACAAGTATGTAAGCTCACCAAAGTAACCTTTCTTTGATTATTCATCTGAAATAGCCCCATCTCCAAACACAATCATACAGAGCGCAGTGTTGAATGCTTTAATAACAGTCTGGTCTTACCAAACCTTGCAAAACTATCAGTTCTTCAGCTGATCCTTTTCCCCCACCTCTCTGCCTTTCAGTTTGATTTTTAGAGCCTGTCTACAGAGAACTGCTGCGGAAGCTGGCAGGTAATCTGGACACCCGCTTAAGTAGCTGGAAACCTACCTGTGGTTCAGTGTCTTTAAGTCTGAAACTCAATTTGGCTCCTGCAGTTTTATTAGTCAGTTTTTTACAGAGTTCTGTAAGATATTGAACATACGAATGTGTTGTGTAAATACAGTTTGAGTCAATAAAATCAGTACTTTTCTGAACAGAGCTGCTCCGTTCAGTATTTTTGCTGGTTTCTCAGTGTAAATTTATAACCAATTCAAAACTTTCCTCTTAAGTGAAAGATTTTGTGGTTCTGTCTGTGAGAGCAGCAAGATGACAAAGGAAAAGGGCCCTGAAAGGTCAGACATAAGCTCTTTGCTCAAGCTATGTGAATTAAATTGTTTATGGAAATTACTGTCTTGGTTTGTTGTTTCCTTCGTGATGAGGCTGTTGCTGTCTGTGTTGGCTGGTTTTACAGTGAAGAGGAACAAGGGAAATGGAGCAGATAGGGCAGTTCAGGGCACTTTTTCTGGGCTGTACCTTGCCTGTTCGCTGTATCCATGTTTGTCCTATTCCCTCCACCCCACTTAGCACAACACTTCTTGTTTGGAACAGGCAACTTGTAGACCGTGCTGAGGACTTCATGTGTTTACAGAACTCAGAAGAGGAGCTGAGGGGAGACCTTATTGCTGTCTACAACTACCTGAAAGAAGGATGTAGAGAGGTGGGGGCTGATCTGCTCTAACAAAGAACAAGTGACAAGACAAGCAAATGGCCTCAAGCTGCCCCAAGGGACGTTTAGGTTGGTTCTGAGGAGAAACCTCTTCCTGGAAAGGGTCCTCACACCTTGGAGCAGGCTGTCCAGGGAGGGCATTGAATCGCCATCCTTGGCTGTGTTTCACAGTTGTGGGAATGTGGAACTCAGAGACAGGGTTTAGTTGGTGGCCTTGGGACAGTTGGGTTAATGGTTGGACTTGATGATCTTGGGGGTCTTTTCCAACCTCTATGATTCTAACTTATTTTGGTACCACCAATTTTACTTGAAAACCTGTTTCTTCTTCACTTCTATTCCGTGGTTAGGATTGAAAATTGTCCTTCATAAGAGTTAGCAGGGCCAGAAGGAGACCCCCAGAAATGCTGCTCTGAGGAGAGGACCCTCTACTTTGAGGCCAGGCTGGGAGAGTTGCAGGGTTCAGCTGAAGCAAAGCTCCAGGGAGACCTTAGTGCAGCCTTTCAGGGCTTAAAGCAGCTGATGGACTTTTCAGCAGGGACTGTGGGACAGGACAAGTCCCACTGAAAAGAGGGAGATCCAGACTGGAAAGAACAAATTCAGTATTGAGCAATACTTGTGCTTACAAAGCTCTTCTGAAGGCCAAAAGAAAAAGAGCAAAGAGTTCCTGAGTCATGTAGAGTTTGGATTTCTGGTGGGTTTCTTCTTTGTTTGCTTGTTTTGTTGCCTAGAAACAGCTAACACAGAGGCTCCATGCAGGCAGTGTTCTCTCTAAGTGAGTAAGGGAGAAGAGCTAATGGATATGAGCAGAACCGTCAGGCACCCACCCAGAGAGCGAGTGCCCAGCCATTGCACTGTCGAGGCAGCACCTCGGAGACTCTTCTGTTTCAGCTCTACTGTAAATGCTTCACCTTCCTTTCTGCCTGCTGGCTGGAACACTGTGGGTAACAACTTGTAATTGTACTTCAGTCCCTCCCCCTGATTGTAACCTTAACCTCTCCACTGATTTTAACCTTCTACAGCATCTATAGGTGTGGTGAACTTAAATGAACCAGTGAACTAATATAGGAATGGCACCAGTGACTGGTGATGGCCAGAAGGCCTGGAGACCAGCAAGTGCTACTCTAAATCACAAAAATCCTTAAAGAACACATTGCAAGTAGACTTAATTCACACACATGTGACTTGTGATCATTCACAGCAAGTGATGAAGTTACACAGCATCAATGCAGCCTCTGCTCTGCAGCTCACCTGACCTTCTGACAGCACTGACTGTCCACAACAATTTTGCTTGGGAAGATACAGATCTGTTTTATTTCATTTTGAGAGGACTGGAGTCAAATATCACCACTAACAGGTACTGTACAGAACAGCTAGAAACTTATTTTAGATCAGCTTTGTTCCTGGCAGCTCAGTATTGGACATTTGGTACAAAGAGAGTATTTCAAGATGACAATCCTACACCAGAAGGGGATGAACATAGGGCAGCTCTGCTCTGTAGATTCTTGTTTGTTTTACATCTTCTCTGGTGCAAATTTAGGGACAACAAACTTCAAGGGGAAAAAAGAGCCCTAGTAGCAGCCTCGATGTTCAGACTCCTGGGCCAAAGTCTTAATTAACCAAATGCCTGTTTGTCTCATTGATTCAAAAACAGCCTGACTTCCAGAAACATCCTCAATTTCCAGTGACTTCAGTGGACTCTCAAGAGCACCTCTTAACGTGTGGGACTTGTGCTCCTTTTCTTAAGTCCAAATACATATTTAGAAGCCAAATTATTAACAATCCCAATTTGAGAATGTGGCCTGAAGAACAGTGCAGGGAATGTCTTTACTCATTGATTTCTTCTTCATAGTCTTCAAACGCTTCCTCTCCATCATTTGCTGTTGCTTCTTGGTACTGCTGATACTCTGAAACCAGATCGTTCATATTGCTTTCTGCTTCTGTGAACTCCATTTCATCCATCCCTTCTCCTGTGAACCAGTGGAGAAAGGCTTTTCTCCTGAACATGGCCGAAAACTGCTCCGAGATCCTTTTGAAGAGCTCTTGAATAGCAGTGCTGTTGCCAATGAATGTGGAAGCCATCTTGAGGCCACGAGGAGGGATGTCACACACTGCCACCTTGACATTGTTTGGGATCCACTCCACGAAGTAACTGCTGTTCTTGTTCTGGATGGCCAACATCTGCTCATCAACCTCCTTCATGGACATGGGACCACGGAAGACAGTGGCCACTGTCAAATACCTCCCGTGTCTCGGGTCACATGCTGCCATCATGTTTTTGGCATCGAACATCTGCTGGGTGAGCTCTGGAACAGTGAGGGCTCGGTATTGCTGGCTGCCTCGGGCTGTCAAAGGAGCAAAGCCTGGCATGAAAAAGTGAAGGCGAGGGAAAGGGACCATGTTTACTGCCAGCTTCCGGAGGTCAGCATTCAGCTGGCCCGGAAAGCGCAGGGATGTGGTTACCCCGCTCATGGTAGCAGAGACCAAGTGGTTTAAATCGCCGTATGTTGGAGTGGTGAGCTTCAGGGTGCGGAAGCAGATGTCATACAGCGCTTCGTTGTCAATGCAGTAGGTTTCATCTGTGTTCTCAACCAGCTGGTGGACCGAGAGTGTGGCGTTATAAGGCTCCACCACCGTATCAGAAACCTTCGGCGAAGGCATGACGCTGAAGGTGTTCATTATCCTGTCCGGGTACTCCTCCCGTATCTTGCTGATGAGCAGGGTTCCCATGCCAGACCCCGTCCCTCCTCCCAGTGAGTGAGTGAGCTGGAATCCTTGCAAGCAGTCGCAGTGTTCACACTCTTTTCTTACTACATCAAGTACAGAGTCGACCAGCTCTGCCCCTTCTGTATAGTGTCCTTTAGCCCAGTTGTTTCCTGCACCAGTTTGTCCTAAAATAACACGATAGGAAAAGAAAACACAGGGTGTTACTGGCAGTGTTTGGTATCTGCCTGCTAAACCGATTCACATCCGCAACACAAGCTGCTCTAAATCTCCCTGGTGGGGAACTGTGCTCTTCAGTTTTGCCTACAAATATCTTTGGAAGTAACAGCAACTTTTGAGTCTCTTCTGCCTCAAATCCTTGGTGTAGTATTTGTTTCACTTTTGGTATCTAAACTCCCATAAATTCAAAGATGGCTTTGCCTCCTTGTTGTTAGAGCTTTTGTACTCCCAATCCTGCTCATTCCATAAACACAGGGGGACTGTTTAATATTTAAATACTTTCTGTTGATAAGGACAGCAATGTGTACGAAACTGAGTCGCAGACACACATTTCTACACGAGCAGTTCTTGGACTGTTCCTGTGAGACACAGAGAGAGAGACTGTTGTCACTCAGTGATAAGGTGGGACTTCACAAGTCCTATTGAACTTGCTCAAATAGCTGTGGCTTTTTTAATTCATGGTTACGCAGCCTGAATGAAGCTCCATCCACAAAGGTTCTTTCTAAAACTTGGCAGTTCCTAAGTGGTGGTGGCATTAGACTAGATGATCTTTTGAGGTCCCTTCCAACCCCTAATGTTCTGCAATTAAATGCCTTTTAGCTTTTACTGGGTTGCCTGCAAACTCACTGCTCTTCAGGATCTGCAAAGCAACTTCCAAAACTGGGTTACCAGCATCTCAGAAGCCCCCTATTCTCACCCTGAGGCTTCCATTTTCCTTTTATACGCTTCTGAGTTCACCAAGATGGACTGTCTTGATTGTTTGCTGTGTTGCTTTTTGGTTATTACTTCAATAACAGGGACAATGTAAGTGGGGTGCAGTGACTGCCACTCACATACACTGAGCCACTGAACTCAGTGGAGTTCAGAAAGAGCAGTATGTCAACAATTCAGGGCAGAGCTCTGCTTCTGTGTTGTTCTCCAAGACCTTCCCCTTCCTTCCTCTTAGCAAGTCCTGTTTCAACTCCTAGGGCACCACACAGGTGCCAAGTACATGAATCAGAAAAGCTGCTTGCTGGGATGTTGGTAGAACACAATTACACACCTCATTCTCACTGCATAAACGCTCAGTTTCCTTATGATGTAGCTGGTCCATTAGCACATTGTTCTGAAGAGCTCAGTGCTTCCTGTCCAGCTGGGCAGAGCACAGACTAATGTCCTTCCAGAACTAAAGACACTTGTGACCAACTACAGACAGGGCAGCAGCCTGGTGAGCTGCACACAACCACACAGACATCACTCGGAGATGTAGAAGGACCCTAGCAAAGCCAAATATTGAGTTTAGGGCGTTATTCTGCAGGTTTCCCCTTGGGCAAACATCATATCATGAGAGGAGATGGGTGGAGAGGGAGAGACTGGAGAGTAAGAACCAAGAACAAGAGGAGAGTGGGAGTTCCTGATGGTCTGTATGTCTGGCATCCTACCTCTGCCTGTTCTCACTGCCTACCTCCAACCTATCTGCACTCTTGGTGCTTCCAGATCCTTCTACACTGTTTCTCTCTCCAGTTCACGGTAGGGTTATCACACACATTCGGGTTGATCTGAACATGCACAGAAGCCATTTGTCTAGTGGTCAATTTAATTTTTAATCCCTAAAATGACTATTTCCTGCAATCTTCTTCCACTCCTTCCCTCTCTTCACAGCTTTCTGTCTCTGCTTCAATCTCCAGCCACTTTGAGCTCAAGTTTCTGTCTCTGGAGTGTGTGACACTGTCTTCAATATATTCAAGAGACATCCTGACTGATGGTCTGTGGTTATACAGAGACACAGGCACATGCAGGGGAGGAGAACATAGACTCATAGAATCATCATGGATGGAAAAGACCTCCAAGATCATTAAGTCCAGCCCTTATGCCAACATCTCCCTAACCCCTAGACCATGGCCTCATGTGCTCTAGCCACTCAGTTTTTAAACAGCCCCAGGGATGGTGATTCCACCACCTCCCTGGACAGCCTGTTCCAGTGCCCAACCACTCTCTCAGGAAAGAACTTCTTCCTAAGCTCCAATCTTAGGGGCGAACTTGTAGAGTAGGATTGATAGTTGGACTCGATGATCCCAAGGGTCTTTCCAACCTGACTAAGATTCTATGATCTAAACCTCCCCTGATGCAGCTTGAGGCCATTTCCCCTCATCCTATCATTACAAAATGGGGAGACCAGCACCAGCCTCGCTATAACCTCCTTGTAAGTAGCTGTAGAGAGCAATAAGGTCTCCTCTCAGCCTCCTCTTCTCTAGACTCAATAACCCCAGTTCCCTGAACTGCTCTTCACAGGGCCTGTTTGCCAGTCCTCTCCCTTCTCTGAACCCCCTCCAGCCCCTCAATATCATTCTGATACTGTGGTGCCCAAAACTCCCCACTAGAACGAGCCCTAACAGCCTGGGCTACAGCAAACGGAATGGCCAGCTTCTGCCACAATACCCTTTGTGGGCCTGGGCCAGACTTTTACAAGGGAAAGCAAAATGCTTTGTTGGCTTTTGATAGAGAAGATCATTACTTCAGCACTCAGGCAGCCACTGGGCATTGTTCAGCAGGGTGGGAGGACAGTGCCTGATGCTGGCAGGGGCCTCTGTGCGACAGGAGCCAATCACATGCTGTTGGTTCATTGTTAGCTGGGCAGGAAGGGACTGCAGTGAACTGGGCTATTGTTGAAGATACTCTGAATTGATTTTGCTCTGGTTTTACTGATGCTTTGCCTAACTGTAAAGCTCCAGTCCATGTAAATTCCCATCTGGGGAATTTACTTTCAGAGGGCTTGCATGGTCCATGCAGGAGAAACCTCCACATGAATCAATCTGGTTAGAAAAGACCCCTTGGATCACTGAGTCTAACCACCTGCCCTACGTTACAAGTTCACCCCTAAACCAGATCCCTCAACACCTCATCCAAATGACCTTTAAACACACCCAGGGATGATGACTCAACCACCTCCCTGGGAAGTCTATTCCAGTGCCTGACCACTCTTTCCGTGAAAAAATTCTTAATATGTAGTCTAAACCTACCTTGTTGTGACTTAAACCAATTCCCTCTTGTTCTATCACTAATTGCTTGTGAGAAGAGACCAGCACCAATGTCTCCACAACATCCTTTCAGGTAGTTGTAGAGAGTGATGAGGTCTCCTTTCAGCCTCCTCTTCTTCAGACTCAACAGCCCCAGCTCTTTGAGTTGGTTCTCATAAGATTTGTGCTCCAGGCCCTTCACCATCTTCGTTACCTTAAACAAAATTCACTTCTAGTGCTGCCTTGTTTGACCAGAAAACCAACCGTGTGAGCTGTTTGCCACCATTTTTTAACATTCTCTGTGACTCAGATGCATCCCTGAGTATGAGGAGCATGTGGGAATGAATAACTCCATGTTTTCAGTTGTGGTAGAGCCAATACAGACCTGGCCGACGGCAGTAGGGACTAATGAATGGCACCAGCACCTGGTGATCCTGTTCCAACCCTGCTATTGCCAGGACTGCTTCACCTTTCAGCGCCTCAGGTGCCACCCTTGAACAAGCGTGGCTGGTGATACTTCCTCCTCTTCTCAGACAGTTTATTTAATGACCAGGAAATCAAAAGGAGCATGAGAGTATTAGTCACAGTTTGTGGGAGCCACAGGTTTGGGTTGGTGACAAAGAATTTCAAGAAGAAAATCAGGAAGCTCGGCTTTTTCAGGTCATCCCAAAGGAAGGATGAGCCAGTGCAGCCAACACTGTGAGTGAGGTTTATACACTGATTGTCCTACCTTATCCTGATGAGAGTGAATCCCACAGCAGCAGTGGCTTTTGAAGGGAAGACCTAAAAATCTGTTAGGATGAGTGGAAATGGCCTCAAGTTGCATCATAGGAGGTTTAGATTGAACCTTAGGAAGAAGTTCTTTCCTGAGAGAGTGGTTGGGCACTGGACCAGGCTGCCCAGGGAGATGGTGAATTCGCCAACCCCGGAGGGGTTTAAAAATCGAGTATCTTGAGCACTTGAGGCCATAGTGTAGGGGTTAGGGAGCTGTTGGGATGAGGGCTGGACCTGAGGGCCACTCAGTTCCAGAAGGACACACAACTGCTGGAGAGAGTCCAGAACAGAGCCACAGAGATGATGGAGGGAGGGGAGCATCTCTCTGCTGAGGAAAGGTTGAGGGAGCTGGGGCTCTTGAGCTTGGAAAAAAGGGGCTTGAGGGGTGACCTCATGAATATTGATCAATATGGGGAGGGAGGGTGTCAGGAGGATGGAGCCAGGCTCTGCTCAGGGGCACCCAGTGACAGGACAAGGGGCAGTGGGTGTGAGCTGGAACAGATGATGTTCCACATCAGTGTGAGAAGGAACCTTCTTGGCAGTGAGGGTGCCAGAGCCCTGGCAGGGGCTGCCCAGGGGAGTTGTGGAATCTCCTGTGGAGACATTTCAAACCCAGCTGGCCATGTTCCTGTGTGACTGGATCTAGGGGATCCTGCTGTGTCAGGGGAATTGACCTGGATGATCTTTCAAGGTCCCTTCCAATCCCTAATACTCTGTGATTCTGTGTGGTCCTTTCCAGCCATGATGATTCTATGCCTCTACAATCACCGCTATTGCAATTTGATGCTTCAGAAGAACTGCATAGAAACCTTTGTGAGAGGTGTTGCAGCTTTCACTACAGTTTTGGAGGCAGAAATGTTTTCTATTTAATTGACAAGGAAACAAAATGGAAGATGGAAGTGGTCAAAGACACCTCATTAATGAGGCATCCCCTGCCTTTTTGTGAGGAAGAGAGAGAATCGGAAGTTGACCTTTGTTGAATTTATGTCGCTTGTTCTGTTGAAGCCAAGAGAGTGGTTATTGATGCTCTGGAAATATTTGAGGCCGTCATGTGAGGTTGTACTCACGGAAAGCATCCCTGTTACTGCTCATTACAGCAACCTCCCTGATGCCTCTATGGTTTGCTGTAAACAATTACATAAGTAAAGTGTAAAG
This sequence comes from Phoeniculus purpureus, assembly GCA_028565055.1. NCBI lineage: Eukaryota > Metazoa > Chordata > Aves > Bucerotiformes > Phoeniculidae > Phoeniculus > Phoeniculus purpureus. The sequence goes on from JAOXOE010000343.1 coordinate 23,523,634, forward strand.
GCTGAAGATTTTGTAGGGCAATGATCAATTTTCTGGTGCTACTAAGGACTTTGGTGATGAGAAGTCTGCGTGAAAACCCTTGTTGAAATGAGATTTCCAGTTCCATAATTACTACGTGTTGTAGGACTTCTCATGACAAGCCAATGAGTACAGTGATGTCCGTGTGGATGCCCTGGTGGCCTGGAATGCCAGTTGCATCCTGGCTTGGATCAGCAATAGTGTGGCTGGCAGGACTAGGGACATCATTCTCCCCTGTACTGGGCACTGGGGAGGCTTTGCCTCGAGCACTGGGGGCAGTTCTGGGCTCCTCGCTTCAAGAAGGAGATGAAAGGGCTGGAGTGGGTCCAGAGGAGCAACGAGGCTGAGGAAGGGACTGGAGGAAAAAGCTTATGGGGAGAGGCTGAGGGAGCTGGGGGTGTTTAGGGGAGACTCAAGGCAGGGACCTTCTCCCTTTCTCCAGCTCCCTAAAGGGAGGTTGTAGTCAGGTGGGGGTCAGGCTCTTCTCCCAGGCAGCTAGTGCCAGGACGAGAGGGCAGGGCCTGAAGCTGCACCACAGAAGGGTTAGGTTGGATGTTAGGAAGCCCTTCCTCCTGGAAAGGGTGATCAGAGCCTGGACTGGACTGCCCAGGGCAGTGGTGGAGTCCTAATCCCTAGAGGTGCTGAAGGGCAGCCTGGCTGTGGCCCTGAGTGCCCTGGTGTGGTTGCTGTGGTGGTGTAAGATGATGGGCTGGGCTGCCTGAGCTCATAGGTAGGGCTTTTCCAGCCTCAATGACAGCAACAACTCCTACCCAGACCTCATAAAACCATGATTGATCCTTCTACTGCTAACAGTGGTTAAGTAAAGACTAATTTCAGTGTTCTGATCTTGAGGACCTTCCCTTCATCGTCTTCTCCCGCCTGGATATCTAAGTGATTAAGTTGCACGAGGGATCCTTCTGTGGCAGGGGGATTGGACTGGATGATCTTTGGAGGTCCCTTCCAGTCCCTGAAGTTCTGTGATCCTGTTATTCTGGTTGCCATAGTCACCAGACATGTTCTTCAGGGTTGCCTAAACCCTTGCAGATTTACCCAAATCAGGCAATCAGTGATTCTGCGTCTGCCTGATTGTGATCGGTGTAAACTTCTTCTTGCCATCCAGTATTTCTTAGTTGCCTTTGTCTTGGTTCTATGACTCCTGCCTTGCTATGTGGAGCTTGCAGAATCACAGAACATGAGGGATGGGAAGGGACCTCTAAAGATCATCTAGTCCATTCCACCCACCACAGCAGGATCCCCTCGATCCAAACTTCTCAGTACTTTTCATTCTCGTTTGAGAAGAGTGCTGTGAAGCTCTCTGTAGTGTTGTCTTTTTTCATGTTAGCTGCATTTAATTTGCTGAGAGGTTGTTTTTCCCTTCTAGCTTAGAGAACTTAACACTGAGGTTGAAAAGCTCCCAGCAGAAAGTGTGTATCTACACCCTATGAAAATGCTTTTCAGTGCCTCTTCTACTCAAAAGAGTTTTGTTAAAACTGTTAAGTCTTCACGAAAGACAGGCGTGATTTGGAGTAACACTGTGATCTACAGCCCAGGGCTCTGCTAACAGACTTCTGTGCCGAAGCAGAGCCTCCCAGTTTGTGTTTCAACCAGCCCAAAGTCAGGTTATTCCATGTTATGTCTCGATGTTAATCCTATTGAAGCTCTGCTCTTAGATATGAAAAGTGGATTAAGAGGAATTGAAAGGAAGCCAAAATGCTTTGCAGCAGCGTGCTGAATAAATACCAGCAATAACAGAGCTCAGAAAACTTCTGATTTCTTAGGGAAATGCATTTTGCTCTTTTACCTGTTGATCTAGAAGCTTGATTGATTTCTCTGTGACTCCAGGAGGGAGGTTGTAGGCAACTGTTGTAGTCGTCATCACATTGGCCAGACCAGGGCACTAAGGGCCACAGCCAGGCTGGCCTTACACACCTCCAGGGATGGGGACTCCACCAC
>JAOXOE010000343.1:23525704-23537631 GCA_028565055.1 Phoeniculus purpureus
ATACAGAGAAAGCAGAGATACTGAACACCTTCTTTGCCTCTGTCTATACTTCTGGGGGCTGTCCTGATATCAAGCCCTAGACTGCTGAGGCTCTAGAGGAAATTGAGACAAGAGAGGAGTTTGCCCTGGTTGATGAGGACTAGGTTAGGGATAAGTTGAGCAAACTGAATGTACATAAATCCATGGGCCTGGATGGGATGCACCTGCGAGTGCTGAGGGAGATGGCAGAAGTCATTGCTAGGCCACTCTCATAGAAAAGATGATGATCTTTTCTAAGTCATGGGAATCACAAGAGGTGCCTAGGGACTGCAGGATAGCAAAAGTCACTCCAATCTTCAAAAAGGGTAAGAAGGAGGTCCCAGGTAACTATAGACTGGTCAGCCTCACCTCCATCCCAGGTAAAGGGATGTTCATGTTAATGAGTTCCTGGAATGGGATATCCCTTCCGCTCCACAGGTGCACTTCGGCCCTAGGGGTCCTTCCAGTAGTTGTCAGGGATGAAATAAGTAGTCTTCTTCACTTGCCCTTGCGTTCACCACCGCCTCAGCTCCCTGTACCTGATTCCTGTTTGCACAATTTCTGACATCCTGCTTCAAGCTTCAACACTTCTCCATTAACTTCTTCAGTCAATTTGACACGAATTATTACTCCATATATCACACTGAGTTACGTCTCATACATATGCAGGCACACAACTATTTAATTTTTCACACACAAATCCAACAGACAAATTACTCCTCCAATCACATACACCCAGATTGACATACGTAAACACAATAGGTACCCTTATAATGGAAATTGTTAACTGCTTTTATCAGACTGTAAAACTCCAATCCCCCCGTATATACCAGTCAGAGCCCCACGATCGAGCATATCTCATCCCCCCCTTGTCTTGGTTAGGGCCCTAGGATCAGGTCTAGCACTTTAGCCTCTGGTTCCCACAGACCTGTGACTCAAACCCATTGACTGCTAGGTTAAGCACATAAGGTTCCTAGGCAGGAACCTTAACCAGGAACCTTAACCACTACACCACTAGAGGCCTCCCTTCCTCTTGCCCAATTCCTTACAGGGAACTTTGGCGTGGGATGTCTTCACACGACTTACCACTCATCCTGGCCGCAGCAAATGTAAAAGTTAAAACAATTACCTCTTCTGTTTCTAGATGCAGGTCCATCTGCTCCCCTGGAGATCACTCCAGGGTGTGGAGGCTCTCCAAGAAAGTTTCTCAGACCGCAGCGAGAGCATCCATTCCCTGTGGTGATTTTTGCAGCCGAGCAAAAGGCGGGTCCTGCCGTGGTTGCCAAAAGTGACGTACGGAAAGACCCAAGAACTCTGATTAGAGTTTTTGAGGAGGTAATTTATTATCACAGACTGACACACAGAGGCTCGCACCTCCACAAGCGTGTGCACTAAGCTGGCCACAAAACCACAACTGTATGTTGTACAATAATACATATTCATTAGATTTCCCAATACACCGAATACATATTAATGATCTGTCCGCTTCACATGCAAATTAAGTCTCCTCCCATTTGAGCAAACACTGTCTTTAGTGGTAAGAGACTTTCTGTTGGTCAGCATTCCTTCATCACCAAGGACAAAATATAAGCATCTGCTTCCTTATCTTTAAGAATGCAACCTCCACAATGGATAGAGTCTGGCTCGTTATCTTTTTCAAGGCCTGTTTGCCTTCCTGCTGTAATGAGCAATTGTTTCTGAGTTATGCTTGCCCCATCAGTCAGTTGGAGGTGGGGATCTGTCTCTTCTTCCATGCATCAAGCCATGGGATGAGAGGACATGGCCTCAGCTTGTGCCAGGGGAGGCTCAGGCTGGATGTTGGGAAAGACTTATTCACCAAAGGGTAATCAGCCATTGGAATAGGCTGTCCAGGGCAGGGCTGGAGTTCCCATCCCTGGAGGAATTTAACCAGTGTGTGGACCTGGTGCTTGGGGACAGGGTTTAGAGGTTACCAGGCAGTCAAAGGTTGGACTTTCTCTTTAGTTGGAAGAGACCTTTAAGCTCTTCTGTATTTCTGTGGTACTCTGAATGTCCAGGAATATCTGGAAGACTATTCCCTGCTTGGCCCTTCCCAGCCCATGCTGTATCCACTGCTGCCTCCTGCCTTGCCGAGGCTGGAGCGTTGCCGGAGGGCGGAAGCGGCTCCCGAGGCGGCACCTGCGGCACAGGTGGGAGCCCGGCCCCACGCAGGGGATTTCAGCTCCGTTGCCATGGCAGCCCCAGAGCGATTCGCGTTCTCCTCGTCCCCACACGGGGGCGCCGCCGCCCCTGCGCGGCGCCTCCCCTGAGCCGGCAGGGGGCGCTGCGGGGTTGGTTGGACCGGAGCGGGCGGGGCTGCCATTTCCTTGCCATAAGCTGTCAGTACCCACTGCTCCGCCCGCTGCTCCTCCCGCCCTCCAGCGAGGCCGGAGGAGGATGAGCGAGCCGGGAGCGGGCGGCAGCAGCAGCATCGGCAGTGCTCGCTGAGACGCGGAGCAGCGCGGCGGAGGCCGGGCATGGCGCTACCGGAGGAGCCCGGCGCCTCCCGCCCCTCCGCCGCCGCCGCCGAGGAAGAGGAGGAGGGCGCCGGTGGCGGCGGACAGCCCGAGGCGCTGTCGCTGGATGAGATCCTCAGGCTTTACAACCAGCCCATCAACGAGGAGCAGGCGTGGGCCGTGTGTTACCAGTGCTGCGGGGCCCTGCGGGACCGCGCCCGGCGCGGAGAGACTCTCGCGGCCAGGCCGGGGGCGGCCGCCCACCTCCGCGTGTGGCGGGACGGGACCGTCACCCTGGAGCAGAGCGAGAGCCAGCGGCCGCCTCCCCCCGCCTCAGGTAAGGCCGGAACCGGCATCCTGGTACACCCTCCCCCTGCCCGCGCCCCCCGCCCCGCTCCGAGCTCTGCAGCAGCTCGGTTCTGTGAGGAAACAGGCAGAAACCGGCTTCTTCAGGGGTGCGGGGAAGGGATGAGGATACAGGAGAGGGAGTGCGGGTTTAGGGTTTTGTAAGCGCGTCGGAGTTGGTGCGTAATTCTGTGTCATCCGCACCGCCGGCTCGGGGAGCTCCTCTGGCCATATTGCTCATTCACCGTGTCGTTCGGAAAGAGTTTGGCATCAAAAGGGCAGAAAACTAGAAATCGATCTGGGTTTTTTGGAATCCCAAACTGGGTTGTGTTGGAAGGGACTCCAGAGCTCACTCAGTCCCAAATAATGGGCAGCGACACCTCTCACTAGAACAGGTTTCCCAGAGCCCCATCTAAGCTGGCCTTGAACACTTCCAGGAATGGAGCTGCCACAGCCTTCCTGGGCAACCCGTTCCAGTGCCCCAACACCCTCACAGGGAGGAATTTCTTCCTCCTACCTCAGCTAAATCTCCTCTTTTTTAGCTTGAACCCATTCCCCTTGTGCTATCACTAGAGTCTCTCGTAAAACGTCCCCCTCCAGCTTTCATTTTAGGGCTACGGTGAACATGCAGTCAAGAAGAAATCTGTGCACACCTACTAGGGGTTTAGCACCTGCTGTTTGTTTCTTTAAAAAAACTGAATTTTCCAAGAAAACAGAGGCTTCAGCATTTAAAGTTTATGTGAAGTAGAAGACAGTGGTGAATTAAATGGGATTAATTGAACCCTCAGACTTAGAAAATGGATACTATGCCTGGTGTTACAACTTAATGAAGCATTTTAAAGCAGTGCCTGTCTGAAAAGGCTTTTTTTTTTTTTTTTTGGGGGAGAGGTTTGCTGTGATCCACTTTGGAGCTAGTGACACATGCAAATACCTAAATGTTCTCAGTGAGAGAAGGGACTAATTCTGCTTCCCAATTGAAACAACTCTAATAATGGGTTGAATTTAAATGCAATTTGATGTGCTTGTTTAATTACTAAAATAAGTTATTGTAGTGTTAATAAAAGGCTAGACCCACACCCACAAGTTCCAGGAGAACACTTTCGTGACCAAAGCATCTGCATGTCACAGAAGCAGTGAAGACTTCTGTATTGCATGCTGTGTGCTGCTCTTAGTGTCTTGAGATGATTGTGCGGCTTCTTCCTTTCTCTTTTCTACTGTAGGAAATATATTGATTTACTGTATATTTTTTTCTTGTCTTGCGGTTCCTTTTGCTATCTGTGGGCTCACAAACTCAAACAAGGGAGATTGATGTTGGACATAAGGAACAAATTCTTTCCTGTGAGGGTGCTGAGATGCTGAAACAGATTGCCCAAAGAACGTGTGGCTGCCCCATCCCTGGAAGCGTTGAAGGCCAGACTGGATGGGGTCCTGAGTAACCTGATGTAGTGAGGGTGTCCCCGCCTCTGCATGGGGGGTTGGAGCTAGATGATGTTTAAGGTCTCCTCCAATCCTGGCCATTCTATGATTGTTCTGCTTCCTCATACAGTACATATTTAGTATCCCCTAGGAAGATGTTGGATATATCTGGATGTGGAGTTCAAGTATCCACCCAGTGTTTAGTTTGTGCTGAAGCTGCATGCCACAGCTGCATTAGTTTGTTAAAATGGTTTCATTGACATGAGCTGAACTGTAGATAGATGGGACCTACTAGTGCCAACTGTTTTTCTTTTTTTTTAACCTTACTGTTTTATGTTGTGTATAGTTATCACCACATACACATGCTTCTTTCTTGAGAATATTAATGCATATGTGTAAATAAAAAGATAACCAGTCTGCTAAGACCTCCCAGGAAGGCATGGCGGGGGGAGATAGCCCAGGGAACATTATCCTCTTCAGTATCTATAGTAGAAAAAAGAGGAGGAGGGGAGACTCCTGCCAGATGTTAATTTCTAAACCATGCTCTGTGATCCCCCTGGCTATTAGTTGCCTGGGTCATTTATCACTGGTCCTGGCTGACAAGGGAGGTCCCAGATGACTGGAGGTTGGCTAATGTGCCCATCCATAAGAAGTGTGGGAAGGAGGATTAGAGAACAAGAAAACTGGTGAAGGGATTGGAGGGAAAGTCTAAGGAGGAGAGGCTGAGGGAGCTGGGAGGGACCTTCTCCCTCTCTACAATTACGTGAAGGGAGGTTGTAGTCAGGTAGGGTTTGGGTTCTTCTCCCAGGCAACTAGCAATAGGATGAGAGGGCAAGGCCTGAAGCTGGCAGGGGAGGGTTAGATTGGACGTTAGGAAGCCCTTTCTCATGGAAGGGGTGATCGGACACTGGCATGGAAGACTGGTTGTAGCCCATAGTGCCCTGGTCTGGCTGATGTGGTGATGGTAGGTTTTGAGCTGGGCTTGACAATCTCAGAGATCTTTTCCAGCCTCAATGATTCTGTGCTTTGAAAACTGTCAGTATTATTCCTGATTTGACGCCTTATCCCTGGTCTTCATCTCCCAAACTTTGAATAGACTTCTGTAATGTAGTCCCTTGCTTGGGTTTTCACAAAGGATTTGTGTGTTTATACAGATAAGTGTCCAGAATGTGATACACTGGTCAGTTGGCTTTTGTTTTGTTTTGGTCTGTGGAACCTGTAGCAGGTTTTCCACGAAGGACATTGTGCATGTGATTCACTGAATGTTGGCATTTCACTGTGCTGAAGAGTTGACAGTAGGCTTGCTTCCCTTCAGTATCCTTTGAACTGTGCCAGTTCTCCTACTTATCACTCAGTGCAGTGTCCTTAGGTGATGATTAATGAGCTTTTTGAGCCAACTCCAGCTTGCGCCTCTTGATTCATTAGGCTCGTGCACTCACCACTTGGAGAACCATCATCCTGATGCTATGACTTGGTCTTTTGTAGCATAGGCCCTGAAGCTGTCCAGCCATGGTAATTGCACTCTTGAGATACAAATTAAAGGTTTCTTAACGAGAAGTACTGATTATGGAAAAGCTGGTGGTACTTTTTGTCTCTTGTGAAGCATCTTGCACAATGCCTGAAATTCTGAGTAAAAATAGAAATTGAATAAAATGTCCTTGAGATCCGATAACAAAGATGAGTTTCACTGATAGTGGAGCAGAAAAACAACCTTGGAGTTCAGTCCCCATCCTTAACCAAAACCAGAGAACATTTCTCAGGTTTTATCTGTTGTCTATTAATAGTTATCATGTTGGAAAAAAAAGCAATAAGGTTTGGGCTAAATAGAAATAAAAAGATTAAGAATAAAAAGGCAGCTCAGTTGTTCATTCTCAACGTGAGCATTGATATTACCTGAATCCTTGGCAGGGGAGGATCAGGAAGGATTCCTGCTAATTGTTCTCCTGCCCTTGTATTTCAGACAACTTAGGCTTAAACACCCCTGTTAGGAGGCCTGTTAGAGCAATAGCTTTTCTGCAGGTTAATGCTCTGTTCACCAAAGTGATTTGTTCTAATGGAAAATGTGTGTAGCTGCAGGTTGGTGCATAGGTTTGGATAATTCACAGGAGCAAATATCACCTGCTAGTTTCTGGTTTTGAGAACAATGGAATCCTGTGTGGCCAACTAAAGGAGTCCCTAGAGAACGATGTCTTTGGGTGGTGAACATTTGGGCTTTGTTGAGCATTGCGAAGAGTGATGCAATCAGTCATGCCTGTCAGCGGGGCTCAAGCAAAGTCAGGAGCAAATGCAGCCTTGTCATGGAGTTTGTGTGAGAGGCTCTCACAAGGAGATGTTTTCATTGTGCGGTGCAGACCTTAATGCTTTGCCTCAAGTAAAGAAATAAACACGAACATGCAAAAATGTTGAAGAACTCACTGTGGTCATCTTAGGATGAGTCATTGGAGCTGTCTGACATCTTAATACCACAGACATGAGGGTTGCTTAGAAGTACCCATGATGGAGCTGGAGATACGGCAAAGAATGGGTTTTACATAAATAGGTGTTCTATGCATCTCTGCAGTTGATGTGAAATGAGCTAAGGGTGGCATCTAGTAAAGTGCCAGACGCAAACAAAAATAACTGGAATGAGCTGAGAAGTTTGGTGTAAAACATGTGGTTTGACTCCTTCAAGTCCTCTTCTTGCAGAGCACTCTTTAGGGGTATTTTTCTGAACTTGAAGCTATAATGAAGTGATGATACAGGAGTAGAAAACCCACATGAGAGCTGGTGATCGACCAGCGATTTAGCGGCAGCAACACTCCATGGGGCACAGGAGGCTGTTTGGGGTTGTTGTTGTTGTGAAATGGATGAGGGGCTCTCCCTTCTCCATGTGCTCCCCCTTGTCATGGGACCATTTTGGAGACAAGTTGGCTTGGAAAAAGAGTTTTCCCCATGTGTTGTGTCAGTGCCAGATCCCCAGCTTAGCTGATTTAGGGTGTTGCATTGAGTTCCTGAAGAGGAATGGCCATGAGGCTTTCAACCCTTGGCTGTAGAGGACAAGTGTGCATGTGGTGCTCCTCGGCCTTCCCTCTCTGCCTTGTCCTCCAACCTTAGAGGAGAAGCAGAGGGAAATTACTGCTGGTTTTTGCAGCAGCAAGTACTGTGCAGATTTTTTTCTCTTGGAAATCTGCCAGGTGTTCAGCAGGAAAACATAATGCACAGAGTATTCTGGCTTTGAATCAAAAAGATCACAGAGAAGTTGACTGCATGATGGCTTTCACTGGACTCGGAGGGCTCAGGGTGAGGAAACACACTGCAGAGGAACAGCTTACATGGTCTTGGCAGTTTGAATGACTTCCGTGCCCTTCTCACGCCCTTGTGTGCCCAGGTATTGGGAAGGCAGCATGGAGAAGCACAGGATGAAAAAATGCAAACTTAGCTTGCACGCATCAAGACATTCTCATCTGTCAGCTGCTTGCGGAGGGGAGACATGCAGGATTCTTAGAGGAAAATGAGCGTACAGACATTTTCCTTCTAGTTTGAAAGGCAGTGGGTGGGAGTAGCATTACTGGCTGTTTAATATCCAGAACGGATGATGCTATGAATAGTGCTAAAATAAATAGTACCTCTAGAATTAAGCCTTGATTATACCTTGTTCAGATTTTGTTCAGGAGTGTTCTGAAACATTGGTATTTAAAATTAGTAAGGTTTGACACACCTTTCCTGCGATAGATGTCTGTATCTGCATGGATATCTGATGTTGGAAGTCAAGGTAGGAAGAAAATGGCCCTAGAGAGCTGAGAAGAATTCTCAGAGTTCATACTTTATCTCTGCCTGCTTGCTCTGCTGGAAAAGAGAAAGGCCTTATTGATGGCTTTGTGTGATCAGTGTGGTTCCCAGTACGTAAGGGTGAACTGGAATGCTTCCAGTCATGGCTAATGCTGATGCATCCTGTGTGCTGGGGGTTACGTGAGCTTTCTGTGGATGGTGGCAGATGGCTGGGGACCCAACTGCAGACAGCTCTGGTGGGAGAGGACAGAGTAAGCACTGAAAAGATTCTAATATAACAAAATAATGCCTTTGGCTTAAAAAGAACCCCAAAGGATATCTCAAATGCCTGCACAAAAGGAATGGATGTTGCCATCCGTTACTTGTATTTGCCTGCTGAGACGTTGAAGATGGTAAGCAGGCATTGAAGGAATAAAGACTGAAACCTGCATTTGTTACTAAGGAAAACAGAGAGAACTGTAAGGAATTGTGAGCTCCTGATGTTCCTAAAGACTTCAAATAAAGCTAACACATTCATAGTTTAACTGAGGCTTTCTCAACTAGCGTGGTAAAGAGTTGCTGTGGGAAGTGGAATTGTAATTGTCATTAAGTGATGGAAGAGTAGGGTGAAAAATGGAACATCTGTCACAATGCTGCAGAGTTAATGTGATGTCCCTGTGGGGCTTCACTGGAGAAAGAAGAAAGATGCTTTTTTATGTTAAAAAAAAAACAACAAACTAATGGGTTGTGGAGTCCCACTTGAGGGGCTGGATGCAGGGGACAGTTTACCCTACAGCACCTGCTGAGAGCTAGTGGGTAGAACTGGGTTAGCATGAGAAGGGCTTGGAAAATAAATGCAGTAGCAGTGGATGATGTGACACAGAGCACAAGGCTTGTACAGGGTGGTTGATTCAGAGCAAGATGCGATTGGAGCGACAGACGGTAAAATGACCCATGTGGCAGCAGTGTTGTGAATGAGCCTGACCAGAGCGTGGCTCCGTTTGCCAAGTGTGCAGTAACTGTGTGGCAGGTGACAAGAAGAATGAAGGTACACTAGATCCTGAATCCATATTGTCAGTGAATCTCTCTTCATAAAACTGAGGAAGGTGTTTCGTAATGCCCATTAAAAGGAAACTAGAGAGTGTTTGCAATTTGTTCACAAATTAATTTATTGGGTTATGGTGTTGGATCTGGTCAGAGGACAAAAGGATGTTTTTCTATTCTGATAAAAGCCTAAGCTGGCCTGCATGACACACGCAGCTCTGCATTTTATTACTGAGCTTTTTAAGGGGAACAAAAAGAGATGAGTCAGTCTGCACAGTGTAAATACAAGACATTGCTGAGAAGAGAATTATGTTTTAATCTGCTTGAGAGAGTTTATTAACTGCTGGTGTAAGTTCTTAACAGATCTAACAGTGCTGCATTAGCAGTTCAGGAAGGCTGTAACATGCTTGAAAATCTGGCTCCATCAAACATGATGGTAGGAACTACTAGTGGAGTGAGAATTCCATTTACCGGAGTCAGAATTCTGCCACAAGCACACATAGTTGTTTTATGAGCAAGTGGGTAGCTCCAGGAAAAATTAGAATGTGATTAGAGTAACAGAATTTCACAAAATATCCCAATAAAAAAACGGAGATACATGCCCATTGCCAAGTTACGCTTGTTGAGAAGGTTCAGTATCTGGACAGGCCAGAGGACATTGAGTGTGGTATCTGTACTTAAGCTTCTATGGAGGAGATGCTGCAAATATCTCTTGGCAGCACTTGGAGATGTGTGTCTGCCACAGTGTTTATTTTAGAATAATAACAGTTTGATGTGATCCATAGGTAACCTGACAGTTTTGCTAAGGAGGATGAGCAGTGAGATGTAGAATTGTGTGGTGACTGCAGTCAGTTTCCTGGTGCAGAGTAGAAACAGAACAAGACAGAGTGTCCATGTAACCATGTCTTAGGAAGGTAGTGCCAAGATACTATGGATTTGTTTATTTGGAATTAAAGAACATGGTTTTAAATTTTATTTGAAAACTTATCATCAAAGACCTTTTAGTCATTACCTTTGCTTTGTGCAGTGTATAAGGCTGTGCTTATGACTGTACAAAATGAGGAGTGACTTCAATCAGGTGTTGAATGGAGAAAGAGGAAGGTATGAAAAAGATGTATATGGGGAAGAAAAATCCTGTCTCCTTTCAGTCTAGTAAATTCTTGAAGAATTTTCTGACCAATTTATCTCTTTTTTCCTCACCCCCTGGATTAAAAGGAGGCATAGATACCACTTCTAAATCATCAGCTCTAGGCTGATACAGAAATCATGAGTTGGATCCAAAAAGCCACAAACTGTAAAAACTCATCCTGATTCTTACTGTCTTCTAATAACGCAGTTTAGAGGAAGGATTAGGTGATCCTCACAGCCAAAGTGTTTTACTGGAAACATGGGTCTTTGTTCTTGCTGCTCTGAAGGGTCTTTCTCCTAATCCTCCTGTTTTCCCCTTCTTACCCTTCCTTACAGCCTGATGTCTCTTAAGCTGTTCTTGACCTGTATTGCCACTTTAACTATTCTGTTTCTTTTTATCACACAAGATTTCTGTCCTCAGTTTTTTATCTTGTTGATATCCATTCTCTGCCAGAAGTCTGTCTCCTGCTAAATCAGTTTGAGTCTGTTCTCTGCATTTTCATGTCTTTATGTTGTTTGGTTGTCTTTGTTTTTTCCATTCTTTTCTTTTTATTGATGCTAGTCTTGACTCTTACACTCACAGGTTTGTTGATTTGATAACTAATGCTCCAGTTCTTGCTATCAGGGGATTAAATATGAGTCTGAACTTTGTTCCTTGTTGTTTTTATTATAGGAGTTCCTCATTTTCTTAAGGGAAGAGAAAGGTTACAGTGTCTTTTGAAGTGGTAAAAGCTAGAAAGGAAATACAATTTAAAGTTGTATATTCAGCTTATTGCTAATTTGTGGGTCTGACTAAAGACTGGTCAGCTCAAGAACCTTGAGTTAGTGACTCCTGCAATTTCCTTCCTTCCCTTTCCTTTGATTAGCCCCTGTATTCCTTTCAGCCACCTCTTCCACTGTCCCCCAGTACTTCTGGGTAACAATAGGCATTCCTGAAGGCCCAGATGAAGCTTCAGGTTTGTTGCCGATGCTTATATCAGCTGCACTGAGCAGTGCTAATGACTTCAAATCTGCAAGAGGCTGTCTTGAAGCAAATGCTTTTGGATTTATGCAGAGGAACTGAGACACTCGATGGAAGGATGTAGGAAGATGCTCCAAGGCTCTTTGAGCGACTGGTTATAGCAAAAACAGTGGCCATGTGGCTGTGGTGTCACATCACTAATGTGAATTGTGTATCATAGAATCATTAGGGATTGGAAGGGACCTTGGAAGATCATCTAGTCCAATCCCCCTGCCACAGCAGGACCACCTACACCAAGTTGCACAGGAACACATCCTGGTGGATTTTAAACATCTCCAGAGAAGGACACTCCACAACCCCCCTGGGCAGCCTCTTCCAGTGCTCTGTCACCCTCACTGGGAAGAAGATCCTTCTGGTATTTATATGGAACCTCCTATGTTCCAGCTTGCACCCATTGCCCCTTGTCCTATCACCAGATCACAGAATCATCATGGCTGGAAAGGACCTCCAGGGTCACAGAGTCCAACTTTTATCCTATTATCTAACTGCTAGACCGTATCCCTAAGCGTCGTGTTCACTCGTTCCTTAAACACCTCCAGGGATGGTGATACCACCACCTCCCTGGGCAATCTATTCCAGTACTTAACCACCATCTCAGTAAAGAACTTCCTTCTAACATCCAATCTAAACCTCCCCTGACGCAACTTGAGGCCATTGCCCCTCGTCCTATCATCACTGATTTGAGAGAAGAGACCAACACCAGCCTTGCTACAACCTCCTTTTAGGTAGTTGTA
>JAOXOE010000343.1:23537731-23577908 GCA_028565055.1 Phoeniculus purpureus
GTAATTCCCCGGATCATCCTTCCTGCCCTTCTTGTAGATGGGTGTCACATTGGCAAGTCTCCAGTCATCTGGGACCTTGCCCGTTGACCAGGATTGCTGGTAGATGATGGAGAGAGTCTTGGCAAGTTCCTCTGCCAGTTCCCTCAGCACTTTTGGGTGGATCCCATCTATGTCCACTGCTTCCAGGTGCTCTCCTGGTGTGTGAGGCTGAAAGGCACCCATCTGCCCTCAGCTCTCAGGGGTTAAAGCAGCAGTAAAACAGGACAGAAGTCTGTTGTGTGCTGGACACTTTCTGCTATAAAGACGAACTCAAAAGGTTTGTAACCTCCCACCAGGAGTTACCTCTGCCTGGGTGCCTCATAGCAAACTGCTGAGGGGAGATCACTGGTGAGATAACTAGAGCACCCCCAACTAACCTCTTTTGTCTTATGTGCCTACCACAATGAAATGATTAGTAATTTTCTTCACCACTCTGGCAGATAACGGTAACCTCACTTTGAAGTTAATTTGGCAGCTATCAAGGCCTTTTAATGAACATGCTGGAAGCAGGGCGATTTCTTAGCAGCTCCCTGCTAGTGTCACACAGAGTTTGTGGGAGCTGATCCCCCCCAGCTTCCATTTCAAGTTGCCTTTCTCATGGAACCTTAAGGATATGAATCCTTACACATACTGGCAAAAAGTCATTCAGAAATGCTTAATTTGGGGCTTTTTGATGAAAGTGTGATGTTTCTTGCTGTCTTTGCTGGCAGAGCAAGCTGTAAGCTTTAACACTCATCAGTTCTACACCAGACTCTTTGTAGATGTGATGGTGCATCCTAAATTCCGTTCAGAGCTGTCAACAAACTCCAGCTGAGGTGATTTACCAGTATCTTAGGTTTGTCCCTTTTTCCATGGCTATCAAAGTCTTCTGCGTGATGTTAAACAAGCTGAAGGTGGCAATGTTTGAATAGATTTATGTTTGCTTTTCTAGTTCCCTGTACTTTGCTCTTAAATCTTATTTTAAAAATAACTGCTCTGAGTTTCAGCCCTCAAAAGTGGCTTTATGATAAAAAACCATTGGTACCGAAAAGAGCCAACCAAGAGAAGCAATAGGCCTTTGACTGCATGCAGGGAGTGCTCTACCACGATCACCTCGTATATAACCTTATTCTCCACAGACCGAGGTCGTTACAGTATTAATTACCTCCCAGAGATTTAATTTCTTTTATATTTCTGCTTTGGAAGGCATCGCTAAAACGTATCATGAGACAGCATCTGTTTCAACAGTCGTGTAGCAGATGCCTCTGCAAGTGCCAGGGGTTTCACAAGTAGCTTTGAAGTTGAACTGAATGGGGAGTTCTTGCCTGACTTGCAGAGATTTATCTTCTGTGATATGTAACTGAGAACAGGTAAATAATTATCTATAGCATAGGGCCTTTAATTATTTTCAGAGCTGTGTTTGAAAACAAAGCACTCATGCAGCAGTTGACTGGAGAACTAGGAAAGTGATTTGCCTCTTCCGTCTTCTCTTTTTTCCCCCCTCAGTTAATAACATTTTGATGAAGAGGCAGCTGGTGGCTGTGTTGTGGTCTGTGTTTTTTAGTTGTTTGGGTTTTTTTGCCTTCACTCTTCTCTGCCAGGGACACAACCCCTTGTACTGCAGAACGTGCCTCCTTCTCAGTTAAGAATGGGAACACTCGTTTGATGGTGGTAAAACGTATCTGATGTGGTCAAAATAACCTCAAGCACAAACTTACGTTAGTTAAAAGCAAGTTAATAAAAGTTGGAAGACACTTAAAATACTTCAAGCTATGTACTTTGTGCTTAAGTAACTTAAATGTAAGAACAGCCATGGCCTAGTGAAGGAGAGGAAGTGTTTCTGCGTTTAGTTTATTAGCAAGAGAGGATCTCTTTTGCTCTGTGCCTTTGGGTTCTTCTCTTATGTTGAGGACTGTGTTGATCACCCTTTCTGGAAGGACATATTCCCTCTCATTCCTATCCCCTCCAGGGAGTCGTGACATTCAAATAAAACAATATATTTTCAGATTTGAGCAAGAGGTCGGCCTTTAGGCTAGAATCTTCCCAATGTCATATGTGTCCCTATGAGTTCAGGTCCTAAGATTGCAGGAAAGCCACCCATTACTACCAGATGCATAAGAATTCACTCCAGTTGTCAATTCTAGTTTTTCTTGAGGAGACTGAAATCCTTTTAGCAGATAGGACCAAAGCAAAGCAGTGAAGCTGCTTTTCCCCTCAGGTCTCTAAGCAGTCAAGACAGTCTAAACACCATCTGTAGTCCCTACAGGTGGTTAATCTCTATACAGGGCATATGTCAAAGCCATCAATTGCAGATAATTTAGTTTCTAGTAATTACCAAACTGGAGGCAATTTCTAGGAATACGGTGTGAAAACGAGAAAAGGACAAAGAAGGGCACTATTCCTGGAAACTGGGGATTGAGGAGAAGATAGGCCTTTTCTCCTCAAAAAAGTTCTGATGTATTGTTTATCCGTTCTGCTTGAAGAAGTAAATATATATATATTACAATCAATATGACAGCTTTTAATCAATTAATAAATTGTGGGTTAAATCATTTGGTTCATATCTGAGCCATCTAGATCTGGAGCTTAGGGACAGGGTTTAGCAGTGGCCTTGGGACAGATGGGTTAGTGATTGGACTTGATGATCCTAAAGGTCTTTTCTGACCTAAACATTTGTCTGATTTCTATGATTTCTACCTTAAACTATCCAGTGTTTTCAGTACTAACAGGTGTGCAACTGATGTGCTTGGTAAGACTGTTTTACATTGTCTAGAAAGTAAGTGTTTAGCTTATTTGCCTAGAAGAAGAAGGATTTTCTTGAAGGCTTTTTTCATACAACCACAGCTCCAAGACCTGATTTCCCTAACAAAAGTGCTACAAATGAGGAGCAGGGAACCCATGAAGAAATAGAAGAGGTTTCCATACCCAGAGATCTAACAAAAGCAAAATGAGATTGGTTAGAAGTTGCAGGCTTTTATTCGTTGGGAGAGAAGTTTAAAAGCTTGTTAGGTTTGGTAATGCCAGTTTGTTCGGTTATGCAGCTGGAAATGTGCTTTTTTGGATCGGGATAAAAAGTCACGCTCCAGGACAAAACATGAAAGCAAATTATGACTGTGTGTACCCAGAGACCTTCCAGAGCTTTACATCAAAACAAACAAGCTTCCCACACACCAACTCCTTAAAGCTCCATACCTGAGCTGTAAGCTGCTGCCAAGGAAAGTTTTTCTTTCAGATGATAGATTTTAATTGTATTTTAAATGGCTCATGAATAAAACTGCCTTGCTTTAATACCGCATCTCTCATTTAGCAAGTCTGCCAAGAGCTGGACTGTTAGTGATGGGAGTGATAGGCATTGTTGAAAAACATATGGAGAAACAACCTCTTTTCTGCCATTATTCTCCATTTCCCATGTGTTTGGGAAAGTTCAAGAGTCCTCTCCTACCATTTTCTGTTGCCCTTGGACAAAACTATTTTCTCTTCTATTCTGTTTGAAAATTCACTATTTTTTACGATTTTTCTGGAGCTGTTCTGTTGTTTAGGTTTTTTCCAAGCAGTGCAATAGCTGCTTTATATGCCTGTATGGAGGCTTGGGGAGGGCGGAAGAAGAGCAGCCATTCTAATCTCATTCACTGTTTCATGTGCTGAACATCCTGGTACAGAACAAACTGCTCTTTTTTTTCTGCTGAGCAGAAGTAGGAATTGCAGTATGAAGACAACCATACAGACTGACAGCGGACAGTCAGACAAACTGACATTACAGGGGTGCAGCTCTTTGCTATCAGTTGTTCAGGTCTGAGTTATTTAATGATGTTAAGGGTGGTTCCACACCTTACTGGGCTGGTAGCTAAACTATAGGTGGCCTTATGAATATGTACAGCCACTCCCCTGCTCCTCTAATTATCCATTTTTATCATATTTCCCCATCTAAGCGGCTACCTTGCTGCTGAAGCTGCTTTTCTTACCCAGATACCTCCATCCCACCCTTGATGCTGCTGCTCCTGTATGAAGCATGGTGCAAATGAGAGAGGTTGGATGGATGCAGAGCTGCTGCCTTACTGTACAGCAAAAAGCTTCTGCCAACAGTTGCTGCTGGCAGACTAACCAGTGGTACTGCTGAATGTCGCAGGGCTTGGCATTTCATGTAAAAGAATGGGAAAATACAGATATTGTAGAATTTCACCCTTGTCCATGAATAATCTCATTGATGTTCCACTGCCTAGGCAAGAGCTGTTTAATTCTGATTGCTGTGCATTTGTATTATTAATTCCTTCAGTACTCTGCAAAGAAACAATGGAGCTCAGTCTTTCTGAAACTACGAGAGTGCAGAATTGGTTTTCACTTAATTGGCTCTTTTGAAACCAGCCTCTTTAAGACCCAGGATGTTGTTAGTCCGCTGTGTAAAGACAGAGTAACTATAAACCTAACCTGTATTCCAGAAACAGGGTTGTGTCTTTGAGGGGTAAAAAAATAGCTTCATTGCTTTCAAGAAGAAAGGAGAATTTGTGCAAACATCGCTTTGTGAAGAAGTCTGCAAAATTAGTCATTGAAAGATTAATGTCACAATGGCCATTGTCATCTCACAGAAACACGGCTTGGCCTTTGCTTGAAGCCTATTTTCCTAGTCAAGGTCTTCGTTCTGTGCTCAGGCAGCAAATAAAGAGAGACAATAGGGTTCATTGAGCATGAAAAATACAGGATTGGGTTGAAAATGTAGTCAGTACTGTACTCCGTAGTTCGCTTTCCAGTTCTTAGCACCCAAGTAAGCTGTAAATGCTTTCAGAAGCATCTGTAATTATGCTGAGTATTTGAAACACTCGTTTCCTTAAAGATAGGATCATACAAGTAGAACAATACAAGTTGTTTTCACTTTTAATTGTTTCCATCCTTGAAAAGATTCAAGTTTGTAAGTGAACCGGCTCAGGAGATGTTAGATTTGCTGTCTGTTGAAATTTTATCAGGAGTCACATCACTGCTTGAATTCGGTCTAATAGCTTGGAAGAGTAGTTAACTTTCTTCAAATAGCTATGAAAGGTGAGATTTTGAGAAAGAAAATCACTCATAGTGCTCAGCACCTCCAGGCAGGCAGTACTTGGAGGAACTGGTGTCAGGACAGATAGTCTTGGTAGAAGACAGTGGAGGTGAGTCCTTTATCATGAACTAGTTTTATAATGAGCACTGAACTGCTGGAGTTCCGCTTTGTATTTCTGAAAATATCACAATGTGTGATACAGCACTGTGGCATTCCCCAAGCAGAACTCTTTAAACTTTAATGCTGACTGAAGTTTTGACTCAGGAGAGTGTTTGTGAGCATTTGCAAGCATCTGTTAGTCAGTTCCTGTTTGTTGTTTAAGCCTGTGTGTAAGTAATTTGCTCAAGGCTTTTAATCCTCCAAGTTTGCAAAGCAGAGGGTAGTTAATGGCAATGAAGATACAGAAAGTGGACGCTTCTTTAATGGTTAAGATCTTTTGAAGCACCTTTTTCAGTCCTGGCCTCATCTCATTCCTGTTTGTAGTTTTGCTTTTAATTTCAGCAGCTACATTTTTTCCTTTTTACACTGGAAGAGGGAGCCAAGCAAGGCCATGACTTCATCAAGCTCTGCCTGTTATTGCAGCTTTGTTGCTGCATTTAGGGTGTCATAGGAGAAAGGACAACCAGTAAAGAATGTTATTTGTTCAGACATTTCATGGGAGGATCACTTGAGTTAGTAAGTCTGAACATATGTAAGCAGAGAACTCCACAGTTAGAATCATAGAATCATTAGGGATTGGAAGGGACCTCAAAGTATCTAGTCCAGTCCCTCTGCCAAAGCAGTTCTTCTCCTGTCCTACTCAAAGCAATGAAAACCATGATCAAACCAACAAATACCAGAGCAAGAAGAGAGCCTTAGCAGATTGCAGGAGAACACTTAAATAGACTAATGGAATTGCAAGCTGAAGGCACCTCAAGCTGAGATTTGTTTTCTGTGCCTGTTGCAGTACCACACTGAGGCAGATACCGAATCAGTTGTATGCTCAGGGAATCTGTGGGTTAAGGTAGTTTCTTGTTGCTTAATCAAAACCCCCCACGTCTTTTATGTTTGTGTTATTGAATCTCTGGGGCTGATTAAGTGGTGATGTGTATGAGCGTTGTTTCGGATTGGTGCACTCTATTTCCTGGTCAGTTGAGGATGAATTTGGATAGAGGAGCTGGCAAAGCGACAGGATTTACATAAAGCCTTTTTTTTTCCCTGTGTGGATGTGAAACAATCTCTAATCTTCTTAGTGATCTAAGCAAAGATTGAAAGCTTTGGATCAAGCTGGGGTTTGGATAGAACTCAGTTAGAAAAAAAATATTAACAATATTTTAAAAATCCCAGTGCGTCCCAATGACTGCAAATGGAAATTTTCATGACTGCAAATGAGCAGCTTAGTGTTTCATTAGTTGATCATATTTTTGATATTTTACCAGTTTGCAAAGAGCACATCTTTTGTTTTCCGTCATCCTTTTGGAGACCTCTTGGAAACAGAACAGACAGCCCTTGTACTAAGCTCTGGCCACTGTTCACATTCATTCCCCCGAGGATTGTTTTAAGTTGTACAGTGAGTGATGCAAGGATGAGTGTAAGCTATATTCCAAGATTTCCATTCCTCAGGGACTCCAGACCTCATTTCATTCCTTCTTGTACCACCACCACCATGCCATGGTAAGAGCAGGAGATATTCAGCAGGTCACTGTCCTTTCATAGTTCAGTGATTAAAACATTCAGCCTGTGGTGTGTTACAGTGATGTTGCTTTTCAAACACTGCAGTCATGAAAAAAAGGTGGGATTTTGAATAAAGTGGATAAATATCTTGAACTTGGGATAGAGATGTCAATTCATACTTGATTTACATTGCCTGCCTAGATACCTCGAGTACTGGGTTCTGATCTGGGCACCTCATACAAGAAGGGCACTGAGGTGCTGGTGCTGGTTCAGAGAAGCACCAGGTTGGAGAATGGTCTGGAGAACAAACCTTGTGAAGAGCAGCTGAGGAGGCTGAGGGGGAGATCTTACTGCTCTCTGCAGTTACCTGAAAGGTTGTAGAAAGGTGGGAGTTGGTCTCTTCTCCCAAGGAACAAGTGATAGGACAAGAGGAAATGTCCTCAAGCTGCACCAGGAGAAGTTTAGGTTGGTCATGAGAAGTTTCTTCCTGGAAATGGTTCTCAGGCCCAGGGAGGGGACTGTATCGCCATCCCTAGACATGTTTCAAAGTGGTGTTCTGGAGCCTGGGAACAGGGTTGGACTTGACCTTTAAAGGTCTTTTCCAACCTAAACAATTACCTGATTCTATGATTTTGCAGTATATTTTTCATGTAGAAGCTAGGCTCTCTGAGCAGCATGCAAGTACAATTTCTCAGTCCGTCCTATGTCCTATTTGCATTTTCCATTTTGTTCAGGCTTACCTTCCCCAATGCAAAAACATGTGCTAAATACCTTGACTTAATGTTACCACATGGAATTTTTGTGTGTGGTGCCTCTTACTATAAGATCACTCAAGAGATTGATTTTTCAGGACGTGTAAGTTAGTAGGAGCCGCTGATCCTATTTAATATCTGCAGCCTAACGTTTGCAAACCAAATGACCTGCTTCTTTTGTGGTTCCTTTTGTAATGTTCAGTTCCTCAGCAAGTGTTTTTTTTTATTTTTGCTTCACATCCAGTAATAGAACCAAGAGTCTATCCATCCCCTGCTTGAACTTGCCACTACTGCATTTCATTAACTTTCTCAATATTTGATGCAAATAATTTCTAATTACCATGTTCTAAATAAAGAAAAGTAAAAGAGTTCTTAAAACCCTGTGTGCCATCAGTGTCATAATACATTCTATTCTCAGCTATGAAAACTTACACCATTTTGTGGCCTTTTTGAAATTGCTGCTGTTATTGTGCTGTTCCTGGTGTAATCCAGAATAAAACACTTTTTTATCTGTGCTGTAATTAATAACCACAAATAACCTGATGAAAAGCTAGTAAGGCAGGTAAGGACTTGGTAAGTTACTGACAGAAAGGGACACAAGTTAACCAGGCTCAGAATTAGGTCTTTTTCATTAAGTCGAGGGAAGGATTTACCAACTTTTGTTCTTGCGGTTTGTGTTGTTGCTGTAGAACACATTTATTAAAAAGGAAGTAAAAGAAAACAAGAGTGAGGAAAAAGGAGGAGAGGAAAGAGAAAGGAAGAAAAAGAAAGGGAAAACAAAGAACAAAGTGGATGTTTTTTCCGCCAACTGTGGAAAAGTATAAATTTTTACTATTGTAAAACAGGGTGAAATTTGAAAGGTAGGGATCAAGGGCAGTTTTGTTGAGTTCCTTATATGTAAGGACAATATGTAGGGAAGAAGGAAAGTACACAAACATGCATAAATTTTCCTTGTATATGTTCTTTTTTACTGCTAAATGGAAGGGTCCATATAGATACACTAATCAGAAAAGGATATTGCAAGAGTCCTCATTGCTCTTGCAAAGATTTATCCAAGGAGTTGCCTAGCTGACCACTGAGCTCCATGTTTTTGTACTAGTAGAAGCTAACAGTGGTCCTGTGGCCTTAGAAAGCAGCTTGTCAGTGAGGTTGAGCCAGTGTTAAGTCTGACTACAACCCAGATCAGTTGCTAAGCGCTTCCTCCCTTTCTCTACTCTGCCAGTGGGTTCCCCTTGCTCCTTTCTCCCTGTGTGACTATATTTGTGTCCATGCTGTGAAGAATAATTGTCTCCTGCTTCACTTTCTCCACATTGTTGATTTTTCAGGAGAGATTCAGACACAAAGCATGCTTGGATAATTAAGAGTCTTCATCTAAAAAGGCTTTTGTCTCAACCTTTAGTTCTGGAGATCTGAAGGTAGCCGCCTACTGCCCCAAGTTTTCTCCCAGTTGCTATATATACAGGCATATCTATGATAAACGGCAACTGGAGAACCACAGTAAGAAGATAAATTTTAAAGCCTTGGTTAAGATTTTGGGTTATTTTAATATATATGCCACTGTGATGCTGGTACTCTGCTTTCAGCTTTGGGGTTCTTTGGATTTAACACTGTTCAGGGAAAAAATGATAGACAGTATTTTGTTCTATGTTTCCAGCCAAAATCTTTCAGAGTTTTCCAGGACATAATCGACCATTCCTGTTGCCATCCTTTTAGAGCTCTTCCTATAAGAGAAATGGGAGTAGGCAGTTCAGAAAAATCCCAATTTCTGCCTAAACTTAAATGTCCTTTGGATTTTTCATCCAATATTCCACTTCCATGCTGTGTGGCATTAAGGGCAGCAGTGAGGTGTGGGTTTAACACTGGTCTCTGTTTTCTTCCCCAGCTGTGTGCTGCCCACCTGCCAACACGATCGGAAGCGCCAAACCACTACCAAGCGGTGTGTCGGGCTCTGTTTGCTGAAACAATGGAACTCTACACTTTCCTGGCCAAAATTAAAAGTGCAAAAGAGGTAAGTAGTCTGAGAAGATATTCTGCCTCTGAGCTTATTACTGTGTGAATTAGGCTTAGAAAAACCGTGTCTGTACCCAGCCAGCAGTGGATGTCAGATGCTTGAGGAAATTGTGTTGAGGAAATACTTACCTTTCTAAAGTAGTATTTATGGCACGTTGTGTATGTGAAATAAACCAACTAAAGAGACCTTATTGCTCTTTAGAACTACCTGAAAGGACGCTGTAGTGAGGCTGGTGCTGGCATCTTCTCCCAGATTACTAATAATAGGATGAGAAAAAATGGCCTCAAGTTGCGTCAGGTGCGGTTTAGGTTGGATCTTAGGAAGACGTTCTTTACTGAGAAAGTGATTGGACACTGGAACAGGCTGTCCAGGGAAGTGTTAGAATGCGCATCCCTGGAGGTGTTTAAAAAATGAGTAGCTAGGGCACTTGAAGCCATGGTCTAGGGGTTAGGGAGACTCTGGGATGAGGGCTGGACTTGATGATGCTGGACAGCCTTTCCAGCCATGATTCTGTGATTCTTTAGTGTTCAGTGAGAGCAGTCGTATAAATCAGGTTTGATTTCATTTGTTCTGTAACCATTTACAGACATCTCACAGAAGTTATTTTAATTACAACTGGTCTGTTTGGGAGTAAAACAGATGTTTTTCTTGAGGGGTTACACATAGCCTACCTGCATCCATCACTGCATGCTTTTGTGGTTGAGAAGGCCAGTGAGTCCTAGGATGAAGTCCTAGGAGTCCTTCCTCTTCCATGAAGAGGAAGGAATGTGGCCAGCAGGTTGAGGAAGGTTCTCCTCCCACTCTACTCTGCTCTAGTGAAGTCACATTTGGAGTACTGTGTCCTGTTCTAGGCTCCTCAGTTCAAGAGAGACAAAGAATTACTGAAGAGTCCAGCTCTGGCCCAGGCTGCCCAAAGAGGTTGTGGAGTCTCCTACTCTGGAGAGATTCCAAACCCGCCTAGACTCCATTCTAGGCAGCCTGCTCTGGGTGACCCTGGTCTAGGAGTGGGGTTGAACCAGGTGATCCCCATAGATCCCTTCAAACCCCCACTAGTCTGGGATGGTTTTGAGTCTAAAAGCTTTTCTAGAAGTGTTTCTAGTGTTTTCTAGTGAAGCATCAAAGCTTTGCCTGTTATTCCTCAGCGTCGTCTCATGCCTTATCTTTGGCTGCAAATTATCTGAAATTTTTCTTGCTCAGATTTTGTACTCCATCAGCAGCTTCCCTTACCTTTGATATACAATTGGCTTCTTTTTTGTATCATACTGACTTCGCAGCAGAGCCAACTTAAAAGAAGAGAATGTTCTCTATGTGTAGGTCATGATGGTTATGTTCAGTATCTGCTTGGCTGAAAAGCCATCCTGTGAACCACTGCAGTTAAGTGGTCTGGCTGAAGCACTGCCTCGAGGCTGGGCAGATCATCTTTCCTGAAGTTAGTTTCAGTGCTCTGGCCTGCAGAATGGGTGCATAATTTGTGTCAACGCAGTGGAGGCACTGGGTGCATTGGAGAACTAGTGGGTTCGGGGAAGGGCAGGAAGGGAACGTTGTTGCTGGGAGCTGGTTTCCTAAGCAAAGTCAGTAACACCACTTTAATAATTTTTAATAAATCCCTGAAGGATTTTCTTTTGTAAGGCAGGATCTACAGTACCTCTGAAAGCAGGATGAGATTTTGCAGGCTAATGTAAAAATTTTGCTGCTGAAAGAGGCAGAGCTGTTCCACCCACCCACAAACGTTCCTACTGTTCTTCATCCGGTTGAAGGAAACAAACACAGCAAATACCAAACAAAAATAAAGGAGTCATTTCTTTGTCAGGTTAATGAGCTGAATCAGGTCATTAAATGAATCAGCTCATTAAAGGGTCGGATGAGCCTCGGAGCAGCGCAAGACAGCTTTTATCCTCGTGCTGATGGTGAAAGACACAAACCAGGCACAGGCATGAGTGGCTGGTGCTGTCTTTGCTTCCTGGTTAAGATGCATCCATCCAAGGGAAGAGTCCTTCAGAGGTATTTGTTGCACAGGCTCAACACTTTCCCTCCAGCCCTACTCAAGCTGAAAGCAATTTTAAAACTGAAGCAGTGTCATGGAAGGATAATTTTGACAGTGTCAGCAGGGCTGAAGAGCCTCTTATGTTCTGAAGAGCCTGTGTAAAGATTCAGCTGTGTCCAAAGCCTCTGATACAGAGCAGACAGGATGCAGTGTCTTCATGCTAAATCTGTCTCCTAAAACTTGAAATCACAGATTTCTCATCTCAGCTTTTGAGGGACCTGTGCTAGGAAGACCTCAACCAACAGCGATTGCAAAGTCCGTGTTGAAGCTCAAAGATAAGACCCTGTGGAGTTCTGCTCTCTTCTCAGGGAGGTTTTATGTTTTCCGTAATTCATGAACACTTTGGCAACAGTAAGCGGTTAATAAAACATCTCTGCTGTCAAAGCCAGAGTAAAATATTGTGATTTATAACCATTTAAAATTAAGTCTTAACAACAGTTCTGTTAAAATTTATTTTTACAAGTAGAAGGATCTTTTGAACTTGCAAATTATTTAATCACCTTGTAATTGGACTTAAAAACCCAATACCACCTGTTTACACCATAGAGTTAACACTATGAGTTAATCCCAGATGAAGGAAACCATTTGCCTCTCAAAGGCTATTAGAGATTGATTCGGAGCACATCTAGGTCAAAGGGAGTAATTCTTGGAGGTGGAATTTTGACCCTACTGGAATCAGTACGAGATCTTTCGCTATACCTAACCAAGGCCAGAATTTGGATCTTTGGATTTCATTTTACTCTGGATCAGTCCCCAAACAGTCAGACAAGAAGTGACCCAGAAAATTATCCTACAAGCTCTTTTCTGAGCCTGAATACTTTGGTTTTATGATCGCTGCTTGTACCTTTTATCCAACTATAGATTTAGAATGTATTTCAGTTTGAAAACTAAATTTTCAAAGAAAAAGACTTGTACGGAGGAAATGGGAGGTGGAATGCTGTAAAACTTGTTACACCCTTTCCAAATGACCTCTGTAGTTTATACTTAAAGCAGAAAGGAATCATATGATCACAACAGGTTTGTGCCAGTAAAAGCTGTGGGGTTATTTATATGCTGTCCTCTTTTGCACATACACAAAGGGAAAAAAACCCAAGTAATATGAATCAGCTCAAATCAAAAAATCCTTACACTGTGTAATATGATGTTTGTGAAAGTAAAGATGCCAGGAATTTTCACCTTTCAGTTTATTTGGAAACCTGGCGGCTTTATTTGGAGATAAATCATGTTGACATGGAGCTTAGGGACAGGATTTAGTGGTGGCCTTGGAATAGTTGCGTTAATGATTGGACTCAATGAGCTTACAGGTTTTTTCCAACCTAAAGAATTCTGTGATTCTATGGTCTTCTGTTAGAATCCCTCAGTCCTAGGCACAGTTATGTACATGAGATCAAAATGAAATTAAAAACACTAAAAAGGGGAAGAGGGGATTCCTCTAAAAATTACTTAAAATAACTTTTTTGTGCATAAAAATGACTTTAAAATATGTTGCATTCCTTCTAGCACTAATGGAGACATCTGGGCTTCTATTTCCCAGGTGTATGAAGTGCATAGACTTTCCTCAGTAGGTGTTTAAACAGCCAACTTCACTGCAGTGAAAGAGGGATAAGTTTTATCTGCAGACGTTCACTTGCTAAGGATGGACCAGACCTGACCTATCTTATGCTACAGCCCAGAACAGGTTTAGAAGAGAAATAAACTGTGAAAGAGGTAGAAGAAATTCTCTTATGATACTCTTGAGTTTGGCACAATAAAACTTGTCAGGATTTTGAAAGTTACAGCATTTGATCAAGGACAGGTCAGGAGGCAGGAGGCATGGGCCTGTGGGATTTTGTTACTAAGGAGGGACATGGTTTAGGGGTGACTTAGCAGTGCTGGGTCCCACAGTGGGACTTGATGATCTTAAAGGTCTCTTCCACCAAAGATACTGTGTGGCTCTGTGATCTGTACTGTGTAATTCTGTGCTCTCCAGACATCACAGTCATATAGCGTAGCTCTAAAAAGGGTTTTACTGGTCTGCATTTGGGTGAGTGTATTAATCACAAATGATGAAGCAATGAGTGAGCTGCTCAGGTCATCTCAATGGATGTCAGTTAAGCTGGTTTGGGCCCTTTGTCACGTACTTCATGCTGTGTGGTTATTTCCAGCTTGATTCCCTGTGTCTGAAAGGCTGGCAGCAAAGCTGACTTGCAGACAGGGAGATGCTTAATCCAATGACACAGAATGAAACATTTAGTGTGAAGGATGCACAGGACAGACTCAAGCCAGAGCACAAAGCAGTGTGACACTACTATTGCAATAGATTAAAAAATGAAAGTAACAGTAATAAAAACACATTTCTGGGAACAGCAGCAGCTCCACAGGTAGGGTTGAAATTCAGTCTGAGCTAGGGTGAGTTAGTCTGGAGAAAAGTTAGTCTGGACTGGGTATTCATCTGGTCTGCTGTCCATGTTGTGAACCTGCTTTAGTGAAGCCCTAGTCCTCCTTCAGCTCCCAGTTACTGCTCCATGTGCACTTAATGGCTGAGTGAGCCAGCCCTTGTCCCAAACAAGCCTTATGGTGTCTTGGGCTGCACTGGGAGAAATATTGTTGGCAGGTCAAGGGAGGTCATCCTGCCCTTCTACTCAGCACTGGTGAGGCCACACCTGGAGTACTGGGTCGAGTTCTGGGTTCCCCAGTACAAGAGAGACATGGATATACCAGACAGAGTCCAGAAAAGAACCATGAAGATGATGAAAGACTAGAGTATCTGTTCTGTGAGGGAAGTCTGAAAGAGCTGTGGATGCTCAGCCTGGAGAACACAAGGCTTAGGGGATCTCACCAACATCTACAAATACCTGAAGGGAGGGTGTGAAGAAGTGGTTCCCAGTAATAGGACCAGAGGCACTGGACACATCACATTCTGAGACACAAGAGGTTCCTCTGAACATCAGGAAACATTTTCTCCACTGTGAAGGTGATGGAACACTGGCACAGGTGGCCCAGAGAGGTTGTGGAGTCTCTATCCTTGTTCATATTTAGAAGCTGCCTGGGCAAGGTGCTGGGAAACCAGCCCTGGACTACCCTGCCTGAGCAGGGGGACTGGACCAGCACACAGCTCCCTTCTAACCCCAACCACTCTGAAAGTCTCTGAATAGTACCAGTATAACTGGGACAGCTGCTGCCAAGGGACTGGGTGATGCTGGGCAGCATAAAACAGAGGCTGTGTCCTGCAGACAGATGTGTCTTAAACTGCTGCAGTAGGTTGACGTACACACTAAAGCATCAATATTAGTATTCCTTCCAAACTAATTAAGACTCTGTCTATCTTTGTAAATGGCTGCGTCTTTGATTGCAGCAGAAGTCCATGTTGATCAAAAAGTCATCCTGAACTTCATTATCCACACTACATCTGGTAATTAAGTTTTTGGGGGAACACAGATAATGCTCTCAACTGTCATCTTCCTACTGTTCTTCTAAATCATGACACCTTCTGTTCCTTTTATTTCTGGTGTACAAACATCATTCTTTCTTTCGGTCTTCCTGGACATGTTCCAATCTGATCTGTGTGAAAACACAAATGTTCAAACTCTAATTAAGTACAGAAATGAAACTATCACTTCCTTTTTTTTCTAGTCCTGTGCTGTGTGAAGACTCTGTTGTTGCGGTTAATTAATAAAGTAAGGTGTTAGTTTCCATCCCCCATGGCTCTGCTGGTGCGTTTGTACAAACTGTGGTAATGGAGGGAGTTAATAGGTACCCAAACAACATTAATGGCTGATTTATTTTGGAAATAGGGTCATTAGCCAAGTTACTCTTAATAGTCTTATGACAGTAAAAGCTGCTTGGGTTCTCCACAAGTGGAGAAAGTGCTTTTTCCTCAATTTTTCTGTTAAGACTTGACTGTCGTCTGCGCTTCCAGCCTTCCTGGGGCTCTGCTGTTGGAACTGTGCTGTCCTCAGAGTTGCAGCCCTGTCATCAGTGGTTTGAGTCCTCAACTGAGGAGCTTTAGTAAGGGAAATGGTTGCTGGTTGGATTTTGTAGTCTTTTTTGGGGGGTTCTGGGTTTTTTAAATGATGCAGACTGTGTCAGTCCATAACTGTGACATGAGATTTTGCCTTTTCTTCATTATGTTGGGCACTGAAGTGACTGTTGTACTTCCCAGAGCTGAGCAGAAGGGTGATGAGACCCTGGCCCACATTGCCCAGAGAGATGGGAGAAACCCCATCCCTGGATCCATCAGGTTGCACCTTAGGGCTCTGAACAACCTGTTCTAGTTGAAGATGTCCCTGCTCACTGTGCAGGGGTTAGAGAGGATGACCTTGAAAAGGCCTTTCAACCCAAACCAGTCTGTGATTCTAACTCTTACCACTATATATGGACAACTTTCTCTGATACCCACTCAAGAGCTTTTCAGGGGCTGATTTATCTGAGCCTATTCCCACATTTACATTAAACCTAATCCCCTAACCTTTGTTTTTCAGACCCTACATCCCTTCGCTTTCCAGCACCACCCCCTGGGTTGTTAGGGTTAGGGAGCTTTCTGAGGAACTAGAATAATGCTGCTGGCCAAGCCCCTGGACTTTAAACCCAGGCTGGGTGGTTGAGTATGTGAAAGCAGTAAGTCGAGGTCTGGATCCATGAGAATCAGTATCTTCACTAAAACACTGCATTTCAGAGAGCTTTTTACGGGAGCCTGTTTTTGGTGCTGTGCTGGCAGGGGTCTTATATAAACTCCCATCTGTCAGTGCGGTTCGAATGTGGGACACACAGCCACAGCAGTAAATCAGCTGCCTGCTTTGAGCAGGGCATCAAGATGTTTCAAGACAGATACCAGAAAATTTAGGTTATTTTTTTTCATCCTCTAAATGGTTTTTGAAAAGCTGAAGCTGTTGAAACACTTCTTTCTAACCCTTATTTCCTCAATGAGTGCCCAGGCTGTTACAGGTGAATTGCGTCTGAGGTTCCGAGATTGTTCAGAAAAACCCTTTTAGGATATTTTCTGCTTTCTGTCACAGAAACCCATTTAGACCCTGTATTTATTATACTGCAACAGCTTTTCTTAAGCCAGTGTCCCAGGGGTAAATACAGGCAGCTGCAGCCAAAGGTTTACTCGCAGCTTTTGGATCACAGCTAAGTTCTTTCAAGCAGTCCCTTATGTTGTAAACGTGGTTGTTTCCATAATTTACAGTTGAAGCAGATACAAAACCCACTGAGGCTGGCTGGAGGGGAAACATAACAATTCATCTAGTCTAGAAGTTTAGGCATCATCATTTGTCACAGTGAATTTATTCCTTCTTGAACTCCTGACTGGGGAATGAGGTACAAGCCTTCCAAGCACTGGCTGCAGGGATAGAGCAACTGCAACTTCGTTTTCTCCCCAGTCCTCCAAAATGTCCTAACTTTATAATGGTGGAAATTCCTTTCTACCCTGCTGTTCTGCACTAATTACATGATGAGCTGTGTTGAGGGGCGTGAGTCAGCACTGGGGAGAGGAATGACCTATCCTTGCAAAGTGTAGGTCTGTGCTGGTATGAGGGAAGCAGCTGGAGCGCTTGGCTAGGACAAGGAGATGTAGGAGCCCAACTTTGGCAGCAGCCTGAGCATGTGCCACCTCATTTGTCTCAAAAAAAATGCAATCTGAGAGACTTCTCTCTCGGCTGGCAAGGTTTGCTCTTGGAACTCTCCAGTATAGCCCCCAGCATCGCTTACACATGTGCGTTCTGGATAGAAACCCCCCTCTAGCCATGTTCCAGAGAAACTAATGAGGTGGTTGCCTTAGCGGGAAGGTGTTTCAACTATTCAAGGTTGGGTGTTTTCTCCCTTTTTTATTTTCTGCTGTTAAGAACAGGCGGTAATCTTTTTTAGCTTCATGGAATACTTATGTAAGTCAGCAGCATCAGCCTTTGGGCATAAACCAGGCCAGCAAACTGTATGGCAGGAAGGTGCTTGCTGAGATGGGTAATTGCCACAGATCTCGTGGAGCAGCTGAAGTAAAGGTTAAGCAGCTGGAACATGTTCATTTCTGAAAAATTAATGTCTACCTTCCAGTGTCGAAGAGAGGGGGAAATCAGATGCTTGTGAGCTCATCTACTGAAATGAGATTTTTAATTGCAAAGAAAAGGAAGAGAAGTATCAGAGTGATTTTATACTTCACACTTTATCAACAAAAATTACCAGTTTGCAAGAAAGCCAAAGAAGTTATAGTTCACAGACACTGCATTCGTGATGATTATCACAACTGCATGATACAGAAGAAGCTCTGGGTGGGAAAATACACATAAGCAAGGCCTTTTGTTACTCATTTTTCATATCAAAGATTTGCTTCTGTAGTGTGGGTGATTTATGGGGGTTTTAGAGCCTTCCTGTAAATTATGTATTTTATTTTTATAGATAAATTATAAATATATTTATAAATATATTTTATAAATATATTTTTATAGATAATGGTAGTAGTTCTCCTTTGCTATGAATGCAGGTGTGTTGCTTACTGAAACCAAACAATAAACAATCCATCTGTTCTCCTCCCAACACCTCTGTGGTGGCTGACTCACATGTGCTGTCTCTGTAACCAGGCTGGATCACAGAATCACTGACTCGTTTAGGTTAGAAAAGATCTTTAAGATCATCAAGTCCAACCATTGACCCAAGTAGCCCATGGCCACCCTTCAAAAATAGCAGTTTTTACCTTAGAAAGGTCTGTTGCTTACTCAGATTTCAGAATCTATAACCACGTCATGCAGACTACTTAAATTCAACATGAATCTAAGTTGGTTGCTGTTTTTTAAAGGATTCAAGCTTGAAGGATTTCTCATCATCATAGTATCATAGTATTACCAGGGTTGGAAGGGACCTACTAGATCATCAAGTCCCACTGTGGGACCCTGCACTGCTAGGTCACCCCTAAACCATGTCCCTCCTTAATATATATATTATATATATATCATCATCATAGTTTATTTCCTCTCATAACTAAGTTTCTGGAAATTTCTCCTACAAAAACTCAACAATAAAGTACTTTTGGTATGAGTGGGATCCTTAACACACTGGTAACATTATCTATGCTGTAGCTTAACAGACCTGTGATGTGGCCTTTTTTTCCAGCACATAGCCCAATTTTAGGGATATTAACCTTTCTATGTATAGTTTTTCCTCTGGCATGTTGCTGTGTGAAGTACTTTCATACCCATCATCATTTAAGGTCCACTTTTCAATTAAGAGAATAACAATGGAATAGGATTTTGTGTTGCTTCTACAGTATTACTGCACAGGCATAAAACATTCAGTCAAAGACCCGAACATCCTAATTCAGCAAGTGTCAAAATTTTTTCTTCAGGGTGATGCTACCCTTCATTTACTGACTGGTTTTTCTTTTTGTTGACAGAATCTGAAGAAGATTCAAGAAATGGATAAAGAGGCAAGTGATGAATCCAGCACGGATCTGGATGACCTAAAAAATGCAGACTGGGTAAGACAACAATAAAATGGTGATTCAGCACCATTACTACCATTACCTGTTGTTTATATCTCTTTATAATGCTCACCTGAATTTCTTCGGACCAGTGCTATTTAACATCTTTGTCAGCGACATGGACAGTGAAATTGAACGCACCCTGAGTAAGTTTGCTGATGACACCAAACTGTGTGGTGAAGTCAACATGCTGGAGGGAAGGGAGGCCATCCAGAGGGACCTTGCCAGGCTCGAGAAGATGGCTTATGCAAACTGCATGAAGTTCAACAAGGGCAAGGTTCTGCACCTGAGTCGAGGCAATCTCATGTATGAATACAGATTGGGAAGAGAAAGGATTGAGTACAGCCCTAAGGAGAAGGACTTGGGAGTGGTGGTGGAGCAGAAGTTGAACAGCATCTGTCAGTGTGCGCTTGCAGCCCAGAAGGCCAACTGTGTCCTGGGCTGCGTCGAAAGAACCAGTAACAGTCTCACTCTGCACTGGTGAGACCCCCATCTGGAGTCTTATGTCCAGTTCTGGAGTCCCCAACATCAGAAGGACACAGAGCTCCTGGAAGGTGTCCAGAGGAGAGCGACTCCAGTGATCTGAGGGCTGGAGCACCTCGTGTATGAGGACAGGCTGAGCCAGCTGAGGTTGTTCATCCTGGAGAAGAGGAGGCTCCCAGGCGACTCTAGCAGCTTTCCCATCTCTGAAGGGGGCTACAAGAAAGCTGGGGACATGTGTGCATAGTGAGAGGACAAAGGGAAAGGGTTCAAGACTTGAGGAGGGGAGATTGAGGTTGGATGTGAGGAACAAATTCTTTCCTATGTGAGTGGTGAGATGCTGGAACAGGGTGCCCAAGACAGTTCTAGCTGCCCAATCCCTGGCAGTGTTGAAGGCCAGGTTGGCTGGGGCCCTGAGTAACCTGCTGAGTGAAGATGTCCCTGCCTGTGCAGGGGAGTTGGAACTGGATGATCTTTGAGGTCCCTTCCAACCCTGGCCATTCTATGATTCTGTGTTAAAATCAGTTTCTGGGGTTTTTTTAACTTTATTTTGCTTAGGACAGTTTAGAACCAAGTGGAGTTTCAACCTTCACAGAGAGATGAAACAATCCAAGTGTCCAGGCAGTATATTTTTCCTTTAGACCGCTTTCATGAAGAGGTTTTGCAATTTAGAAAGCCTGGACATAAAAGACATTTAGACAGGTATCCCGCTGACTGCCCTTTGGAGGGGCAACCAAGCACAGCCCCATGAGCTGAGCTTTTCCAGCGGTGGAAAAAGCAAACTGCAG
The DNA here is from genome assembly GCA_028565055.1 of Phoeniculus purpureus. Lineage (NCBI taxonomy): Eukaryota > Metazoa > Chordata > Aves > Bucerotiformes > Phoeniculidae > Phoeniculus > Phoeniculus purpureus. Next base: position 23,557,954 of record JAOXOE010000343.1, read on the forward strand.
AGAAACTCTTAGCAGAAAGTAGCTTGTTTTATTTCTAGTTCATATTCTTTTCAGTTCATGAAGGAATATTATGAAGTTCTTAAAAGTATTTGGTTTCAATCTCCCAATCTTCTGTCCACCAGCATTTCTTTCTCTTCTCCATCCTTTCTCAGAAGATGAGGGAGGTTTTGGTGTGTGGTGCTTTGTCAGGCAGAGCAAGTTGAGTACCAAGAAAGTTTTGCTAGACCTTAGGATTTAGAGCCCATTCCAGAAGCTCTCATTGAAGAACAACCACTGAGACATTTTGCAAGAAAGTTTTGAGCCTAAGTGAGACAAAGTTTTTTTATTCCATCACAGTTTTAATTTAAGTAGTATAAAGCTCAAAACTTTCCTGTACACTTGAAATGGAAATAGAGATGTAGGATATGAGAATTTCATATCCTTTTCCTGTGAGCTGAACATCACTTGAGGTGAGACTGCAATCCTGGTCCATTACATTCATGACTGTTAAAAATAGGTTTAGATAAAATAAAATGGGGTTTGGTTCTGTTACATTAATGAGGGTTAAAAATAGTTTTATATAAAATACAGTGGCATTTGGGTGATAAGTTAAAAATGAAATTGCTCAGCTGTATGCTTTTGGTTTTGTCCTAAAAGGGGAATGCACAATTTTGGTTTAATCTGAGGTGATATTCAAGGGGATAAGGTGTCAACTGAAATTTCACTCTCTCTTTTCTCTCCAGGCTCGTTTTTGGGTGCAAGTGATGCGTGATTTACGGAACGGTGTTAAACTTAAGAAAGTTCAAGAGCGTCAGTACAACCCGCTCCCAATAGAGTATCAGCTCACGCCCTATGAAATGCTCATGGATGATATTAGATCCAAGCGCTATACCTTAAGGAAGGTCATGGTAAGTCAAGGGAATCACCAGAGTGTGTCAAATCTGAAATGTTCTTTTCCTTTTTTATCTTCTTCTTCTACTTTTTTCTGAAAACCCCAAACTTACGATTTCGTGTAGATAGAAATGTTCATGGGTTTTATACAGTATCTTAAATTTATTTAGCACATTGAGGGGGAAAGCATGAAGCCAGCAAATGTGTGTTTTTGTTTTCCATGTGGCAGGTGTTTGAAATCCTGAATACTTGAGCTTGTGCTGGCTTTATGAGCACCCTAAGGGTTATATCAATAGATATATATTATATTTTATGGGATCTTCCTTTCCTTCTGTGGAGACTGACCTGTTGGAGAACAGCATAAGAGAAAGGAACTTGGGAGTCCTGGTGGCCAGCAGGATGACCCTGAGCTGGCATCCTGGGGTGGATCAGAAAGGGATTAGTTAGTAGAAAGAGAGAGGTTCTCCGCCCCCTCTACTCTGCCCTTGTGAGACCACATCTGGAATCTTGTGTCCAATTCTGGGCCCTTCAATTCAAGAAGGACACAGAACTGCTTGGGAGAGTCCAGTGCAGAGCCACAAAGATGATGAATGGAGTTAAACATCTCCCTGATGAGGAAAGGTTGAGGGAGCTGCATCTCTTGAGCTTGGAAAAAAGGAGACTGAGGAATGACCTCATTAATGTTGATAAATATGGAAAGAGTGGGTGTCAGGAGGATGGAGACAGGCTCTGCAAAGTGGCATCTAATGTTAGGACAAGGGGCAATGGATGTAAGCTGAGACATAGGAGGTTCCACATCAATATGGGAAGGACCATCTTCCCATTGAGTGTGACAGAGCATTGAACAGGTTGCTCAGGGGGTTTGTAGTCTCCTTTTCTGGAGATGTTTAAAACCTACCTGGACATGTTCCTGTGCAACTGGATCTAGGGGATCCTGCTGTGGCAGGGAGATTTGACTAGTCTTTTGAGGTCCCTTCCAATCCCTAACATTCAGTGAATCTGGTTTACTTTGCATTCAGCTTTAAGATGCTCTTCCTTGTAAGGTAGCAACTGATCTCAACTGCTTCTTACCCCTGGGAGGGAATTTTAAAACCCTTTGTCACTGGCATCTATGTGGTCCATGTCAATATCTATATCTTGCACTTACTTACCTTTGCCTGGTTTTAGTTACAGTGGGAGCATTATTTTAAAATATTCACTGTTCAGATGGGGTTGTTTTCCTGTCACAACCTCACATGACCTTTGTTAGTGAGAGAAATGTGATTCCACCAGAAAAAGTCAGAAATGGGTGTGAAGAGGGCAACAGAAAGCATGTGGATTGTTCATCAGAGATCAGTATAAAAAAGAACAAAGGAGTAAAAATTGGAGCAACTGCACGGGGAACAAATTGTGTTCTGTTACAAACATGAAATACCTTTTATATGAACTGCAAGCACTTTGCTAATCAAGATCTGAATTTAGCCTATCAGATGATGTTTATTTTCTCAGCAGATGTTGCTTAAGTGCCAAATCAGAGGGGTGAAATGCATACCCAGGTAATGGTGTTACCTGCCTTTCACTAACCACTCAGAGGGCTGTACTGAGTGTTCCTACGGCCCACTGCAAAAGAGGAGCAGCTCTCCTCAGGACCTGGAGTACTGTGTGCAGTCAGAATAGTAGTTTTGTTTGGATGGGAACCCCTGAGTCATCTAATTTGGCTTTTGTCAGACCAACCTTCAATTCATCTTCTGATGACCACGCTCTGGAGTCTTCTAAAGAGATTATTGTCTTATACTGGAAGGTCTTTGAGGCACAGCTGCTCCCTGGCTCATCCAGGCTCTCACTGTATACAGAATCCCCACAAGCATCTCATTCTGTCTTGCTGTCTTATCCCCTAAGTAGATTGTCTGGAGAGACTTCTGGGTGTAAACACGAGTTGGGATTAAAGTCAGGTGCAGGTATAGTACCTGTGGTGCCAGCTCTGATGCAGATGATGGCTTGGTCTGACAGCTGCTAATGCATTGGGTTAGAAAAAACACTTCTTATCAGAGACCTTAAGTTCAGTAACTTGGATCCTGCTGCAGGGTCTACTCAAAAAACATGCAAAAAATGCGCTCAAAAAAAAGGATGCACAGTGCTGAGAGTGCAGTATCACATGGCATGTAGAGCCCGAAGGATTCGCTCACCAAAGCATCTCTTAGCAGACCATCACAGATCAAATCTCATTGTCTGTATGCCCACCAAAGAAAACTGTCATGGTTCTTGAGAAGAGGAGAAAAGGACAAGAATTCTACATCTGAATATTAAGGGAACCTTAGAACGGCGGATTAGAGCAGCCTGGCAGAGAGGGTCTCAGCAGTACTGGTTGATAACTGCTTGAACATGAGTCAGCAGGGTGCCCAGGAGGTGATACGAAAGGCCAAGGGCATCCTAGCTTGTATCAGCAATAATGTGGCCAGGAGGACTAGGGATGTAATTCTCCCCCTGTACTGGGCCACTGGGGAGGCCTCCCTTCAAGTACTGGGGGAAGTTCTGGGCCCCTCACTTCAAAGAAGAGATTGAGGGGCTGGAGCAGATCCAGAGGAGCAACAGGGCTGAGGAAGGGACTGGAGGGAAAGGCTGATGAGGAGAGGCTGAGGGAGCTGGGGGTGTTTAGCCTGGAGAAGAAGAGACTCAGGAGGGACCTTCTCCTTCTCTCCAAGTCCCTGAAGGGAGGTTGTAGTCAGGTGGGGGTTAGGCTCTTCTCCCAGGCAACCAGTGCCAGGACAAGAGGGCAGGGCCTGAAGCTGCCAGGGGAGGGTTAGGAAGCCCTTCCTCCCAGAAAGGGTGATCAGAGCCTGGAATGGACTGTCCAGGGTAGTGATGGAGTCCTCATCCCTGGAGGTGTTAAAGGACAGACTGGATGTGGCCTTTAGCGGCCTGGTGTAGCCAATGTGGTGATGTTAGGTCCTAGGCTGGGCTGGATGGTCTTAGAGGTCTCTTCCAGCCTCATTAATTCTGTGTTGCAATTACGGTTTTCTGTCAGCCAAAACTGACAAAGTTTTAACACAATTTTTATTATTCAGTGCCTTTAGACTTGGTAGCTTGTACAAATGTATCTGCCGCTAGTAATAACAAAAAGGTGAGGTACATTTTTAAAGTAAATGAGATGCAACATGAAGTCTTCGGTCTTCTTTTCATTGCTATAATGCTGTGTTGAAAAGAAGAGCTTGATCTGTCCCTGACTGCTCAGTACTCCAAGTAGAATTTAGGAAAAGGACCAATGTGCCTTTTAGGTGCTTTATTTAGGAACTGTTTTCTTGTTTTAGGCTATCCAAAGTGTTAAGTGCCAATTGGAACTGTCTGATCTCACCCTTCTCTGTCATAGAGCAAATAATCCAAATGTTTTGAAGATTCAAAGTGTCAGATTCTGGGCTTTTTGTAAGTGCCTGGTTTCAGAAGTTTTGGTGGCATTGGCACTGCTATTTCAGTACATGTGAGAATAATTTCAAATCTATCATATCTCCATCCTTCTGATGGTCTCTAGGGTTGTTATAGGTACAAGATAATTTCCATCCTGGTGTATTGTAATCCGCCCACCCCCTCCTCTCCAGGATGTGCACCTCTCACTGTATTTCTACAGCAGTGTTAGTTGAGCAGTAAATAGCTCTTATGTTGCTTAGTGCATGGCCATAAGGTACATATATGCCACAGGCACACTCAGCATTTGCATTGTGTAACAGTAAGCTCTTCATAAGTAACAGAGCTCTTGTCTTCCAATTTGAGCTTTTCCCAGATACCTGAGGTGCAGAGGTGCAGCCACGTCACAGGAGGGGAACTGAGAGGTATAGCTTGAAGCTGTTACTGTCAAAATGAGAGTAGGCAGAGAACTCTCCTTTTTCATCTTCTGCCTTCATTATGTGTTTCTGCAGAACCTTAATGAGTTGTCCTAGGTAGAGCAGTGAGCTGTACAGTTCCTAATCAGGGTTTGGAGGAGAAGTACCACTCTTCTACTTAGAATCATAGAATCATTTAGGTTGGAAGAGACCTTGAAGATCCCTGAGTCTAACCATTAACCCAATTGTCCCAACCCACCACTAAACCCTGTCCCTGAGCTCCACATCTCCAGGACTGTGAAACACGTCCAGGCATGGTGAATCAGCCCCCTCCCTGGGCAGCCTGTTCCAAGGCCTGAGGACCATTTCCAGGAAGTTTTTCCTCATGGCCAACCTAAACATTCCCTGGTGCAGCTTGAGGCCATTGCCTCTTGTCTTGTCACTTGTTCCTTCTGAGAAGAGACCAATCCCCACCTCTCTCCAAACTCCTTTCAGGTATCTGTCTACGGTTAACTCAGTGCCTTTTACAGTGAGACAAGTAAATAACTGCGAGATAACTGAACGTCAGTGTAGGATTATGTGATGTATTTTTCATGAAAGTCATGTGCAATGAACTTACTGTTTGGGATCACCGTTTTTACAGGTAAGCTTCAGCCAAAGCTTCCCAAGTACCACTTGCAGGTCTTTTTACGTTTCAAAAACACATTTATATATTAGAATGGGATGGAAGCAGGTTGGGAGCGAAGAGATGGCAATTATTCTCTGCTTTTGCTGTTACATCTCTGCACCTCAGGTTGATTTTTTTGTAACTGGTGTGGTTTCTCCACACTGCCAGTTGTACTGCTTGCTGCTGGACAAAAGCCATTTAGCACACAAGATGAAGGCTTAGAGGAGTTTTACAGTGTTTAGTTGAATACTGTTTTGCAGTTGGGACCAATCTGCTCTATGGAAAAGGAAGGTAATTTTGTTGGTTGGCGTTTTTTTCAGCCCTGTGTGTCTCATGGCTGCATCTGTGTGTAATACAGCTCTAGTTTAGAGTTTAATTGGGAGCCATGAATTTTAATTAATTAAAATGTGTGTCTGATAAACAGAGGGTTTGGTTTAGGAAAGCAATGATCTAGTGTGGACAGAGGATAAAGCTCTTCTACAGTGTCTTTCATGGTAGCATCTTCTTTGGCGCCAAGAATGAGAAGAAGGTAGGATCTATCACCATCTTTCCTGCTCTTGCCTTGTTGGCTGTGGAACATCCAGCCGCCAGCTCTCTGGTGGCTTAAGAAAACCACTTAAGCTGATCCTACATTTCTCCTTTTCTTATCATGTCCGAATGCCAATACTAATCAAACCCTGCTGGCACTAAGTCAGGGCCTAGAGGGCCCCAAGGTGAAAGGTGCAGAGCCATGTTTTATTTATGGCCTATTATCATGTAGAGGCTTGGTCCCCAAGGCTGGAGTGGAGATTATCAGTTTACACCATGGCTGTTCTGATGGTAATAACTCTCAGCTTCAGCTATCAGGTTTGACATCTGATGAACAGCAACCTTCTAATTTCAGGAATAATCCCACAAAGCTCACTGGCATAAAAAAATAGCTCAGTCTGTGAACAGAGGTAGTCAATCATCTCTCTTAAAATAGCATTCTCCTCCTCATCACATGTCAAATCACCAGTTAAGATTAACCTTTTCCATTTTAATTTTCCTGCACTATTTTTAGGGAGGTGCTGCTTATGGCAGAATTTAGCAACTTGGTGTGTTCTATGCCAGGCTGCATGAAATTCTGTTTGAGGAAGCGAAGCGGAGGGTGTGTAGGGGAAGAACAAATGGAGTTTGGAGTACATATCTCCAGGAAGAGGCAATTAAATTCCCCAGTAGGGATTCTACATCTGCTTCCTGATCAGGGAAGGGATGAATCTTCTCTGGGAGGCTGCAGCTGTGACTCAGCCTGGAAACAGGGCAGGTGAAAGATCTGGGACACCTGGTCTAAGAAATGCAGTGTCTTTCTTGATGTGATGAGAAACCTTCCATTGCCTTCTTCTATATCCTGTACATATAGAGAATTGCTGACTCTTTCCTGAGGTGTCTTGAATATAGCTTTATCACAGAATCATCATGGCTGGAAAGGACCTCCAGGGTCATCGAGTCCAACCTTTATCCTATTATCCAACTGCTAGACCGTATCCCTAAGCATTGCATCCACTTGTTCCTTAAACACCTCCAGGGATGGTGATACTACCACCTCTCTGGGCAATCTATTCCAGTACCTAAAGTGAAAGTGTCCAAGTGAGATACCAGAGAGAGAAATACCTGGCCTGTCTCTGGAGAAAACCAACCTACAAGGTAAACAACCCACACTCAGCCCCTCTTCTAGTGAAATCTGTGACTTACAGTGAGGAAACACTGTTTCTGTGCTTCCTGTGCCATGTAGTCCCAGTGATTTACTTTCTAGACATAGGAACTTGGGAAGTCTTTAGAGTGTAGGTGAAGAGGACTATGAAACCATGGCCAGGGCTTCCCTCTCCTGCTGGGATTTACACAGACACCTCTTCATGGCCAGAGCAACAGAGACGGGGCTAATGATTCAAAAGAACAAGGGGAACTCATGTTTTTATGCATTGCCACAGGCAAATAGTTGGTGATTGTCACAGGTCTAATTCTGCTTTCACTACTGCTTGGAAGATTGTGAGGAGATCAAGAAAATAGCAGCCTTAAAGAGCATCCATTTTCCCAGAGGCTAAGAACTGAGAGTTAGGAACTGTCTAAGGGTTGGCAGTGAAACACAATTTAAATAATTCATAAAAATTGTTTTGTCAGCTTTTCCTCCCAGCAAGGTTCGATCTTCATCTGCATTCTGCCATAGACAGGATTGCAGCCTTGACATCCCATTTAATCGTCTCAGAATCCTGCATTAAGGCTGATTAAGGCTGCTGCACTTGTGGTTACACTGCAGCTGCCTGCAAAGCTGAAACCCCTCCATCTACGCTCAGCGTATGGATTGGTACTCAGCTCAGCACTGGTGGGATTTTACATCGGCTGGAGGTGCCAGAGCATGGCAAGCTCTGCCAGGGTGGTTGTGTTTTCAGGTGATCTCATCGTGTGCATGAATATGAATACCAACCACAGAAATATTTCTTTCACTTGCTCCTTTCCAGGTCAATGGCGACATTCCACCTCGATTAAAGAAGAGCGCCCATGAAATAATCCTGGATTTCATCCGCTCGCGACCTCCACTAAATCCCGTATGTAATCCAGCAGCCTTCATTCCTAACAAACACAAGGCTCTGTAAAGCACCTTCATGCCCAGGAAATGTGTCCAATATCATCTTTTCTGACATGGGCTTTCAAAAATACTGCCTTTTCTACAGAGCAGTGTGCAATGTAGTATCTGGCACTACAAATTAATAGCTGCTGTTACCAGCAGCTCTGTATCTCTGGGAAATCACCATCAACTGGGGAGAAGTACAATCCCCTCTCCAGCTGATGTGAGTTTTACAGTATAGTGCGTGTAAAATCATATCACAGCTTTCACATTTTGTTCCAAAAAAGGCATGAAATCTGCTTTTAAGGAAGTCCCAGCTTTATGTAAATGTGATTCCCTTTCTACCCCAGGCCTCAGCAAGAAAACTGAAACCAACCCCACCACGGCCACGCAGCCTTCATGAAAGGATCCTGGAGGAAATCAAGGCTGAAAGGAAGTTACGTCCAGTGTCCCCCGATGAGATAAGGCGGAACAGGCTGGGTAAGCACCTCGCTGGGTTTTACCTGCAGCATCCACAGAAGCAGCAGCAGCATCAGCCGTGTCTGTGCAGATGTCATGGCAAATCAAATTACTCTCATCCCTTCAGAAAAAGAACAAACCTACAGGCTTTGGCAGGACTGTGCAGTCTTTGTGCTAAGTTATATTTAAAAATAAGATACTGCATGCTTCAGCTTGATTCCAGTTTTTAAAGTATTAGATAAACTGAATGGCTCCATTGCTTGTGGCACATGACAGTTGATGTTAGATCTGCTCAGAAATTGCTTCTCCCCAGTGCAGTATTCCTCACATATCAGCAAACATTCTTCACACGTCTGTTTTGAATTACTTTGATTCTCCTTGTATGCTATTGTTACCATCATCAACTTTCATATTTTAGTTTAAAATTGCTTTAATTTTGTTTGCTGAATCTGTTGCTTTCATTTTGTTTGCTTAGTCTATTGCTCCTAATTTTAATTTAAACCTTTGCTTCATTCTCTAAGCTATGGAACAAGCATTTGTGTGTTTTCAGTGGGCAGATTATTCAGACTTGAGCTGCAGTGCATGTTCCTCAACCCACTATCAAATTATACAGATCCTGTGCTTTCCAGTGATCACTAGTTTGCATTAATTCAGTGGTTCTGATTATAAAAGCATCACAAGTACAGTGTTCCATTGTGACTTGCATTTCTTTAAGAGCACAGTATTTGTCTGTATCAGAAGGACTGAGCTGGCCATATGTTTGAAGAGGAAAGGTGGCATCCTGTTGCTGAAAGCATGAAATAATCCACGTACATACTCCCCATCACTGCTCTTTGCAAAATATCTGTGCTTGCCACATGTGCCCAAAGGCACTTGTCCAGATTCAAGTGGGTTGAGACAACCCATTGTCTCCAGAGAAAAACAACTCCATCAGCCTGGCTTTGTTGCATTGAAGTGCTCAGTGCAGTTTGGTGCCTGCTTGGGGGCATTTTTAAAAACAAGGTGTTCTGAATATTTGATCTTATGAAATACAGTTTTATTCATGCGCTAATTTATTCTTGCTGTGTCTGTTAATGTTTTTCATATTTTTCCAAATGTAGGGAGCTTATAAAAACGTGGAAGAATTCCTTACTTTTCTTTCAAACATTCAATTTCAATATTTTAAACTGTCCTCATGTGGGAACTCCCATGTCCTCTCAGGGGCAGCAAGTGTGCTCTAGTATGTCTTTAACATTTCTAACCAATATGAATGGCATCAAACCCATTTAGTGAACATTTTCTAAAAACAACATTGAATTTTGGAGGTTAGGATTTCTGAGCTTAAATAATACCTGTGTTTCACCAATTCTTCATTACTTTTTTTTGTTAAGGAATCAAATCTTTTAGTTTCAGAACTCAGGTAATTCCTCCTGAAATCCAGTGAAATAAAACTTGTGCAAGTTTTATTTCCCAAGTGTTTATTTGCTGCTGGCATAAGAAGAAAAACCAGTGAAAGCTTTGAAGCTAATTTTTTCTTATGTTGAAATACAAAGTCCAAAGTTCCTTTTGGAATAAAATGCCTGTGCACAATTGTGACTGGAGTAAAAATGCTACACATAGATCTGCCCTACAGTTCATATGCCCCAAATGTAATTTAGTGTAACAACATGGAAGGTTTAAGGATTGTGAATCTAAGTAGAAACACCATGTGGGACACTTCCACCATCTGGACAGAAGTATTTGCTGCTATTAAAAAGAAGAAAAACAAGAAATGTGTGAGGAGTGTAAGGTAAAATCATAGAATCATTCAGGTTGGAATGACCCTTGGGATCATTTAGTCCAACCATCAACCCTTCTCTACAAGTTCACCCCTAAACCAGATCCCCCAACACTACATCTAAATGACTTTTAAGTATATCCAGGCATGGAGACTCAACCACCACCCTGGGCAGCCCATTCCAGTGCCTGACCACCCTCCCCATGAAGAATTTCTTCCTGATGTCTACTCTAACCTTACCTTGTTGAAGCTTGAAGCCCTTCCCTCTGCTTCTGTCACTAATTACCTTTGAGAAGAGACCAGCGCCAGCACCTCTACAATGTCCTTTCAGATAGTTGTAGAAAGTGATGAGGTCTTCCCTTAGCCTGCTCTTCCTCAAACGAAACAGTCCCAACTCTCTCAATCTCTCCTCATAAGATTTATTCTTCAGGCCCTTCACCAGTTTTGTTGCCCTGCTCTGCACTCGCTCCAGCACCTCGATGTCTACCTTGTGCTGAGATGCCCAAAGCTGGACCCAGTACTCAAGGTGCGGCGTCACCAGAGCTGAGTACAGGGGGACAATCAACTCCTCACTCCTGCTGGACACAGTTTCTGTATGGACATGTCCCAGAGTGCTTTGTTGTCGCTCAGTTTATAGCAGTAAGGACACAACTACTCCTGATTCTTGTGCTGAGGAGGGCTGTATTCCTGCAGTTCCCCTTCTGTGATAAGGGATGGACCTATGGCATGTGTTTCCTGGCATAATATGTGCAGGTAAGATCTTCCAAACCCTGAGCTCCCACTGAGAAAAGCCAGCCAATGGCTGACCGCTCGCAACATAAAACTCATTTGGAAAGGACAAATGCATCTTAGTGGCTGTTCTCACAAAGGGAGGGAGAGGTTTGAGGACCCAGAGTGAGATTTCAGATGACCTCATATAATAGTCAGTGAGCTATCAAGACAAACACAGCCGGGAGGTACTTGTTCTTTTAATTAAACACGGGGACTGTGGCTCAGGCAAGCTGAGCTAATGGGGAAAACTCTGTTTCATGTACATGCTTTAACAACCTGCAGTTAGGACTCAGCGTTAGGTGATAAACACCCTTCACTTTACAGTTTATTTACCTCTGTGCTAAGCTCAGACAGGGATTTACCTACTGTTTCCATAGATGTTACGTGTGGTTGATGTTGCCTGGTTAATGAACTACAGGGAAAATATCCAACTCTCAAATTTGGCTCTGAATCAGCCACCTACTGCATTCACTATCCATTTCTTCTCAAGGGCGAAATTTGTCCCAGCATAACGCCTCCTAAACATCATTTAACACAGTGGTGTGTGTGGCCAACAGACCCTTCCACACCAGCTTGCATGTTTATCACCTCTAAACAGACAGATGAGCTGGTGTCAGGTTTGATATGTCCTTGGACATTCTTGTCACCAGGCTTGGATCAGTCATTGAAAAGTTTGATTCGGTTAAGGAATAGCTTGAGTGTCTGCTCCCTGATTTACTCTCTTTGATTAGAAATCAGTTTTGATGGCTCTTTTCAGAAATAATGTCCACTAACCACTTCCTTGACCACTAAAGACATCTGACTACTTTCTTTTCTAGGAATAAAATGGCTAGGGAACCACAAAGAAGAGGGTAATATTGTGTGTACATTTGAAGGGTTGAGTCCACCTAAGGTTTTTAAAAACAACAAGCATCAGCACAAATCACAGTTTTTTTCTGTCCTCTTCAAGGAAGCAACTGCTCAAGCTTAGCTTGACTGTCTGTCTTTATTAGTTTAATTATAATCATTGGAGATTATGCTTTAAAAAAAACAAGAAATGTCTTTATTTCAGGTCACTGAAACTTGTGTGAAATGTGGCTGTGTATATGGCTTTTTTTTCAGATCCTTCTCTCTCTTTCCTCTCTCTCTCTTTTCCCCCTTCCTTATCTCTCTTTCATGGCATTTTAATTGAAAATGTTTCCTGATGAAGATACTGGGTTTGGTATTTGATGTATTGAATCTCCTTTTACAGCTACACAGATTGATCTGTAATTGCTGTTTGCAAGTCCCACTTATGCTACTGTGATTTCAGACCTTGAGCTTTACCACAGTAAAGCAACACATTTTGGATTTAGGCAACAAGATCCAAAATGTCTCAAGGGGATTTAATCTTTTGTTTTCGTTACCCCTCTGCTTTTATAACAGCTCAATTGTTTTATTTTTGTTGTTTTTGTTTCCTTTTTTTTTGCAGCAATGCGGCCTCTTAGCATGTCTTACAGTTTTGACTTGTCAGGTAAAAGGTGCCACAATGCCTGATGTGGTTGTTGTGCTTATTTGTTCCATCTGTTTGTTGAATTCCCATTTAAGAAAGAAACTTGAAGGGATTCTTCCAAGATCTGGTCAGTGAAAAGAAACATTACTATTATTTGCTTAGTCACACGTTCATTTCCCTTGACGCAGAAGGATGACTAGGTAGAGGGAACAACTGTATTTCACCTGAAATAGAGCAATGGAATTCTGTTTAAATAAATCAACCAAATTTCCAAACTCTAAACGGGATTCTAGAATATAGGGTCACCTTCAGGTCTTATTTACCTATTTATTAATCTGACCTTCGTGTCACTCACTGCTTGACTAGACCATCTTTTGCAGTACTTTGTTTCTTACGAGGATCCCAAAACCATTTTCAAACTAATGTCTCTTTCTCGATTCACTGAAAAACATCTCTTAATACTAATCTGGAAGAGAACTGTCAGTTCTACGAAGTGTCTCTAAACGCTTTGTGAGTCATCAAATCCAAGGGAGCTAAACCTTTCATATTTACTGGTTAGCAGAATGAGTTGCTTAGGTTTTCTGGTCATAGCTGGTACAGAGGATTCAGTAGCTGATCCTTCATAGCTGATACCAAATGTAAAGTTTGTCCCTGGTGGGCAGTTAGTTAGGATGTGCAGTAACTGTGTGAACACATGCCTATTAGCCAGAGGATAAATTCATTCCTCCCTCATTGAGCAGTGAATTCTGAGGATGCCCAGAGACTGAGGTTGGGAATGTTCTGTACCAGTCCTGCTCATTTATTCACCAGATGACCTGGTTCAACTCATGTAACCTGGGAACAAATACTTTTAATTTTTGCCCAGATTGTTTTTCTGCTCTTTCAGTGATTTGAACCTGCTTATCTACTCAGGTGATCAGAGCTGGCTGAGGGCAGGTGATGAGCATAGGTGGCTGGCAGGAAGGAGCAGGTTTTCCCTGGCAGAAGCAGTGGCAAGCTGTTGCTCCAGCTCCAGCCTTTTCATGAAACCTTAGGGCCATGGTGTATTGTACAGCAGTGACAGCTGTCTGAAACCCAGGGTTTCAGATAACGGCCCAAACAGGCAAACACCAGTTTTCAACAGGTATTGCTACTCTCAGATAGGACAGATGTTCCTGCAACTTTAAGAACATGCCAGTGACCAACAAAAGGGAAATGTCCAGATCTGTCCTTTTGCATGTGTCTGTCTGGCTATCTGCTTCTACTTTTGCCTTCTGTTTCTAAAAATCCTGAGGCATCCTTGTGTGTGTAAATCTAAGCAATATTTTGTAAAAGCTCCCTTCCTAATCCATTGATTCACTACCATGTTTTTGTTCTCAAGAAGTAGCTTCATAGTGATCTACAGTGTATTTGGATTTGCTCTTTGTGACTGACCACTGAAGAACTCTTCCTGATTTCTTTATCCATCTTCCAAGTGTGACTGAGATTGTTTTTTCAAGTCGTGTGGCTCTCAGCAAGTAGCACGATACGGAGTGGCTGGGTGATCTGACAAATTGTCCTCAGAAGTAGATTCAGGATGATAAGAACATTCCAATTAGGTACCTATCAGGCAGCAGATGAGTTAGATAGGTTGGGATGTCAATGGGAAGCAGAAAACTGGTTGGTTTGAATGTTGGTACTTTGTGTGCTTTTCCTTTTTGCTTTACTTTGAAGATGGGGAGCTGCTCTGTGCTTTCATCACTGTTTCTGCATAATTTGCTTTTTCACTGCTTTCATTGCTCAATGGAACTGAAAAACACAAACCAGCTGAAAACCAGCAGTGGTCCTTGCTAAGTGCTAAAGGACAGGTACAGAGTATATTAAGCTCAATGTCTGTGATGGGGTTGATGCAAAACCAATTCTGAGAAGACTTTTGCTGGCACTGAGCCAGTGTAGTTGTATGAGACACTGCCCAGCTCCACACATCTGCCTGCTGTTACCCTGAAGAGAAGAATTGGGACGCTCAGGGCCTCCTTTTACTCTGCTGTTGTCTACTGGTAGAATTAGAGGAGCAAGCGGTAGCCACCTCTAATTGGAGTAATCTGAGAGGAACTCGGACATTGACTAGGAATCAGGGTAGGGGCCATTTTCTCTAAGAGAAAAATAGCTTAAAAGCATCTTATTTTCAATGCAGCTCAAAAAATCAGCGTTCTCACTCTTAACACACATGGTCTTATGTATTTGTAGCTCCTCTGAAGTGCAGAAACAGTTGGTACTTTTTGGGGTTCAGGATTGCAGGGAGAGAAGAAAAAGGAAAAGGTAATATTTAACCCCAGATTCCACTGGGATTATTCCTGTTGTCCTCAACCCTGTGAGGTGATGCGTGTCACAGTTGGCTTGATGTGGTCTCTGCCTCACACCAGTGTCAGGAAGGAACTCTACCAGATCCAGATAGTCTCTAATTTTAGATAATAATAATAAATGTGTTCAGCTAAAGATTGATGTTTTGGTTCTCAGGTTTGACTTCAACATCTGAGTCCACTGACAGGAGCAGCACATCTCTGTTGCTGTTGTTCATTATGTAATATTTCCCAGTATATTCTCATCATCCTAACCAGTACACTTGGATTCATTCTGCAAATCGCTTTTAGCCTTAGTATGAAAATGCTAAGGTTGAGGAGGATGTTTGCTGCACAGAATAAAATTCAGGTTTCTGTTGTCATTATCTGCCCAGGTGAGCTGCTCAGGAGGCCAAGAGCCTGTGGTTGCACTGCTGCTGTGGTTTGCATCTAATCCATGGTCTGCTTAATTCCCTGTTTTATAAGAGGAGTAATCTTACATGGAAATCAAGACCCACGTTGTATTATCCTAGGGTGGGTCTTTCTGTCTTCCCCTTATTAAGGCTGGTCAGGGAAGGCCAGCACAAAGATCAAGTAGTCACATCAAGGCCTTTTCTTCTTTCATTTCCAGTCATAATGATAGTTTAGAAGAAACTCAGATAAAACCAAACATATTCATCTACTTTGCAGGTACCGCTCGTTGTGTTTGCTGCCTGAAATCACAGAGACATAACACTCTCCCAATGGGCCAGACTCTAGTAAACGCTTAAACCCAGGCTGTTACCCACACAAGCCTTTTTTAGCATCATTTGGATGACCTTGAAAAGATTTAGACATTCTGTAAAACAAGAGATTGTGAAGTACTAGCCCTTAAAAACACCTTTGGCTGTTGTGTTGGTGGTGCTGGGGCTGCTTCACTGGACAGGCTGTTGAGGAACCACCCTGTGCAATCAGACAATTCACAGTTTTTCTCTTGCTGGTTTTGGGCAACCCTGAGCTTCTTCAGTCCACTGCTTGCCAGCTAATTGTGAGGCCTCCAGAAGTGGTGCTGGCAGCAGGGAGGTGAGGTAGCTTGGGGTTTGTGTTCCTGCTGCTGCTCTCTGAGATGGTGTAGAGCAGCCATCAGAGCAGGAATCCATTTGATGTGGGGTACACCCATGTTGTACTTTAAGATCTAGAAGGAAAGAAAACCACCCATAACCTATAAGACATGATGCTAGTCAGGACACCCATTAGCAAAGCCTTTGAAGATCGGAGCTAAGGGTTAGAGAGCCTGAGTCTTTGATTGCAGCTCTTTGTAGGGAGGACCTGAAGGGACTAATAACACTGTAGTACACACATTCAGAGGCTTGGAATGTCACCAGCACTCTCGGAGTCCAAATAATGACCTTTTCTTACACTCCCAGTTGAAGATAAGACTTACTTATAAGATAAGAGGATTGCACTGCATCCTCTGTCCTTTCTAGCTCAGTTACCAGCATTTAACAATAACATAATTAATTTGTGGAAAAATGTATTGATTTCACTTACTCCTCTTCTTATTCCTCTTAAAGAGCTGCTTCAGTGACGGTCTTGTAACACAGCCCTCCTGCTGCAGCTGAGGCTTTGTCTAGAGTTTATAGTTTTAATTTACCCAATGCAAGAGCAGCTTTTCTCAATGCAATTTGGGTTGTAGCAGGAATGACCATCTGGTTATACCAGGACAACTGTGTAACTAACTCCTGATGATGTGTGAGCACTTACACTGGTGGTGCTGGGAGTAGCTGAGTTATATAATTTCTCTGTCATAGTCCTCCCAGTAACCCAAGGGACAAGTCATTTGACCTTCTGAGCCTCTTTTCAACAGGTATAAAAATGGGAATAATAACTTGTTGTTACCTTGGCCTTAAAATACCAGGAGGTACTTTGTTATTACAAGACTGGGGAAGGAGCCCTATAATTACATGGGTAGAAAAACACATTTGTAGAAAGACCAGGTACTTAGGCAAACATGCAAACGGCAGATTAAAAGCTTCTCTTCTTTATCCCTCCAACATAATTTTCTTCAGATTGGAAAACTGCACTTTGTGCTTTTACAGGGCTAAAATTGATCTATCAGACCGAACTCTTAAGCTCTCGTAAAATATCAAAGTCTGGGTCATTATCTTAATATCTAAGCTAAGCCAGGCTAAGCACAGCAGACCCGGTGCTTATGTTATCCAAGATGCATCTTCACTCCACGCTGGAATGAAGAAATCCCCAGTAATTTACTCAGTGAGTTACAGCCCTGTAAAATTCATGTACATTAAAGTAGAGCTGGAGCCTCATGTTTCTGCTGTTCCATGAAGATTTGACATTGCAGATGTATTTTTTATACAAATGACTGCACAGCCATTGTGCAAGTTTGGGTGAATTCTAATTACTTCACTCATTTTCCTTCCTTTTCTGTGTACTGAAGAATAAAGAGTCATTCTGCCCTCACAGGCAGGACTAGGTTTACTCCATGCTAACCCCACTGATTTCTGTGTGGAGTTGTCTTCAGATTCCTGGAAACCCCCCTCATCCAGCCGCTCCTGATACTTCTTAAATAGTTCATTGTAGACTACAAGTTGAAGGAAAAGGATTTTGGTGTTTAACTCAGGATTATATTTTAAAGGTTGATTGGTGTTGAGCTGATCACACACTGCTGCTTTCTTCACTGCTTTCATTCTTTCATACTGCTTCTGTAGCACAAGCCATCGCCTGTAGTTCCCTGAGCAATGCACTGCTAAAGGAAAGTACTTGCACACATACAACTGTCACTATGATTTTTTTTCCCTTTCATGAAAATGAGGTCCAAGCGCCAATTGTTCAGTTTCTTTTGCTAGATGTATCTACACCAGAGGCTGGAAGACTACTAGCCGATGCCTCTGTGGTGAATGGTGACCTGGCACCACAAGGAAAGCAGAATGGAGTCACCCAAGTGACGGTGCAACGCAAGAGACTCCTGAAGGCTCCCACGTTGGCTGAACTTGACAGCTCCGATTCAGAGGTAAAAAAATCAGGTCATGACTTCCTTCTCAGTTTGTCAGAATTGAGTCTTAACTACTTCATTTACTGAACTGTTAAGCTGAGAAGTTGCAGATTATCATCTGAATTTTCCATGAGTGCTTTTGTCAGCCCACAGAGCTTCAAAAATACTAGCTCAAACCTCAAAGAAGGAACTTTGCCTTCTGTATCAGTACTGTCAGTTAAGTTTGGCCCTTCCTGGAAGTTAAGATATGTGGGAAGCCCACGCAGGCAGGGTTTATTCACAGAGGCTGATTTTAGTCTAGAGAAGGAAATCTTCCCTGCCTTTCTCTCTGGTAAATGGGGAAGGAGGGATTTCCTGACAGGGCTCTTACAAAGTCATCTAAGCTGAAAGATAGTAGGAGGTTGGAAGAAAGATATGTGGGGAGAAATTTATCTCTTTCTGTATTTTCTTGATGTGTGGAAGGTTGATTCTCTTTGTACTGGGGGTTATCCTATGGGTGCATTGTGTGGGTGCATTTGATGCATCTGTTCTGAAAGCACAGAAGATTTGCATTCTGAAATCTCTATCTCTCAGCAGTCTTTACAATTCAAGCAGAGGCTGGATGGGGTTCTGTTAATATGAATGAGGCAGGAATGTTAAGACCTGTCAGTGAGAGTCAGATCTTGAACTTAACAGCTTCCCAGCCTGTAGCTGGGCGCATCCGGCGCCTAATGCAGCACGATATTTCACAGCCTCAAATGAGCAGAAAGCAGGAAAATTCTGTAAAGAGAAAGCTGTAGTGGTTCTTGGAGGAGAGAAAGATAAGGTGTGTGACTGGGGTTGTCAATTAGTGAAGTTGTATGGAGTAAGCTCTGGGATATACAGCAAAAGATAAATGGAAAATAAATCAGCTCCTTGAGCTGTCACAGAGAGCCAGTGCTGAACTGGTTGGAGTCAACAGAAGTAGCTGGTGAAACAGATAAGCTGTTCATCAGTTGGCTGGTTGGAGTCCAAGAACAGGGCTAGTGTAAATAAATGTGGGTGAAACATTCAAAGCTGATGAAGGGCAGGAGACATGTGATTTCTATCCTGACTTCTTTATATGTAACACACAGAAGAGCCTAAGTGTTATCCTGGCTGCCTGCAAATGGCTTGGCCACCTCATTGCCTGCAATGTCAATAGAGCTTCAGCCATTTAGTGTTACTCACTGGGACTTAAATGTTGATGATGTGATGCCGTAAATTAAAGGCTCCAGGTATCTGCATCGCCCTCTAAATGAGGCTCTCTAAATGAGCTGCAACCCAGCCACTTCCTCTTCCCTCTGCATCCCCTTTGTTCTTCACTCAGTGGTGTTGTGCTGCAGACTATGCCCCAATGCTGTGTCAGCCAGAGCTGAAAGGGAAGGTCAGATACAGTCTTCTGCCCATGAATGTTGTACAAACCATTTCTGCCTTCAGCATTTGTCTTTGTCTGCATCGCCACTAGAATCACAGTTTCAGAGGCGAAGCAGGAGGGGCTGTTTAGAATCATAAAATCATTTAGGATGGAAAAGACCTAAAGAGTAAATATTTTATGCTAAAGGTTCAGATCTGTGCTAGAATTTGCCACTACTTGGACCAGGTAATGATTTCCTTACAATGTTCTTCAAGCCTTGTAAGGAGAAAAATTGAGGAAATACTGATAACCTGATACTACTTCTTGTTTGGAAGCACCTTCAGGAGCTATAAAAGAGGAGTTAAGAGTGAAAAATCTCACAGTTCAACTTGCATTCTAACCGCAGTGTCAGTTTCTTCAGAAACTGTTTGTTAAGAACTCTTAAAGAATTTCCAGGGCTTGAGTTTGCCTCGAGAAAACATTGTGCACCATTTTGTTGAGCAGTTTTTCAGAGGGCAAGGGAAACCTTGTGTTTAACCCTAAAATCCTGACGCCATTTTGGGTCTTTGGCAGGACCATTCTATCTGCAGACTTAACAGTCGGAACATTTTCACCTCAAATGGGATGATGTATCTCAACTCTGTAGCTGAGACACTTGTTCCTGGCATGTTCTAAGGACATTAACAGTGATAGGATTGACAGGCTTCAGTTTTATAGTTTCCAGTGATTAAATATCTAAAGGACAGCTGAGGTTTGAGGCACTTCAGAATGTGCTGTGGTGCGTCCTTGTTATACCTTAGCTTTTAGTGTTTTCATAGAATCATAGAATCATTAGGGATTGGAAGGGACCCCGAAACATCATTTAGTCCAATCCCCCTGCCACAGCAGGATCACTTCACTGGAGAAGTTATACAATCAGAATCACTCTGGGTTGGAAGGG
>JAOXOE010000343.1:23578397-23592335 GCA_028565055.1 Phoeniculus purpureus
GGATGGGGCCCCAACCACCTCCCTGGGCAACCCATTCCAGGCTCTCACCACTCTCATGGTGAAGAACTTCCTCCTCATATCCAATCTAAATCTACACATCTCCAGCTTTGTTCCATTCCCCCTAGTCCTTAGAATCTAGTTGCATATTTACGATCCCACTCCAGATTAAACAGAAGCTGAACAGTGCTGTTTCCCGTGACTGGTCTCAGAGTATCCAGGCAGAAACCGGCTCATTTTAGATGGAAAAATGCTGGGCTCTGCTGTTGAGAAGGAGCCCATATGAGAAAGTAGCAATGGAGGCACCAACTCTACAAGCTGTTGTCCATTTTCTCAGCTCTTGTAGACCAAGTGACTGTGCAGTGTTCTGCAGGACCCCACTCAGTAGCAAGAGGCTTTTTCAGCTGCCTGGAAAAAAAAAGTCCACTATAGGATTCAATTTTCTGAATCTGAGAGTCTCATTCGTGGGATGGAACGGGGCAATGTGGTGTTCCCTCAGATGCCCTACTGACCCAAAAGATTGGCTGATGTCTTTTTTTTCTCTCCTTTTAGCTTGGAAATGGTGTCCTGCACTCTTCAGCACCTTCTTGCAGTGTCCTGGGTGGAATATTGTTCAGTGTGAACATGCGATGTTGTAAACAGCCCTGTCACTTGTGTTAGCCTTCCACTAGAGCAGAGGAAATTGGGGAAACATCTTTCTTAGGGGAAATGTAGGAAAAACTAAGCAACCCAACTGGTGGATTAGTTTGTTTAGGTTTGGTTTTTTTACAGGGAGAAGTTATCTATAGATTTTATGAGTTTACAATTAAGTTTTGAAACTTAACTGGGCCAGAAGAGGAGGGTGTCACTGCTTTGGGGAGTGGCTGCAGGCTGCTGATGACACCCTCACGGACAGTGAGCATGGGGCAGAGCTTGGGTCAGGAGCATTTGGTCTTGGGTAATGCAACAGCCCGAGGATGGACTTGAGGAGCAGCATGCAGGGGATAAGAGACACAGGCACAATAAATTAAGTTTTTTAAACTTTATCTATTTTTATTGGTGCATTTTAGTTATATTATGTTGTTCTGGAGGCTTTATTTTGTCTGTCTCTGTCTGTCCCTGTATGTCCCTGAAACTGCCAAGCCAGAACAGATCACCCTAATACCAATGGTGCTTTGGTGCCAACTTGTGACACCTTTTGAGGACAAGCACATATTTTCCTTCCTTGCTTCACCTCTGCGCTTCTGGGCCAGTGAGATGTGAAACTGGCTCTGGATCCATGTGGAGAGAGAGAGATTTGGAAAGCAGCAGCTCTGGCTGGGCCACAGGACTGGAGTCCCATGAGAAGAAGCAGCAAGAAACCCTGGGGACATGGAGCCAAGGGAAGAGCAGAGCTCACTCCTACTACCAGCTTGCACTAGGCAAGAGAGATTGAGAGAGCCAGGGCACGAGGAGTGCTCTGGAAGAGCAAGCAAGGGCAGCCAGCCAGAACCGAGCCACAGGGGCCCGGAGAAACCCTGACCAGGAGCTCTGCTCAATGCTACAGAGGAAAAGATGCCACCCCAAGGGGCCAGTCAAGGGCCTTCACCTATGGGATGAGGCAGCTTCCTCTCCCTAGATGTGAGGCACAAGGGCCACCTTCATGGAGCACCAACAGTGGGCATCTGGCCCAGATGACCCAAAGTAGGCCTGGCCAAGGGCCATGCTCAGTGCTGCAGAGGCAGGCAGAAACCCCCTAGAGATGCTGACTAGTTCCTAGGCCTCCCAGGGGAGTAACATACCCTTCCTCCCTGCAGCTGCAGGGCACGAGAGGCCTCTTTGTGGTGCAGGAGCAGCAGGCAGTGACCCCAGCCCCAAGGCAACAGAGGAACCCTCACAAGGGGCCATGCTCAGTGCTCAGAGGAAGGTGAAAAACCCCCGGGGACCAGTGTGGCAAATCTGCTCTGGGGGAAAAAATTCCTTCCTGACCCCAGCACTGGCGATCAGCTGCTTTCTGAGCAGATGAGCAAGACCGGCTTCCTCGTTCCACGGCTGGTCACGGCCTCCCAGGGGATTCCCAATCTCTGTTCTCCCTCATCCTACAGCCGTCTTGGTCAGAGACTTCGCAGAGCAACCCAGTGCTCCTGGCTTGATCAACCCCAAGGTGGAGGCAAGAGCCCTTCCTGGACCTAGTAGGGCACCTGTGGGTGCTCCAAAGCACTGTGACCCCCGTAACAACTTCTCTGCATCCCACTTCTTACAGCTGCTGCCCCTGGTTCTGCAGGAGATGAGGATGGTGAGCTCTGCAGGCTCCTCAAGATGAACTTCTTGGAGTCTTGACACTGCTCTTCAGCTGAAAAACCCTGAGAGTGTCAGACTTTGATGCTTCTTCTCATCTTTAGCGACCTTGTCCAGCCTCTGCTCATTCTTTCGCAGCCCCCACCAAGCAATTATTACCCTGGGCTCTTGGAGCACTTGCTCTGGGATGTGTTTGGGCTGCCCTTGGGCCAGCTATGGCAGGGCATTGAGACTGCTGTGTTGTCAGGTGCTGCCTCTGTGACATGGGGTGACACAGTGCACCCTGTGCACAGCCTTTCCCACTACAGCCCCTTCCACTGCCCCTACAATCACAGAATCATAGAATGGGAGCAGTTGTAAGGGACCCCTGGAGATCATCTAGTCCAACCCCTCTGACACAGCTGGATGTCCTAGAACAGATCCCACAGCAACATGTCCAGACAGGCTTTGATTGCTCCAGCAGAGGAGACTCTACAACCTCTCTTGGCAGCGTGTTCCACAGCTTTGTTACCCTCACCATGACAAAGTTTCTCTTGATGTTTGAACTGATTCTCCTATGTTCCAGTTTGTGCCCAGTTTCTCTTGTCCTGTTGCTGGGCACCACCAAGAGTCCAGTGCCGTCCTTTGGACACTTGCCCTTTAGTATTTCTAAGTATTGGTGGTACTCCCCTCCTGCCCAGGATAAACAGACCCAGCATTCTCAGCCTCCTCTACCTCCTTCAGAGGAGGCCATTGGGGTGCTGGCCCCGAGGCAGTCCCTGTGCCCAGGAGGCCCAGGGGACTATCACTGCCCTTGGTGGCCATGCCCTGGGCACAGCTGTTGGGTGTTCCTGGCCCCTCCACTGCCGCCTCACTTCCAAGGACAAAGCTGGTGCTGTTTGTTTTCTCTCACACCTTGGCAGAACCCTGTCCTCAGCCCATAGGAGCCTCACATTGGTCTCTTCTTCCAAGGAACAAGGGACAGAACAAGAGGAAATGGCCTCAGGTTGCACTAAGGGAAGTTTAGTTTGGCCATGAGGAAAAACTTCTTCCTAGAAAGGGTCCTCAGGCTTTGGAACCAGCTGCCCAGGGAGGAGGTTGAATTGCCTGGATGTGTTTCACAGTGGTGGAGATCTGGAGCTCAGGGACAGTATTTAGCAGTGGCCTTAGGACAATTGGGGTAATGGTTGGACTCAGTGATGTTAAAGATCTTTTCCAATCTAAATGATTTTGTGACTCGGTAAAGCAGAGATATACCAGGCTCACAGAGCCAGCTCTGTAGCTAAACTCTTCTGGTTTCTGGAAGTAGAACAGCTGATGTATTGTAGCCAGATGTACTGTTCGGTCTTCCCTTCAAGCTTCCCATCACAGCTGTTCTGTGGGTCACACTGGCTGTGTTCAGCTGCACGTACTGCTTTGGGTTCTGGGCTGGTTGAGTGCCTTTGCAGAACCCCTTGTCCCAGCATAAAGGTGTGAGCAGCACATAGCAATGTCCTCCCATACCACACACCCTTGGACTGAGCATGAAGTGCAGGTCACCTGCTGGCAACTTGGCCAGGCCTCTGTCCTGTGATGCCTGGTGCTCACTGCCAGCTGTTCTTGCCAAAGGCCACAGTCCTTCCGCCAGTGTAGCTTTCCTTGCACATGATTCACTTAACTTGGTAATTCTGTGACACAGAAGTTCAGCCACTTGCTAGATTTTAGAGCAGGTTGCTGTTTGATCTGTAAATCTCGACAACTTAAATGTCTCCCTAGTTAAAAGCATTTACATTAGAGCTGATCAGTCTTAAGGCTGCATCCTTTAGCTCTGTTCCTCTGGGAGGCTCCTGTGATGATCCCAATCTTGCTGGTATCTGGTGGCTGAAGGCAGAGGGTTTAGGTGAAGGAAGAGGATTTAATCTTTTGGGTTGCATAAGGCTTTAGATAGCTGAAAGCTGTTAATCAAAGGCCATTTCACTTTAATTCATCTTGCAGAAACTGCTCTTGGCTGTTGTGATGAACTGTGTTACATAATGAATGAGTTTTTCTTAAATACAGAAGAAAGGAAAAAGGCACCAGGATTAGGGACTCAAGTACAGCAGAGATCAGATTAATTTCCCTTTACCTGAGTCACTCGTGTGAGTGGCTCTCATTCCTCTGGAGATCAGATAAATCCAAATGCTGCTTCCTTGTTAGGAGATGCAGAGTTGAGTTAATGGATCTGCTGTGACTGCAAATCCTTCAACATCCTTCACTACAATGAGGAAAATTAACAGTTTACAGTGAATTCATGCACTTCTCTTCTGCTCTCGTTATTTTATGTGATAGATACCCTGAATTCCACTTTATTCTGGTTCCTAAAAAAACAGAGTATTGACAATTCCATTTACTCAGTGCTGTGTGGAGTCAATGTTTTTCTCAGGACGACTTCTAGGGTTTTAAGTGGTTGAATGCTGAAATGAACTTTTGGTACCTCATGGTTTCTATGTGCTGAGACACAGTAAGAGAAATTAAAACCATCTCTGAGGAATTGTGTTTGTGTTCTTCTCCCCACACAGGAGGAATCAGTGCACAAATCAGCAAGTAGCAGCAGCATCTCCCCTTCACAAGCAGAAGACCCCACTCAAGAAGACACCAGCAGCAGAAAGAGTGAGTTTTGATGAGAGAGCCTGGTGGTTGCTTTTTGTTTCCTTCTCTTCTATGAACTTTGTTTGAAACTTCTCCAGAAGGCTGAAGCTGAGTTTTGGAAATAAATCCCTAGAGCTGAACTCAAGAACTTGATGAATAGGTTAGACCTAGTGAATAGGTCAGTGGAGGCATCAACTCTCTGTGTTGGTATCACTGTGTGACAGAAGGTTCCATGCATGAAGTTGTGGAACTGTAGAGGAATTACAGGAGAATGAGGAGCAGTTTAGCTTTGCTTGTCTTGTAAAAGACTGCTGCTGCAGAAACCTGTCCTAACCTAAGAACCATTCAAGTGTTTGCTGCACCGCTTTTACCATTGTAGTGAGTGTAGATGCTTGAAGGACGTGGAGCAATCACCAGTGTTTATCATCAGTGCTTACTGGGAAGAGGGGAGGATCTATCTTTCCTGTGTAACAATATGGTTGGTTTGTCTCAAAGTGTTTCAGTTTCACTGGAAGGGTTTGGTGATGAAACACCTAACCTGTGCAAGTGTTCTGTGTGCATGATGGAGAAATAAAGAAGGCAATACCCTGAAACAACAGCTTTACCTATAGTGCTGACTGGAGAGCAGCTTGACTGGGTTTGCAAGTTCTAGAACTATTCCTTTTCTCTCAGTCTGGAAAAGGCGATGAGTATGATACCTGTTGTATCAGATACACTGAGTAGGGATGTGTAATTTCAGCCACCAGTAGTGGGAATTGTAGCAAACTGGTGGCTGGTTTAAGCACTGAGTAATGTTACCCAGCAGTCTGTCTTACAAGGACTGACTTTTTATATTGGTTAAATCTTCAGCTCCTCCAAAGTTCTTGCCCATATCATCTACGCCACAGCCAGAGAGACGGCAGCCACCTCAGAGACGACACTCCATTGAAAAGGAAACGCCAACCAATGTGAGACAGTTCCTACCACCTTCAAAACAGAGCTCCAGATCACTTGTAAGTGGAGTGGGTTGTAGGAGAGACAAAAAAAGGCATGCTAACAATATAATGAAAATCAAAACTTGGCTGCAGTGTGATTAGAACGTGACTTGCAGACAACTCCTCAATTCAGAAACAGCCCTGGGCTGCCAAAGACATTGAAAAATCAAGATTTTGAACTTTGTGTGTCTACTGTATCTGCCCAAAATCCCAGGTACAGGTGCCTCAGAAAACGTTTGCACTTTGATTAGGACTCTGAGTAAAGCCCCGTGTCTCCATCTTATTACCAAAACAGATGAACTTCACTTTACCGATGTTTGCATTTGAATAGAGACAATTTCAAAGCTGTGGACCTATCTGTGGGTAGTTTTTGAGTTGTTGGAAGTATTTTAGTTAATAGCTGAAGGAACAAAATGGTTTCTTCCCATATTAAGAAGTCATGCAATAATGTTTGTACCTATGAAAGCTCCTTCGGTAATCCAAGTCAAGGTTTGTCTGTGTCACTCTGTTGAAGTCACTGAGGCAAACCCCCTGCATTATTGCTTTAAAAGAAAGCACTGTGGGTTTGATCAATTAGCTTTAATTGAGAGCTGTTTTCCAACCGAGTAGAAACAGCAAAGGGTAGGAAATCCTGCTTGGTTTATGCTGCCATATTGATTAGTGCTTTGTAATTTCATGCAGGATATGTTCCTGGTCTCTTTTCCTACCAGCAGGGTTTTGAAGTATTACCCATGAGGTGCTGGTGACTAGAGAAATTGATAAGCACATCCTGGGGTTGAAAGGAAGGGAGTATTCACTCACGCCGTCTTTCAGTGCAGTGGTATCAATGGGTTCAGAGAGTCTCCTTGGCCCAAGACTCCTTTCCCGAGGATCTGCCAGATTTTATCATGTCCTTTCACCTAGAATGCAGATTCTCATTCCAGGTGAAGGCCAGGTTGATAAACTCAAAACACAAGTAGATTTCTTCTGCCAGAGTGGACATGGAGCAGAATGTGTTGCACTAGTACCAAGCTTGAGAGTTCCTTCAGCATGGGTTTGAAGACAGATAAAACGATGTTGGTGTCATTGCTTGCTACTCTCACTTTGTGTGGAAGCACCAGCTTCGTTTCTGGTAGACCCAGAGTCATTCACACACATATATCTAGATATGCTACATCCTAACATCAATCTCATATGTAATTGAGGGGTTGCACATCTTTAACATCTTATATATGAGGCTGTTAATAGGTCATCTGAGTTCTTAGTAGGATCTTTTTGACCCACATGCATATTTTCCCTGTCAGCCTGTTCCCTGACATACACCTAGAGAAATACCTCCAAAGCAAGGCCATTGCAGAAAAGCTAATGCCATTATTCCACTCCCCCTTAAAATACGAAAGGAAAAGGGAGAAAAGTGAAACAGAGACATGAGCTGAGTCCAGCTAATGTGGGAACACATGGGAAAGGTTTTACTGGTTTCTTTTGCACTTGAGGGTTTTTGAGTTGAGATTTTTTTTTAATAATCATTTTTAGGTAACTGTCACTGAGCCTGGTTTGGCCTATGAAGCAAATCAGTAGTGAAGGAAAGTCAGTAGTGAAATGATGAGCCATTAATAAGAACTTACTTTGATGCCTGGTGAGCTAATTCCTCGGCAATGGTGCCCTCTAGAGTGTGACAGGGCAATTTCCACAATACTTGTGAGTTTAAACTTGGTAGATGATTTCTGATCCACTGGCACCAGCCCAGTTCCACACTTCCCCTTACCGCAAGCCTTCCCTTCCCCATAGGGACAGCAGCCACGGAATGTTGGCCGTTCCTGGAGCACATGCTTCTCAATAAGTGCAGAATATTACTTACTTTTTTTTTTACTTTGATTTCACACTTCTTCATCCCTTCCTCCAGGATTGATGGAGTCTCATTTCTTATCACCTGCTCCCGTGACCGCAGTTTCTCTCCAAGGTGAAGGAGACCTCGTCAGTAAATAGCCCTCAATGCCAGTGAAACAGGCAGGATTAGCAAGGAACTGCTCTGTCTCGCATACTAATGATGGTTTTGTGGACTGGCACCTCGTCATGCAGAGGGAGTTAGACCTATAGTAGGTGGGGAGGGGAACCAGCCTCGGACAGATGTAGCCCTTTTAGATATGTCACTTACTAGCAGGGATGTTCAGGGGGTCGTCAGCCTCCCTCACTGCAGTGAGCCGGTGAGATGGAACCAGTGTCCTGAGATGTACATATGAATGCCTTTGGAGTCTGCTTGCTTTTTTATTATTATTATCAGTTTATTATTACTACTATTATTATTTTTCATGACCCGGAGGACCAAAGCTAATGGTTTCATTCATACATAGCATTCGCTTCTCTGCTTCCTATCTATCGTTCAGGTTCCTAGGATAACCAGTTTATTTCCAAGGATGACTTTCAGACCACTTTTTTCAACTATGCAAACAGCTTCTCTGCTCAGCTCTCATCCCGTTGAAGCAGCCATGTGTGGGGTGGCAGGGGCTATGTACTATCTCTGTGAGAGAGCTTTTGCCAGCAGGTGGAAACCCGCAAAGGTTTGCCTCTTTTTTGCTGGCTTTGGAAATCACCTTCACCAGCATGTTCCCTCCTAGAGGAGCACTTCCTAAGCTGCAGCAAGAATTAAAGCTCAGGCTGGGGCATGGCACCTTGATTGACTTTTGTTTCAATGTGTGTAGGATATTTGTGTGTCTTCAATCACCTCACGGGGAAAAGAAATCAGTTCTGAAAGGACAGCAAACTAAAAATGCAACATCACAAGGTTATCAATGGGACAGACCTTAATGAAGATCCTGCAGCAAAAATCCAGCCAAACTATCCTAATCCTTGGACTATGTTGAAAAGAATAAGGTTTTATGTTCCTAACAGATACATTGTGTAGAGTGGAAGGGCTTTGCAATCTGCTTTACTTCAAAACATACATATGGTTTTGGTCCTCAGCACCTAGAACTTGCAGAATGGCTAACAGCCATAGACCAGGGAAAGCAAATCCACTTGGAGAAGAGAAACCACATCATTTATCCCTATGGAAAGGCGAACCTGAATAATCTAATTTTCCCCTTCTTTTTCTTATCCCAGCCAATAAGTAAAGAGAGAAAGTTTCTGCAGGAGTTTGTAGTTGAGATACCCAGCTGGCCTCTTTAACACTTCGAGTCTGCAAAAGCAATGAGACTTTAGAGCACCAGACTAATTGTGAACTGCAGACTGTAGAGGCCAGTCCAGCGCTTGTTCCCACTGCAGTGAACTGGAGCAGCTCATTAGGGTGTCTAGTAATGTCTTTTAATGAAAAGGTTTGCAAGGAATATATTAGTGTAAAAATGAGTTCATCATGAGGAGCTATTATGTGTGTGTACGCTGAGAACAACCTACAGAGCGCTCAATTTCACATTCAGGATGTGTAATCCTTACTCCCTGCTTTCCCTGAGTCAAACGAAGTGACACATACACACACTAAGCTGTCCTGGTGTGTGTAAAGCTGCTGCACAGTCTCAGTGTTACAACAGTTTTCTTGTGAGGATCTTGGGAACTTTCAAGTTCAAAACACTATTTTTAAGTCAGATTTTTTTCCCTTTAAAATAAGGACTTGTCTTAATATTGCAATGAGCATCAAGTGCAGGTCCAGAAAACAGAGCATTCAAGCCATGTTTTGTCTTTAGTCCATTCTGCTGTTTGTAGGTGTTTCAGAGAGGCAGCTCTGAGTGAGAGAGCTCCAGCTAGTGTGGAAGTTTGAGTAATAACCCCCAAAGTGTCATCATTTAATGCTGTTTAGTCAGTGCATAGCATCATCTTAATTAATATCAATGCATTAGAGGTAGTGGAGAAACAGGTGGCTTTTCCTGTGTACTTATTTCTGTGCCAAAAAGGGGCAAAACCCCCCCATCAAGCCGTTTTCTGAAATCAGCATCATATTTGTCTTTCATTTAATGTTGCATTAACATTTTGTTGTCCTTGTGTAACCTCTGGAATTAAAACATTAGCATTTAAACATGTGAACATTTTCTATGTTTCCCCTGTTGCCTGTTAGCCCTTTTTATTTGCTTTAGTGATAACTGTTTTCAATCAGTACGACCACAGGGCCACCCTATCCCCCTAGTACCTGCTCTACCCATAGCAGATCTGCAGACTTTCTTCAAAGGAGCCAATACTCCCCGACGGCATCGCTCTGTAAATTAAAGGAATGGGCATTCATGAGGGGGAAGGAAGAGCTTCACGTAAGAAATATGTTTTTAAAGGCTATAAATCCCTGATTGATCACACTCAGTCAGGCTCATCCACCTTGGGCAGTGTCTCTCATGATGCAGAATCGAGGGGTTTTGCTGGCTTTGTGCTCACCACGCTTTCCCACCCTCTTCCTCTCCTTCTCACCCTGGCCTTCAGCCATGCCCTCTCCATAGCGAGCCAGTTGCTATAAGAGCCCAGAGAGCTGCCCCTTAGCTGTGCAGATGCTTGTAAGGAACAGAATTTACTTTAGTTTGTCCATTTTACACCTCAGAGCAAATTGCAGTTGCGTTTGACCTAGTTTGTTCCTTCCCCAAAACTAGTGGTTCTGAACCCCAGGAGTTTAGCTGGCAAATCTAACAAAGTTAACTCAGTTCTAGTCTTTTGTGGGGTACCTTAAACAGAGTGAAGTTTCTTTGTGTTCCTTTTCTAGATAGGTAAGCCAACAGCTTTTCAAACATGTGGTGGTTCCTAAATGCTAATGTTTGCCAGGTCTGCAACGTAGAAAAGATTCTTCTTCTTAATCCAACGGAAAGACAGAACAGACCTCTGAGTCTATGGAACTGGAGACATTTCACTGCTAATCCAATCCATCGCTGCAATTTATAAACAAGTTCTCCGAACTGTCACCCACAGCTTTTGTACTTGCAGAAAAAATTCCCTTTATTTATTCCGAGAGTGTCACGCATCATTGTTGCTCCCGAACAGTCGCCTCTCCAGGCCCACTGAAAAGGTTTCCCCAAGCAGAAAGCGATGGGGGTTCCCACAGAGGTTCCTGTCTTTCTGTTGGAAATGTATAATCAACTGCAGGGATGGATTACAAATTGGGTTGGTGCTTTTTATTCTCTGGTACCAAAGTTAGGAGTTCTCTGCTCAGTCATCTCCTAAAGTGCTGTCATATGGAACAGATGCAAAATTTAGTGAGTGGGAAGTTTTGCTGTTACGTCTCTGAGTCCCTACCATTGATAATGCAACACTGGGCAACCAGTTCTCCCACTTTATCTTTGAAGATTATTCTGCGGTGCTCAAATTGCTGCACTTGCTTTCCTGGGGCTGGAAGGAGAACCCTTTTGCCTGAACTAACGTGACTTTCTGCAGGCCTGGTGGGATTCTCATCATGTGAGCACCAAGATGTGGTACCACTGAATAAAAATTTCTGCTAGAGTGGGCTACTAACAACTTTCCTTGGCCACTCTGGGCATCACAGCGTCATAGAAGTTGCATGTTTTTAAATTTTAATGTAAAGCCATCAGCCCAAATGCCTTTTCCCTTTCAAATTACAAACCAAACAGTGATTGGTTTGAAACAAATCTTCTTGATAAAAGACAATCAGAGAGAAAGGTCAAGTGGTTTGAGGAGACAAACTGAAGGAAAGTGTCACTGCTGTGAGGGCTGAACATCAGACCCTTCAGATCACACGCATTCTCCCACGATTTGGAACTCTTGTGATGCCCATGAAAGAGCCAGTGCTATTCCAGTGTGAAGGGAGAAAACCTCTGTTTCTGGAGACACTAACCAGGTGGCTGGTTGTCTAGGCTGAAGTCTGGAAGAACTTGCCTTTGAAATAATACCATTTTTTTGGCTTCCAGGAGGAGTTCTGCTACCCGGTGGAGTGTCTGGCTCTGACGGTGGAGGAGGTCATGCACATTCGTCAGGTACTGGTGAAGGCAGAGCTGGAGAAGTACCAGCAGTATAAAGATGTCTACACTGCGCTCAAGAAAGGAAAGGTAGGGCTGAGTCTGTAGAGGCACGAAAACTGATTGAGGGAACCCATCACACAAGAGAGTATCAGTAGATGAGTGTTTTGAATCTCAAAGACTAAAGGGATTTCTGTCCCCAGGTCTTCTGCTCTGTTGTTTAACATTTCTATTTCAGAAAAAAGAGTTACCCACAGCAGTAGGAAACTACTACTTTCTGTAACTGCAGATTCGGACTGTATTTCCCAAAGGAAACAGAGTCCTTTTCACCTACTTGCGCTTCCTGACCACTTCCAGGCGGTATATTTTACCTACAGACCTGCCTGTGTCTTGTATGCAGATTTCATTTAAAGATTTAATACATTTAAGGTGAACGAATAAGAATCCTCAAATGTCATTCACTAGGTTCAGCTGGTGCGTCTTGTCCTGATATATAAAGCTGAAAAATTAACTTCTATCAAATCCCAAAGGTTTTGTTCCAGTACAGTTGCTGTAGTAGCTCTCTCCTGTGCCTCCTCTAATTTTTGAGCCTGTAGAATCATAAGAAAATCACTATTTGTTACACAGGCAAAAACTTTGTGTCCCAGCACCTGATCCAGACGATTCCCAAACATTTCAAGTCCAAATGTGTTTACTGCTGAGGTTACCCCTTTGGTTCTCCTGTTGGGCAGTTGTAACAGTTACTCTGTTTTCTTTCAGCTCTGCTTTTGCTGTCGAACTAGAAGATTTTCTTTCTTTACCTGGTCTTACACCTGTCAGTTCTGTAAAAGGTAAGTAGTTAATATCTGTTAATAAAAGAGAATAGTTTTGGAGGGGAAAACCCTCAGATGTTTCTCCCACTGATTGGTTTTTATTTCTGTTTTATTCCTTTAACAGTCAGTGTTAAAGAAAAACAATTATGCAAAACCAGTTCCTTCCCAAGTGACAGAATTTTGCTTCCTTGGTCTGAAATTCTTGGCTAAAAATGAGAGAAACACTGGAATGTACTCTCCAGTTAACAGTTCCATAATCTCTGTTGCTGGGGAAAAGCATTTCAAAGCAATTTAACATTTGGATTATTGGTGAGGGGAGAAGGGAAGAGGAAGTGTTGTCAGGTAACATGAAAAAAATATGAAGTTGAGCAGTGAGACAGTAAGCCTGGAAATCTATGGAGACACTGACTTACTATCTCACTTAGCAGAGGAGGGTTCTCTGGAGAAAAATCAGCTTTTTCTGCTTTTTACAATTAGCTGTAGTTCTTGTTCAGCATTTCTCCTTGCTTTTGGATTTTTGTTCTGATTGAAGCTACTACACTGAAGAAGCTTTAAAGAGAAAAATGTTTGTTTAAAGGGAGGATTCTAACTCCTGAAAACTCTTATCCCTTATTCTTGATGTAATGTCATTTTTCCCAGTGAAGTGACTCGTGCTCTTGCTTTCTTACACAGGCCTGTGTGCTCACAGTGTTGCAAAAAAGTAAGTAGACTTAGGGTTAGACCCTTCCTAAACACCTCTAGTCTTGGTGATGATGCTGCACGTTCCTTCCACTGTTGCCCACAGATGCGGTTGCCATCAAAGCCATACTCGACCCTCCCCATCTTCTCCCTGGGACCTTCCACCTTGCAGAGAGGAGAAAGCTTTATGAGACCGGAGAAACCCTCTACCAGTCACCACCATTCACTGCGGAGCATGTCTAGGTGAGAAGCGGTCCTGCTATCACAAACACTTCCCAGTGCTTCCTCCAGAGTTACCAGTCACTAATAAGATTATGTCAACCTGTTAAGTCACAACAATTCCCTGCAGCGCTACAGGCTGGGGGCAGTGTGGCTGGAAAACAGTTTAGCAGAAAGGGACCTGGGGATTCTAACTGACAGGCAGCTGAATATGAGCCAGCAAGGTACCCAGGTGCCCAAGGTGGCCAATGGCATCCTGGCCTGGATTAGAAACTGTGAGTCCAGTAGGAGTAGAGAGGTGATTGTGGCCCTGTACTCAGCACTGGTGAGGCCGAACCTTGAGTACTGTGCCGTTTTGGGCACCTCAGTATAAGGGAGACATCGAGGTTACACAGGGTCTGCAGGAAACGGATGGAACTCATCTGTCTCAGAGGGAAAAGAATCCTTGCATATGAGCTGGTTGGGCTCATTGATAGGGCTTTACACTAGGTCCGAAGGGGGAAGGGGATAAAAATGAACCTGCCAAAGTTGACCAAAAAGGTGGCAGGCCATTACTGGGCA
>JAOXOE010000343.1:23592435-23620195 GCA_028565055.1 Phoeniculus purpureus
GGAACCTTCTATGTTCCATCTTACAACCATTGCCCCTCGTCCTATCACTACATGACACTGAGAACAGCCCAGTTCCATCCTCCCAACACCCAACAATCAATTGGTCATTGCACACAGCTATCTCAGAACGACTCGAGTGCATTATGATCCACAGTCTTCCCTGATATAACCACATGTGGAAATGCAGGGAATTGCTCTCCTGATGTTCTGTCAGGACTTGGAAAAGGTTGCTGGGTTTCAGTCATGTGTTTTCCTACCAGCAGCAAAATTGGACTATTTTACATATGAACATAACAGTCGAGCTCTAGACAAATACTGGATTTATACCTAAAATGACTTTATACATGTGTTGTTTTGCATCTACATGTCTCACACAGGCACATGTGAAGCTTTAAGTTGAAATGATTACTATGCTATACTTAGAAGTACTTCTGTGCTAGGAACTGCTTGGGGTTTTTTGTCTTGTTTATATTCGTAGATGAAAATGAAGGAAGGAAAAAAGTCTTAAAGAACCAGAGGACACAACTGATGTATACATGCAACCTTGAAACTGGAGATATCAAGAATCATTTTGGAAACATCTTGAGATTTAAACTGATGATATATTATCATTTTAGTAGTTGTTATTGAGACTGAGCAGTATGTAACTGAGTGGCACAGAGCACTAAAAATCAAGCAAAATCATCAACATAATAAATTTTAAAAACAACTACGTAGTACTCCAGAATCTCTGAGATTTCCATCTGTGCACAAAGATTAGTGAAAATGCTTCATGAAACGATGGGAAAAGCTTATGTTAAGTTAAAAAGTACTTTTCACATGAAAAATCTTCAATGATCATTTGTGGTCATACTGCCAAGAACCACTCAGAATGGTCTTTTTGCAAATAGCTCAGGGTTAACAACATCGGATTCAACAGGATCAAGATAAATCGTCTTTTGATATCTGATGAGTTATACTTCCAAAGCAATTAAATGGCAGAGACAAATAGCTAAAGAGCAGGAAATTCACATGCATCCCCAGTGGCAACAGATCTTCAGGGCAGTGAGCATGGGAAATAAAGAATTCTTGTTTGTGTTTCTTCCAATTTCTTGCCATGTTTCCTCATCCCAGCCAGAACTGCATTGCTAAAGATTCCACAGTGGCCAGTGAAAGGATGAATGGAATTTAGTTCTCTTTTGTGAGCTGTGTGAGGAGAGAGAAAGGACACAGTAAAGCTTTTATTGACCCAACTCCAAATCCAGTGTGTCTAACTAGGAAATTGTTCATTCAGATAGAAGCCACAAAAGAGTGTGTGCCTCAATGTGGCTTGAGATGGTAAAATCAATTCAGAAAACAACAGCTCTGTTTAGCAGGGATTCAAAAGAAGAAAATGTACCTAAATCAATAAATAATATACATAATATGGCATTTATACTACATAATATTTTATTTAAGTGCTAAGAAATACAAAATCCATCAGCTTTTCATAGGCCAGACAGTCTAAGCAACTTTTAAGATTTAAACGAAGTGCTCTTAAGGGATGGAAAGATTTAGGCAATTTCTCACTGCTTTCCATGTAGGAATTATTTTGCCATGCTTTTTGCCTTGCTTTCATTGTAAAGAACACTTATGAAGTACCAAAATCTAAAACCATTAGAATATTTCATGTAGTCT
The DNA here is from genome assembly GCA_028565055.1 of Phoeniculus purpureus. Classification (NCBI taxonomy): domain Eukaryota; kingdom Metazoa; phylum Chordata; class Aves; order Bucerotiformes; family Phoeniculidae; genus Phoeniculus; species Phoeniculus purpureus. The sequence continues at coordinate 23,594,092 of JAOXOE010000343.1, forward strand.
TTCTATTCACACCCCTGGGATTTTTGCTGCCTACAGACTTACAGCAAAGCACATCCGTGGTGATGATCCTCTTTCTAACGTGTGACTGTATAACTGGCCTCTTTCTAATATATAACTGTATAACTTATGGTGAAGACCATAACCTGAATGTGTTTCCAATCCAAACATTTTCTTAAGGAGTCTTAAATATGGGCAATTAAAACGGTCCTACATATTTTATATAATCAACAACTTCTACCAGTGGAACTAAGTTCATTTATATTGATTAATGTCTGCATATGAAGATGAATTTGTAATCCATGTTTAGAAATCTTATATTTTCATGTTGTTTTTAGGGAGATTATATTTTATTAATCTTTGGAAGGCTGGTCAATTCTACACTGTTTTTGTAAGCCCTCAGATGAGCTGAATACAGGGGACAGTGTGACCTGCTTCCATTTTTTGTTGGCCCAATCACAAAGTGTCCATCTCTTTCCCTGAGTTACAAAAGAAACTCAGGGTGAAGAGACATCAGTTTTAGGTACGAGTTAAGAGGTTAGGATCCAGGTACTAGAGAGGTATAAAATCTCCCATTATTTAAACTTGGTATTATCTGACAGTGAAGAATGGTAATATAGATATTTTCATGTTTTTAAACACTTATTTGTGCAACAGAGCATGAATTTAGCAGACTTAGCATTTTTTTTCAGGGTGTAACTTCAGAACAGCTTACCAGTACAGTGTAAGACACATTGCACATATTTAGGGAGAAGCAGAGATACCCAATGTCAAAAAAAGGGAAAGAGACCTTGGTATCAGAAAGCTTCAGTTGTCTCCTTGGAAGCAGGGTCACAATCCTCACCTTCTCATGCACCTCCATATCTCTGTTCCCACTCTCCTCCACACATGCAGCAGAGTTGTTCTTAAGACTTTTCACACCTTCCCATGCACTTTTGTGTTTGTCTCACTGGAAAAAGAATCTTATTCAACCTTTTGTAAAGTGTCTGACTCTTCATATTGTAGAAAACATTGATTGCCTCAATTCATCACAAAAACAGCAATGATCTAGTCGCCTGTAAATTGGGGACCACACTTGTAAGCTTCCACATGGAAGACTGTGGGCAGAGGATAAATATGGGCGACATATGCACATCACATAAATTCTCTGTGGAAAGTCCATATAATTTTAACCATTATTTACTGATTAGGAAAAACACAGCAAATGTAGGTCAGTCATCTTCAGTTGGCATTGCCTCAGGGACAGTTTCAGAAAAATCCAACAGGCAGGAGAAGAAGAAATTAAGAAATCATTACCTTTCTTTGACACTCATTTGAAAACAGGCTTCTCTGTGCACTGTATTTTAGTCATGTATAAAATACATCTAATTTTGTCTGAATATTTATTCATCTCAGTTAGGGATAATCTGAAACCTGTTAATTGATTTTGTTTTTTCCAAACTTGTCCCGTGCAAGCTATTCCATACCATTGCCCTGCATTTTAAGATCCTATGTTTAAAGACTTTTGTGAGGTTGGTTCTTTTCCACTCTTGCATGATTTAAAATTTATGCTTTTATTCCATTTTTATTCCAGTACCGTGTAAAGCTAAGTTACCCTTATTTAGTGTATAAAGACCACTAGAAGAGAGAGAGCTACTGCATATATTTCACTGAGACGATACAGTTTGAGTATAGGAAACAAACATCTGCTTCAGGGTACCGAACTCCCTGTCATTGCACACTATAGAGTATGTATAGAGTTCATTTATTATGAACTGCTGAAGCTTTACAACTGAACTAGTTACTTCCCTTTTCCTTGTCACTGCAGTTAGATGACTCTTCTAGAACACAGTAACATTCTTAGGAAAACCTTCTTCTAACTCTGAGAATTTATTTAATCCTGGATGATTCTTACCCTTTTTTTTTTCCTACTGACACCATTATCCTTCAACTCAAAGAACCTTTCTCTCTCATGAGTGTTTATTCAACAATTCATTTATAGACAGGAATTGTATTTTTTCCCAAATTTTTGGTCCCTCTAGACCAAACAAGCTATGTTTGGTCTAGAAACATATGTCTATCGTGACATCCTCTTGGACAACAGACTTCTTTAATTGTGTCATCTGCTCTTCTCTGGATCTGTTCAGGTTTGATATTGGCTTCTTTTAGATAGGCGAATGAAGCTTTATACAGTGATCTCCTTACAAGTCCTTAACATCAATACTTCTCTGTCTTTGCAAAAACATCCTTTACTAATACACCCCACAATCACTTCTACTTCTTCCAAAGCAAATGCCCAGCAGCAATGTACTCAGGATTCAGTTACACGCTGATCAGAGATCGCTGATTTCTGCTGAGTTTATATATCAACAATAATTGCCTGAATGGATCACTCCAGCAATATTTTAAATTCATCTGTCCCTGGAGGGAATACTGTCTAAAAGAGAAACTTAGCTCTGTAAAGTTTTCTATTAAAATCTGAGAAAGTTTCATAAAGATGACTAATTTTAAATCTATAACACAAGAATGTTTGACACTCACACAAATTGTCTAAAATAGCCTCTAAATAAAACCCCACCCATAAAGTCCTGGAGCTCTATACTCAAGTTGTGTCAGGGGAAGTTTAGATTGGATGTTAGAAGGAAGTTCTTTACTGAGAGGGTGGTTAGATACTGGAATGGATTGCCCAGAGAGGTGGTGGTGTCACCATCCCTGGAGGTATTTAAGGAACGAGTGGATGTGACACTTAGGGATACAGTCTAGCAGTTAGATAATAGGATAAAGGTTGGACTCGGTGACCCTGGAGGTCCTTTCCAGCCATGATGATTCTATGATTCTGTGAGGTGCTGGAGCAAGTGCAGAGGAGGGCGACAAAACTTGTGAAAGGCCTGAAGAATAAATCTTATGAGAAGAGATTGAAAGAGTTGGGGCTGTTTAGTTTTGAGGAGGAGGAGGCTAAAGGAAGACCTCATCCCTTTCTACAACTGTCTGAAAGGACATTGTAGAGATACTGATGATTAGTGACAGAAGCAGAAGGAACGGCTTCAAGCTTCAACAAGGTAAGGTTAGACTAGACATCACGAAGAAATTCTTCATGGAGAGAGTGGTCAGGCAGTAGAATGGGCTGCCCAGGGTGGTGGTTGAGTCTTCATCTCTGTATGCATTTAAAAGTCACTTAAACAAAATGTTTGGGTATCTGGTTTAGGGGTGAACTTGTACAGTAGGGTTGTTATTTGGACTTGATGATCCCAAGGGTCTTTTCCAACCTGAATGATTCGATGATTGCCAATGTTTCTAAGGCTTGTAGTAACTCTTCTGAAGCCTGGAAATCCACATCTCTTCCACTCATGGCTTTGCTTTAGATGTACCGATACTAACAGCACTTATTAAATCTTTTATGTGTTGCAGTTAAAAAATGAGTGTGAGACAAGTATTACTGTAGCACCTCTGCTCCAGAACACACCTGATTGTGTCCTTATCTGACACATATCAAGTATTCAGAGATCAATCTCACAGGCTGGAATGACTCACTGAATGGAAATTCAATCATGTTTTGTGCAGAATGGTTTTCCCCCTTCATTTTTCGTAACTCTAGTTTTCACTTTGATATTATCAACTATTCTATTGGGTTTATATCCTACACACAGATGAGCATCAAAGCTAATTTGATAAATTAAATATTAAATAAATGCTCCTTTTTTGAGGGATTAATGGTGTAAACCTTCTGCATAAACAACTAGTGACATGATGCTGTGCCACATTAGCCAGACACACCAGGCAGGTGCTGTCCTCTGTGGTGTTTGCTCTCCTGGTGTCATTTTTATGAAAATTAGGTTGGCGATGAGGAGGAACTTCTCCCTGGAAAGGGTCCTCTGGCCTTGGAACAGGCTGCCCGGGGAGGGGGTTGAATCACCATGCCTGGACTTGTTTCACAGTCATGGAGATCTGGAGCTCAAGGACAGGGTTTAGCAGTGGCTGTGAGACAGTTGGGTTAATGGTTGGACCTGATGATCATGAGGGTCTTTTCCAAACTAAACTGTAAGTCAGGGCTATGCTGATGCTATGCTGTTTCCTCAAGGCATCCCTGGATGCCCACTGCCGTGCTGTTACATAACTGACAGGTCCCACTCTTTTGCCTTCCAGGTTGACCTCAAGGTCCAAGTCAGTGGATAAGTCACATGAAGAGTTTCCTAAAGAATTGATGGAGGACTGGAGCACGATGGAGGTGTGTGTGGACTGCAAGAAGTTTATTTCAGAAATCATCAACTCAAGCCGACGCAGCCTGTCTCTGGCCAACAAGCGAGCCAGGTTAAAAAGGAAAACACAGTCCTTCTACATGTCATCTCCAGGAACCTCTGAGTATTGCCCCTCTGAAAGGACTATCAATGAGATCTGAGCCCCGTGCCTTTTTCTTTGCTTCCATCTTCATGAGGTCATCATCCATGAGCAAGGTCACAGAAACCAGATTATAGTTCTGTTGCTTTGTTTCACTTGACTGGTGTGAACTTGCAGTAGGTGACGGGATTTTCCTGCTCCATTCCGGAGACATGGAACTCCGTGTTTAGCTCTGTGCTGAACAATACACAACGGCTCAGCTGGAAGAAATCACTAGTTTGAAGTTGCTGCCTCTTTTGTACATGTGTGCTGGAACTAGAAGGACTATTCTTGCTTTTGAGTTTTTTTTTTAACCATGCTTGGGATCACTTTTCAGGAGATGGGCTGAAACCAGATGTTTGGTGGAGAACCAAGTCTAATAAAGCGTCAGCAGTAGCTCACTAGCAAACAGTAAGTCATATTGGCAGTACCACCCTAGCAACGCTCACATCCTAGCTGAGATAGCAAATCGTGCTCTGGGCACCCAGTTTGAGATCTGAACCATCATTCCTGTGACCATTTCAGTTGCTCTGAGGTCAGGATTCAGCACACGGATTCAGCAACATCCCTGTTCAGGAAGAGGTGAGGAAGCTCCTTGCCCATGTGGTGGGCTATTTGCCCAAGCTGCTGCATTTGTTATGCCTTAGTGTACTTCTGAGTGTCTCCTGAGCAGGTTTTAGTCCTTTACTTTCTATCTCAAATGTATGATGGTGACTAGTAGTAGCAGTCACTTCTAGCAGTAGATGGAGTTGCACAGTTTATAGGGAGGCTGGCAAATAAGGGAGGCTTCGAATTTTAACTGAGTACCTGTAAAACAGCTAGTTGGTGGTTGTCCTTGTGGTGAACTCAGAGGGAGCAGAGGGTGAGGTGTACATTTGTATTATAACTGAGCATGCGCGGACTGCTATTGCAGTGTCTGACAGCATATCCACTGAGAGCCCCATTTCTGCTGGGGTTTATAACTTGGCTGTAAAAATTCATGTTCTGCTGAAATTTGGGACAGAGCTGTCTCAGATTGGGAGCAATCGGGGTTGTTTTTTGTTCTTTGATCTTCTTTTTTCATTCCTTTTCCCTCTTTAATTCACTCACAAAGGAGTGTTAGACCAGTCGTGTAGAAGTTGCACTGTTAATTGGCATCTCATGCTTTTTTGCACTGTTTTTTTATATTCAGAATGGCATCTTTTTATTTGAAATTTAAGCATAGACAGAATTTAGTCAGTAATTTGGGGCAGGTGATTTTGGTATTTAAACACAAGCTAACTTAGCCAAGTTATTAATACTTGAAAATCAACTACTGTTAACTTTTTCATAAATTTTTTAATACCCTGAGGCGTATTTAATGTCTATCTTGAGGTGTATTATAGAATGACATAGCGGAAAAGTTTCAGATCTATTTATTAACATTTCTATTCTTTGGATTAATGAGAGATACCTCAGTACTGCTCCAAAGTAGCTGGGACTGGATTTCCATTACCATAATTTTAAAGATGTTACTCATCAACACAAGGTTGTCCTGTCCACATCTCATGCACTGGAAAGCCCAGGAGAAGCTGACTGTCCCACCAACCCTGATAAGGCCAGCAAAGTGTATTTCTGCTACATTGCAGCCTTGGGGCAGTGGCTCACACCCTTACCTTTCCAGTTCATTTGAAAAGCACACATGGAATTCTCCTTAAGCCTTCCCAGGGACTCATCCCTCCTTCTTTTTGTTCAAATCCCCCTTGGAAGATGCGTATTTGTGATTACACTGGGCTTGCTGACGTAACCCTTTGAATTTTTTTTTTTGAACCAATGCAAATTGGAAGAGCAGGACTCAGGGCAATGTTCCCCATAGCTGTCCCCTGTAAGGTCATAGCCCTCTCCTCAGGTCTCTCTGGAAGAGTATCTTGTGTGTTAAAACATGTGGAGTGCTGGCAGGAGAGCAGGACATAGGGTTGAGGGAAATTAAGGATGTAGGGTTGCAGGAGAGGAGCAGTACAGAGCTGCAGTCACCTGGTCTCAGTCCCATCAGCACTTTTTCTTGTTTCTGTGCCAAAACCAGGCCATGTTTGCTGCACAGGGCATCAGGAAACCCAAACTGGAGGAGAAGCATGAAATCTCCCTTGGCATCTCCCCTGGTGGATTTCCTACCGTTTTCTCCTGAAAGTGCCCCAGCCACATCAGTGTTCTGCTCACAGTCTCTTCCCTGGCATCATCATGCCATTCTTCAGCCTCAAGCGCATTTATTTTCCCCTTTGAGAGGGACCTAGGATGTTGCAGAGCAGGCAGGATGAAGGACTAAGTAAATCCTGAGCGTGCAAAAGGAAAGGAGCCCCTCACAGCACGCCTGTGCCCCTCCACCTTGGGCAGCTCTGTCCAAGTGCTGGAGCCTCACCACCCAACCTCCACCTTCCTGCAATGCCCTTGGCTCAGGTCAGGCACAAACATCCAGCTTGTACAGGCACAAACAACACAATGCTTGTACACTCTGCCCCATGTTGCTCTCACAGAGGGAAAAACCTCTACAGGATACTGACACGGGATGTGGCAGGCTCCAGAAAACGTGGCACAGGGAGAGCTGCCTCTCTCCTTTCAGTCCTTCCTCTCTGGCTCAGTTATTCTAGGTTTTCATTCGACACACAAAAAAGCAGTGAGTTGGTTTGTCATGCAGAGCCTGAAGGAACTGAGCTCACTGCTTGCCTGGCTCCCTGGCTATTTTTAGCTTTCCATCTTGCTGCTAGAGAGAGCAGCATCCCAAATCCAGCGCAGCCGCTGGCCCACAGAGCCCACAGCATTGCTCAGCACGTCCTTGTTATGCTCTGAGCTTTACATCAGAGGATAAAATCAGACACTTGTAAATACATGTAAAATATTTATTACTATTTAGGAAGCCTCCATCAATCACACAGTGGGAATTGAGCTTCCCATTGTGTTTTAAAAAGTAAATGAATCTTATTTATCTGTGTGTTGGCTGTTACCTTTATTAGAGTTAATGCTTTCAGCCCCATTTGCACCCCATAGGCATTTGAGAGGGAATCCTGCTGGATAGAATACAGGACTAGCACAGCAAGCTCCCTCCATGGGTTTTACAAACCTTTTAATTGTGTTTCTTTAGCTGTATTAATACACCCAAGGTCTGATGAAATATAGAAGAGCCAAGGAGTTAAAATTGCTGCTGGCAGCACCAGTGTTGCTTTGCTTGTGAAGCTGGTCATGGGGGATTCAAAAGCTGCTCTGCCTTGGGGCTGCAGCTCTCAGATCCAGCCTTTCCAATGCTGATGGTGACAGTAGTGCTGAGGGGCTTGTTGGTTTGGGTTTTTTTTTCCCCTTTTCCCCATTCTTCCTTTACACAGGGAGAGGTGTTATCTGGCAAAAATAAAATGCCTTTCCATTATAGCCCTTGTCTGTGTTAATTTTTCATGTGGAAGCTGATTTAAAGGTTCTGCCTCTTTCCTTTTCATGCCTTTAGGGAGTTGTTACCTCGGTCAGACATTTCTTTTGGCAAAGAACTGCTAATGGAAATGGTCAAAGACCAGCTGAACACTGGCTGCACTGCACGAAGGGACAGAAACATGCCAGAGTATTCTTAGAATAGCAATAAAACCACTTGTGTGACTTTACTGATGTGATTAGCACCCGGTCACTGTTCCTAGGCAGCATCCTTCAGTACCAAGGTGTCTGCCAGAGGGGCTGTGGCTCAGGGAAGCTCATCCTGCATGTGGCACAGGACTTGGGAAATGTTCACCTGTTCAGAAGGTTTTTGATTGAGTTGGTTTAGTTTTGAAACTAAAAGCGAAGAGAACATTTTAGTCGTAACTATGATGTTGTTCTCTCTTCTCTTTCAAGCTCCCCTTTTGCCCCAGGCATATTTGCATCAGTTTCCATGGTTAGTACTGGCTGCATGCTCTAGAGGTTAAACAATTTAGACTTTCTGATTGCTGCCTTCAAGCTTAACCTCATCCAGCAGCTCTGTACATCTCTTAGGAGTGTTTCTCAGGAGCTTGGTCTCCTCTGCGAAGCAGTGCCAGCACCCAGGCATGAGGGAAAGGTGCTGTGCCCAATGCTCTGGTGCTACAGCCTGGGAGTTAATGGCACAACAGTGTTTTACAGTATTTCCATGTTGGTAACTTGGAGCTGCTCTTTCTTGGTTTATTTTTTCTTTTGTATGTGTCTGTCTTCAGGCCAACCCAAGAATGTTTCTGAATATTGATTCCAGCTATAACAATCTGCTTTGTGGTTTCTGTCTGATTTTTACTACTGTGTTTCAGATTTAGTTGGGTACCAAAACGTCCTGGTAGGAGAACAGCCAGAGAGGGCATTAGCTGAGTCTGATGTGAGCCACAAAGACACAGAACCCATTTCATGACACGTAAGAGTAAGTTCACCAGCACTGGCCTCATGGCAGCTCCATGGAGCCCAGTGCCACTGGGGGAACCAGTGCCAGAGCCGAGGTGCAAGGGCTGAGCGCAGAGCAGCACCCACAAGCTCTGGCAGCCCTGAGCAGAGGGAGCCCGTGGCTTCTCAGCTTGATATTGAAAAGTCCCAGCTCTTGTTCAGTTGACCTGGTTTGAGCTGAGAAGCCTTTCCTGGTTCCTGTCTGCAAAAATGAAGTGGTTACAACTCTTTAGATGATCCTCAGAGCTGCTCAGAGTCAGAGCTAACAGGATCCTGCACTGTACGTTTCCATCAGCTTTCAGTACTTAAAAGCCACTGGTTCTCCACTTCCAGCTGCACTGGATTCCAGAGAGCTGGAACTGTCACAATACATGGACAAGCAAAGATTGATTAATGAATTTCATGACAACAGTCTGCACTCAGGGCATGGTCAGCAGATGGAGCTAAACACCTCCCAGATGGAGGCTTTAGGTGCTGGTACCTTTGCTCGATCATTTGTGCTAAACTACAATTCAGTAGCTTCTCAGTTTCTTCTCTGCTCTGTTGGCAGTAGCAGTGCCTGATGAACACAGCTGGGTTTTGTCCTAGAGGTAGCCCTGTGGCACAGACATTTTTATAGCAAATTTAAAAGTACATTTGAAGCAGATTAGCATTTGGAGGCACCAACCTAATTGGTGTACAGGCATAGCTGGAAAAGACCTTTTGAATATTAACCCATTTGATAATAAAAACCCCTGAAAGTCCCCAAAGGTGCCTCAGAACTGCTTTCCAGGTGCCAAGGCCCAGCTGTGGGATAGACATTGAGGATAGGTACGTTTCTAATGCGAGGGCTGGTGGTTATGTTCCCTGTGAACAGAAAAGCAAAGTTAAGGTAGAGAGTGGAGTGTACGTGAGCTGTGTTTCTGCTAAAGCTGGTTCCCCCTCCCCAACTCCTTTAATAAAGGAAAAAAAAAAAGGAAACCCCAAATGGGAGATGCACTTTTTGGACATGAAAAGGCCCAAAGCACAAACCCTTCCCCTTGGAACTTCTCCTGCTTCTGTGCTGTCACTGCGCATGTTCCGTTTGTGCGGCTTCAGGTACCCCCAGGGCATCAGCTCTAACAGAGAAAGGCAGTAGAATTGTCTTCTGCTTGTTTCCACGTTAACGTGGTACTGAAATGCAATTTCTTGCTTCTGCGTCACTAATAAAAACCTCTTTGACATGACGTCACGTTGCTCTCACTTTCTTGAGCCAGCTGTGAAGATGGACAGCAAGCATCATTCCACAGGTCAGGACATGTTTCACCCTGGTTTGGTCAGGAAGAGCCCAGAACTTCAGCTGCTGCAGGTTTTAATTAGGTTAGAAACAAAATGATGGCTGAGGAAGAACTATTGTACCAGCAGGGTCCCACATTGGGAGCCCATACTGATTATTTTACCTGCAGGTGCCTTCCAGTAACCAGAGGATTGCATCAGAATCACCTCAGCTGTGGGCAGAATCACAGAATGGTGGAGTTGGAAGGGACCTCTGGAGATCAGCTAGTCCAACCCTGCTGGAGCAGGGTGACCTGCAGAAGATCCCACAGGAACATGCCCAAGCAGGTTTTGAATGTCTCTAGAGAAGACAGATTAAGGGGACAGGACTTGGGCTTCACAAAGATGCCTTTTCATGGAACAAATCTGCAGGAAAGGCAGGACCTGCTTCCTGGAGCTGTGATTAAAGGTGAGCCCATAGCTGGCATCATTCATACCAGTGGCACAGAGCATTGGCAGCATCAGAAGACAGTTAATTAGACAAACTGGTCTTGGTTACAAGTCAAGACTAATAATTTCAGCGACTTTTTCCTGTTGTACTGCAAACACAAAGCAGCACTAGACCTGAATAGAGTTCCCAGTTCAGGCACAGAGTTACCTTCGCGGAGCTGTTGACTAGTATGACGTGTGGCCTGCAGCCAGCTGCAGCGAGCCTTGTACTGGGTCCTGCTGCTTGCCCAGCAGAGTAACACAAATTATTTTTCTGCAGCTTTTCTGAAAAGCAACAGCCAGTTTTATGTCTTTACCCAGGAAGCAGCAGCACAACTAACCTGCACCAAAGCCATTCAGCACATCTTCTGGAAAGGAGCTGCCACTAGTCCGTGTTTCTGTTCCAAAACAAGAAAGGCTGTAGGGCCATAGAAGAAGCACAATGTAAATATTAGCTAGTTGCTTAATTGATTTTGACTACTTTGTTTTTTAATTAAGTTTACTCATGAGGATCACATAATTTAGTGAGGCTACAGTTACACCCAAGTTAATGTGCACTTTCAAACTAATCAGAGTCCAGATGCTGAAAGTTCCCTTTAAGCTACAGACACTTCCAAATTACCAGATCAAACCAGTGACCAGTATTTTACTCTTGTAGTTACACGTTGTTTGTGCTCTGTGACAGTTTCCTAAACACACATGTACTCCATGGAGTAAATGTCCTGGCAATGTTTCTTTTGCTTTGTTTGCACACCAGAAGAGAAGCGAATCTGCCCTAATGGAGTGTCCAGGGAACACGGAACCACCCCAGCCCGAACAGGAGCATTCTGTGAGCATCAGACAAGGCTGGGGCCATTACCAACACACACACATTTATGCACTTTTATAGGAAACCATTTCTGCAGTTACTAGAATGTTTTTCCAGACAATGACAAACATTTAAAATTATCCTAAAACCATTTTGTACCAATGTAGAAAAGCAGTGAAGAAAATTAAGCTGCACTGGTAGTCACTAGTTAGTGAAAAAGAGAGTCTGCTTGTTTTTCTTGTGCTCTTGCTTTCTCCACTCAGGTGTGAGTTCATGAAACTTGACCGTTTGGATTTCAAATTTCCTGCTTATTTCTCATTTCAGTGCTTCTCGTTGTTGTGTGAGTCTCTCCTCCGTTAAGACACAATGTGATGAGCAGGAGCAGCTGAGCAGCAGAACCTCTTCTTGCCAGCAGCCCACAAGAGCCCTTCTTAGACATAAACAAGTATTTTCCAGCACCTTCCAGGAATTGTGACTCTTCTCCCCACAAGGAGGAGAGGGACTAGGACAAGTTAATAAATACGAAAATAAATTATACCTTTCTTCCCACCACTCCCCACTCTTTTACGCTATCAACATCAATAGAAAGTTTATCTTTGTTTGGATACAAACATGGAAGAGGTAAAGTACCTGTGTGTCGTGTTCAGCCAGCAGTTAAACATCAGAGAAGTCACACCCACACATGCTGTAGCTTCTCAGGACATTCTAGATATCTAATTCTACAGGGTTGTGTCCTGACTTCTGCAGTTCCCTTTAAATGGCCCTAAGTCATGTTCAGATTACAAAAGAGATCCAAAGCTCAGTGCCCTAATACCAGTCAGCCCTTCAGAGAACCAGTGTTCCAGTGGAAACCTCCTAACATCACACACAGATTCTCTTCAGGTTCAAGTAGGAAAAACCGAGATAGTGTAAAGATAACACAGGCTCCATCTTTGTTACGAAAGGCACATTTAGGCACTTTAGAATGTCCTAAATGCTTTGTTTTTAGTGTTAAAAACAGTTTCAATAAAAAGAATCTCTGCAGGAGGTCACTTTACTTTTCAGGAGGCAACAGGAGCTGCTGTGGAGATGATGGATGAAGGTACTTTTCCGATGATCCAAAATTCTTGTCAACATATAAAAGCTCTGCAGATCAGCCTTGAAAGGGAGAGCTACAGAGCAGCCAGCAAATAAATGTGTTCCCTCAGGTACAAGGTGTTTCAGGGTTTATTTTTCTGTTGATGCTGCTGCCATGGCTGGTTTCATCCCCTCGCGCGTTGACTTCAGCTCCTCCAGTTCTGTGTTTAGTTTGCCGATCACCCACTCAAGGGCATCCCGACCCTGCCAGGAAAACACTGGGATTTAGGATCAGAACAGACAGGTGACCACTGCTCACGTTTCTATAGCTTGTCCTCTGTCAGACACAAGGCTTGTTTTGAAATTGATGTTTTGCCCCGCATTGTGTGATACCAGATTATACTGGTCATCTCTTAGGATCTGCTTAAGGAAACTGGGCTGCAAAGGCATTTGCTTCATTCATCAGCAAGAAGTAAATGTGATGGTGGTGTGAGCTCCCAGCAGCACAGTGGGGCCAAAGGCCTAGTTCACCAGCTCAGTTCCCTTATGGAAGGATATTTGTTACTGGGTTTACTGTTTGCTGCTCCCACCACCCACAGAGTAGCAGTGAATTTATGGCCAAGTCTAGATGTGGTACTCAGATTCACTAACCAAGTGATACTAACAGTTTTTGAGAAAATCCAGGACAAAGGAAGTCTCCACTTGCTCTCTGAAATAGCAACTAGTTGTCTGGACATCCAGCGAGAGATCAGAACTGGACTTAACTGAGTTCTCTACTTCTGCACAGCAACTCTGCAGCAGGTAAAGCAGATTGAAAGGCTACTGTGAACATTTTCTGTCAAGGCAGGGTCTGTCTCTGTACAGTGCTGGGAGTGGGAGTGCGTGGAAGCCTAGCACTGACAGTCAATGCCTTACGAAGAGCTGAGGAATCCAGCTAAATAAGAGTAATTTTCCCTTAAAAGGACCCTATAGCAGCTGCACCTCAGTGACCACAGGATGAACATGCATCCAGCCACATGCTAAAGCCAAGAAAGTGAAGAGAAACGCTTTAATTAAACAAAAATGCAAGATTTTAGAGCTACAATCTGCAAACAACAGTTTTAGCAAAAACAAGCAGATGGGATTAGAGCAGGAAGACACCTGGTCCTTTCTCACCTGAAGAGAAGCCAAGAGACATTCACCTCTGATACCCAACTGAAGGTAAGGAGTACAGACAGTGGAGAGCAGTAACTGGGAGCCACATGCCTCTGGGCAAGTCTACAGGAGTTCTGGATTCCAAAAAGTCCTAATTCTTCAGGATTGCTGGTGTCAGCATCCAGACCTTCTGCAAAGACTGAAAGAAAGCTGAGGGGAGCCGCCCTCCACACACCCACAGAGCTGTTCTGAACCCTGATGCACTGTTTGTGTTGCAAGCATTATAGGTAATAAAGTGAACAAAAACCTATTGAAGCATCTAGAACCTGTGTTGTCCTCTATAACCCACTATACACCAACAAGAAGTTGCATAAAGAGCTCTGAAAATACCCTAAAACTAAAAACATCAAAACCAGTATCCTAAAGTTCATATAATCACGAAATCATTCAGGATCATCGAGTCCAGCCATCAACCCTATTCTACAAGTTCACCCCTAAACCAGATCCCCCAACACTACATCTAAGCAACTTTTACACACATCCAGGGATGGGGACTCAACCACCACCACCCTGGGCAGCCTACGCCATTGCCTGAAAAAGATATGCCTCTAAAAACACAGACAATAACCAAGCAAAAATGCTTTCAACTGTCCAGATTAAGGACAGGTTACTGAAAGAGGTCCATAGAAGAGGATGATTTCACTTCACTGACTGATAACTTTGACTGTGCAAGACCTGGTATCACCACCAAATTTTGGAGAAACCCACCCCGGTGGAAGCAGGCTGCTGCACAGCACTGAGTTGTAAGTAGCCATGGGGTGCTCTGTGCAGGACATGGTGAGAGAGAGGGAAGTATGCACTGGAGTGTTTAAAAGTCAAGCTGAAATGTCCTTTCTTGGGTGACAGAGACAAACAGAACAGAGTAAAACCACAACAGGTTTGATGTATTTGTCTGTCCAAAGACTTGTCAGAAAGTCAAACACTTTCGAGGTAGAAAATGCTCAGTAGAAAAATACTGATATTCCTTACAGGCCCTGTCTACAAACCACCAGGTCATAGCGTTTTAGTTAATAAAATTTGTTGACAAGATGAAATAAAATAGAAAAAAAAATCCATGATATTCAGAGAACACTGAATCTTTCAGTTTGGAAAACACCTTCAAGATCATCAAATCCAACCATTAACCCAGCTGTCCCAAAGCCACCGCTAAACCCTAAGCTCCAGATCTGCACAACTGTAAAACACATCCAGGCATGGCGATTCCACCAGGCCTGTTCCAAGGCCTGAGGACCTTTTCCAGGAAGAAGTTTTTCCTCATGGCCAACCTGGTGCAGCCTGAGGCCATTTCCTTTTGTCCTGTGGTTTGTTCCTTGGGAGAAGAGACCGACCCCCACCTCTCTCCACCCTCCTTTCAGGTAGTTGCAGACAGCAGTAAGATCTCCCCTCAGCTTCCCTTTCTCCAGACTAACCAGCTTCAGCTAAATTGGAGCACCAAGACATTTCCGTCAGCTTTTAAGCCTGCAGGGATCTGCACATTTCCCCAGAGCTGCTGGATTTCACAGCTCAGAATAGACCTGTGATACTGGCCAGGATGATTTCAGGAATATTCAGTTCATGAGATTCAATCTTAAGGAGATGCAAAGCCTCCAAGAACTGTCAAACGACTCAGTTACTGAAAAAAACCCATCTGACAGAGGATTGATCTATAAAGTTTTACACTGCACAACAAATTCCGCAGTCAGTCATTATGCAAGCACATTCATAACGAAGCATGCACAGCACAGTACTCTGTATTGCATATGTTAGCAGAGCGACGTGTTTGGCAGAGCAAACGCTGCAAACAAAGATCTACGGGTAGAGCTGAAGTGACTGCTAGATGCTGAGCCTTTGGAGTTGATGTTTTCCAGAGAAAACAGCTGTAAAAGCTTGTTAGTGGAATGGGAGATGCAAAAACACTCATGGTACACCAATCTCAAAGTAAGTTGTGTAAAAAAACCTCCTCATTTTTTTGTAGAAGCAGCATAATGGCTTTTTTTATTTTTTTTTTAAGGAATCTTATTAGTTGAAGCACAAGCCACTACAGGAATGACAGAGACAGGCTATGCTGACTAAGGGTAGGCAACCAGCCAGCAAAGAGGTACCCCAGAGACAAGTACTCTCAACCCCAGAGTCAGACTTTCCTCATAGCCAGACAGGACACGTCACTACCACCATGAATACAACTACAAGTCCAGTGGGAAACATGAACACTCTGGCATTCTGACAGCTTCAAGCTTTGTACAGATTTCCACAGCAGTTCACAGGAGGGCAACTGTATTCGTCAAGCGTAAGGAAAGAAATACAGTGTCACTAAAGTGACAATCTGCTCCAAGAAATCCATTTTAGATCCTAAGAGTACAATTCCACTTTGTTTTCATATGGCCAACTGCAGTCACTAACCGAGTCACTTCCCTGGTACCAGCTTTACAGCAATCACAGAAACAAGGAGCAGATCCAACACTTGGACTCACGCCTAGTTATCTGCAGTCATCGTTCCACCTTCAAACCACAAGCACTACTGCATGGCACAAGACATGGCCTCAGTAAGCTGGTTATTCAGTGGCTTAAGCCTGGATTAGTTGATCCAATCTAGATGTGACCTACTCTGGGTCTCTACAACTGCAGCACAGTGAACACGTTTGCCATTCCTGTATGCAACATAGATAGCACACACATGCAGGTTCATTTATGAAGATCACAGGACAACAACCCATGCATGTCTTTGCTAGGAAGCAGAAATGCTGTACCAAGAATGCCGGCATTACCACCAATGTGTACAGACTGTGGGATGTGCAGAACTGCTACCTTAGAGTGCTCTCAGAATTTTGAATTATCCACTCAATAGCATCCCACCCCTGGAGTAACACAGAAAAGATTTACAACACATGGCAAAGGACCTTTCCATCATCACTAAAAGAAGCAACAATTAATCTGCTGCTTCTGCCTCAGAGCAGAATCCCAGTACTTACTTCCTATGTCTTCAGAACCATAGAAAGTTTCTCAGCAGTTTAAGAGGGCTACTAAGAACCTGGAGAAGAGCTGAGGGAGACACTGGGTAGCAAAGATAGGGCTGGTTCAACACCTCTAATGAGACTACACGCAGAACAAGAAGGTGCTTTCCATTTGCAAGAAATTTGTGAGCCAGTGTGCTCCTTGAAAACAGCAGAAGAACCATCTTTAAAACAAGGGAACTCTCACACAGGCAACACCTGAATGGGTACCAAGAACTATTTACACTGAGTCCAATGTGACAGACGCCACAAGGAGGAACTCAGCCAGCCCGCTGACGCTGAGGTGTGCCGTGCTAGCCTGACCGCTCCAACCAGTTAGTGCTTTGCTCCCTCCCAGTCAGCCTGGAGGCACTGGACTTTCCTTTCAAGAATACCTGGTTCTTAAATGGAAACTGGATTTCGATGGAATTATAATTTCTCTGAAACATTCCATTTCTGACTTTCAAAAAGAGAGCACTCAGCTAGTTAAAGCTACTCTTCAGTTTTTTGAGAGAAATTATCTACCACTACATCCTCCCCCATCCCCTGATTTTAACCTGTTTCTGGAGGAACCGAGGGAGGAAGAGGAGGCTTTCTCCTCTCTTTGTTGGTGAATAACTCCTATTGAGTTGGCTTACACTGTGCTGGTCAAGCAACATCTCTCCCAAGGACAAAGGGCGGGCCAAAGCACTAGCTCTCTGGCATGGCAGGAGGTACCTGGGCCAGATTCTGCTGTGCTGAGCCCCTCCAGCAATGCAGAGCACACATTCCAGGTGCACCCATCCTGCTGTTAGGTAGCAGTACTGATGTTTCTTTAGCAATCCCTCTTCCTTTCCCAAAGGAGGACAGGATAAAGCGCCCAAGAATCAGCCTGCTGAGGGCTCTGCCTCTGCACAGTACTTGGCTGCAAGCCAAGTAGAAAATGCAAGCACAAGACAGAGGAGTCAGTGTAGTGTTTCCTACAGATACCAGCACAGCTTCACCTCTGCTCACACCACCTTTCCTTCAGCCTAAGGCAAGGAGACAGCTCAGTGATGGATAGGAACTGGAACACCAAAGGACTAACTGCAAAATCCAGATTGTAAAGACTGAAAAGAAAGTTGCAGTCACTACTAGCACCAGCACCTGAAAATGGGAGATTGGTGTTTAAGATTGTGCTTTGGAAAAAACCCCACCAAAACCAACTAAGACCATGTGTATGCTCTAACTGTAACTACACACAGAGGATGGCTCATTCTGATGTGGAGGTCTAGCCGAAAACCAACAATTTAGTAATGAAACCTCTTCACACTTTGGGAAATTATACTGTAATTGATGAGGACTTACCAAAAACCAAATAAGACTGTGCAAAAAGTTTAGAAATATTAAATATAGCATCCACTAGACACAACTGACAGTTAGAAAGGCAGAGGGAGAAAACAGTAGCGACATACCTTTCTGGCATTAGAAGATATTGTGTTTGCCATTAAGCTTTCCAGGTAGCTGCTCAAGCTAATGCCTTTAACTGTGATAATTGCTTCTTGGGTTAGCACAGTTCTGTGAGAGAACGAAGAGCAGTTAATACCTACAGTGGACTGGACCAACATCATGTCTCCTATGCACAGAGAAGCACGTGAAGATCTTTACTTACTTCTCAGGGTTTTCAGGATGGGGTGTGTAAACCAGTCTCTCGTCAACAGACACCAAGTTTGTGAGAGTAATCTTAAAAACAAGAAAAAAAGCTGGAATTGTCACTTCCCGCCTCTCACTTTTGTTATCACAGCACTGCTCGATGGCAGAGCACTCTGCGTGATGTCACAGAGAGAGCACTGCACACAGAATATAAACCCCAGAGCACAGTCCATAAAAAGCTCTATAAAGGGTGATGAATCTTCTCCTCTCCTAGATCTAATTATACCAATCTAAGTTCCTTTCCAGAGGATAAAGCACAAACAGCTTCCCATTCATTACTTCTGAACGCTGAGTGTTACCAGATCTATGGCATGCAACTCAGAGAGGCTCTTGAAGACACCACGATGACACTATCTGGAGTGTACAGAAAATTAATAGGAAAGATGATGCCTGTTGTACAGAGTCAATGGCCAGGCTTGAACTTAAAGGTCTCTTCCAACCCAACCTGTGATTCTGTGAGATGAGGCTCTGCTACAGACAACTCCTCTTTAAATCTGAGAGTTACAAGTTCCCAGGATCCCAAAACAGACCATAATCCTTCATTTACATTTTGTCAAGAAAGGCATTTCCAGTTAAAACGGGTGTTGTACACAACAGTGGAATGAGAACAAGTTATTCATCTGAAAGCCAAACTGGTTTACATGCAACTCTGAGAAATAATCTCACATTAAAAGCATCACAAATGTCTGATCCCAAAGGACTTAAAGTTCCCTATTTGTGAGAAGAATGAAGGAGAAAAAAGATCCAACTAAGATGTAGAAATTGCCACCTCCTGATGAAAGACACAAATACATTTCTAATCTGTATGTTCAAAGTAAGTCATCTAATCTCCAGAATGAATCATCAAAAGCTGCTACTCACATTAGTTGAGCAAAGCTCCATCTTCTTTTCCACTGGATCTACCACTGAGTGTTCTTCAATGTAAGTCAGGGTTCTGCTCGTTCCTAAAATCTGAACACAAAGAAATGAAAAATTTCAAATTAACAAGTACTACAATAAATGAAAAACTCTCAACCTTGAAATTCACAAATGTCAACTTCTTAGTGGCCTCAAACAATTCAGAGTTAATTCAGGGATACCAGAACACTGGGATCAGGGCTAGACATATCCTGGTAGGCTGCATCAGTCACCCAGCATGAACTGAGGTTGGAACTAGATGATCTTCAAGGTCCCTTCCAAGCTAAACCACTCTGCGATTCTGTGCCACAGGCCAGCCTGGAAGGTAGGCAGATCCAGACACTGTAGCTACCTAAAGCCTACAGCCTATTCTCACTTCCAGATACACTAATTACAGCTTGTGCGATATCTCTGGATGGTATTTCCTACAAATTAAGCTTTGACTTTGAACCCAGTGCAGATGACGACCCAAAACCACCCCGCAGCAGGAACAAAGCACCAAGACTGTAGGAACGTACGGCTTTCACAATGCTTGGCAAACCCCACTCCGTGCTGAGAAGCCGGTGACTGTGCAGCCTGCCCTGGTTATCAAGACTTCTGTCAAGGACGTCAACTCCTACCACACATGGATTCATTGGGTTGGGGTACTTCCTCATAGCAGCTTTGATCACCGTGTCCCAGGGGTGTCTGTAAAAAGGAGAAGAGACAATAGTTGTGAATATTTTAACACTACATGAGGGATCTAGCAGGCCTAGTGTGGCATGTGCCGGACACCTCTGCAGCTCCCAAAGTCCCTTCAGAATTCAGTGGTGCTTGGAAATGCAGTTAGAAAGTACTGATACCCAAAACACAACCATTCCTTTCTCCAGAGTGAAGAAAGGGATTATTAACCCCAGACTCCCAGGGACAAGGGCAAGGGGCAACAGCCACAAATTGCTACAAGAGACATTCCAATCAGCTGTGTAAAACCCCACAATGACAGGGTGGCTGACCACAGAGGTTGTAGAATCTCAGTCATCCACTTCAGAACTCAACCATAAAAACAACCTGGCCTAACATTTAAACCTGGCCCTTCTCTGAGACCAGGGCTAGATGAGATGGCCTCCACAAGTCCACTCTGACATAAATTCTCCTATAATTCTACACACATCAAATAAATCAAAGAAAACACCATTCACTTCTGTTTCTTCCGATAGCAAAAGAGCAAATTTAATTCAACTAACAAAACGCCAGGAAGTTCAAAGTGAGGAAGGAGGATTTCAGAGAGTAGAGAAGCTCTCTGACTTAAGCCTACATCCGCACCACCGTTTCCAGAACTGCATTTATGGGCACTCCCCTTTCCCAACACAGAACCAGTTTTATGAAACCAGTTTTGTTAATCTCAGACCCCTGGGATCAGAGCAGCCCCATCACTGGAGGACAGGCTGTCCACGCAGCTCTCGTGGGACTTCATGTACCTTCTTCTGAAACAGAGGCGACTGGAGAGCTCATGGACTGGATCCATTAGAGAAAATGCTGTCCCTAAGGAATGGTTTCTGCATGCAGAATACATCTGGAACAAAGGGTTTGTAACCTTTAGAAGTTCATTTAAAAAACCCAGCTACTGATACGTAACTTCAGAAGTCTTAGTGGTGCCAACACGGACCTAAGAGTTGCACTTAGGGCCTAAAATGGATTTGATTTTTAGGAACAGTACTTTTAGTCTTAAAATAGAGCAGTAGAGCAGGGCATCAACTATGCATCAATGCCAGAGCAAACAGGAGATGGGAAAAAGAAGTTCTTTTTCCAACAAGAAGAGTAAGAAAATGTCTTTCAGCTGTATTGGCACATGCAGGAGAAACGGAGCCCTCAGTTCCTACATCAGCTGAGGCCCAGTCCTCATTATTTATCTCTAGTGGCTCCATGTCCCAGTCAGCACAAGAGAAGGTCACATTTCTCCTCAGTGTCCTTGAGGGATTTTAAGAGCCAGAGATCTGATAAGGCACAGTATTTTACCAACCCATGAACTACCTACATCCACCCACATCACACCATAGGGCAGGACTGTGTCAACATTGATCTCAATGAGCAAACACAAAGTGAAAATTACGTAGCGTTTCCCAGGTGACAGAGATTCATCTCAAACTCACAAGCTGTGCCACACACAAGTGTTTACCAGCCTCTGCCTGTCCTTTCACAAAAGAGGCTGCAGGTTCCTTATACCAGATTAATGTTGAACAATTAATACATCTGCCAGCATAACAAATTCAGTTGTGCAAATGTTTCAATCTTATCCCAGGGGTATTTGGGTAATATTTTAAGGACTGTCACCCCTGGTGCTCTTCAGGTTTTGAGAGACCTTTAGAGGATCAGTTATCAGCAGCATTTTAAGAGCTGTGCTGGAACTGCTTGTCCTCCACATCAGCTTGTTACATACCTGTTAGTCACAGAATGATTTGGGTTGGAACGGACCTTTGAGATCATCAAGTCCAACTGTTGGCCATGTCACCACTAAGCCATGTCACTAGGAGCCACACCCGCCTGACTCTTCAGTCACCCTGGGGATGAGGAGTCCTTGGAGACCACGGAATCAGCAGCCTGTTCCAGGGCTTCACAATCCTTCCAGAGAAGAGCATCATGGCCAACGTAAACCTTTGCTGAGGTGTCTGCAGCAAGTGGCTTCTCCAGATAAGGGGCATAGCTACGCAGTCTTCTGGTACCCCAAACCTGAAAGAAGCCTCATGGTCCCAGCAGTGCCTGGTTCCCAGCTGCACTGGAAGGTCTCTTCCAACTTAAATGATGCTATGGTGCAATATGAAGCTGCTTCCTCTCCTCCCGCTTCTTGTTCCTTGGGAGAAGAGACGGACCGCTCCCTCACCACAACCCCACTGTCTGCAGACCCCTCCTTACACAGAGGTGGAACTGGGTATCAGAGCCAAGTTCAGAGCAGGGAAAAGTGCATGAAACTCGGCCAACTGTCCCTTCCTGGCTGGCTGCTGGGCATCTCTCCCGCACCCCCCGCACTACGTAATCAATGACGTCGCTACTTTTAGTATTTTTTGACAGCGTGAAACTTATTTTTTTCCTTAATATCCGTAACGCGACCCCGTTGGAACGAGCCGGTAGAACCTGTCAGGCAGCACCAGCACTTCCCACACTATGTCCGCCATCACTCTCGCACCGCCCGGCTACTCCCGCACAGCCCGGCTTCCCCCGCACCGCACTGCCCCGCTCATTCCCGCGCTCGCCACGCACCCGAACACGTGCTCTGAGCTCCAGATCTTCATGGCGCCGATCGATCTCTCCTCAGCGGGCTGGAAGGAGGCGGCTTGCACCGGTCGCTCCCGCACAGCCACGCAGGGAGCAGCCGCGCCGGCAAGGGGGCGGAGTCTCATGCGTCACGGGCCGAACCCGCCGACGCGGAGGACCCGCCCCCTTCTCACGGAGGGGCCGCGTGCGTGCACAGTGGAAGGCAGGTCGCGGCGCAGGGGATGCAGGAGGGGCGATGGGATTGGCCGGTTCACCCTTCACCTGCCAGAGCGGACGCGGCTCCCTGTGAACGAATTGAGACTGGTCTATAAAATGGAGTGGGCTGGTGATGGAGTGTTTAGACTTGGGAGGTTTCAGGCTTTGGGACCTAAGGACTCGAGCCCTCAAGGCGAGGGGAGCGGCTGAGGCAACTGGAGACCAGGACGCTGAGGGGAGACCTCGCTCTCCACAACTCCCTGACAGGAGGTTGGAGGGAGGAGGGGCTCAGCCTCTTCTCTCTGGTGCCCAGCGACAGGAGCAGAGGAAATGACTGCAAACTGCACTAGGGGAGGTTCAGGCTGGATGTTGGGAAGAATTTCTTTACACAGAGGGTGCTCAGCCATCGGAACAGGCTGCCCAGGGCAGGGTTGGAGTCCCCATCCCTGGAGGGATTTAGAAGGTCAATACACCTGGTGCTGAGGGACATGAGTTAGTGGTGGCCTGGCAGTACTGGGTCGAAGGTTGAACTTGATGATCTTAAAGGTCTCTTGAACCAAAGAGATCCTGTGATGCTGTTTGAAGCCTCAAGATGTGAGTTTGCCTTTCCAAGGCTGTGTTTGGACCCTAAAAATAACACTGGAGACCCTGAGAATGAGGCTTTGGAGACTAAAAACGCAACCTTGAACCCTAAAGGAAGGTTTAGACCACAAAAGGAGAGTTTTGGAGCCTAAGAGTGAGACTTGAGAAACCAAAGACTTTGGAAAGGAAATAATGACGCCTTCATCCCTTAAAGAAGTGTTTGAGCTATAAAAGTGAGGATTTCACAAGGAAAGAGCACCCAGCCGTCTCCTCGTCCACAGACATCCGACGCTCACAACGAGGCCCCTCCCTGTGGGCGGGGCCATGCAGCTAGGGCCGCGGCCTCTTTCAGGGGCGGGGCTAGTAGGGTTCCTCCCGACGTAGCGTAAGCGCGTGCGACTGCGTGATGAGGTCAGACGTCGGCGCCGGTGGTGGGCGGGGCTGTGGTGCGGTGGGCCTGGCGCTGGTGGTCGTGGCGGTGACATGTCGCACCGTTACCTGCTGCTGCTGGCGCGGGGCGGCTGCCGGCGCCGTGGTCTCCCTGGGCTCCTGCTGCAACAGCTGCTCTGCGGGAGGGGCCTGCTGGGGGTCAGGCCCGGCCTGGCGCAGGTGAGGGCGGGGATCGCCGTGCGGATTGGGCCTGCAAGGGAGGGGACGGCGGTCACGGTGAGGCGCGGGGCGGCTCCGACGCTGCTGCTGGACCCGAGCGCTCCCCAGTGCTCACCGCGGCCTTCCCGGTTCGCCTGGCCGCCGCCGCGAACTGCTCAGTGCTCGTCCTTAAGGAAGGGAAGGGGGTGTTTGGGGCTCATTGTGTGTATATGTGAGCTGTATCGGCCCGACTGTCAGTACTGACGAGTAGGGAAGTGATCGGTCCCATGTGTTGGGCGCAGGGCACTGGGCAGGCCACGCCTCGGGTACTGGCTTCGGGTTTGGGCACCTCAATACCAGAAGGACATCGAGGGTCTGAAACAGGTCCAGAGAAGGGCAGTAAGGTTGGAGAAGAATCTGGAGAACAGACCTTGTGAGGAGCACCTGAGTGAGCTGGGACTGGTTAGTCTGGATAAAAGGGGACTGAGGGAAGACCTTATTACTGTCTGCAGTTGCCTGAAAGGAGAGTGCAGAGAGGTGAGTGTTAGTCTCTTCTCCTGGGTAACAAGTGACAGGACAAGAGGAAATGGCCTCAGATTGCACCAGGGGAAGTCTAGGTTGGCCCTGAGGAGAAACTTTTTCCTGGAAAGGGTCCTCAGGCCTTGGAAGAGGCTGCCCAGGGAGGAAGGGGGTTGAATTGTCATCACTGGATGTGTTTTACAGTTAGGGAGATCTGGAGCTCAGGGACAGGGTTTAGTAGTGGGATTGGGGCAGTTGGGTTAATGGTTGGATTCGATAGTATTGAAGGTCTTTTCCAACCTGAACAGTTCTGTGATTCCATGACAAACTGGTAATGAAAGGTTTGGTCAAATCCTGCAGTTCTGAAAACTTCCATAGTGAACAGATGTTGGAGTGAATACAAAGTTCTCTTCAGCTTCTGTTCTGTTCCACATAGAATCTCATTACATTATATTGACAGAAGCGTGCATTAGCTTCCTGACAGATTAGCAGCAATGATTACAGTGTTTAATTTATTGTTGTAATCCACAGTAATTTTTATTTTAGTAGTCAGCTTTGATCAAACAAAATCACAAATTCAATATTAAAACAAAAAACATACTTTAGGCTAAGTTACTAACATCCTTATGTGTGTTCATCTCACAATTGCCACCATCCTAGTAATAACAGTCTTCATTGTGCACTACAGAAAAATTAAGTGACTTACACCAGATGCCCCTGTAAAATGCAGGAATTAAGCATCTCATGAAACCTCCTCCTGCAGAGCTGGGTCCAGCTCTGGGCTTCTCAGCACAGTAGAGACCTGGAGCTGGTGGAGTGGGGCCAGAGGAGGCTTCAGAAATGCTGCTCTGAGTGGGAAACCCTCTGCTGTGAAGCCAGGCTGGGAGAGTTGGGAGGGTTCAGCTGGAGAAGCTCTGGGGAGACCTTCGAGCAGCCTTTCAGGGCTTAAAGGGGCTGATCAGAAAGATGAAGATGGCCTTTTGAGCAAGGGCTGCTGTGACAGGACAAGGGGAATGGGCTTGAGCTAAAAGAGGGGAGGTTTAGGTTAGCTCTGAGGCAGAAAATCCTCCCTGTGAGGGGGCTGAGGCCCTGGAATAGGTTTCCCAGGGAGGTTGTGGCAGCTTCATCCCTGGAGGTGTTGGATGGGGCTCTGGGCAGCCTGGTCTGGTGAGACATGTCCCTGCTCATGGCAGGGAGTTGGCACTGGATCATCTGTAAGGTCCCTTTGATTTTAATTCATTCTATAAATGATTGAGTTATTTGTCTTTTTCTTACATAGGTAAGCAAGTGCATTTTCTGCCATTGCTTTGTGTAGTCTCAGTGTTTACAAAGGTAGTTAACTGTTTATTTCAAATGACCTCCTGTATTTAATACTGGAATCATGGAGAGGATGCTTCATTGTGCTGCAGATCTTGGGTTTATGTTACACCTAAAATTGTAATGCATCCTGTTACAACTGTAAAGCTGCCCTTTCACTTCCATTAAATAAATAGTTGTCGTTTTTTAGGGCAGTGTCACAAGGTTTGCCTGAAAAAAAAAAATTAGGCGATGTTTTGCTTTATATGGTGTGACATTTCTTTCATCTGTGACTGACAGAAGCTGGGTAGAGTTTCCTGGTGCACAGCCCAAGCCAGAATCCAGTCAAAATGTGCTGTGTGCTTTCCCCCTGCTTAGGCAGTGGGGGTGCTGAGAGCAGCTGAGCCAGCCCGGGGAAAAGGCCTCAGTCAGGATCAGTCTGATCCTTTTTCATGCTGATGAGCTACAGAGTCAAAAAAACCCCAACAAACCCTACAAAAAGGCTGGGGAGGGACATTTTAGGATATCAGGTAGCAACAGGACTAGGGGGAATGGAACAAAGCTGGAGATGGGTAGATTTAGACTGGATGTGAGGAGGAAATTCTTCACCATGAGAGTGGTGAGAGCCTGGAAT
>JAOXOE010000343.1:23626156-23659166 GCA_028565055.1 Phoeniculus purpureus
GGAATGGGTTGCCCAGGGAGGTGGTTGGGGCCCCATCCCTGGAAGTGTTTAAGGCCAGGCTGGATGAGGCTCTGGCCAGCCTGATCTAGGGTGGGGTGTCCCCACCCATGGCAGGGGGTTGTGACTGGATGATCCTGTGGTCCCTTCCAACCCTGACTGATTCTATGATTCTGTAGTGACTTACGGTGAGGAAGGTACTTTCATCTTAAAGCCTGCGTTGCAGGTGCTTAGAACTTCTAGAAAACAATATGGATGTGCTCCTGTGTGACTTGCTCTGGGTGATCCTGCTGTGGCAGGGGGATTGGAGTAGGTGATCTTTCAAGGTCCCTTCCAATCCCTTATGATTCTATGATTCTATGATTTCTGTACGAAGGATAAGATGATGGTGTTCATTGCCTGTAACCAGGGGCAGGGTGAGGGGAAAGTAACCTGCCTTTCCTTTGCCTCAGGCTACCTCTGATTATTGAGCCCGAAAGTCTAGTGACAGAGTAATTTGAATAATTTAGCAGCTGGGATAGGCTAGGCTTAGATTAGTGAAATGAAGGGGATTTGCTAGTAGGCGGGAAAGGTCTGGCTGGGTCACAGGGATGGCTTATGGCTACATGTTTTATTTATGACTTTCTTTAATCCACTAAGTAGCATGTCACCCTCCTTTGTTATTAATAGCTCTGTGTTTGGGAAGCCAGAAACATCTCTTGAATGAAAGATAAATTTTAAGTTATATGGTCGTTTCACATGTAGAAACACTGAAGTTTTCAAATAAAAACCTTGGAATAACCAGCTGCAAGAACTCTGATGTAAAATGCCAATTGTTTCATATCTCAGTTTTGACTGAGATAGTTTTCTTTTTAGCATGGAGTGGGCAAACTGGTACGTAATGTTAAGTCTTGGCCTTGGGTGAGACACAGGAAGTGTTGTCAGTGATACTAGTGGGTTTTGACTGCAGTGGGTAGTAAGATTTTGCTTACCTCAGGGTTCTGGGAGCAGTTTTCTTAGTGCTAGACCCAGACTGAGAAGCATGTAGAAGGTTTTAGCTTCCTTTTCAGGCCGTACAGTTTGCTGAAATAGGGGAATTGGCACTTCAGAAAATGAGTACTGTATTTTAGCTGTTGTGGGCATCACAACACTTAAGATAGATCTTTTAAGATAAGATCGAAGATAGGGTTTATTGTTCATATAAATCTGAAGTACTTTGTAACTGGAAATAATTTACATGTGGGAAGTGTATTACAGCTAAGTCACTGTCAGGAGCTGGCTTGCTTCATTTAATTAAGAAGTGCAAGCCAGGGCTTGAATGAGGTTTCTAGGTCATTGTGTCCTTCAGGAACATTTCCCTTGAAAGAAAGGAAATGAATATATTGGAGCAGCTGTCTTTGTCCTGTGCAGAGTGTGCCAGCATGGTTTTGGGATCAGCCCTGTGTTGGTTGGGGAGGAGGAGGAAGGAGGAGTCTGACTGTGCAGAGAATGGTTGTTTAAAGGGGCTTTGAAAAAACCCATTGAGAACTCTGTCATGTTTACAAAGCAGAATTTATAAGAAGGAAAAAACTCGAGGCTGGAAATGTATGTAGTGATTCCAGTAGGAAACCTCCTTAGGGCAGGGGCAGTTATCTCCTACTGGCACAGCACAGCAGCTGCCGCTGGGCGATTAAACTGTTAACGATGCTGCCTTGCGTCAGCTTTCCGAGAACACTAGTACCGGTATGTGTGATTTACTATAACAAGATCTTAAGTTTTTCCTGTTGGCAAATGACATGTAATATTTACAAAGGTCTTGGTTTTACTCCAGTAGCAACATTTCAGATAGAGTGATACGTGGAAGGAAAAAAATGACACTTTCCTATCCAGGCTAAATAATAGGAGGAGATGTGCTGTACTCCAAAATGCGTGTCTGTCTGAACTTTACCGTGTCTTGGCTTTGTGATTTATTTTTTTTTTTTCATTGTACAGATGTATCATATATTGTTCTTAGACTCCTGCCTTGCAGCCGGAGTGCTAATGAAATCAGACTAAACCAGGAACTTGTTCACTCTTATATTAAAAATGTAGTTTCAGCATATTTCTGTTGTCAGTGCAGTTAAGTGCCGCTGGAGGAGGGATAACAACCCCGAATCTGTCCTTCAAAAAAATAAAAAGGAATTTTCTTTTCTTTCGATGAATCCAGCAGGATCCTTTTTGACAGCTGCCAATAGCAGGCAGACAAGGGAGGGTATTAAAGCAGATCAAGACCCAGAAAAAGTGCTTTTCCCAGGTTTCCAAACACATGGATGTGTTTCTAAAGCATATGACTGATCCATAGAACAACTGTTTAATTAATTAACTGGTTTTCCTGTCAGACTGAAGTTGTATCTGTGGATTTCTTTGATAAGCCTCATGCTCTGTAGATGGCCTGTGTGATACAGGGACTGAGTGTGTTACTTGGTAGTTGCTCATGTTGAACCTCAAGGATCTTCTGCATTTCCCAAGGTGTTTGTCCAAGGGAAGTTCACCTTTTGGTGAGGGTTGGACCCAGGGGGATGTAGGTTGAAAATTGGCATTGCACTGTTATTCTCTCTGAGCTCTTTCACTTTCTTTATGGCATCTCTTCCTGAAATGTGTTGAAGTCTCCTAAATAAGGTTTAATTTGCTATTTTTGCATTTACTCTTCTCATAAACAGTCTGGCCAGGCCGTTTGGTTTTGGGAGGAGAGGAAGAGCTTGCAGTCAGTTGGAACTCATTTCCTGGCAGGTGGTTCTATGCACATTTTAGACTAAAAATGCTGTTTATTTAATACAGTCCTAAATGGCTGAAGGGTTACTTACTACAAGCAAGTCTGTTTACCTAAATGTCTCCCTAGAGGGTGAGAGATCAGATACTAAAAGGTTCTAGGAACAGCCACAGTGAGTTTTTATTATGTTTTAGTATGAGTCTGATAATCTTTTTCCATATTAACATCACAGTTGGGAATGGAGTCCTTTGCTGTTCTCTGCCATAAATTGGGGAATCTTCTGTCTTGACTGTGTAACTGTGATAGAGTGAGTCCATGTAATTAGATTAGGCCTCATTTAATTGGAAGATGTGTTAAATAGGTTCATTTTAGCATGTACGTCTTCTTTAGCACTTTTAGTTTGTTTAATATTAAGGAATAAAATTTCAGGGGAGATTCCATTGATCAAAGCTTGGTTTGAATTACTATTTTTGTTAGCTGTGCAAATTTAACTTTATGATTCTACCTAAACCTATAAAACGTCACCAAAAATCTTGGAATTCTGAACGGGAAGGAAACCTTGCAGTGGAGCTGTGTGGTGTGAGAGGACAGAGGACTGCTGCCTGCTGTGGCTTGGAGTGCTGTGTGCTAACGAAATGCAGCTTTTGAGGGATGGCTGTGAGCATCTCTTGGCATGCGTGGGAGAGTTAGTTTGCTTGGTTGTGCTTTAAAGAAAACTGGGTACTCCAGTTTTCTGAGCAGCTTCTATTAATAACTGCCTGAAATTACTATGTTGGAATGCTAGGGTAGAGTGAGACAGGTCATTATCAAAATTACATGAGAAATGAGTTTTATGTGAGTTTGCAGGTTCCCATTTGGTCAGTACTGCAGGATGTATTTCTAACTGCTTGACAGACCTCAACTTGCCCATTAGAGATGAGTGTATCACTCTTCATTTCCTTTGCGTTTTAGATGATCACAGTCGTGTAAAACTGCAGAACACTGACAATGACTATATCAATGCCAGCCTAGTGGTCATAGAAGAAGCCCAGAGATGTTATATTTTAACACAGGTAAGTAGTACCAGTTACTAGGTTATTACAGGGATTGAGAACCAGGGGAGGGAGATTTGTACAGTTGTGTTTTGAATTCGAATGTTTCCTTGTCTCTGAAGTACAGTTACTCTGTAAGTATCTTCTACCGACTCCCTGTTTGAACACACAGCTTTTTCTTAAAAATACAAAATACTGAAGGGAATATTCAGGTATAAATTTTAAGTACTGGAATGGTCTATGCACTGTGGTTACCTTCTGGCCTCTAATTTCTGCCATGTTATTAATAATCTGTTTGAACTTTTCAGAGGAAAACTTCTTCCTGTTTCACACAGTGAACTATTAACTGTGTTCAATAGCTGCTTTGCCTAAACGAACAGGGTGCCCAGGGAGAGGGTTGAATGCCTTCACTGGACATGTATCAAAGTGGTGGAGATCTGGAGCTTAGGGTCAGGGTTTAGCAGTAGCCTTGAGATAGTTGGGTTCATGGTTGGACTTAGTGATCCCAAAGGTCTTTTCTGATCTAAACGACTCTGTGGTTCTATGATCCTCACAGCCTTTATTTTTTTATTCTTCTATTATGCAGGGTCCACTACCTAATACATGTTGCCATTTTTGGCTAATGATATGGCAGCAACAAACCAAAGCAGTCGTCATGCTGAACAGAATTGTCGAAAAAGAATCGGTAAGTAAGGTCAGGCCTGAAGTTGTAAAGTAAACCACATAATTTGAATACAGTTTGAAGGACGTTTGGCTGTTAGGTTCACAGAACTAACTGACTTTCTCACTGATGGATGACATAATCGAGTTTGGTGGAACAGCATCTATTAAGTAGACATACAGAAGAGACAGGAGAAGATGCATATAGAAATAAGATGGAGAAGCAGCAGTACAAGATGCTCTAGAACAAAATGGACGGTGGGAAAACAAGTTTGAATTGAAGTATCTTTAGATTATTTTTTTCTAACTCTTAACAGAGCAGGTTATTTGTTTTATAGTGATCTGAACTGATTGTAACAATGAAGACAAGCTGCTGCCGCCCAGCAACTGTCAGATTGAGTTATTTTTGATACTTTACCAGCTGGTGGTATAGATGCAGAACACAGAAATCTTTGTGAAGTGTAGTTGTTTGGTGAATGTGCCTGAAGCACTGTGGAGTTGGGTTATAAATGCACGTTGTTTGAGGTTTATGGGTTTACTTTGGAATAGATTTGTTAGTGAAAAAGATTTTATTCCATTCAAAAGCCACTTACTTTCTTATGCAAAAATTCTCCTACAGGAAGTCCCAGTGCAGGGCAAGAGGAATAATGGACAAGGGAGAGTGTTGTATTGCTTTGTTAGTCCATCTGTTGTACTACAGTCTTCCAGTATTCAGGAAGCCTTGGGAAAACTGCATGTGTTGTGTTTTGTAAACATACAGGTCTGTATGTCAAAAACAGAGTGGGGAAACAATGTCAAATCAGCCCAATAAAGAACTCTGTTCACTGTAGAGAACTAGACTGGCTAGAGGCAGAAAGGTTAAGGTGTATGTCAGCCCTACAATGAAAGAAAGCACAAATGGATAAAGCTGGATTTTAGCCTCTGAAATGATTGTAGTAAATTACCTGTAAACATCAAAGACTTTGGGAATTCCTCAAACTGGGAGCAGGTACTTGAGTCTACTGCATGGAATAATGGTGTCTCAGAGTCTGCTGATACAAAGCCCAGGATTCTGGGAAACTTAACCGAATTTTTCCTTTTTCTTTTCTCTTCTTTTTATAAAATCTCAGGTGAAGTGTGCCCAGTACTGGCCAACAAAAGAAGAGGAAGTTATGACATTCAGTGAAACAGGTTTCCGAGTGAGGCTAGTATCTGAAGACATCAAATCCTATTACACAGTACATCTACTGCAATTAGAAAATATCAACGTAAGCTTTTCTCAGTCTGTATAGCTCATGTGCCTCCTGGGCTTGAGTGTGTAATGAAAACTGTTCTTAGCTTATTTTCACTGCAGGTTTGATGGAGTTTTTACACTGCTGATTTTAATGTGCTTTGCTTTCTGATAATGTTGGATATGTTTTTATGGCATCTGAGCGAGAGAGTTAAACCTGAATGAGTCTGTATGTGAGACGAGAGAACAGCTTCAGCAATTTTATGCTCATATTTTTCATTTAGTCAGAATTTTCTGACATGCCAGAAATACCCTAAAAGGAGTAACTTAGGAGTTGATAACTCTGATTTCTTTTGATTATTGAGAATCAGACTCAGTAATTTCTGGTGTTTTTAATGGAATAGTTGTCCATATGATTCTTTCCTACTACCGTAAATTTTTGGGGGCTGGGGTCATTACCACCTGTAGATAGGTAACTTTATCTCCTCTTGCTTACCTCCCCTTTTGCTCCACAGGACCAACCATCCTTTTCTCTTAAAAATTAAGCACTTTGACAATTTAATCAAGTTAAGCTCAAAAAAAAAAATTGTTCCTGGCCTGAGCTTGGGTTGGAATTTGCTGCTTCTGTTTCAGAGCTGAAGACAGGATTGAAGAGCTTGTCTGTTTGTTCCAGCTGTGTCTTGTAAGATATTCTCTCTCCCTATAAACCTTGCCTTATATTAATTGAAAGTGCTAGTATGGCAAGTTCTAGTCAAAGTTGTCTTGTCAGCGGATTTGGGAAAGGAAAGCTTGAAGGTGCTGCTTTGCATGTTGGTTTGTACAGCTTATTTTGGATGTATTTGGTCAAAATGATCTGTTATTTGACTATTAACGACAAATTGAGATAAGGTTTGTTAATTTGAAAACATCCCTCATGAGATCAACAAGACAAAACTTGGTATGTTGTTCCTTGGTCTGTTCAACATAAGTAGTTCACAGAATCATGGTTATTGAGACTGGAAAGGACCTCTAAGATCATCCAGCCCAGCCCATGACCTAACATCACCACAATCACCTATACCAGGGCACTAAGGACCACATCCAGGTTGTCCTTCAACACCTCCAGGGATGGAGACTCCACCACAGCCCTGGCAGTCCATTCGAGGCTCTGATCACCCTTTCCATGAGGAAGGGCTTCCTAACATCCAACCTTCCTAAAATCTCCTGGCATCTTCAGGCCCTGCCCACTCATCCTGTTGCTAGTTGCCTTGGAGAAGAGCCCAACCCCCACCTGACTACAACCTCCCTTCAGGGAGTTGGAGAGAGGGAGAAGTTGTCTCCTTTTCTCCAGGCTGGTCAACTCCAGCTCCCCCTGTCCTATTTGGTCATATGTTTATTGACAACAAAGGCAAAGAGAAAGAGTAACTCTCCTTTTTGTGAAGCTGAGGCATGTTCTCCTAACTACCAGAAAAGCTTCTCCGGGTCTGATATTGACCCCTATTCCTAAGATTTCTGTTCCCCAAGGAGGCAGTTTTCATGATAAGTCTATTTTGAACTTAGTGATGCAGAAATCCCTTGAGAAACAGCACGACATATACTATAGGAGGTTTTTGAGTTGGGCACTTACATTTCTGAGTTTGCCTCGGCCTGGCAAAGCAGACCTAGAATAACAATGCAGCTTTCTGTAACAATTTGATAATTATACCATAAAACTTGTGGAAACTGAGTAGTCACAGTAAGTTGAAACACGAGCTTAGCTGTGTTTATACAAATCTGCTGGAGGGGACTTTGGTGCAGGCAGAATCGTGAGACATTGACGCCACTTGACACCTGGAATATGAAATGAGTCATGAACAAAATATACTTTGAATTCCAGGAATACTTAAGAAATGTTAGCGTTCCCTTGAAAACAGAACTAGAATTGTCTGTAGTGCTGCCACTCTGTGCTCAAGTAAGTTAGTGTTACTGCAGGAGCTCTGTAGTACATGATCCAAATAACCGCACGTGAAGAGTAAAGTTCTCATTTCATGTTGTTTTCAGTCAGTCTCTGGAGATTCCATTGTTTTTGGTGGTGGTGGTTTGGTTTTATTTTGTTTCATTATAGAGCAGTTAGAAATACAGGTGGGACTTGGTGGGGGGCAATGTTTGTGTTTTAGGATTAGATCGAAGTTCTTGGTTTGATTTTATCTTTTTTTTTTGTGTGTGTGTGTGCTCTAGGCAGACATTTGGGTTTGCTGTTGAGGCTAGTGCTGTCCAGTAAAGCTTCTGAGAGGAGGTGGTGTTTATTGGTGTGTATTCCTAAGGATTTAGGAAGTATTTTTAATGTGTTTTGTCTTGCTGCTGATTACAGTGGAATTTCCTTGTGGTTTGTTGTGTATCCTCCATGATTTTGTTTAGGTTAGTTGTCAGCTCTTCTGGAAGTTCACCACTGCTTTCTTCTGTAATTGCTCAGATTCAGAACTGTCCTTTAGTAAGGCTGAGTGCTAGGTCTTACACTTGAGTCACAACAACCAAGTGCAATGCTACAGGCTTGGAGGAGAGTGACTGGAAAGCTGCCTGACAGAAAGAGACCAGGAGGTAATGATTGATTATCCGCTAAATATGAGCCAGCAGTGTACTCTGGTGGACAAGAAGGCCAGTGGCATCCTGTCTTGTATCACCAATAATGTGGTCAGCAGTAGTTCCTTATTGCTGCTTTCAGCTTTCCTTGTGACAAGAATAAGTCTGGTCTTTAGAGAA
Source organism: Phoeniculus purpureus (assembly GCA_028565055.1). Lineage (NCBI taxonomy): Eukaryota > Metazoa > Chordata > Aves > Bucerotiformes > Phoeniculidae > Phoeniculus > Phoeniculus purpureus. The sequence continues at coordinate 23,634,480 of JAOXOE010000343.1, forward strand.
AGAAAATGCTTTTTTTCAGTAACTTCTGGTGTGACAACCCAGACAGCTGGAGAAAGACAGTGTGATACATAGGGAGTTTTTATCGATAAAACCCACTGCCCTGGTACTGGCCAGTTTTGGAAACCTGTGGGAGAGCAAGTGAGCATCAGTACTTGAGGGAAACTGGGGATTGATTGGATGAGGAAATAGGACAGTGGACAGGAAATGAAATTGTTGGAGGAATCCTGATTAATACATCTCACACTGGCTACCCAGAAATAAGAATAAAGCAGATGGAAGAGAGGATTGCAATGAAAATACTTGCCAGAGGAGAAGGGATGCAAAGAAATGAGCTAGAATTGAGTGACACTGGAGATGTGATACCTTAGAGTAAGGACTGTTAATAAACCCCAGGGACAAGATGCCAAGATTTGCTTTGCTGCTGGTTTACAGTGCCCAAACTGGTAAACGTATTGGGAAGATCTTTTCTTTTTGGAAACAAGCAGTGTAGTGGCAGCTGCTGCTCTGGGATCTAGTGGTGTCTTTGCTTTATATGGCTCTGTGAATGTACATAATTCCTACAGTGTTTTAAAGGGATTTCTGAAACATGGCATACACTTCCTTTAAACTTGTGGGATGTCTACAGAGAAGAATACTTTGTGGGTACCACAGAGGAAGCTGCTTTTCAGTTACCATTCTGAAATGTGTTCCTTGTGTATAACACATACAACTCTGTGTTACCACCTGAGCCTTGAAGTCCAGCTTTTTTTTCTTTAAAAGCGTACCTAGTTTCCCAATAACACTTCAGATAAAATTAGACGGTTTTTAAAATTGAACTTCTGTCCATCAGTTGTGAATCTTTAGCAAGCCAGACCTTTTCTCGTTACAGTCCCACATCACTTCACGTACGTGGTGGCTGTGGGGCATGGCTCAGTGACAGGGAGCCCTTTATAAACAGGGATACAGGTAGTCACAGACAGTGTTTCAGCTGCCAAGCACCACTTGAAAGAGTCATTTTGTTTGAGAGAGAAAATGTGGGAGGTTTGAAATATTCAAATGGGATTTGGCTGTATGTGATTAGAAACAACCAGTTCCAAGAAGACCAGCTAGTTCCGATGCGCCGAAATGGGACTTGTGAAGATGCACAGACGAAGCGATGGAAAACTGTGGGATGGATAAAGCCTTCGCACAGTATGGGGAGGAAATAAAAAGTAATTCTGTGGGTTAGAGTTGGATGAGATGTACAGCAATACAATTTAGTCTTTCCTCTGGAAATAGCTGTTCTCAGATTAGTGTGTGAGCAGGGCGACACATGGCCATGTGCTTCAAGCTCTGCTGGGGTTTTTAGGAGGATACTGGTGCTTAGTGCGGTTTGGTATTTGATAGAAAAACCAGCCTACGGCTCATCTTTGTTTTCTGTAGATAGGGCATTTTTGCTTTCTTGAGGTATAGGGAGCATCTGGGATGCTATTTAAGAATCTTGAGGGGGAAGAGTGTCAACTACCACTTCAAAGGATCTAGAGATTCACAAGAAACAGCTTGAACTTTTGCTTTACCTACTGTGTGTGCTTAGTTAGCTCATCTCTCCAGTTTTGCTCTTAATTTTTTTATAAATGGATGCATTTTTCTTAGAAGTAGAGGAAATTGCTTAAAAGTTATCTTTAAAATTCTCTCATTTCTAGTTTTCATACTAAAAATTTATCATGATTTTTAAGGAAATGGCTCATTTCAGTTGATTAGTGAGTTAACTCACTAGTTGAGAAACTAGGTAGAGAAGAGTGGTAAGAAGATCTCAGTTGAAAATGGTAGATTTTTCCCCTTTAAATCTTCCTGTGTCCTCGTTTTCCCATTATGATAGGTCAGACTCTGTTGCCCTTGCTGAGCTCTTAGCCAAAGACAAAACATTCCTGGAAGATAACTGCACTAGAGATTAACATCCACTGGATTCTGTGAATGTATTAGCAGTTGCAGTATCGGGCGTTGAAGGCAAAAGACAATATTGGGGAGTATTTCTGTTACTGCGGTAACCATGAACTGGATTATTTTGGTTTCCAAAGGAGTTTTGTTAAGTTGCCCCTCATAAGAAGCTGAAGCGGACAGAGCAGGAGATGAGCGGTAGAATTTATTTGAAGTTCATAACTCGATTTTACTGCTGCTAAGAAAGAAAAAAGCTTTTCTTGAATACATTGATATTTTAAATCTTCTCATGTTCCAGCTTTGGGGAGGTTTGTGTAGGTTTCAGTCTCTGTGGAAAATAAGATGAAATGGAAAGAGGATAAAAATAACTAAACCTTTCTAAAATCCCTTTCTAAATCAGTGATCAAGTTTTGCAAAATCACAGGGGTAAGGAGTAGCATTTTAACACCAGCTCTGAAGTGAGTCCCATAAAAATAGGATCCAAATTTGCCACTAAAGCTCTTCAGATACATAAAAACGAATGTACATACAGCCATTCTCTTGCTGCCATTTCAATATTTGCAGTTGGTTGTGGTAGGAGGGGAGCTTCATGGTTCTAAAACAACAGCATGGTTTGGAAATCTTCATTTCTTACAGAGGGCAAGTGTGTCCAGCAGAGGTCTTGCTAGACATCCTGCTGTGTGGGTTCTTCAAGGCTTCGTGCTTCTCTTTGTGAGCTGCATTAATGGTAGAGAAAGGAGAATATTTGGGAGCAAGTAGTAAAGCAAACCAAATATGATATTGGAGGTTTGCAAAGATGGCAAAAATGTGTGTGGTAATGATTGTGAGTAGGAAAACTCAATGACTCCAATGAAAATCTGCTTCAGATTGTGCTGCTGGTTGTGGTCCAGCCTGAAATGAGTTACTGGGTTGTTCGTATGCACAAAAGGTTTAAAATAGAAAATAGCTATGGATTTAGAGGGGGGAAAATTTGTGCTAACTAAACACAAGTAGAGTTCTTTCTAGTTGTTTGTTTATTTATTTTCACTTTTAGACTGGTGAGTCCAGGATGATCTTTCATTTTCATTATACCACATGGCCAGACTTCGGAGTTCCTGAATCCCCAGCTTCATTCCTGAACTTCTTGTTCAAAGTCAGAGAGTCTGGTTCACTAAGTCCTGAACATGGACCTGCCGTAGTTCACTGCAGCGCAGGGATAGGACGTTCCGGCACGTTTTCATTAGTAGACACTTGCCTTGTTCTGGTAAGTGTTCAGCTGTTTTCTCTGTCATCCTTTACCTTCTCTGGACACCCTGTTCCCCTTTCCCAGTACTTCTGGTCAGAAGGCTTTGAGAGCTTTGAAGTTGATGACATGCCAGTGAAAACTTGAATGAAGACATCATACCTTTTTTTTTTAATTCACGTATTTTGACGGTTGAAAACTACAATTCTTGAAATACATTGGCAAATCCGTCTTGAAGTACATTGCACATTTTCAAAGCTTCCTGGAAAGTGAATAGTAAGCATTCACACACAGAATCACATGGCATTATTGAGGTTGGAAAAGATCTCTGAGCTCATCCAGCCGAGCCCAGGACCTGACATCACCATATCAGCCAGACCAGGGCACTAAGGGCTACAGCCAGTCTGTCCTTAAACACCTCCAGGGATGGTGACTCCACCACTGCCCTGAGCTGTCCATTCTAGTGTCTGATAACCCTTTCCATGAGGAAGGGCTTCCTAACATCCAACCTTACCCTCCTCTGCCCGCTCATTCTGGCGCTAGTTGCCTGGGAGAAGAGCCTGACCCCCTCCTGGATACAACCTCCCTCCAGGGTGTTGTAGAGTGGGAGAAGGTCCCTCCTGAGTCTCCTCCAGACTAAACACCCCCAGTTTCCTCAGCCTCTCCTCGTCAGCCTTATTGCTCCTCTGGACCCACTCCAACCCCTCAATTTCTTTCTTGTGGTGAGTGGCCCAGAACTGCCCATAGGACTCAAGGTGAGGCCTCCTCAGTGCCCAGTACAGGGAGACAATTACATCCCTAGTCCTGTTGGCCACACTGTTGCTGATACCAGCCAGGATGTCATTGGCCTTTTGTGTAACCTGGGCACACTATTTTCCTTTTATACAATATTTGCTTAAAAAAGGCTGAATTTTTTTGGGGGGTAATACAAGCTTAAAGTTAGGTTAGGGAATATACACTAAGACAACTGAATATCTAAGTTTTTCTCCTCTTGACATGGACAGACCCCTTAAGATTGCAGCAAATCTGCATGAGGATGAGATCTTGGGCACATGGTGTATATTTTGGTGCAACTGTGGTGGAATATTCGATGAATTGCAGTGAACTTTGCAAGAAGTGCAGTACGTGGTTAAAAACACCCCATGAGTGTCGTGTGGGGACAAACACGTGCATTGCACAGATAAAGTGTTCTGTTTTAAATAAGGAAGCTTCTGTTGTATTGAGTCATTCCAGACTGCTGTTCCATTCTGGAGAAAATACTGCTTTATCGTCTGTTTCTTACAGCCCTCATGCAAAGTACAAATGTGTGGCTGAACAAAACCAAGTGTATCTACATTTCTTCATTTTAAGACTTGACCTTAGGGTAGCAATTGATTTGGTTAATATATGATCATTGATTTGTTCATCATAAGGTTTCATTTGGTGCTTAACTTCTTTCCTGTAAAACCACCTCAGAAATCATTAGCAATGTTAATTTTCCGTGTAACTAATGGAAATGTAAAACAGAGAAATAGCATTGAGGCTGCATGTTAGAACTCATTTTTGCTTGTAATTATATGCTGTCTTGGTAGCAATGATGCTTTTGCTATAATTCTCTTTACAGATGGAGAAGAAAGACCCATTTTCTGTAGATATTAAGAAGGTATTACTGGATATGAGGAAATATCGAATGGGACTTATTCAGACTCCCGATCAACTCAGATTTTCATATATGGCTGTAATAGAAGGAGCAAAATTTATAATGGGTGATTCAACCATACAGGTAAATGTTTGTGTATTTAAATGTGAACAGTAGACAGTTAACAGCAACTAAGAATGAGCTCCAGACTACTGTAAAACATGTAACTGTTTTAAAAGTAAACAAATTTAATTAAATGATCTATTTTTCAATAGATGCCTTGAAAGTATCAGAGGGATTTGCACCTTGTATCAGCTAGGTATTTGTCCCCTCTTAGTACAGAAAATTTAATTCTATATTTTAGCTGATGTTTCTTAAAAAAACCAAGCTTGAATCTATATCTTCAATACTGAAAAGCAGAAGTGCCCAGTAGCACTTTGAGAAGGCAGCAAGGGTATCTTTATCTTTGCTATATATTTTCCTAACAGTAAAGTTGCCTGTTGAGGTTTATTAGTAAGCTGGGAGAGGGGTGGGTGGTTTTTTTCCTCCTCTGAAATTTGCCTTACAACCAAATATGAGTTTTGGAGTAAACAGATTTACCAAATCTCAATATTTGAGGCTAGGTGGGAGGAGAGGCTGCAAAACACACTTAATTCTGCTTTCATCTGCTAGGGAGGGCTTTTACTTTGTTCAGCTCTTGAAATTATTAATGGAGCAGGCAAACTAAACTGTACTGCCTCTTTCTGTGGTTCTGGAAGTCATCAGATTCTTCTTTGATTGTTTCTTGACTTGTATGTCCATAAAGAAATAATTCTGCCCAACTCCTAATCAGCACCTAGGTAACATTCCCCAAACTGAGCAGCTCTGGTTCCCATCTAGAGCACAGGATTGCTTCTTTCTGGGTACAAGGGACCACTGTGAACTCAGAATACATACTGCTCATCAGGTTCCAGCGGGTTACTTGTTCATACTAAGAGAGCACCTAAGCAGGCACGCTTTCCTTTTTTCTTTTTCTTACTAGCAATGGCCAAGTAATTCAGCAACACAGTTCTCCTTGTCTGTCTGCTCCGGGTTGTAAACTGTTTCACCAGTCCTGCCCTTCATGTAATTTTGGTCATATACTTAAACTTCAAATGTCCAGTCATTCAAGATGTTGTCATTACATGTTTAAACTAGAATTCTGGGTGAATTCTGTTTGACAAGAGCAGTCAAATTGTCTTTAATTTCACTTCTTCCTGCATGGCTTATCGCTCCAGAGGTAATCAGCATTTATCTCCTGTGGTTGTGTCCATGTCTTCCAAAAAGCCTTTTTCCATGACAGGAGGAGGGACCTGCTAAGAGCATTTCCATTTCTTAGTGGCTCTTTCTTTTTTAAGGTTTTTTTTGTTGTTGTTGTTTGCTTAAGACAAAGCAAAGAAAACCTCTCAGCAGAGAGTCCTGTGCATGGAGTGTCAAGTCTAGAGTGGATGCTCCTCTGTGATGGACAAGTCAGTTGATTGTTAAACCTGTGATTAGGAGATGTAAAGGTAACAGCACAGTGTAGGTGTGGAGAGAGTAGAAGGGAGATGGAGTGTCTGGACGCTGCAGGACTGTACAAGGTAAGTGGCTTCCTCACTGTGGAGTGACTCTGGACAGTATAGATCCCAAACTTTGTTGCCTCATACCTCTATGGTAGCAGTGTTGTGGAGAAACTGGAGAAGATGCATCTTCACCTCAACTTATTTCTTCATCTAGGAGGTTTCTTTGGTCTTGATCTAGCAGTTCTTTTAATCTACTTCTGTGACAGTTCTGTTAGAAGACATCTTAGGCAAAAAGGGCCTCTAGGGTTAAGGGAGTATTTGAAAAGTGTCCTCCTTGTTTGCAGAAACGGTGGAAGGAGCTCTCTAAGGAGGACCAAGCACCAAGTTCTGAGCAGTCTCCTCCACACCCAACCAAGATAACCACAGAGAAGTACAATGGGAACAGTATAGGCCTGGAGAACAAAGATCAGATGGACAAAATAAATACTGACCTGTCCACTAAAGTTCAGGACACTGTGGATGGAAACCTTGAAAGGTAGGAGAGGTGAAATCCTTTACAAGGCACATACGCTCTTTTGAAAGGCTGAATTATTCTGTGCTTCAGTTCCTCTGCCTCATGAGTACTAACACTTCAGGGCACTGTGGCCTCAGGACTGCCCACGCCAGAGCAGCCAAATGTGGATCCAAAGCCATAAACCAGAGTGGGATGTGCTGAGCTGTGCAGAGCACAGTGGAAGGCAGTGTCTGTTTAAAGGGCTGCAATCTGGGATGAGATGCAGATAGACTAGAGTTCTGAAATAACAAACTGCTTAGTGCCCCAATGAGTTTCTCCTTCTATGGCTTCGTGGTGTTTTGAGAAAGAACAACAGCAATTCTGTAGATGGAGCCCTCAAAAGCAGGACTGTGGGCATGGGTGTGTGCTGGGACTTGGACAATCAAGTGTGTGGGGGGGTTTATGTCAGTTTTCTTAAACTCTGAAGATTGTGAAGATTGTGAGACCACCTCACTCTCTACAACTCCCTGACAGGAAGTTGGAGCGAGGAGGGGCTCAGCCTCTTCTACCTGGTGTCCAGCAATAGGAGCAGAGGAAATGGCTGCAGGCTGCATCAGGGGAGGTTTAGGCTGGATGTTAGGAAGAATTTCTTCACCTAAAGGGTGATCAGCCATTGGAACAGGCTGCCCAGGGCAGGGCTGGAGTCCGCATCCCTAGGGGGGTTGAACTGAGGTGTGGGCTTGGTGCTGAGGGACAGGGTTTAGTGGTGACCTGGCAGTGCTGGGTCAAAGGTTGCACTTGATCTTCAGTGTCTCTTCCAAACAGAGAAATTCTGTGACTCTGTATCTTTACCTGTGTCATTTAGCTGCTACTGGTGGTTAACTCCTTGGATTGTGTTGTTTTAATGTTTCAATAAACTATCTACTTGTTCTACAACTTAAGATTTACTCTTTTTTTCTTTAAGTACTGTCCGAAAACGACTGCGAGAGGACAGAAAAGCTAACACAACACAGAAGCTGCAGCAGATGAAGCAGAAGCTAAATGAGACTGAAAGAAAAAGAAAAAGGTGGTTATATTGGAAACCTATTCTCACTAAGATGGGGTTTGGTACACTGATTTTAGTTGGCATTTATTGCTGGAAGATGTATTTTCAAGAACATTCCTTGTAAGTAATGAGTAAACCTGGCTGCTCCAGCAGCTTGTTTTGCTGCACGTTACTGACCAGGGGTGTCTATAAGCAGTAAACTCCAATGGGTACAGACTGTTACACACAATAGAGGAGCGATGTAAACTTGATTCCGTGTCAACATCTCAGGACTTCCCACTGCAGGTACTTAGAAAACGAACTGCTGCCCCCCCACCAACAAACTTGATGTTTTTGGTTTATACAAGCAGGTACAAAGTTGATGCAAGTGTTTCTACACTTTTTAGAAATGGCGTTCTACCAGATCCTAAGCAAACCCTGAAGCACAGAGGTTTGGCTGCTGAAGGCTGGCTGGATTTCAATTGACATGCCTGACACAAGCAATAAAAACAGTGTTGTATCATTTCCATTATTAATGCAAAGAAGTTGCCCTTCAATGTCTGTAACGTGTAATGTACTAGTGACATAAACATTTTATATTCTTATGACCTAGGATAAATATATTTTATAATTGCATATTTAATCTTTTTGTAGTTCACTGTACTTTTAAAAAAACAAAAAGAGCTCAGTTTGTACAGATTTCTGACCAAAAAGAATTCAATTATGAAACAAAATGTAATTAATTTGTGCATGAAAATCCCAGTGCAACCATTCCCCATGTTCAGACTCTCCAGGTTATAATAGGAGCAGCTAGGGATCTTAGCGATTCCTACTCTGTTCACTTGCATTCCTTATTTATTTTGATTTTTGTAGTTTTTCCTTATTTAAGTAAGGCTTGGAGATTTGATACTTTCTTCTTTAAAGGCTCTTGAGACCTTAGTCCCCACCTCAGTAAAGCATCTTGTTCATCAATGTATTCAGACTTCAGCTGTTTGAAGGCCACTGTTGTTAAAGTTCTGACATTCCATTAAATGTGAAACAGAATGGTTTGTGTGTCTATAGATTTTAATTGCTTGGAAGAATCAGTTTCACTCATGAGTGATAGGTGTAGGAAGCACCTCAGAGGAAACAGTAGTTGGACTTTTAAGGGTTTTAAAGCTGGTTAGTAGGATTCTCCTGTACCCATAAGTTTAGCTGAACGAGTCACAAGGTCTAGAGCTGCTTTTCAGGTTGCCCAGTGCTGTGGTAGTAAAACACTCAATATCGTGGGATTTCCTGTGCTACAGTCACTTTAAAATGACAGAGCTTTCCAGTAGTTGGGTGATAACACTTTGTAAATAGTAATTCAACATAGATCACTTCCTGTCCTTTAAACTCCCTTTGAATACGGAGATTGTATGTGTTTGGGGCTTGCTGTCATTCAGGGCGAGACCTCATCGTTTGTAGTGTTGGGCTGCACTGTGACACCTGGTTTTATTTATTCAGACATCGCCTTGGTGGGCAACTTCAGAGAAGCTGGGATTTCCCCTTCCATTTCTCCAGCCTGATTGGTTTCTCTTGGCTAATTGCGGGGGTTAAGGGGGCAGTTTCTTCTTCCCTGTTTTTCTTTTCTCTTTCCTTTTGTAAAGCACTTTCTGGATTTACTGCTGAAAAAGCCTCCAAGACCTAAATAATTATATTGCTCCTTATACAAAGGAATTAACCTGAAAGGTTTGCAGTACATTGAAGCGTAGCAGTAACATACCAGGTGCAGGGCCCAAAGGGTCTGACGTTTACGATGCTGAGCAGAGTTTATTTGTAATTCTCATTGCACAACAGCTGAAGCTATTTTGGACCGGGCTGTTTATATAGTAAACAAAAGCCTAAGAACCCAGATAAGGAAAACCAGTGTAGATTCATACAGTTCTGAATTGGGAAATAGTGCGTCAGTGAAACGGAACACTTTGTCCTCTGGCATCACTGCCTGACCGTACAAGCAAAATCACTTCCTGACGGCCACTATAGTTCTTGGAGGGCAGTTTAGGTATTTGAAGACATTTCATAGTTTCTACAACCACAGTAATTGGGCCAAACCTCTTGTTGGCTCAAAGATTCTTCTTTTTCCTTAGGTTAGACCATTTTTTTTCAGTACTGGCTGTATCTGCTATCAGGTGCAAATGTTTGTGCCTTATAGATGATATTTTGGTTGTGGAAAGAGACACGGAATGTGATTTCATTTTTAGAACAGAAATAGTCCAAATTTCATTCTCTATAGAAAATCACTCTTGATGGTTGCTCAAGAAAGATTTCCTGGGCCACCAGTATCTGTCAAACACTGAGCTCTAAGCATGGCTTGTCAAGCTGAATTTTCTGTCATTCAGTCTTTACAATGTGGAGCAGACATTCCTCTTTCCTGGGTGGGTGGGGCATGGTGGGTGCCACCCCCCCAGCAATCTCACACCTGTTGATGCAATAAAGCAGGATGAGCACAGGCAGCAGTGGGTCTATGGCTGTGCCTGTCCTGATTGTCTCAGCAATTGAAGGTCTGTGCAGTGAATTGTCTGTGGCAGCACAGGCATAGGAAGGGGAATGAAATGTTAGATGGCTTAGTACATTCCGAGAGTTAATTTGGTTAAAACTCTTCCTGCTGATACATTGGCAATCTTGAGAACCTAATCTGCTAGAGGCTTGTTCTCTTCACTGCAGACTGAGCCCTTGTGATGCTGTTGCTCTGCAGATTTTAAACTTGCAGTGGTTTTGCACAACTTGGATGTTAAATACTAACAGGTATGGGCCAAAGTGAAGAACTTTCTCTCACTTTGTTGTAGTAACCTCTGTTGTAGGGAAAGCTCAAAGAAAGAGTAAAATCAAGGGATGTGCATTCTGACCCCTCTGCTGCCTGCTCCCTCCCCAGCTTCTGGTGAGCAGCTGTCTGGTTCTGCAAATCCCGTCAGTCAGAATGTCTGATGCCTAGTTGGGTGATGCCTAGTTGGAGCTTCCTTGCATTTGATGAAATGATGCTGAACACTCCTTCCTGAACACTGAGCTCTGCTGCAAGGGGTTTGCAAATTCAGAATTAGTTCTTGAGGTTTTCTGGTTTTGGTGCAGCAACTGGCCACTTAAAGTGCCCAAACGTGGGAGTTCCTAGTTGGAATGTATGAAGTGAGATCCTTTAATTCAGCATGAAATAGAGTTTGGACAGCAAATTATGGCTGGAGTGTTAAGGAAGTGAGATGTTGCAAGTGAAATTTGGCTTTACTGTGTTAAACCTTGACAAGAAGGGTTTACTGACATGGTTTTATGTGGCACTGAGAAGGGCAGAGTGTAAATGTGTGCGTGTGATTGGGTTGCGCTGGCTTGCAGCCCGGTCCAGCTTTAAGTTTAATGAATGTTAACCAGATCATCCTTTAGTTGTGCTGCTTGGCATCATGGTTAAACCTGAGTGTCACTTAAGGTTAAACCTGAGTCACTTGAGGACTGTACAAGGAACTAGATTATCGTGACCAAAGTCTTCTGCGTTGCTAAGTGGCTCCAGTCAGAGGACAAAAGCTGATGGAACACACAAATAGTCTTCCTGGGCTTTTTTGGGATTTCCCCAGAATTTTAGGTCAGTCTTCTAATTTTCATGTACGAACAATAAATGTGTTCAAAACGGCTTCTCTGTCTGAGTCTTTATTTGAGTTGGAGCGATAAATACTGGGAAGAATTACTTGTTTTCACTGTGTTTTAACTGATCCAAGATGCTGCTCTGTCAATGAGGGTAGTGCTGCTAGAACATAGAAGTGTTTTACTTGTAGTACCTCTGTAGTATCCCCTGAGTACCACAGGCTGATTTCTTTTTTTTTTTCTGTACTGTGTACTGAATCGGTGACTTTCTTTTGCGTTGTGTGTCGCAGGCCGAGACTGACTGACACCTAAGCCTTCAAGACTTGTGAATATTCTGCAGCTATAAACTGCAAATTATTGACATGCAAAGCAAGACATGATCCCCCCCCTCTTCGGGAACAAAAAAGTGAGGTCTGTTAAGTACCAAGAAGGACCTCAGTTATCTGTTTACAGCGTAAACGGCATCGAGGGGATGAAGACCACCAGCAGCGTGCTACTTTGTGAAACCAAACCGTTGCCATCTTGTGGGTTTTTTTTTTTTTAATAATGCCTGTATTGATGTAGAAAGATGTAAAAGAACTACACTAGGAGATATTTTGTTTTGTACTGCCATTCTTACTGTATTTTTATACCTTTTTTGGCAGCATTAAATATTTTTTTAAACGGACCATATGCTGTTGTGTGCGCATTGTATCAGGGAGAGCCTCCTGAAGAGCCCTTTTGGTGGACAAAGTGGTTTTACCTTAAAGTTTCCTGATATCCTGTCTTAACTGGGAAGCGGCAGAGTGATGACAGGTGTGTTATGCAAATGTTTGTGTTGATGCTCAGCGGTGTAGCTGGAGCCAGGAGGATCTCTCACAGATTTCTCTTGTAATCTAGCACTGACAACACTCTTGTTAATCTAACCATTGATAAACCTGGTGTTTGCTATAAACTACACACTAAATGTTCAGAGTTGCTTTGTGAGGGGAAAGTGTTTTGTCAGTGATGATGCTTTGGAGGAAAGGTGGGAAATGTGACCTGAATTTAGAGCTGCTCTAAATTCTGCACTTGCTGGTGGCCTCTGACAGTTTCATAGAAGCCTTAATTCACCACTGTACTTAATGACTAAGCCAGTATGGGGTGGGGGTTTGTGTGTCACCTGCACTTTGCTTGTACAGATCGTACAGGTGCTGATAGTAAAGCACAGAAGAGGAGGAAAATCTAGACAAACTAAGGCTATTTTTACTGAACTAAATAGCAACCTGCAATCTTGGTTTCAGGGCTCATTCATGAAAGCAACTGTTTTCAGAGTTGGGTTTGAGTGTGAAGCTGAATCAAGGTAACTACTTAATGCCATTACTTGATATGCTTCATACCATCCTGAAAGTCTGAATCACCACAGCCTGCTTTGTCTGAACATTTTAATCTCTCCAGAGGGTCAACATTGTTCCCAGTCTCTGCAGGAAGAGGAGACAACATCGTTGCTCGTTCAGTTTCAAGTTGTTTCAGCTGGGAGACCAGGAGTGTTTAGAACAAGGGGTTCAGGGTCTGCCACAACCACTGCAATAAGGCCTGTGGAGTACAGGAACTTCATACCCCTTTATCACCTCTTTATACCACTGGATAAATCTTTGGGTTCAGCTTTCTGCCGCTTGTGCCTTTTACCTTCAGTGACTGTTTGCTTTTTCGGGTTTTGCCCTGTCTGAGTTGCTGGTGATGTTATGAACAAGGACACACTTCATTATTGTATCTGCTGCTGTCATAGATGATGACCACCTTGTTTTACCTTGTGGGCTGTAGAGGGGTGGATATACTTTGGCCCGTGTTGCAGTGGGCTCATCTAATGTGAAAAACAGTTGCTTTGAGGTTTTTAAAATGGTTTCCTTCTACTGAGCTACTGGAATAAATTGGATGTCAGACTAACTTGATGAATAGAGGCTAAAGACCCAAAACCAGAGTTTTGTCAGCTTTTAGTGAGGGCTGCCTGGTGGCAGGAGAAGTATAACAATCAATAGAGGACCTCTCCTTCCTAGTTTTGGATAAAGGTATGGAATCGCTTTTACGGCCATGAATCTCTTAAAACTATTATTAAGTCCCAGTATCTTGCTGGTTAAAGCCATATGGACACTGCTTGTGAACTCCCTGAAGGTGTTCATAGGTTCAAACCCATTCCAGTTCTTAGATTCAAACACATTCAAGCGCTGCGTTCTGTTTCTCTGGGGGATCTTGCCATGCTGTTATAAATAGTGAGCTTACAAATGCCTCCACACATGAGGTATTCTCTGAGTCAGTGATTTTCCTTGGATGTCTTAACTGCTGAGGTAACAGCAGGTGGTGGGGCAGCAGCTTCTCTAAAACCAGCATTCTGGTCACAGTTCCTGGCAATCCCCACCCCCTAGCAGGTGGTGTCAGTGCAGTGTCTGAGCCCTCTGCCTTTGAGCACACAGGTTGCTGGGGACTGCCAGGGTATCTTGTGCAGCCTGACAGTCATGGTTGCATTGTTTTATTTGCAAACAGCTAAACCAATTTCATTTTCAAGTTGGGTTTTCTTAAAGTCTGGAGCTTTGTTTGAAAATAAAAGTATCCTCAGATGTTTGCATTGTAAGTACTGGTTTAGCCAAAATTACAGCAAAAAAGTGACTGAACTATTTGTGAGGGTATTTTCATGACAAACTGCATCTTTGCCTGAAAATCAGTAAAAGAAGGAAAAACATGTCTGCTGCTCAGAAAAACTCTATGTAGGGAGAAAAACATTTCCTTCCTAGGGAGATGGTGGAGTCACTGTCCCTGGAGATGTTTAAAACAGAATAGCTAGAGCACTTGAGGCCATGGTCTAGGGTTAGGGACATACTGGGATGAGGGCTGGACTTGCTGATCCTAGAGGTCCTTTCCAGTCACAATGATACTATGATTCTATGCAGTGTGGTGGTCAGATGCTCTCTTGCTGTTATTTCAGAATCTGCTTTTCTTCCTCTAACTTTTTATCACCATTTCTTGTCCCAAGCCACACTTCCTCCTTATTTAAACAAAAATTAACTCATGAGAATGCAACACATGATCCACAACATATTTGAAGCACTGAGCATCATCTAAACCACCAGGCTGCAGGTGGCAGAGGTGTTTTCTAAGTTTATGGGGAAATGCTTAAATTTCTCACTGCTCTGTGGAAAGAGAACAGTAAGGGAATAGTCATTCAAACAGTAGATCTCTGTGCCAGGTATCTGCTGTGATTCTCACCTCACAAACTTTGAAAGGACAATCAATCAATCGCATCCTTCGGGTGATCGATCATGTTGACTGCTCTTTACCAACAGGCAGAGGTTTGCAAGCAAAGCTGGTAGTGAATCATACTCCTACACCTTTACACATCTCTTCAGGTCTGCTGCTGTTCCTTTCCTCATCTGCACTACTGGCATGACATCCCACACAAAACAATTAGTCAACCTACTCAGCAGACAAACTAGTTAAAATTATAAGTGGTGTGTATGTCATGGCTATTGATTAACAGAATTGTTAATCAATATTGTGACTTAGACATTCTGGACTTAAAGCTTCTTCTGAATGTGATGTCACTAGGTGCTTCCAAAAGATGAAAATTGAACACACAGCTTAGAAACAAACCAGGTGGTGTGGCAAACACAGAATCACAGAACAGTAGGGATTGGAAGGGACCTCGAAAGATCATCTAGTCCAATTCCCCTGCCACTAACCACAGGAACCACCCATCACACAGCTAGTCTCTGGCTAAGTTTATTGAACGTATGGATGTTGGACCGCTGCTCTCAGGGCAATGTTCTAGTCCCTTCATAGTTCACAGCCACTGTATTCGTTCTCAAACCAGTCTAAGACAGCTCACCTGCTTGGAAAGCTTGAGTTGTAACATCGCGGCAGTCCTAGGAAGCAGAGTGAGTATTATGTGAAGAAAGTAAACTAGAAAACACAGAGCAGGCAGCTCTATCACTTGTTGTTGCCCCAGCTGAAGTTGTCACAAGAGCATTGGGAGAAGGTGGCAGAACTCAACCACTGCTGAGCTTCGTTTCCATTGCTAGGAAGGGCTTGGAAAAAAGCAGATGATCCATAGCTGACAGGGAAAAGAAAATCCATCTTAAGCTGTCAGCTATATTAAGGTGTGCTGTAAGCTTCTCCGCAGCAATCACAGAATCACTAAGGCTGGAAAGGCCCTCTGACCTCATCCAGCCCAGCCCATGACATAACATCACTGCATCTGCCAGACTAGGGCACTAAGGGCCATAGCCAGGCTGTCCTTAAACACCTTCAGAGATGGGGACTCCACCACTTCCCTGGGCTCTGATCCAGGCTCTGATCCCCCTTTCCATGAGGAAGGGCTTCCTAACTTCCAACCTAACCCTGCCCTGGCAGTTTCAGGTCCTACCCTCTTGTACTGTCGCTAGTTGCCTGGGAGAAGAGCCCAATTCCCACCTGACTACAACCTCCCTTCAGGGAGTTATAAGACGGAACCAAACAGGAGAAGGTTTTATTTAAAAAATATTTTAATAGAAAAACTGTCACCTGAAGTTATTCAGTAAACAACTGTACAGAACGCAAGTCTTGGGTCAACTCATCCAAGCTACTTTCATTTCTTCAGCTACCCACGTCAGTGAATGTTTCTTAAATCAAGAGTTTATGTACGCAACAAACTAAGCTGCTGTTGCTTGGGAATTCCGATGGCATTGCCTTCTCGACGGATGTGAGAGGGCACACGTGACTCAAGAAATTCCCAGTGGGTCAGAAGAGTGTTGGCGGGAGTCCATTGCCAAAAAGTAAGCGCCAAGAACTTGGTATTTTCCACTGTGAGGAAACATCTGTGGAACTGTTGCTCTGCAATAAAACCAGAGTGAATTCTCTGAATTTTAAATAGCAATGATGTCATTCTATCTAGGTCTTAAAATAACAGGCAGTGTTTTAAGGGCTGGTATCACTGTAGGCAGCTTTAGAGGAAATCCAACCTCTACACAATCTCCCCCCCAACACCTACAAACAAGATAACTGAGGTTTAGATCTGGATTTTCAGGTGGGGAAACTCACAGTGACGTTTTAACCAAATTATGTCTTGAATTTAGTGTAGCCCTGCTGAGCAAGGGCTAAACCAAACCCTACCCCACAAGTTCAACTTCTGTGAAATTCAGCCAAGTCATGTTTTTTTTATGTTCCAGATTGAAGAGAAATGAAAATAACGGATATAAAACACAGAAGCAAGAACCATACATCAAACAGCACTTACATTGCTCTTAATTAGCTGGAGCCATTCATTCAGATAGTTGACGAGAACAAACGCATCAGGGATGTTGTCCCCTTCTGAGCAAAATTTCAGAAGAACAGCCATTTGGATTCCTTTTGAGCAGCTGCAACAAAAAGGAGCAGGGGTTTGTATTTCTGTTCTAAATCCTGAGAAATGATTATATTTATGTATGAACAGCAACAATCATAGAATCATCATGGCTGCAAAGGACCTCCAGGATCAGCAAGTCCAGCCCTCATCCGAACATGTCCCTAACCCCTAGACCATGGCCTCAAGTGCTCTAGCTACTCATTTTTTAAACACCTCCAGGGACTGTGACTCTACCACCTCCCTGGGCAACCTGTTCCAGTGCCCAACCACTCTCTCAGAAAAGAACTTCTTCCTCAGATCCAATCTAAACCTCCCTTGATGCAACTTGAGGCCATTTCCTCTCATCATTAGTAATTTAGGAAAAGAGACCAGCACCAGCCTCACTACAAACTCCTTTTAGGTAGTTGTAGAGAGCAATAAGGTCTCCTCTCAGCTTCCTCTTCTCTAGACTAAATAACCCCAGTTTTCTCAGCAGCTCTTCATATGGCCTTTTCTCCAGCCCTCTTGCCAGCCTCAGTGCCCTTCTCTAGCCCCTCAATGTCCTTCTGATACTGTGGTGCCCAAAAATGGACCCAGTACTCAAGGCGCGGTCTCATGAGTGCAGAACAGTGGCACCATCACCTCCTCATTACTGCTGGTTACCCTGTTCCTGATCCAGGCCAGGATGCTGTTGGCCTTCTTGGCCACCTGGGCAACCTCCTGGCTCCTGTTCAGTCGGCTGTTAACCAACATCAGGTCCTTTTCTGCCAGGCAGCTCTCTAGCCCCTCTTCCCCCAGACTATGGCTGCTGGGGGTTGTTTTGACCAAAGTGCATGACACGGCCCTTGTCTTTGTTAAACCTGCAGGTGCCCTGTTAAAAACCCCCAGCAACCCTTCCCAAACAGTACAAAGGAATGCATACAGGTATTTTTTTTCCTCTCCAGACCTCTCTGACTGCATTTTCACACTTCATGTTCTTTTTCTTCATTTTGAATATATTCTTAGCTTTAGGAATCTACATCATGGGAAAGTCACTCAGACTCTTTCACATATTGACTTGGCAACTAATGGTTAGCTAGCCCTGACATCTTGAATCTTAGTGCTCAGACCTGTTTTATCGTTTGGAAGTATCTGTCAGAGGAAGCTGACATAGCAGAGGTGCAGGAATGGTACTACTTATAAATCACAGTCTGTGTGAAATTGGAAAGCAGATGAATCACAATCTTAACTGTAAAGAAAACTACTATCTTCCTTAGCCCATCTATGTTTGTATTTTAACTTTATGATGCAGAATTCCCTGTTTTTCTTCTCCTGAATATGGGCTTGACCTGGAAGAACCTGTATCCCTATAAAAACCCTAGGAAAGACAGCTTTTCCTGTCTTTTCATAGCAGTCTGAAGGATAATTTTACCCACGAACAAAAAGCAAAAGCTCTGATCTTTCTGTTTTCATCCTCAGGCAACTCACCTCTCGGTAAATAACAGTTTTGTGATGCCACCTCCGGGAATGTGCAGAACTTTTCCTGTATCATCTATTCCAGGGTAAGCCACTACTTTTTCCATTTCTTTCCACTTGAGCTCCTGCAAAAGGCCTCCAACTGTTTGCTCAAGGTCAGGTGTAAGCAGGTAGCGCAGTGGTGTCCTAGAAACAAACGGGGAGTACATTCAGTCTGGCAGTAACAGACACTCCCCACGTTATCACACAAGCTGCCAGCATCAAGGATCTCACACGTGCAGTGGAGAACTGCACTGACATGCATGTTAGCAGCTAATCCCTGATGCCACTTGCAGCCACACGAAATGTAGCAGTGAAAGCTATGGTCTGCTGCCTGGCAGCGCAGGCCAACTGCAGTTTACAGCTTATTATTTGCTCAGTACTTCTAACAGTTGTAAGTAGCAAAGGTCAGAGAACTAATCCTGTAGAACATAATGCTTTAATATATTGAGGATTGTATGACCCACAAACACAGCCAAGTGAAAGAACCCTGCCAACAGTACTCATAGAGAGAGCTGGCCAAAGCCAACAGCAGGCTTGTGTCAGCAACAGTGTGGCCAGCAGGACCAGAGCAGGAATGGTCCCTGTGTACTGGGCACTGGTGAGACCACACTTTCAAGAGGGGCAGCTGAGGGAACATAGAGGAACAAAAGGAGTTTCAGGGGAGACCTCACTCTCAAGTACATCCTGACAGGAGGCTGAAGCAAAGTGGGGGTTGGTCTCTATTGCCAAGGAACAGACAATAGGACAAGAGTAAATGTTGTGCCACGGGAGGCTTAGGTTGGCCATGAGGAACAATTTCTTCCCTGAATACTTTGTCCAGGCCTGGCCCAGGCTGCCCAGGGCAGTGCGGGAGTCCCCATTCCTGGAGGGATTGAAATGACGTTTGGTCTTGATGCTGAGGGACATGGTGTAGTGGCAGTGCTGGGTCAAAGGCTGGACTTGATGAATTTTAAACATCTTTTCCAACTGCAATGATTCTGTGATTCCACAATTCTACAAAATACCCTAGTTTGTAAAAAAGAACAGGAGCAGGAATTAGGTCTTTTAATGACACCAACGTACCCAAGGAGCTGCTCATCATCGCGCTGGTACGCATGGCTGCTGGACAGAACAATAACTCTGGCACACTGGCTGCTTTTCACCCAAGAAAGCAGCATCTCACAGAATGGCTTGGACTTTTTCTTTGTGCAAAGAGAGAAAAAAGAAGTGAAAAACATATGTCCTTACCAAAAAAGCCAGCAATGGTAAGTGTTGTGTACAATGTTTAACAGCAACATGAATTTTCTTATCTATTCAGTCTTTGGATTTGGCTGTATTTATTAAAAGGTTAGGACTGCTCTGGTTTAATTTAATCAAAACTAAGTGTTTAACAACAAAAACTATCATGGAGACCATGTCAGCAACAACAGTACCACCTGGATTTTGTGTCATTAATCCCAAAGGAAAAAGCTTTAGAGTTAGATGGAATGGAAGGATAACACACTGTACTTTTCCCACACTTTGAACTGCTAAAAACTGCGGAACCTATGTTTTTTCCTAGCATGGTGTTCTGCTCATTTTAACTTTGAGCCACTGCCCAGTTAATGAGGGACTGTAAAGTCTTCATTTCTTACCTAAGCAGTTTGATAACTCTATGGAGTCATTAATAGATAATCGTGCAAACTGCTTGGAGTTCAACAAGGGCAAGTGTAAGGGTCTGCACCAGGATTGAGGACATCCCATGCACAAATACAGACTGGGAGGAGAAAGGGTTGAGGACAGCCCTGATGAGAAGGACTTGGGGGTGTTAGCGGAGCAGAAGTTGAACAGGAGCTGTCAGTGTGTGCTTGCAGCCAGAAAGCCAATGGTGTCCTGGGCTGCAGCAAAAGAAGCGGTGACAGTCGGTCGAGGGAGGTCATTCTCCCCCTCTGCTCTGCACTGGTGAGAAACCACCTGGAGTGCTGGGTCCAGTTCTGCAGTCCCAATATCAGAAAGACAAAGAGCTCCTGGAAGGTGTCCAGAAAAGAGCAACTTAAATGGTCAGAGGGCTGGAGCACCCCTGCTATGAGGACAAGCTGAGCAAGGTGGGGTTGTTCAGCCAGAAGAAGAGGCTCCCAGGTGACCTTCTAGCAGCTTTCCAATCTCTGAAGGAGGCTACAAGAAAGATGAGAGAGGGCTTTTGACATGGGTGCATAGGGAGAGGACAAGGAGAAAACGGTTCCAGACTTGAAGAGGTGAGACTGAGGTTGAACATGAGGAACCAATTCTTTGCTGTGCGGGTGCTGAGAAGCTGGGACAGGTTGTCCAAGTAAGTTGTGGCTGTCTCATACCTGGAAGTGTTGAAGGCCAGGCTGGCTGCAGCCCTGAGCAACCTGATCTAGTGACTGTGTCCCTGCCTGTGCAGGGGGTTGGAACTAGATGATCTTTAAGGTCCCTTCCAACCCTACAAATTCTATGATTCTATGATAACTAATGCAGTTTAATTACACTGGAGTGAGACCAAAAATTAAATTAATAGAATAAAAGAACACATCAAACCAAGAAATGTAGTAAGAACAATCCATGACCACACATACCTTTATAAAAGGTGATCTGATCTGCAGAACAACAAGTTTCTTTGAAGGTAATGAATACACTACAAGAAAAAATAAGTTATGTAAGAAAAAAGCAAGAAGGAGATCTGGGTTTAGACGTGTCAAGCAAAAGAAGTCAATGTGACATTCTTGCACCCTGAGCACTCAACACTTACCTTCAGCATTTATACTCAGCTCCATGGCGTTGTCTTCTGCTGTTGCATATGGATTATTGCCAACCATTGGCACCAGGCAATCAGTGTAGAAGTAGCCAACTTTGGTCATGCCGAGTGTGGAAATCACTAGATCTATCGCCAGTTGACCAACATTTCCCACTGACACTGCTGGCTGAGGCAACACAAGTTGCTGAATTAGTTTTTTTTATGGGCAACACAAGATACTCTTCAAACAGTCTAAGTTTACATTACTTCAGTTCTGGTGCAACAAGATTTTCAAAAGCAGCTGCTCATCCTCTGACAACGGTGAGTATTTCTTAATGGATTACCAACACAGACTTTGGTCCTTGTCCCATTAAAACATCCTGACCACTTCTGTGAATAACCCTGTGTCACTGTAAACACAACGACTTGGGAACTTGTCTCTCTTTTGGATGCAGAGGATAAAACAACTAATGGGGAGATTGGCAGCTCCCAAGTGACACCTAACGGTAATGCTGATACTACACACTAAACCTAAAAATCTTAGTTTGACTCACAAGCAAGAGTAGGTTGGGTTTAATCTTCTAAGGATTAAAATCATAGAATAGTTTAGGTTGGAAAAACCCTTTGAGGTCAAGTCCAACCATTAACATAAGCGTCCCAAAGCCACTGCTAAACCCTGTCCCCAAGCTCCAGATCTCCATGACTTTTCAACATATTGAAACTCCTAATTTCGGTATAAGTATGAGCCAGAATCAGTACAAGACTGGACAAAATGAAAATGAGTGGTCATCCTGCATTCATTTCACCAGGACTGCCACGGGTTATCACCAGTCAGAGCAGATATTGAGCTGATCTGATTGCACAGAAAGGAACACTGAAGAATTTGTGTACTATAGAAAATGCAACTAGAAGACAACAGTCCAATTTTGGGTCATTTCCCTGGAAATCATAAGCAAGCCTGTGCCTAGGAACTGCTGCTGCTGCTGCCTGCTGTGGAAACACTTGAATCCCACACTGGTAACTCACGGTGACACAGGCCAGAGAGCACCCGCAGGCTGCCATTATGTGCTGGCTGGTATTCAACAGCCTCCCAGACAAAGGAAGGAGGATGATCTGGTTCCTGTGGCCAGTCACCTGATGGGGAATGACTTCCAGTGCAGCCCGCAGAGTCATCTCAGGCTGGGCAGGCCTACTAGAGGGCCATACAGTTATCTTTAGGGAATAAATGAAGGGAGCTCGCCGGTAGGGAAACCAGTGAGTTGCACTGGAACTCTGAGCCCACAGGAAGCAAAGCAACCCCAGGGGGATCATCCTGTATTGAGTTTATACCATGCACGCAGGTGATTAAATAAGCTGATTAAAACACTTCCCGAAACAACTCTAGTGGGAGTTTTAGTATCGGGGAAATGAGGATAATTTTCACTGCCAACACTTACAGATGACATCTAAATGGAAAAATAACCTTTTGTCCGGTGTCAACCCACGCAGACTATAAATCCCGTAAAAAGAACTTCAATTTTAGACAGCACACATGTTACGGCGCGGGAACAGCCCTGTGAAGGAGCCCTGCAAGCCCCTCTAGGGCTTAAAGGGCGCGGCGAGAGAGCCGAGTACAGACACCGCTGCGGGGCCGGGGCAGGGAAGAGCCGCAGTAGGACTCACCATGAGCAGGGTGAAGCCTCTCAGATCGGCGCTGGCTGAGCCGCCGCTGTCGCACGGCACGAACATGGCGCCTGGGGAGGAAAGACAGAAGGGAGACAGGAGGTAGAGACAGAGAGCGATGGCGGCGACAGCAGGGCCGGGGCGGGCAGCTGCGGCCGTTCCCGCCCCTCGGGAGGTGGTTCGGGGCGGCTCCTCCCGCGGCGGGAACCGGGGCGGCTCTTCTCGGTGCCGGCGCCATGTCGCTGCCGCCGGAGAAAGCCTCGGAGCTGAAGCAGATCATCCACCAGCAGCTGCTCAAGGTTGGAATTGCCGCGGGGGAGGCGGGGGGCCATTGGCGAGGCGGTGCGGGGAGCCATGTCAGATATCGCAAAGAATTGTACGTCCTGGTGGCCTGAATGTCCTTTCCGTGTGAGAAACGGCCTCGGGGATCCGCGTAAGTTCGTGACAGAAGTTTTCTGACTGCCCTGTGAGCACGGGGAGGGGGGTACTCAGTGCTTTCGTGCCCTGCCTACACGTTTGCCAAGCTGTGCCTTTCTCCTTGGAAAAACAGGAAGCTGTTACTGTTAAATGGGAACTTAAAGTCACACCCCTCTGCCGTTGGCAGCGACACGTCCCACCAGACCAGGTTGCACAGAGCCGCATCCGACCTGGCCTTAAACACTTCCAGGGATGGAGCAGCTACAGCCTCCCTGAGCAACGTGTCCCAGGGCCTCAGCACCCTCACAGGGAGAGATTTCTGCCTCAGACCTTATATAAACCTCCCGTTTTTCCGGCTTGAATTCATCCCCTTTGTCCTGGCACAGCAGTCCCTGCTCGAAAGTCAGTCCCCATTATCCTCTCTTATCGGTCCCTTTAAGCCCTGAAAGGCTTAAGGTATCCCTGGGGCTTCTCTTCTCCACCTGAATCCCCCCAGCTCTCCCAGCCTAGCCTCACAGCAGAGGGTTCCCCACTCAGACCAGCATTTCTGGGGCCTCCTCTGGCCCCGCTCCACCTGTGCTGAGTAGCCCAGAGCTGGACCCAGTCCTACAGGGGGGTTTCAGCAGAGCAGAGGGGCACATGCAGTCCACTCCCTGACCTGCTGCTGACACAGTTGGGGAAACGGGTGAGGACACTGGTTGCTTTTGGGTTGGGAGTGCATGAGGCTCATGTCCGGCCTTTCATCTGCCACTGTCCTCAAGTTCTTCTCTGCAGGGCTGCACCATCATAAGTTTGAATTTTGTGGAATAAAACAAATTAATAAAGCGGTCATTTCATAACTGATGGATTTGCAGACCTGTGGGTAAGGAGAGAAGTTGAAGGCATGCTGTCAACAACAAAAATGCTCAGGTCCAGTATGCTCATGCTTTGGTGAGTGACTTGTTTGACTAGTTCTGAAAGGATTTGTGTTCTGGCATAGTTATTTCTGTGTTCCTTGGGGAATACCTTTAGTCTCATGAAGAATTCAGTGATTACTACTGTCAGACAAAAAGCTTGTGTTGCTCATGCTGTGCATTTTGTTTCAGATGGATGTCCATGGCAAGATTAGAGAAGTCCTTGCTGAGACTATACGTGAAGAGCTGGTACCTGAGCAACAGCAGATATCAACAGAAGATCTTATAAAAGCCTTAAGACAACGAGGCATCATTGATGATATTATGAAAGAACTTAAATTTGTAACTGTGAGTAGGTGTTGAAGAGTGAAAACATTTTTGTTTTCTCCTTTTAGTGACTCAGTGTTATGACAAAGTGAAAGCTTGTTGCTTCTGAAGGTTTGTGATGGCTTTAGTGATTTGTGAGATATTTAGGAGCAGAAGAGCTTCACACTTGTGCAAAACAGTTTGAGGATAATACCGTGGAGAAAGGATTTGTTCAGTTTTGTTACATCTCAGGTACTAGAAGGAAGCAGACCAGAGCTGAAATAATGGATTTTTCAATTTTTAGACAATTGCAATAAGCTCACCATGATGCCTGAAAAAGTATTAATTCTAATTCTAGGATGTGGATGAAAAGGAGAAGACTTCAGCTTCAAAGCCGTCAACACATCTGGTTGACAGAGAAGCACCGGTTTTGAAAAAAAGTATGTTGCCTGCTTATTTTCATAGAATCATTAGGGATTGGAAGGGACCTTGAAAGATCATCTAGTCCAATCCCCCTGCCACAGCAGAAT
>JAOXOE010000343.1:23659266-23684488 GCA_028565055.1 Phoeniculus purpureus
GGTGACAGAGCCCTGGAAGGGGCTGCCCAGGGAGGTTGTGGAGTCTCCTTCTCTGGAGACATTTAAAACCTGCCTGGACATGTTCTTGTGCAACTTGGTCTAGGTGGTCCTGCTGTGGCAGGGAGATTGGACTAGATGATCTTTTGAGGTCCTTTCCAACCCCTAATGTTCTGTGATTCTGTTATTCTGCTACGCAAACTGCACCAGTATCTGTAAATTTCACGTAAAACCTTGAAGCAGACAGACAAGAAAAGCAAGTGCGGTGTGGGGAAGCCCCGATTTCCAAACTGGCTGCAAGGCTAAGCACATGGTACCATCCCAATCCCACAAGCTACCACAGGTCTTTAAAAAAGGAAGCCTCTGCAATCCCTTCCACCATGCCCCATATTTTGCACAAGCCTGGAACACCTCTAAGAAACGTGAAGCATCTCTAACAATAGGATGTAGATCCATTTTTGTTCAATGGAGGTACTTAAAATTAAGTGAATTTTGGTGCCAAGGGAACACACTGTAGTTAAAATGCTGCAGAGCATTCCTTCTGTTAACACAGCAAGCTGATGCAGCATGAGATGGTAGCAGCATGCAGCTCACCACGCATTCCCAACACTCTCCAAGGACCATCCATAGGTGGTGTGGGCAGCAATTAAGCACAGAGCCCATCTAGTTCCAAGCAGGCAGGACGGCCCACTGAACCCAGGGCTCTGAGATTTTCTCCTCCACACGTGACCTGGTAGAATTGTTCCATTCCTCTGCTCATCACCTCGCACCACAATTTTCTTCCCAACATGAATCCTATGTAGTTACACGCATTAGGATTTAAGAAGGGCTCAAATCCATCAAAACAGAGGCTAGGCTACAGAATACAGGGATACTGAACTGCTGAAAACAAAGGATTAAATCTATGAACAGGAACCAAGAGCTCTGTTTTGATTCCTGTAATGCTATCTGCCTTGAACAAACTGCGGATACTTTTGGTTTCTGGCGAGCCCCTACACCACACAAATCTCACACCGCGTCACTCACTCCAGTGACTGAGCCACACCACAAGTGGTGGAGGAAAAGGACTAACAGGAACCTTGCTCTATTTCCTTTGTCTGACATCTGAGCTGTGACTGGGAGCCTCTCCCTCAAGCAATAACACTACTTCTTGTTGTACATCCTCACCTTCCAAGCAGCCCATGAAACCGATGCTCCATGCTTGCCAGCTTCAGCACTGCCCGGGGGGTTAAATACAGCAGCAATAAATTGACCAGTCTCGTTAATTTAATTCAGCTACATGGGAAATGTGCAAACAGGAGCAAAAGCCATGACAGCACTATCAGAGGGATACAAATACAACACTGGATAATGTACTTTTGGTTACTGCTGCTTACTGCGCAAGGAAGACGACGTTTTCCTAGCGGACATTTTACATTTTTACTGTTTAAGCTCTTTCAGGTAAGAAGAAAGTTGCCTACGGGCACATAATCTTGGTTTACCCTGCCAATTAGCTTCGTGTGTAACATGCTGAATTAGCACTTGACAAGACAATTCCAACCCAGGGCTAATTTAACTGTACCTGAAGGTGAAAGTGTCCCTGGAGTCACAGAGAAAGACAGTACCACCTGCCCTTGGAGGAACAGCCTTTGGGAGATGAGTGGTACCACGTCCCGCCCTCCCTTACAACGGCAATCTTATTTAACCATCTGTTCATAGGCAGATGATCCAGAGGGTGAATAACCATCCAACAGCCTCCACACTCCAGACAAGACAGAAAAATACTTACCTAGGAATTAAAGTTAAGAAGTCACCTGCTAAGAAGTTCTCCACTACTTAGTGTGACTGTATTTACTATCAAAACCCTGCCCAGAGAGTCAGAGGACACCTTACAAGGGTAGGAATTCACCTGTGGAAGAGGAACAATGCTCCAAGTTTACTCCTGCCCAAAGGACCCAGGGATTTTGGGACTGTCTTTAAAATCCAGTGTTGGAAAGAAAAACTGCTAATCCCAGGACCAACCAGGTATTTCTACAAACCTTTGAATTTTAATTGCAAACTCTCGAGAATTCAGGCATACTGGTGACCTAAAATAAGTTGCTCAGGAGAATGGACATAAAAACTGCATTAGAGACTAACCCTGAGGATCAAGAGAAGCACACAAGTCAAACTTTTCCAGAGTACTTGCATTGTCAGGAGGATGGAGCCAGGTTCTGCTCAGTGACATCCAATTATAGGACAAGGGGCAATGGGTATGAGTGGGAACACAGGAGGTTCAACCTAAGTATGAGAAGGAACTTGTTCATAGTGAAGGTGATGGAGCACTGGGACAGGCTGCACAGGGAGGTTGTGGAGTCTCCTTCTCTGGAGACATTTAAAACCCATCAGGATATGTTCCGGTGTGACTTGATCTAGATGATTCTGCTGTGGCAGGGGGATTGGACTGGATGACCTTTTGAGGTCTCTTCCAATCCCTAATGTTCTTAGCAGATCGAGAGAGGTTCTTCCCCCCTCTACTCTGCACTACTGAGACCACATCTGGTTTATTGTGTCCAGTTCTGGGCCCCTCAGTTCAAGAAAGACATGGAGCTGCTAGAGGGTGTCCAGCATAGAGTAATGAGGATGATGAAGGGAGTGGAACACCTCTCTGATGAGGAAAGGCTGAGGGACCTGGCTCTCTTGAGCTTGGAAGAAAGGAGACTGAGGGGTGACCTCATTAACGTCTATAAATATGTGAAGGGTGGGTGTCAGGAGGATGGAGCAAGGCTCTGCTCATGGGCATGTAATGATAGGGCATGGGGCAATGGGTGTAAACTGGAACGAAGGAACTTCTTCGCAGTGAGGGTGACAGAGCCTTGGAATGGGCTGTTCAGGGGGGTTGTGGAGTCTCCTTCCCTGGAGATGTTCAAAACCTTCCTGGATATGTTCCTGTGCAACTTGGTCTAGGTGGTCCTGCTCTGGCAGGGGGATTGGACTAGATGATCTTTCGAGGTCCCACCCGATCCCTAATGATTCTGTGATTCTGCTCAAGAATGCAACCGCCAGGATCTCACCCATTGTTGTGAAGCCAAGAAAATGGAAAGGCACTTAATCCCCAGCAGTCTGTTTGTAATGGAGCCAACTGCTGCTCAAAGGCAAACCACTAGCCAGGCAGCTGCTGCTCCACACTTACCTTACACACTTATTTAAGAGATTTATTTACTCCCAGAAAAATTAGTCTCTGCGACTCTACAATTAAAAAAACCTTGGACATTGCTATCTGAGATAATTAACCAGAGGTGAGAAAGGTTTTATAAAGAACATTTTACTATCTCTGACACTAAAAACCACAACATGGAAGCTGAGAGGGTGAACAAGGTGTATAAGTAACACTCATTCTGAAGCATTCAAGAGAACGCCTCAGAGGCACAAGAAGTTCAGACCAGCATAATCAATCCAAAACCC
The DNA here is from genome assembly GCA_028565055.1 of Phoeniculus purpureus. Taxonomy (NCBI): domain Eukaryota; kingdom Metazoa; phylum Chordata; class Aves; order Bucerotiformes; family Phoeniculidae; genus Phoeniculus; species Phoeniculus purpureus. The sequence continues at coordinate 23,662,687 of JAOXOE010000343.1, forward strand.
TAAAGACCATTTTAAAATCTCCTATTAGAAGTCTAGGATTTTGAGGGATTATTTCCCCTTCTTTGCAACATCAGATGAACAGAATTGACTGCAAAAGGTTCTCTGTCAAAGCTGCTTATCAAGAGAAAGAAGGACCAAAAGGAGTGTGAAAAGGGTTAGGGAGAGGTAGGAAAGCTGAATGAAGAATAAAGGAGACTCCATAATAGGAAACACTGCAGCTCAGCCAAACGCCTGCCTGTTCAACACCTTATCAGACAGACAACTACTTACCCAAGGCCACCTAATTCCACCACTTCTCAAACAGCAAAACCTTCAGTAACAAGCAGATTAATCCACTGCTGGCTCTCCACTGTACAAAACTCAACAAAAATAGCCTCCTAGCTTCTTTCCCCCTTTTCTTCCCCCCGGGGAAATCCTTTTTATGACAACAAAGTGAGAAGCTCAAAGGGTTTTGTTAGTAGTGTAGAGCTGTCTAAGAATTCTTTGCTGTCAAGGCTGCCTGTTGGAACAGAACCTCCTTCGTTAGGAAAGACAAAGCCTAGTTTACCTTAGCAGACAACCCTCAATGATAAACAAACAGGTTTAAGATCCCAGGGCACACAGAGCTTTGAACTTCACTTTAAACCTACTTGATATAAGCCATTTTCTGGAAGCTTCCGCTCTTTCCGCTCTGTGAAGCATTCTGAGAGTTTCTGTATGTTGATGTCTCCCTTCACCATTTCTCGTTGCATCAGCTGCTCAAAATAGGCTTCTAGTTGGTTATCAAAGAACTCTTCATCATCAATATCATCATCTATTGAAAAAAAAAAGTCAGGTTCACCTTTCATGAACATTTTATTTCATCTTTTAAATCACATATTAACCTTTCTATCAGATTTTTAAATTCCTCTGTGATTTAATCCATTGAGTCTCATAACACAGTCACAGAGCAGAATTATCCCTTTTCCCTTAAATTAACTGACTCACAGAATCATGCGATTGTCCTACTGCATGACTAGTGATACATAGCAAAACAAGACTATAAGCCAACATTGTAATTCCTAGGCTATCAAATTACCTGTACAGCACCACATCCTGACTAGCAAATGTTCATAAATTCCAAGTGAAATACATTTATCATTTTTTCAAACTTGGCAGAACATTGCTGAAGTAAACTTTTCCACTTCCACAGCAGAACATGTTAAGTCCTACTGCTAAGACTAGCACTATTTAATAAATAAAGTTTTCCAAGCTACAATTTTTTCTTGTTTGTTTTTTTAAATTTTTATTTTTAATTTCTTTCAATTTGGGGGCAGAGGAAAGCTTCCATGCCTTTTCTTTGATTGTTTTTAGAAGACCAAAGACATCACTCAGCATTTTAGGGCATAAATAAATGCACTCTTGAAAGCTCTGTAAAACATATTCCATTATTAACATCAGTAGATTTAATTAATTCATTTCCAGGGAGCAGTATCCTGATTGTATTCTTCCTTATTAAAAAAAACCACTACAGTATGTTCCAACAGCCCTTGCATTTATAAGATCACAATTATAGAAATTATAAGCTCACGTAATTATAGAAATGTTCACACAGAATCACAGAATATTAGCAACTGGAAGGGACCTCGAAAGACCATCCAATCCCCCTGCCACAGCAGGATCCCCTAGACCAAGCTGCCAAGGAACATGGCCAGGTGGGCTTTAATGATTGCAGACAAGGAGACTCCGCAACTTCCCAGGGCAGCCCCTTCCAGTGCTTTGTCACCCTCGCTGGGAAGAAGTTCCTTCTCAGATTGATGTGGAACCTCCCATGTTCCAGCTCACACCTGTTGCCCCTTGTCCTGTCATTGGATGCCACTAAGCAGAGTCTGGCTTCATCCTCCTGACACCCACCCTTTTCATATTTATCAACATTAATGAGGTCACGCCTCCATCTCCTTCTTTCCAAGCTAAAGAGGCCCAGCTCCCTCAGCCTTTCCTCATAAGGGAGGTGTCCTACTTCTTCATCTTCATGGCTCTGTGCTGGACTCTCAAGAAGTTCTATGTCCTTCTGGAACTGAGGGGGCCCAGAACTGGACACAATACTCCAGATGTGGTCTCACCAGGGCAGAGTAGAGGAGGAGAAGAACCTCTCTCAATCTGCTAACCACCCCTCTTCTAATCCACCCCAGGATGCTGTTGGCCTTCTTGGCCACAAGGGCACATTGCTGGCTCCTGGACATCCTGCTGTCCACCAGGACCCCAAGGTCCCTTTCTCCTACACTGCTCTCCAACAGGTCAGTCCCCAACCTATACTGGTCCCTGGGGTTGTTCTTGCCCTGGTGCCAGACTCTACACTTGCCCTTGTTACAGTTCATTCAATGTCTCCCCACCCAGCTCTCCAGCCTGTCCAGGTCCTGCTGATAGGCACTACAGCCTGCAGGAGTGTCAGCCACTCTTCCCAGCTTTGTGTCATCAGCAAACTTGCTGACAGCGCACTCTAATCCCTCATCCAGGTTATTAACGAATAGATTGAATAGGACTGGTTGCTGGTGATGGTTTAAGAATTCTCCACCAATTTTGCCTTTGGAGTATATTTCAATTCTTTACCCCAAAAAGGTAATTCTGAAGAATCTTCGCAGTATTTCCTTCTGCCAAAGAGTCGACAGGATGAAAGAACATACAGGGAAAGGTACACAGACGTCATTGTTACTTTTGAATTCCTAGTTCCGCCAGTGCCCTGTACCAAGAGCCTGATTTACAGATGTTTACAGATAATTATGTACCTCAGATACCATAGACGCTCTCATTTTTAGAGACATTCAGCTGCCAAATTTACTCTGAATACAGAGCTGGATGATAAAAATTAGCACAATGCTTAATGACCAGGGAAAATAGAAAAATAAGATAGCTTCACCAGTACTGCTACTCTGAACAGGCAAGCAATTCCAGCTAACAACTACCAGCATGATCCCATACCAAATATTTCACTTTCTCCTCAAGAAAGCATCAGCCACCCAGAGCCACAAATGCACTTACCTGGGGAATCTTCTTCTGAGCTTGTGAGAGATGAGAGTTTCTCATTTTCCAAAAAGCTTGAAAGGCTGCTGCTGAGATGATCACATGAGACATCGCCTTTTGTCAGCTTTTCCAGTGGTTCAGACAGACCAACCTGTGACAAGCACCCATACAGAAATGTTTCTCTGAGTTACTACCTATTGTAGAATTTCAGTTAATAATGAACAATTAATGAGGTTAATAACGTTACAAAGATCTACAATACTTTTTCCCCCTTACTTACCCCAGCAAGCATTCTAGTTCAAATCCACTTTGCCAGTCAGCTTTCAGAAATACAGGGATAATAAAAGGGAAAAGGCATCCAAATGGCACCAAACTTAAAGAAACAGCTGAAGCACAGCCCTATCTTGTCAATACCTGTGGGGATTTGCTAGCTATGGGATAGGGGGCCACACAGAAGGAAAAACTACAGTCAGCAGGAAGATTCTGCCCTTACAGATGGTGTAGTTACCTGAACTAATATTCCTCCAAGTACTTAACAAGTACCAGGGCACAACAAATCAGTTTGATAGCGTCCAACTTCCAAAAGCATTGCAAAAACTTCCTCAAAAGGCTTCTCACTAAGCTACATTATATTTAGACACAATGCAAGGTCCCCGCATTAATAAAGAACTACAGGACAGCAGGAGCTAGGAGTGAACAACTATTTTCACAGCTTGAGAAAGAGCACGTGGAGTTTTGCTCCTGTGGTAATTACATTAAGTGAGCTGCAAAAAGGAGCAAAGCAAGGGGTGACACATTCAGCAGGAAAGCACCACTGTGATTGTGTGATACATTACATAAGCCAACAAACACCGTTCAGTTTCAGTTCCCCCCATCCTCCTCAGAGAATTAAGTCTATTACAAAAATAGCATCACAAAACCTTTAATTTCACAGTATTCAGAAAAAAGTCTTCACCTTGTTGTTCTTATCATCCGGAAGAAAACATATTCCAGTCGACAAATCTGAAACAAAACAATAGCACAATCAGTACTTCAGTATGTTCTTACAATGCCAAAGTTGGTTTGTTCTTATAACAACAACCAAAAGTAACTGACAGAAATTGAAAAGGCAGGGCTGCTTCATCAGGGCTACAACTGTAACAGTTAGGAAAGACAATGATTGCCACAGGGACAGTGCAAACAACTAGGGATTCCCAGGTTGCACTAACAGAAGTAGGAACAAACATACTGTTCCCATGTAGCATTTCACCTACTGTGCCCAATTCTTTTTTTGCATTGTAACCAGCTTCCAGTTTGCGTTAAATCCACCCCTAATCCAACAGCAAGTCCACAACAGGACATTGTAGACATGCATCGAGAGATTTTAGCAAAAAAGGTTCCTAATTCTTAACAGATGGGAATAAAAGGCAATTTCCAGGCTAGAATCCAAAACCTTGAATAAACAAGTTGAAACAAATCGACTGGATACTACCAGTCCAAGTCCAAACACTAGGCAGTCCCAGTCCTCCAAACCATTGTTGTTTTGTTGCCATAGTTGCTGCCACTTCAAGACTAACAATGAGAAGTGACTGCAATCAACGCTTCACTGTTCAAAGTGTGTTTTACATGGGTTAATTCATATTATGAACCAGAGTCCTTTCTAAACGAAGATGTTGTCTACTAAGTTGTTCATACCTCGCAAAACCCACACATATAGTTAGATAAAGCTTAGGAGAGGGTAGTAACTACAACTGTAAACACACAGTAAGTACATCTGCTGACTTTGAAGGAAAGAGTAGAATTTAATCAAAGGACTGGCATTAGCAAAACAACTTCATTAGCAATGGTCACATTTTTAAAACAAGTTAGAGTATTATTTAGCTTCTCCTTCTCTTATTGTACTAAAAAAAAGAGCAGGCTTCACAGCAAAAATTCAAAACTACTTTTTCTCTAGCCAAGTACTTTTCCAGCTTCTACAGCTGCGGTTTAAGATCGTCTATTATGGGTTGGAATAGGACAAGAGGAAAGAGAGTAGTTAAAATATAATCTCAGACTTGAACCTACGGAAAGTGAAGGGGTAGAAAACAATTACAAGTGGAAGACAAGCCCCTGAAATGAATTCAGATTCCTAGTCATGGTTATTTTATACCAAATATGATTTCCCCCACTTTCTCCCTCACTTTCTAGTACAGGGAGAAATCTAGGAACACAGTGTCAACCACAAGGTTTTTCTGCTTTCAGTTGGTCCAAATAAAAGACTCTTTTTCTATTTACTCTTGTCATAAAAGAGCAAAAGGGTCAAGAGAAGCCATTCAGAGCAAGAAAAGCTACCTGTGCTGAGCATAAGCAAACAATATCTCTCCAATGTTAATACCTTCCAATCGGTCAAGTGACAACACCTCAAGCAAGGTTTCTTGGCTGTGACTTGAATGCTCAGGGACATTTTGATGTTGTTCTTTGTAGATTGAGGGGGGCTCCTCCAAGCCAACAGAGGTTGGCTGAGGTTCTTTAACTTGTGTAGCAGCTTCCCTAGAAAGAGAATTTAACAAAAAAAACAACCGAAAAACCAGTGAGATCTACAGATCACCATGAGTATACAACATCTCTCTATAGAAAGATGAGATAAATTCTCCAGTGTTAACGCTTTTGTCTCAAGGAATTCAGCTGAACACAGATTCCACAGACCTACTACTTGTCTTTTACAATAATAAGAATATCAGTATTACAAGAGCTGAAGTTTCACAATCTGAAGTGCAAAACAAATAGTGACATCTAATCATAGAATGGCCAGGGTTGAAAGGTATTTTAAAGATCACCTAGTTCCAACCCCCCTGCACAGGCAGGGACACCTTCACAAGATCAGGTTACTTGGGGCCCCAGCCAACCTGGCCTTCAACACAACTTCCTTGGGCAACCTGTTCCAGCATCTCACCACTGTCACAGCAAAGAATTTGTTCCTAATGTCCAACCTAACTCTCCCTTTTCTCATCTCTGCAGAAAGAGGGAAAAGGATCAGGAAAGGGATTATGAGTTATTTCCATGATAATTTCAAAACAAATCAAACCCTTTGCTTTTCACATCATTGAATTAGGGACTAGGTCACAAAGAATATGACTGATTGAGCTTCCATATAGTTCTGTTAAATATCAGTTTCCAGACTTCTGTGGCTATTTTCCACTTCTGGTTTCATAGGACTTGAACACAGGCAGAAATTAATCATTTTAGATGTTAAAATTTCCACACTGAGGGAAGTGAACCATGCTTTGTTTTTTTAATATTTTAGATACATAAACAAAACTAACATTTGAAAGTCTAAAATGCAATTATTCCATGGTTTGTACTATTTTATCTCTAAGAAAGACACACACGGCAGCTTCTATCACCAAAACAGGACAGATGTGACCTTGGTGAGAGTAACCTATGTACCAGCTTCCAGGACTTCCACTGCTCAGGAACATTCCAAGTTATTTCACTAGCACTAGTTATCTCCTAAGAAAAAGCAATCCCTGAGGCTACAGGAAAGACAAAAATTAACAGAAACTGGCGTTCCTTTCCCTATGCAAACTGCATGAAAATCTCACTCAGAACAGACTTAAATAAGTGCAAAGCACTACTCATATATGTGACACAAACCAGAAACATCAACGTAATTCTAAATTATGTAACAAACTAGCTAAAGGCAAATTGATTCAAACAAGTCAATTATTTAAAGAGGCCTAGGAAATGTTTAACTAATGTGACTGAAAACACAGAGGAGCTGGTTTAGTAGGCAGAAGGGCCAAGGCTGCCCAGCACTGTAAACTATCATACCAATGCACAGCTGAACTCAGCAGCAGCTCGGTGGAAGTAACTGGAGAAGTGGGCAATTCAGTCCTAAAGTATTCCATAACTAGCTTACAGTACCTATAAATCTACACACTACATACTGGTATGTGCATTTTGGGACAGTGTTAGAACTACCTCACTTACAAGTCATCATGAAAGCTGAGGGCACATCTCCCTGTTGGCTCAGGATCCAACTGACCGCTGTGAGAAGATCCTGACAGAGGTAAAAGATTTCCTTCTAAATAGGATGCACAGGTATCAGAAAGCCTGCCAATGTGAGAAGAAACACACAACAAGGTTATTCTAACATGCACCATCCCTGTTATCTAAAGAACTGGGTAAAACAAACAATAAAAACCCCACACTGATCGTCAGTCATGTCTTGTAAGTTAAAAGACTTAATTATTTTAGCATTTTCTAACCAATCTATATTCTGCACCCAGAATGATCCTCCCTAGTTTTCTGCAGATGTGTAGAGAAATACCAAGTTACCAGTTTTAGTAGCTGGCACTGCTCCATTTGAGGACAGGGTATAAAAACTCTGATCTTACTACTTCCTAAGTCACAGGACAGCAGCTAAGTGAGAAAACACTTTTAATTGCTGCTCCTCACTCTACTCCTTGTTGAGAAAATTTCATAGAATGGCTGGGGTGGAAGAGACCTTAAATATCACCTAGATCCAATCCCCCTGCACAGGCAAGAACACCTTTACTAGATTAGGTTACTCAGGGCCCCCAGCCAACCTGGCCTTCAACACTTCCAGGGATGGAGCAGCCACAACTTCCCTGGGCAAACTGTTCCAGCATCTCTGCATCCTCACAGCAAAGAATTTGTTCCTCATGTCCAACACCAATCTTATCTCTTCAAGCCTGGAACACTTTCCTCTTGTTCTCTCACTACCACCCATTTCAAAAGCGCTCCCCTAGCTTTCTTGTAGCCCCCTTCCTTCAGAGATTGGAAAGCTGCTAGGCCACCTGAGAGCCTCCTCTTCTCCAGGCTGAACAACCCCAACTCACTCAGCCTATTCTTAGACAAGAAATGCTTCAGCATCATTTGATGCTGCTCTCCTCTGGACACCTTCCAGAAGCTGTCTGTCCTTCTGATGTTGGGGACTCCAAAACTAAACACAGTACTTCAGGTGGGGTCTCAGCAGTGCAGAGTAGGGGGGCAGAACCACCTCCCCGACTGTCACTGCTTCTTTTGATGCAGCCCAGGACAGTGTAAAACGGTAATCCACATCCATAGCACTAGTAGTGACACTCACTGAATGAGCCAGATTCAGGTAGGTTAAACAAGCAGTTAACCAGAGTTAAGGTAACACATGTAAACATACTCTACATGGTTTCAAACCTGAATACATTAAGCCAAAGAGCCAAGTTAAAAGAAACTTGCTTATTCATCAGTCTAAAACCAAATTTTTAAAGTTGTTCCAATGAAAATTAATTAGGGAATAATTTTATCACCTACCAAATAACCTGTGGAAGGAACCTTTCCTCTCCAAAGTTAAAATGTTTAAAACCAGACAATTGTTTTTGGCATCATTAAGTGGAATGAACCAATAGTCTCACCTGTTGTCACAGCCTGTTTTGCTCCTAGCAACAGTGGAAGCTGCAACTGGTAAGCCTGGGTTTGAGGTAATAGTGACATTGTCAAAAACAACGCTGGCATTGCTGTTGAGTGAATGGCCCAGGAAGCTCGGAAAGGTCTCATCTGCAATATTCCTGAAGTCTTCCATCATCCTGCACAAGCTGCTTAAAATAGCACTTTGCTTGGCAATACCATCAGCCCTGGTCCAGCAGCGTTTGAAAGCAGGAACAGAACAACTATACAGTTACACAAGTCACAGCACTGCTATCAGAAACACGTCGTTTGTATGTATTTTTAAATACAGCCAACACTTGCTGGCAAACACCCCACTTTACCCACAAAGGCACCTAAAAACTCTTTCTGGCCCTGTCCCCACAAGATTTTTTGGGGTCCCACAGACTTTTATAGCCTTCCCGGACTTTTCTACACCGGGCAGCTCTCCAGCAAGTCACAGTCTCGGCGCTGCAGGAGGTGCGAACCCTATATTTAGCCCGTAAAGCCGCTTGGACCGACGCAGCCTCCCTCCATTTCACCAGCAGCGAGCACCTGAGCAGCTACAAACTCAACCCAGCACGGAAGGCCCAGGCTCTGCCACCACCGCTTACCCCTCACAGACAAACACAGACCCGCCGGGGCCCAAGGGCCTCACCGAGGGAAGCCGGGAGCGCCTCGAATCCAACAACCTCTTCCCCCCCACGGGAGGAAGCCAGGCCTGCCCTTCCCGGAGCTCCCGCGACCCAAACCGATGGTCGCCGATTCCCCCGCCCCGTCACTCGGTAGAAGGCGGAGTCAGGGCCCAACCGCCAAAACTTCAAACCACCCCCCGATGGACCTGGCCCCGCCCAGCCGGCTCCGCCGCACAGCGCCCCCCAACGCCCAGGCGGCGGCACACACAGACAGCAGCCCCGAGCTGCGCATGCGCAGTGCTGCCGCCCTCCGCCTCAATCTACCCCGGGCCCCGCGGTTAGCCAATCGGACAGGGCCACACAGGAGAAAAGATGGAGACGCCAGAAACAGAGACACTCATTGGGCGACGGGCGCGCGGCACCGCTTAGTGCCGCCCTCATAGCAGTGTCTCTTGGGCCGTCAGGCGGGAAGAGAAGTAGAAAGGGATGATGGTGTGGGGTTTGAAGGTTAAAGGGGTGCAAACTGCGCCACAGCAGAGTCTGAGGCACTGAATCTCACACAAACAATTTGTAATATAACGGTGCAGCAGCAGCACCACTTGATCTGGTGCCTCGGAGAGAGCCTCACTCTGTTGTTGCCCTGAGCTGTTTAAACCCACTTTCCTCACTGTCTGTACCTGTAATTCAGAGAGTCACAGAGAATCTTTAATTGAAGAGACTTTTAAGATCATTAGACTCAACTTTCAACCCAGTACTGCCAGGTCATCACTAACCAGTTCTCTAAGCATTAGGGCAACAAGTCATTTCAGTCCTCCCTGGGATGAGGCCTCCAGCTCTGCCCTGGGCAGCCTATTCCAATGATCAACCTCTGGGTGAAAAAATTCTTCCCAACAGGCAGCCTGAACCTCCACTGGTGCAGCCTGCAGCCATTTCCTCTGCTCCTGTTGCTGGGTGCCAGAAAGAAGACACTCAGCCCTTCCTTGCACCAATCTCCTGTCAGGGAGCTGTGGAGAGTACAAAGGTCTCCCCTCATCCTCCTTTGCTCCAGACTAGACCCCTCCCGTTCCTTCAGCTGCTCCACAGTCACTGTAGCTGATACTGCTAAGTATACAATCTTAACTAATATTAAACAATCTCATTAGCCTAATTACAGTATATGAAGGTCATGCAAAACTACTCCCATTCTCATGACTGAGTTCAGTTGTTCAATTGGAGTTCACCTATCTCCAGATTACAGCTTTAGCAATCCCCTACTTACGCTAAGCGAGTTAGATACTAAAGCTGACCCAAGCACATCATTCCAACAGTCAGATTTACTTTCATTCCCAGCGAGTGACTTTGTGTAGCACATGTTAAGGAGTACTAGTCAGTTCAGGTAAGTGAGCTTTAAATAGAAGATTGACTCTGTGCTGTTTAATTAGCAAACTAACTTAGCATGAGGAGCTGTATGTACTGAAGCCCTCATGGGGTTTGGACCGCACTTCTGTAACTGGCAGTGACCCCTAAGCCACTGCAGAATGCTGAATGTTCTTCACTCTGAGGATGCAGAGGCACTGAACAGTTGACCCAGAGACGTTGTGGCTGTTCCATCCCTGGAAGTGTTCAAGGCCAGGTGGGATGGGTCTCTAGGCAGCCTAGTCTGGTGAGAGCTGTTGCTGCCCGTGGCAGAGGGTTAGCACTGGGTGATCTCTGAGGTCCCTTCCAACCCAAAACGATCTAGAATTCAGTGTCTTGACTAGCTGCTCTGGCCCTGCTGCCCCAGGTGAGCATATGCCATGTAAAATGGGAAAAGCTTTAGTTGCATTCACTTATTTAACACATTTATATGACAGCAGTTGTTTTATTACTGACTTTTCTGTCATACTGTTGCTGTATGAGTCACTCAGATGAGGCTGAGCAATGTGCAGTTTGTATCAAGTACAGTACATGGAAAATTGTTTCCAATTTTAAGCGTGTCACATTTTCTTAAGTAGATGATAAGGCAGCAGACACCTTCAAACATACATGTCATGGTTTGAGCTGGAACAAAATGAGTTCTTAGTTCTTAAGTGCTTTTACTTTTCAGCTCATTGTCTTCTAAGCATCGGTACTTTCTGAAGTCCATGGTGCACTTACACAGTGTCTCCTTCTACAGGTGGTAAATTAGCTTCATGTTTATAGTTTGATCATCAAGGGATCTAAAAGAAATTTGGTGTTATTCCAGGACATTTTTACAGTGCCCTTCTACAGTTGTATTTCACAGTAAACTAGAATCAAGAGTGAAAATTCACTCCTGCAATGCAATCAGAAGCTCATACTGTGTTCAAACACATTCAAAAAACAACACCAGGACTACCTTGTGGTTACTAGAAGATCCAAACACTCCTAGTCCTGGAAGTTTAAGCTGAACTCCAGCTATGCAGGACAGCTCACATCTTTCAGAAGGGAAAACAGCCTTATAAAACAGTAGATAAATTTAAAATACTGCATCTGCTTCTGTTGTGGAAAGGCTCAGAAAGGGACAATTTCCCTCCCTTCTCTAGGTTCTGCTATTCAAGGGCCCAGAGCAAAGAATGACAGAATGTTAAGGATTGGAAAGAACCTCAAAAGATCATCCAGTCCAAACCACAGCAGGAGCATCTAGATCAAATCACACACAGACATGTCCAGGTGGGTTTTAAACATCTCCAGAGAAGGAGACTCCACAACCCCCCTGGGCAGCCCCTTCCAGTGCTCTGTCACCCTCACTGGGAAGAAGTTCCTTCTCGCTGACATCCATTGCATCTTGTCCTATCATTGATGACACTGATCCTGCAAAAAAGCCCAGTTGACAGTCTTGGGTTGTGGGAAATGAATAAAAAGGGAAGCACGAGTTTGGGAAAGCAGAGGTGGTCAAGAGTATGGAGAAAGATCAGTGAAGCTTGAGCCAATTCCAATGTCCTGATGCACAGCAAGGGTGCTCCTGTGTCGGCACATCAAAAAAGGCAGCTTTTAACTTACTATTAGTTCTTCAAAACATCTTAAGTGAAAAAGAATTACAAGGCAATTTGAAATCCAACAACTCCAGTTGTCCCTGCAGACCTTGAAGACACCCATGAGAAAAGAAAATGCAACACGACTGTGCAAAAAGAATGGCCCGAGACTTTAGAGAAGCAAAGCTACAAATGAGAAAAAAAATGCTCCTTGGTCAAGAGCCCATCAAAAACCCAAAGACAAGAAAAATCACCCTGATACAGCCCTTTTCAAATAAGTTTATTACTCAACCACAATTATAAAATTTAAATATTTGTACAGCAAGATGGAAAATCCTTAAAGTAACCAAATACTCCAAACTATTTTTCTGTACTATACACTGGAATGGGTTTGTTTCTCAGTTGATCCAGTATCATCCTTCACTCAACAACTCCCTGAAGGCATGTTTGAAAACGTATTTCACATTCGTCAGTACAGCATAGAAAACAATTCAAAACCGTACTGAACTGATTCCAAAAATTAAAGGAAACAAAAAACAACAAAAGGACAGGCACACTGAAGTCAGCAACGCTGCAAACAGCTCGTAGTTAATACTGAGTCTATGTATTGCTACAGTGGGAAGGGTATAGGGTACAGGTTAAATTGTTCCTTTGATACACAACATAAATCACACGTTCCAAAGGTTGCTCATTGTTTCTCAAAACATGCATGAAATTCCCAATTAAAAAAAATCTTCTGCTTGAGAAAAGAGGTACAAAGGCAGCAAGAAATGGAAGCATTCACCAAACATCAGAGTAAGGCCCTTCAGAGCTTTAATCAAAGCAACGCATTAAACCCCTTCGTTCTCAGGTAACAGATTAAGAGGCCGAGATACACATCGTCTGCGAGGGAGAGGATACTGGAGGCTGGCAGTGTCAGCATCACAAGAGTGCTCTATCAGAGGAGGAGGAGGAAGGAGCTGGGCGTGACTGGACCATCTTGATCCAGCCCGTGGGGAATCCAGAGGGGGAAAGAAATACCTGAAACAATTAAAGAATGGAACAAAAAACCAAACCAAAACAAAAAAAAAAAACCAAAAATAAACAAAACAAGAAAAAAGAGAAAGGTAGTAAATACAAGGAGAACCAAAGGGGAGAAAAGACGTGCTGGAAAAAATAACCAAAAGGCTTTAGTCTATCCATGCCAAAACCAATAGAACGGAACAGCAGAACTCAAGGCTCGCAATTCAAAACAAGACAAATCTGCAAACCACTAATACAGCCTTTTCCACCAAAATTCATAGGTAGGAACACCGGCATAGTCTTCCCAGCATACACTTGTACACAACAGATTGCTTGGGAAATCAGAAGGATGGCGTGGCAAGCTATTAACAGGCTTTCTTTCACCTCCCCAGTTCGTGTCGTTGGTTAATGGAGCCTTTAGAACACTTTGCTTGCCACACCGAATACATAGTGAAACATTCCCCAATAACAGTTTCTGCACAAGCATCTAATCCGGATTAACATCATAGCACTTCTAGAATAGAGTAAAAGCATCCTTGTTTTTACAATAGTTTAAATTTAATAATACACATTTACAGAGAACAGCTGCTTCCAAGGAAATACAGTCTTCGGGTGTATTTACATAGTTCTGAATAATTTTTGAGTAAAGTTTAGATGCCTGGTGAATGTGAGACTCTAAATGAAGCCATTTTGTGCATTTCTCTGCTATTTTTATTAGAACTTACCCGTAATACTTGTGCATTTTAGTGTAACTAAGTGAAATACCTACAGGTGCTTCTTGTCTTGTTGCCAGGACTTTCACAAAGGAACAGCTACACCATTAACAAAATTATGGGACAATTCACAATAGGCTGCATTTTGGTTTCAATCTTTGTATGGCTCCAGTTTTTTAGGGTACTATGCTGAGAGAATTAGTTATTCCATGGAGTTGTCACCACAGGAACGTACAAGTACATACCAGAAGTACTTCTCTTAGGATGAAGTGAGTATGACAGTAGGTACGAATCATTTATTGGAAGTCATACTAAGGTATAAACAAAGCAAGGCTAAACTATCCAAATCTATCATCTGTACAGTTGTCCACAGTCTTTTTTAGTTGTTTAGAACTAACAGGTTCACGTGTTACAGAACAGTTACAAACTTGAGATGTTTAGGAGGTGTAACCAAACCTTAAACGCTACCAAACGCAAACCAAATCCGTCAGCAAAACAATTTTAATGAAAATTTGTTTTAATGGTCATTTCCCTCCTCCCAGCCCAATCAAGGACATCAACTCCCAGTTTGAATCATGAACTAGTCTTTTAATGTGACAAGCTTTCAAATAAAAATGTTTTGATGGAAGTTTGGGGATTTGGTTTTTTTCCCCCCAAAGCCTCTTCAAGTATTTTTCTATCTGAAGTTCCAACAGTATCAAACTGTGCAGGCTAGTACAAAAAAAAAAAAAAAGGTATGCAATGTGTTTTAAAAAGGCTTTCTGAATAGCATTTAGTAGTTAGCAGGCTGCTGGTGTCTTGGGAGAGGTCAAACGGCGGTGGGGAGGGAAAAAAGGAGTTCGTTTTCCATTCCTGTGTGCATGCAACAAGCAGCAAAACACCAAAGTTACTCCTGTTAGCTTGGTATCAGCTCTGCTTTCTGTTAAAAAGGACATAATACAAATGGAGAATGGAAATTGCATCATAAATGTAGACACACAATTACATCAACACAACATTACAGCCCCACTCTGACTTCGTTTCCAACCATCTACATACTCTGCTCTCTAGCTATTGTGATTACAAATCCAGTTTGGTGGGTGTTTTAGCAAAGCCTTCCAGATCTGCCTGTGCTTCAGCTGGTTTCAGCATGTAAACGTACAGACACTGCAACACAGCGTCTGCCATCACAGTCTATGAATCCTGCGGCTCATACTCAGTTAAATGTCAGTACAAAACTCTTTCCAATTGTTACCCTACAAGTCAGCACTGTGCCTGTGCAATTCAAGCCAACATGGTTACAGAAGAAAACATAGTTAAGGGCATCTCCTTACAGTAGGGGTCAAGGTTAGGACAAGACACTGTGGAAATTCCACAGCTACAGACTTAACTCTAACAAAATGTTAATTCTGAATGAGAGGTTAAAATAATTTATTTTAAAAAAAAAAAAAACAAGACAAACTGCATTCAAAGCACAGAGCAAGAAAGAAGTCTAAAATGATCCTACAGGTTTCAGTTTCACAAAGGCTTACTACAAATTTCAGGGAGCGCAGAACACCCCATGGGGTGGGGTAGTCTCATGTGCAGCAGCACAGATAAAGAGGCTGTGAAACCACCCTCTGTGCCTGAGAGGTTTAAATTAGCCTGTGTTTCACTATGGGAGCCCAAGCAAGTACCATCCTATAGCTGTGGGTTTCACAGTTCTAAGACAAGGCTGCATTTTGGCTTTTTGTTCTTGCCACACTCCACAGCATATGGAAGCAGATGACCAGCATCGCTTTAGCCTCCTTTCTTGCCTGGCCCACCGCCACCTCAAGCCCTCCTCATTATTATCTTAAAGCCCTCCTCTGTGCAACTCAGCCAAAGATCTGGAAGAAGTGCTTAAGTGGGTCCAAGGCTCCTCTCCAAAAACAAACTGTCAATGTACTTCATGGATGAGCATTTTAAACTGAGAAAAAGCTGGTCTAGTAGCTTTGTGTTAATGGACATGAAGGCTACACAGAGGCATCAAGAAAAATAGAAGTGGCCACAAAACTCTGAAGCTGCTGCTCTGGAATCTGGCCACAGCTAGTCCCTGCATAGAACATACACCACAAAGCTGACCATTCACACTCTACTGTACAAAGGCAGGGCTCACTGCATTTTCTAGATGTCACAAGTTCTTCGGAAAGGCATTAAAATTCACCTCCTAAACAGCGATTTATCACAGAACGAATACACCAGAGAGAAAGCAAATTAACCTGCAGTAAGAGTCACACGACGGTTGAGTTGAATGGAGCCTTATATCTCATCTAATTCTAACCATGATATATGAGGAACAGAAAAGACCCCATTGATGTTACAACTGAAAAAAGCAACTAACACTAGTTAATGAAACCACAGTTAGGAAGAATCTTTACCACCTTCTTTCCTGCTACATTATCACAGTGAAAACCAGAATTTGTTGCTGCTGTTTTTCCTTCTCTTTTAAACACACATCTAAAACCAAAGGGCACTTACACAGGGCAACAAAGAAGTCTCTCCTTGCTTGAAACTGTTCCTATAAAATTATTTTCAATGATGTGCAAGGCCTAGAAGTGACACCACTTGTTTAAACTGCTTATTGATACTGACTGACTTGAGGCTTACAGTCTTGGTTCTTTTTCTTTCAACACTGGCAAACAGACACCACCAGTGTAGAACTAGGAGCTTGCAGAAGTCTTCATGCAATAAATGCCATTGCCCTTCCAGAAAAACCGTAAAACAAACACAAACGCTAAGTGAATTAAGGAGACTGAACTGAAATTCAGTCTCTACTCATTAACCTACCTGCTGGCAGATGATCCATTTAGTGAATTCTGTAGACTTGTATTGGCTGAACCTAGAGAGGCATTAAAAATTCCCTGCTGAGAACTACCATTCACTGGACTCCCGTTACCTTTCAGTATACCAGTGCACTTCCAGTTGTCCATGTAATTAGCTGCAAATATAGATAAAAACGTTAAGTTTCTCCTCTGAAGTCCAGCTTTAGGTACAACATCACAACTGCTATGCAACAGGTGTGAGAGTCAGAACTGAATGCCCACACTGATATGTAATTCCAGAGTGCCAAGGGTCTGACCCTTCAGCTGTCTATCATTCGACTCCAAAATTGTATTTTAGTGAAATATCTTGAGAAAGTTCAGTGCACTACAAAGCTGCAGTAGTTCAAACAGGTGCCCTTACCCTTCCAGAGCCGAACGCAGCCATCATCCCCGGAGGAGGCAAGCACTGTGCCTGTAATATTCCAACTCACTCGCCACACTTGGGAGTTGTGGTTATCAAACTGTGCCACAATATGGATTTCAAACTTTGTTAATCCTCCAGATGAAGTCAATTCTTTCCTGTTTAAGAGAAAAGCAGCAGCCCTGCACAAAACTCTGTCAAGCTTTGGGCTTAAACAAGGTGACAGAAATACAATACTTATTTTTCGAGGAATTCATGTAACAATTGTTAGATGAGGAGTATTCAGAGAAAATTCTACCTGGTCATCTTGAAAAACAGGCTGCTAAAAAACCAGTCCTGCCCATGTTAAGTTACTACTTTTTCCCCACAAACAGTATTAAAATAAGACTACATGATGTGTACCACATCACACCAAATCATCTTCCTTATGAGCTCACCTTAGAGGTTTTAGTGTGAAAATTCGTACGTCTTTGGTTGCTACAGCTAAAATGTGGAAGGATCTTCCCAGATTTGGAGCAAAAGTGATATCATGTACAGGATCTGTGACAGTCATCAGAGCTTCTGCTTTTGCATATTTCCTGTACAGCAGAAGAAAATTAACCATTAATGCCATCAAAACTGTCTCCCTCTCCCATCCAAGGGCCCAGAGACAGACTTAAGCTGTTACATTCTATCCCAAATCTACAATGGGAATAAAACAAAAAGCCATATATTACAGACTACTTTCAGATCCCACAGATGTTGTATGCTGTAATTTAGCATACCTGGTATTTTCATTATATTCATAAATCTGAACTTTAGCCAATATATTTGGACTATTGTCGTCACTTCCCACAGCTATCATTGGAGAATGTGCTCGAGAGCTAAAAAAGGTGAAAATAACATAGTTAGAAACGATTGCACAGAAAGTAACCAAGAGAGTAAAAAACACCACAATGAAACACGAGCAAGTGCTATTTGCAGTTCATGGTACAATCTCTGTCCTGCTGTTCTGAAAGCCCAAGCCTGCACATCTGCTAAGATGAACATCTCTAGGGAAAGGGAATATCATCTGGTGATGGGAACTCAGCAGAAGGTGATGCTCAGAGACCAGGACTGATGTTGTATCTGTGCCTGCAGCTGTGCAGTTGCCACAAGTCATGACTGCATCTGCATTATTCGCAGTACTTTTAATGATTGAATAGTACAATTTCATTCAGCTTTTAGAAAATGGATTACAAAAGCTACATGTAGAAGGGTTTTAGTTTTAAAAATCAACTTTTAACCCCATCTCATGCATTAAAGTGAAAGTTTGCCCTTTTGAACCCTCAGCACCGAGTGCTATTAATGAACAACTGGATCAGCAGGACACAGACCACTATGTCTACAGGGACATCCCTTAAGTGCTTCTGGACAAATAGAATCCAAATCACATCAGCCCAGAGTGGTTTTTCCCTTCCTGTTGTAGCTGGGGGAGGATGCAAGATGGGAAGTGAAAGAGAATCTCTGCTTGTGTGTGTGGGGACTACCCAACCATCATACTCCTGATTCCCTCTCTGTACAAGGCATGTGAGAATCACTGAGCCCTGAGGATGTGACTGAAAGAATAAATAAAGCACTTCATAGTTCTTTAGTTCACTACTTGCCAAAAATAATTAACCTGCAATCATTTCCTCACAGAGCACAAGAAGACTTCTTGTAAGAATTCTCAGGCTCTGCCAAAGTTGCTTTAATTAAAGGAAACGTTAGTGCCTTTTGTGACATACATTCAGGCCTCTAAACACGTATTTTAGGATTTATTTCACAAAACTGCAGAACTCACTCTTTGCGTCTTTTGCTTCAACAGCCATAAAGCAAAACTTACAGTGTTACTAACATACCTTGAAGGATTCCAAGATATGCAGCTGCAGCTTAGCTTACATGAGATCTCATGCTGCAGAGACCACTGGCTGAGATTCATCACATCTGGAGCTTCATAAATCCTTACAACTCCATCTGCTGAACAGGTTGCTAACATGAGACCCATATGCTTGGGAGCAAACTTCACATCTGTAACAGATGTCCTGCTGTCAACCAGAGTTGTCCTCTTCACCTGCAAATAAAGGCAGAAGATCTTGAAGGAAGTGCCAGACACCTCCATCAAAACTTCAATCCCTAGAACAGGCTGACGAAAGTCTGACAACACCAATTCCTAGGATCAGATCACTCACTTCTTCCATCAAAACCACAAAAATTCTTCATAATCAGTAATCTGGAGAAATGACAGATCATTGCAGTTATGCAATTTCAAGCATCAACAGACAGTTACAGTGGTATCAACAGAGCTGTTTAGATTATCTCTTCAGAAAAAACACACCAAAACATGTAGCACAAGCATAAAATGCACTAGTATTTGCCACAGGCAGCTTGAAACTGTCCTCTTTTCTCTTCCATCTTCCTGGTGACAATATTAACTGTGATTCTTAGCAACACTCTTCTACTTTCTGCTGCAGTCTACTATGAAGCACTTACCAACACAAGCACCACAGACAAGTTTCCAAAAAGGACAACATCAAAGAGAACAGGTGAACAGGGCAGATGTTCAAAAGGAAGATTAGGTAGGAAGAAAAGGTAGTTTAACCTTAGGAAATTCCAATAGGAAGTAGAAAACTGCTGGTATTTTAGCAACCAGCGACAAAACAGAACATTCCAGGTGGGAATACTATACTGACTCAGAGAAGGTTACATGTGAAGAAAAGCTGCAAAACAGTCTGTGTAGATCTAAAATTCCCTCTGTGAACTCCGATCCACTTGCAAGCAAACTCTTTCCCCCAAAACCTGATCTGTTGTTTGAAAGGTAAAAAAGAAAATGAGGAGAGTTTCAAATGAGCTCTGAAAGTCACAGAAAAACAACCCCACAACTTTTAACTCTGCAGCAGATGGGAATTCATGTCTGCAAGTTGTTTGCCAGTGAGCACCTGATCAAGAAGCAGCAATAGTGATGGTAACTGGCCTGCATGTTGCCATTTAGTGGGCAATGCATTAAAAATCCTGACTCTGTACAGGAATATTGTCACACAGTACCAAAACAAAGGCCAAATCAGGAACACACTATATATAGGAAGAAAACAGGGTGTTTTCTCTTTCAGTATGTTGCAAAAACCATAAATCTCCATTAATTTGGTATTTACAATAATTTTCATGTTCAGTCTCCTGCTTAATTCTGGAAGTCAAACAGTTCAAAGCTTCAACCCATTACAGAAAGCAAAATAAATCAACAGGGTACACTAAATCTGTTTATATGACCATATGCAGAAACTCATTAATACATTCAAGTCTCACCCAGTGGCTCTGGCCTCGGAGTTTATCATTTGACTCTCCCACTATTTCTTCCCATACCGCTGCTGTTCTATCAAAGGAGCAAGAAGCCAGGACCTGCCCGAATTCAGGATGGGCCCACGTCACCCGCCACACTGATCCACTGTGTGTCTGCAAGAGAACACCAAAAAACACTCTGAAGCAACAGGCTCACTGCATTAGTCCAAGTGATCACACATGTTCACGATGTTCTAGACAAATAAAGTCTAGGAAGGAGAAAGCCTCTTCCTTCAAAATCTTTTTTCTTTTATAAAGCCTCACAGTCATACAGCAGCTGTTGCATTTGTTTACTCCTAAGAGTAAAGTTTTACTGTTATCAGCAAACAGTTTAAAAGTAATTGTTACAAGAGTATTTCAAAGAATTATCTATCACTCCTTTAAACTGTAAATTTCCAACTAAACTTTCACCTTGACACAAATTTTTGTTTTCAACTTAGCTCTTATCACACTCACTTCTAGCCCATCTGCACTTCTCCAGAGCATACGCAAAGCATTAATTATCTTCTTTTTTATAAGAAACTCCTTTTTTCACACCTGATTCTTCGATTTTTTGAGGAGGTGAACTGAAAAACTTCACTTGCAGTTACATTTACAAGGATTATTTTGTTATGTTTCTATTAAATATCAGTTTAAGGACAATTCAGAAGCTAAATAATTATCCTGAAGAAGCAGAGTCTCTGTATGACACAGTTCTCAGAAATGTAGGCTTTGGTGTTTAATTTAGGAAAAAAATGAGGTCAGATGTTGTAACATCTCATAAGGGTGTAATTTTCACACATACAAACCTTCCAGCTGGCAGTGCAATGCCAATCACCATTTTCACTTTTGTCCCAGACCTGTTGAGAAACAACAATACAATCATGATTTGTACATCAAGGTTACTAAACAGCACTGCTGTTACATTAACATCAGCCATTAACAATAACACACTATACATTATCCACTGGAGAATGGTACATAGCTCAGCACACAACTGCACTTCACGCACACTTAAAAATATCTCCACTACCGGTACAGAGGAACTCCAACTCCATAACCTATTGTTGTACAAAATCTGCCTTTTCAAAACAATAATTACTCATATTACAATTCTCATCACTTCATTCACTCTGTCCCATGAGTACATTGTATCAGCCTAGAGCTCCCCATTATCCTGACCAGCTTGGATCTAGTGACAAAATCCTGCTATGGCTCCTGGCAATCATAGAATGCCCAGGCTTAGAAGGGACCTTAAAGATCATCTAGTTCCAAACCGCCTGCACAGGCAGAGACACCTTCACTACAGCAGGTTACTCAGGGCCTCAGCCAACCTGGCCTTCAACACTTCCAGGGATGGGGCAGCCACAACTACCTTGGGCAGCCTGTTCCAGCATCTCACTACAGTCACAGGAAAGAATTTGTTCCTCATGTCCAACCTCAAACTCCCTTCTTCAAGTCTGTAACCATTTTCCCTTGCTACATATTCCCAAAACAGAACAGAGAGTAAAAAGAAAACCAGGCTGTTCACATATCTTTTTTCTGCTTGTAATATTTCTGCCTTACAGTTAGAATCATAGAATCATAGAATCATTACGGATTGGAAGGGACCTCGAAAGATCATCTAGTCCAATCCGCCTGCAAC
>JAOXOE010000343.1:23706155-23729465 GCA_028565055.1 Phoeniculus purpureus
CAGCCTGTCACATGCACTGCCTCATCTTGTTGGGGGACCTCTGTTTGAGTTCCCACATCCATATGCAGTGGTGACCGAAGCCTGGTCTTCCTCTGCTGCCACACTGTTATCATTTTTTTTTGCCCCCTGGTGGTTAAAGCGGCTAGCGGTCTCACTGCTGCGTGTGGTCTGAGTTCAACTTCCAGTTTTGCCTCCCTTCATATGATTTATATTTATTTTATATTTGTACCCATGATGCTTTATTTGCTCTTCATTTATGAAAAATTCCAGAAATTTAAGCAATCCACTCTAAGAGAAGAAACAAACTTTGAACCTGAATCTCACCTACAAAAAAACCTTCTTGAGGGCCTCCAGAGAAAAGGACAACATGGACCAGCTCTGAAGCACTGAAGCAAGCACAAGCTAGATGGGAAGAGTTAAATAAATCTGCCTCAATTCCGCAACATTGCAAGCTATTCCAGACTCCAGTTACTATAACCTACACTGGGTGTCCTCTGCATAAGCACTAGTGTGACTTTGTGGACTGCTGAGACTCAGTCTGTTGCAACTGGCATAAGTTGCCACAGGCGAGTAATCACAAGGAACTGACCTTGGCAAAAGCACATTTTACACTTCACTGCTGTTCAACTGTGTTATACTAAAGAGAGAGCAAGTGAGCGCAGGCAGAAGGGAGAGGGACAGAGAACAAATGGGGGACACACAGAAAGCAGAGAAGGGATCACAGCCATTTTTAGCTTTACCTGCATTTTGAGAGAGGATCAGCACCTCCAGTGCCCAGCACAACCCTCACGTGGTTATAGCCATGCTGCAGGGTATTGTTTTTAAACCAGTGGGGTCTGGGGGGTTTTGCAGGGAGAAGAAGTATAAAGAAGGGAGATTAGGAGTAAATTCCTCCCTGTGAGGTTGCTGAGGCACTGGAACAGGTTGCCCAGGGAGGCTGTGGCTGTTCCATCCCTCAAAATGTTCAAGGCCAGGTTGGATGGGACTCTAGGCAACCTGATCTGCTAAGACATGTTGTTGCCCATGGCAGGGGCTTGGGACTGGGTGAGCTGTAAGGTCCCTTCCAACCCAAACCAGTCTGTGATTCTATGATGAAGAAAAGAAGTATAGAAAACACAGCCTCATACCTTCCTACCACTGGATTACTGAGTAAATGAGGCTTTTTAAATTGTTCTTTCCTCTTGTTTGGCTAGACCCCTCAAGAGTATTTTGGGACCAGCTGCAATGAGCACAGACTAAGTGTATTCCATGAGGTGTCCAGCACAACATCTTAGTCCTGATTTTTACAGTTTCAGGTCAACCTTAACTCTTTCAACAGCCCAGCAGCAATCCACATGGACTGGTCCAGCAGAATTCCCATCGCTGCACATACAGTTGTGTCTATCCTTTCTGAATGTCTTTGGTCTCCTTGGTTTGGATATCTGCTGACAAACTTCTTTCCCTTTGCATTAGGTCTTTGGAGATGTGGTAATCAATACCAAAAATGGAACAGGATCTGGCAGAGCAAGGTGGCAGAGGGTTCCATCATCATCACTAAACCACATCCTGCCCATGTTTTACAGCAAGTTTAACAGAACGACCTAAAATTTTTCAGGTACAGTGGGTTTCCAGGATGCTTGGTGGTTGAAGCAAAACATGTGTGAGCTTTTTATGAGTTCCAAACTACCCATACACTCTCCACTAGTGCAAGTCTAGACAAAATAAGACAAGATGCATGTCACATCTCGGTTTCTTTATCACTCTTAGATCAGTGCCCTAATGATCAGAGTCATCTAAAGAAATCCTTCTACCTGCAGCTTCTCTTCCAGATCCCAAAAGCTGCCTCTCTCTCATGCACACAGCTTCTCCATTCCTCTTCTGGATCTATAACTTCACTCCAAACATCTCCTACAAAAGTTAGCCTCTGCCCCTCTCAGACACCTAAACCTTTAGCAGCTTGGTGTTCACACAGCCTCCATTCCTCTATGACACCTTCTCCTTCTCCATTTCAGCCCTCCAAATGCCACAACTACTAATAGCTGAAGAAAAGCAGCTTGTTTTGGATCCAGCCATGTCATTACCCTGAACCATTCCCATCTGACCCAGAGCCATCGTGGTTTCATGACCTCCACTGTCACTGGCCAGGCAGATACAAAGCTCATCCCTGACAGCAGATGGCTGATTCACACACTGACGTTCAGCAGCTCAACAGTGATCTGATCAGGCTTAGCCTATGAATTATAAAAACAGCAATTCCATGAAGCATGACTTAAAATTTCAAGGGACCAAAGTATTTCCAAGTCTGAACTTCAGATCTGGGTCAAAAAGGTGTCAGCTGTGGGTTTGCAGAATAATAACTATCTCACCAGACTGCAGCTCCCTTTCTCACAAATAAATGACGTCTGGAGGGCCCACAGGCATGTTTCGTGACAAGGCTGCAGGGCTCAGTCATAGGGGGCTGGATGGACCACTGAAACACAAACTTGGCTACACTATGGTCACCACTTCCCATAATAGGGCACAGCAAATGAAAGAAAAGGGTGACATGAAAATAAACATCTGACAGGTCCTCACAGAGATGTGGATGTTTCAACAAAGAGTCGATGTTAAAGAAAGTATCTTTATTTACACAAGAGCATCTTCAGCTGAGAGCAAGAATCTGACATCTCTGACTTCTTCAATGCCTGTCAGAAACAAGAGGTTACTGAATTAGGCTCTCTGTCTCACACCACACCTTATTTCAGTAGTGTTTGTAGCTCACAGCTGGAAGAGCCATTTGACTTCCTAGTTCAGTTCCTAGGATCTCATTTTCAAGTACCTTCTCACATTACAGAAAACTGAATCATTAAGTGGGTCTCCCATATCCAATAAAATAATTGCCAACATGCAAATACATAACTGCTATAAAATACATATCAAAAAGATCATGAAGTTGTGGTATAGTGTGCCTGAAATGGTACTGCCATGAGATTAGTTTGACCAGAAGATTAGTGTGTTTGAATTGGATTTACCTTTCTGGAAGGGTTTCACAATGAAGTCTTGTCTAGTTTAAATTCATCCAATCCAACATAAGTAATGATATCTTTGAAGTCCAGGGAGTCAGGAGAGTCTCCCTCTTCCTTCTAGTTGTGAATATTGAGTGTGATCTACAAGACAAAAGTAGGAGAAAGTAAGTTTGGTAGACAATCCTGTGTCTTCTCAGTGGGTCAGTACTTTCAAAACTCCTTGGAGAACAGGGCGCTGACTCCAAAAGATCCATCCATTGATCAATCAATTAATCAAATCAATGTCTCCTGTGTTTTCAGAAAGAATTCAAATAAGATTTTTTTCTTCCCTAGGTATCTCAACAAGGCAACCAAGCATTTATTTTTGTCATGTCACATATTCCATTTCTTCATTGTTTTAAACATCCAGGTGACAGGCCTGATGTTCTTCTGCTTCCTTTAATAAAAATAAGGTAGGTACAGTCTGCATTTTGTATAATAAATTAGCATCATGGAATCCAGAACTTTTTGTTTGAACTTTCCTAAAAGAATGGCTCCAATTTCTGTGCTGTGAAGTGCCAATACTCTTAAAAAGACCAAGAACACCTGTAACATTAAGTAAAAGCAGGAAAAAGATTAACTATCCTTTCTCCTTTAAGACACACTAACTTACCAACAGCTGTTGCTGGGTAAGTTCAAATAAGTACCTGAACAGCTTTATTGAATAAACATGTTTAAATCACTGTATAATAGACTCACAGACCAGTCTGGTTTGGAAGAGACCTCAGAGATCATCCAGTCCCAATTCCTTGACATGGACAGTGACACTTCTCACCAGACCAGGTTGCCCACAGCCCCATCAAACCGAGCCTTGAACACTTCCAGGGATGGAGCAGCTACAAACTTCCTGGGCAACCTGTTCCAGTGCCACAGCACCCTCATAGGGAGAAATTTCTTCTTTAGATTTAACCTAAATGTCCCCTCTCACACCTAGAACCCAATCCCCTTGTCCTATCACAAGAGTCCCTTATTAAAAGTCCCTCTCCAGCTTTCCTGTAGCTTCTTCAGGTACTGGAAGGCTGCTAAAAAGGGAGTCCAGCATAGAGGATGATGAAGGAAGTGGAACACCTCCCTTATGAGGAAAGGCTGAGGGAGCTGGTTTGCTTTAGCTTGGAGGAGACTGAGGAGTGACCTCAATAATGTCTATAAATATGTGAGGGGTGGGTGTCAGGAGGATAGAGCCAGGCTCTTCTCAACATCATCTAGTAACTGGATGAGGGGCAATGGGTGTAAGCCGGAACATAGGAGGTTCCACATAAATATGAGAAGGAACTTCTTCACACTGAGGGTGACACAGCACTGGAACAGGCTGCCCAGGGAGGTTGTGAAGTCTCCTTCTCTGGAGATGTTTAAAACTCACTTGGATATGTTCCTGTGTAACTTGTTCTAGGTGATCCTGCTGTGTCAGGGGGATTGGACTAGATGATCTTTCGAGGTCACTTCCAATCCCTAATGATTCTATGATTCTATAAAAGGTCCCACTGGAGCCTTCTCTTTTCGAGGCTGAACAGCCCAAATTCCCTAGAATTTTTTTAATCCTAGAAACAGCTGTGAGCAGTTCAGCAAACCTTATTCTCTGCATGTTCTGCTGATTCTGCAGTTTCCACTGTTCTAGGGAACTTTTCTGGATAACGTGTTGGATGTGGAATTTTGCAGTGTAGTATCAGCTCACTCTTTATAGTTCCTCCAGTAACATCAAGCAAACTCTCCAAAGCTCTGCCTCAGATTTCACAGGATGTATGTGCCTCTCTCTCAGTACCCAGGCCACGGTGCCAATATGTAGGATTAAACTTTTTCCAAGGTTGAATAAGCCACCATCTGTCTATCTTGTGTGGTGCTGTGCGCCATCCGGGAGACTTGTCCCTCAGAGCATGTTTCTACCATATGTCACTCCTGAGTGATTGGTTATGCCAAGACATTTGGGAAAAAATGACTAAGTCGAGCTGGAAAACCCTTTCCAAATTCCAGAGGAGGTTTGCCAAGGCTCTATTTGCAAATAACTCCACATGCTCTCATTTTTTCGCACGTATTGTATAGAATGATAAATAACCTTCACCCAAATGGACAAAACAATTACTGGGATGAAGCACTTGCCCCTCCACTGTGCAAACCCCACCTACTTTTTAATAAGCCAAGAGATTCAGCTATGATGCATCTTCAAGAAAATATGAGGCAGTTCTATGGAAGAATTGTGACTTTTATGATAACAAAGTTAAGAAAGGGAAAAAATCAGATGTAAAAAAATACTTCATGAAAAGCTCTGCCCAGCACTTTAAAGCCAACACAACTGAGCAACTCCTTTCAAAATTCCCAACTAAAAACACTAAAGCCATGCTATTTCCTGAGAATAACTTTATTCCAGGTGCTCACCTGCATGCCAAGTGAGATGGTCTAAACTAAACGTTAAACCGCTGGTACATGGTAGCTCATGCAATTAGAATTTGTCTAATAAAGAATACTACTCTATGCTAGTTGAGATTTAAAGAACCATTTCATGTTCCAGTTGCTCAATTATTAAATTAAACCTCATGCCAGCATTGTTCTTAGGGCCAGCTCAAGGCTGCTCATTTACATAACTGACTTTCAAGGGCACCTGGTTCCACAGCACAGAATCTACTGATCTACTGCTTGAAGCTGAGGAAGACATCCTTGAGAACACTGAAAGGAGAGAGAAATTAGTAACTCATGATTACAACCTCCTTAAGTAAGTGTAACACAGCAAGGAAATGTATTCCTAAGGGTGAAGTAAGCAGAAGTGCTAAAGCAGATCATCCTGAGTGCCACTGAGTGGCAGCTACAAGGCAACCAGGGGATCATGCATAGCCAGCAGGGGTTTAAGAAAGGAAGGTCCTGACTAATGAATCTAATCTCATCCTACAGCTCTGTGACCTGCCAAGTGGATGAGGGGAAGGCTGAGGATGTGGTCTACCTAAACTTCAGCAAAGCCTTTGACACAGTCTCCCACAGTATCCTCCTGGAAAAGCTGGCAGCCCGTGGCTTGGATGGAGACACCCTCTGCTGGGTTAAAAACTGACTGGCACAGAGAGTGGTTGTGAATGGTGCCACATCCAGTTGGTGTCCAGTGACCAGTGGTGTCTCCCAGGGATCAGTACTGGGCCTAGTTCTATTCAACATCTTTACTGATGACCTGGATGAGGGGATTGAGTCTACCCTTAGTAAATTTGTGGATGACACCAAGGTGGTTGGGGAGTGATGAGAAGAGGCTCAGGGAACTGGGGGTATTTAGCCTGGAGGAGACTCAAGGGGCACCTTATCTCTCTCTACAACTCCCTGAAGAGACGTTATAGTCAGGAGGGAGTCAGGTTCTTCTTCCAGGCAACTAGTGATGGGACAAGAGGCAGGGCCTGAAGCTGCACCAGGGGAGGGCTAGGTTGGATGTTAGTAAGTCCTTCCTCCTGGAAAGGGTGATCAGGCACTGGAGTAGACTGCCTGGGCGAATGAAAGAGTCCCCATGTCTGGAGGTATTTGAGGACAGACTGCATGTGGCACTTAGTGCTATGGTCTAGTTGATGTGATGATACTAGGTCATGGGCTGGGCTTGATGATCTTAGAGGTCTATTCCAGCCTAAAGAATTCTGTGATTCTGTGATATCAGAAAGCAAATTATAGAGTTTATTGCATTTAGGGACAACAGTGAAATAAGGAGCAGTCCAAGAGAGATTCAGAGAAGCCTCAGGGTCCTTTGGCTGAGTTTTACCTTCAGAGTTTGGACAATCGTTAAAAAAGAGGAAGACATGAAACAACAATTCCCTGTGGCTCACTGAGACTCAGAAGACAAAGTGCCATAAACATCAGAAAAAACAAAAAGACGCAACAATAAAGGAAAATGAGATCAATTACCACCTCAGAATATATCCCCGTTTTTTCTTAAATGTGTCTACATTAAACACTCTCCCTATGCACAAATACCAAAGATTGCGAAGGAGAAGGTATGTGAGCCAGGTAACAGCAAACAAACCAATGTATCATAGAACCACAGACTGGATTGGGTTGGAAGGGACCTCAGAGATTATCTAGTTCCAACCCTCTGTCATAGGCAGGGACATCTCCCACTAGAAGTAACTAGAAGCAATATGAAGTCACAAGAGCCTCACACTGCAGCGCTGCCTTGTGAACGGAAAGTACCACTGAAACCACAGTTTCTCCTACAACAGTCATCATGAAGATACCCTTGTATCCCTAAGGAAGAAATATGAATTAAAAAATAAAAGCAAGAAAACACCAAAACATGGAGTAAGATGAATTTTTTTTCTTTCCCTGTATATTCAGCTGAGAACCTGTCTCCTGTTTGTCCCACACTGGTACACAGATACGGGCAGGAATCCTAATGATCTTCAGAGAAAGCTGGAAAGGAACTTTTTATGAGGGACTCTAGGGATAGGATAAGGGAAGTTGTTTCAAACTAAAAGAGGGGAGATATTTAAAAGTCAAGTAGATCTGATGCTTAGGGACAGGGTTTAATGATGGCCTTGGGACAGCTGGGTTAGTGGTTGGACTCAATGATCTTAAAGTCTTTTTCAATCTGAATGATTCTGTGATGCTGTGTGATTCCTGTGCTCCTGGAATTCATAAGCTCAGGATTCTCACAATCACATGCAAAACCATCCCTCCAGGAATAAATTCAGTTACATAACAGCAAAACTTAACTGAAACACGCTATGAAAATTATAAGCTGAGGACACGTA
Source organism: Phoeniculus purpureus (assembly GCA_028565055.1). NCBI lineage: Eukaryota > Metazoa > Chordata > Aves > Bucerotiformes > Phoeniculidae > Phoeniculus > Phoeniculus purpureus. Next base: position 23,713,885 of record JAOXOE010000343.1, read on the forward strand.
AAAGGCAGCCACAGGGAAATTTATTTCCAAAGGAAACTTCATTTTGAGGGGATGGCTGTGGGGACACTGTTTACAGACAACAAAGGCGAAGAGTTGTTATGTGCTCTGAGTCATCCCATCCATGGGGTATTTCACATTTTCCCACATTCATTCTGAACAGATACAGGTTCTAACTTGCACTAGTTTCTTTCACTGACCAAGACCTACGAGAAAATACAGGTTGATGGGAATACGGCTGCAAGGAGCCCTTCCATATAGTTTGGAGTTGACTGAGTTACCTTTGTTGGAGGTGCAAAAAAAGAGATTTGGGGAGGAAGAAAAAGGGTTTGTTTTCTCTAAGCACAGGGATAAAGCTGTGTTTTTCTCATGTATCTTCCTACTTCTTCACTTCCCTACTCCTGCACACAAAACCCAAGGAAATCTGCCATTGCTTTAGGTCAAAGGAAAAACAAGCCCAGCTGCGCAAGCCAAACAACGTACAGGTTTGCTATCTCCCCTGCTGTTTTGGCTCGAGCTCTTCAGACTGGAAAATTCGGAAGCACGATCTCCCAAGCTCTATAAACGCCAGAACCATCTAAGAGGAAAATAGGACAAGGCCACCCCCAGGCAAGTTTGTACTAAAATCTGCTGGCTGCAAGGCAAAAAATACAGTAAACATTGTGCAGGGACAGGCTGCTCCCTGGAAAATATTCCACACAAGAGCAACATTGCTTCCAAAAGATGCTGCGCTGGAAGGACTTCTGGAGAGGAGAAGAAATAAAAAAGGCAATGTTTTAGGATGCTTGTGAGCAGTTAGCGAGCTAATGGCACACTCAACGACAAAGTGTGTGACAGGCAATATGTTTTTGACATTAATCCAGAGAAGAAATGTAGAAGAGATGTTGAATGTTCTCTACAAAGCAGCAACAAATTCAGGATCCCAGAATAGTCCCACAGTTCGCTAAGGAAATTTAGCTTTCCACAATGATTTTGTTGAATACAATAATAAGCAATTAAACAGTCGATATCTTCATCCTGTATTTTCAGGAAAGATAATTTATGTTAAATTTTTGCAGCCCTTGAGAGGGTGAACTTTGTGACTGCTGACTGTTATGTTTTAACATGGTCTGGACTGACTCAACCTAGAAAAACAAGCCAAAAACAGAAGTTGAAACATCCTTTTTCCTGTGTAGCTCCAGTTTGCAGTAGCAAGAAACTAAACAACATGCTCTCCACCAGATGGCTGAAATAAAAAGAACACTCTTTCTGATTAATTAGGAAACAAATGAATCTGCTGTTAGCACAACAAGTTACCGTCGGGAAACCTGGGCTCCCACTGAACCTCAGGATTCGTGTTTTCACTGCAACTGTGTTCAGGACCATCGAATCCTAGAATTATTTAGGTTGGTAAGACCTCCGTGGTCACTGAGTCCAACCATGAACCCAGCTATGCCAAGGTCACCGCTAAACCCTGTCCCTGAGTTCCAGATCCTCATGACTAGGAAACAAAGCCAGGGATGGCAATTCAACCCCCTCCCTTGGTAGCCTGTTCCAAAGACTGAAGACCCTTACCAGGAAGTTGTTCTTCCTCATAGCCAAGCTAAACTTCTCCTGGTGCAACCTGAGACCATTTTCTCTTGTCCTATCACTTGTTACTTGAGAGAGGAGAGCTACCCCACCTCCCTAGACCCTCCTTTCAGGTAGCTGTTAAGGTCTCACATCAGCCTCCTTTTCTTCAGACTAGCCAGCCCCAGCTCCCTTAGCCACCCGTTAAAAGGTTTAAAGAAGTTTCTCCTGTGGAGGTAGAACTTCCTGTGTTCCAGTTGGTGTCCATCTCAAGATTTGTACGATTTCATAAACAAAACATTACACACACAAGTCCATCACACACAAATATCACCAGAAAGGGTATTGGCCCTTTTTGTAGGCACGTAATGGTGTAAGACAGAAGTTTCCTAAAGGAGTAGGTGCCCCTGAGAGCAGGAACGCAGGAAGGTCTCCATGCACTGAGGAATTACCCCAGGCAGAGTTGTGAGGTAAAGCCACACGCCCCTAGTGAGAGTTCATTGAGCAATAGAGGTTCATGTGTGTGCACTCCAGTTCTCTGCTGGTCCAGCAAATGGAAATCCCCAGAGCAGATAGATCTCAAGGAGCAGGATGTGACAGGATGGAACTGAGCTTACCCAGCAGCACTCAGGGAGCTGCAGCTAAAAGCTTTACATGTTGCCATTATTTCTCTGCTTTTGCCATACAGCATGAGCCTCCAGACAGGGAAAAGCCTATTCAGGAAAGCTGTGCCCTGCTGCCCAGATGAGGACACCAAGGAGTGAGCTCCTACCTTTCTTGGCTGATTTTAGCACTAAACCTGGGACCCAGTCTTTCAGCAAGTGGTTGCAGAAGGACCCCTTCAGAAGTCTGCAGTGCACTGAGAAGGAATCCATCATGTTTGAGGGGTAAAGCACAGTTTCACAGTCTTTAATGACAACACAGACACCCAAAGAGGCCAAATGGTTCAGTGAGGATCCAGGGCTGACAACGAACCCAAACCACCACAAACCACAGTACTCTTCCTAAGTGTGAAACCTCAGTTCTTAGACATGATGCAAAACTTATTTTCTAGAGACAAAGGAAATAATGGAGATGTTTACTAGAAACTAAACCCAAGACTGCTTTTTAAAATCCAAGTAAAGGTACTATATCCTTTTAAGTAATTGACAAAGCTGGGAGACTAAGAAAGAAATTCCAAAAAGGCTTCCTCACACATTAAAAAAGGTTTCAAATAATTTTATACATGGAGGGAGGCCACTTAATTCAGAAAATGAGCCCATCTCACTTTTCCTTACAGGCTTATCATCATTACCTACTGTAGAAAATACAGGACTACACACAACTGCAGAAGACCATGGAAAACACTGATGGTTCAACTAATGTTCATAAATATGGAAAAGAGAGGTGTCAGGAGGATGGAGCCAGGCTCTGCTCAGTGGTACTCAATGATAGGACAAGGGGCATCAGCTGGAACATAGGAGGTTCCACATCAATATGAGAAGGAACTTCTTCATGGTGAGGGTGAGAGACCACTGGAATGGGCTGCCCAGGGGGGTTGTGGAGTCTCCTTCTCTGGAGACATTTAAAACCAACCTGGACATGTTCCTGTGCAGGATCTAGGGGATCCTGCTGTGACAGGGGGATTGGACTGGATGATCTTTCAAAGTCCCTTCCAATCCCTAATATTCTGGGATTCTGTGTGATTCTGTGATGAGTTCTAATGATGAGAGAGGTAGAGGTCCTGGAGCCTTAGGTAGGTGCAACTCACAGTTCTTTTCTAAGAGGAAATTTACTTTGTGGAGGGAGGTTTCTCTTCCACAGTTTGAGCTGTTCCCTAACATATGGGTAGGTAGGAAGACTTTGCCAAATATGTGAGAGTTACATAAAACACACAACATCTGACAGATACTACGGGGGTAATAATAAATTATTCCTTTGCTCTCCCTCTCTGAAAAAGCTAAACAAAACGACAATACAAAGTTCATCAGCTCTCGCTTCCCATTTGTGAGGTCCTTTGTGCTTGTGTGGAAACTCTGGCCATGACTGGATCTATTTGAGAACTTTCTGCCATTTCAAATGACAGTGTTCACTCTGTTTTGCTATTAATACCTGTGTATATGTGGGACATTATTTCCTGTACCTCATCTCCATTTCTAGTTCTGCTAGAAATCTGCTGCAACTTGTAGATACTAGAAGCTGTTTAAATTTGTCGACCTCCTTTCTCTCTGTCCTGTGTCTCCCATTCTTACAGCTGTCCTCATCCTCCAATGGATACAGTGAGGTTAAAACAAGAAGCAGAGTTATCCTTAAAAGCTGGGGATTATTCTGCTTTACTGGAAATATTTAGCTAAATTGGTGGTTTGGAAATACTTCCATGAGAACTGCTTGAGCTAAAAGTTACAGAGACAAAATTCCATAAAAATAACTGTGAACTCCAGTTTGTAACAAAGTCATTGTTGACAGCTTTTGGTTTCAAAACATTCCATAGCTGCAAGAACGGAAGATTTACGGATCAAAGTCATCTAGATTTTTTGAGGTAATTAAAATTAAAGAACAGCTAACACCGAATTTGAACCCCACCGTGATTAGTTCATTCCCATGCAGTTTTTACTCTGTATCCTCATGAAGAATGACTCTAAGGAACAGAGGATAGGAAGAGACACTTTTTTTTTCTATTTAAAATTGGTTCCGCAGGATGGAAATTTGGCAGCAGACATGGAAACTAAACAAATCTGTTTAGAGATCTCTCTGCAATGAAACCAACAAAAAAGCTCAAATAAAGAGATATTTTAATGATGAAGCCACACTTTGTTGAAATTTCTCTTTGTGTTCCTTTCCTGGTCTTTTTAGCTATTGCTAAATGAGTTGTTTGGAGGGAGCTGTACTGTACTGTACACCCAGGGTGCCAGCACTCCTCTGTGTCCTGAGTTCCTCACTGCTTCTGGCCTCCATCTGCAGGAATGAGCCAGATACAATGAGTCTGAAAGGGTGTTGTCAAATAAGCTGAGGTTGTGAGAGATGCTGCCAGGATAGATGTTAGAACTTTCAGTAGGTCACTGCAGGTTTCAGAAGTAAATTTAAGGGTATCTTCTGCTAATGTAGGAATACAGGAGTAAGGAGGAGAAATGTCCCATCTCTGACTCCTACAGATACCACATTCTGAGCTGTGTCAAAAGAACTGTCCAGTTCTGGAGCCCCCGGCACAAGAAGAATGCAGACAGACTGGAGTGTGTCAAAGGGAGGGCCACTAAAATGATCAGGTGAATGGAGCATCTCTTGTATGAGGACAGGCTAAGAGAGTTGAAGCTGTTCAACCGAGAGAAAAGAAGGCTCTAGGGGGGGCTTTCTTTTGATCTTCCAGTACCTGAGGAGGGCCTACATGAAGGCAGGAGAAGGTCTTTTCAAGAGGATTAGTAGTGCTACAGCAAAGAGCAATGGGTTCAAGCTAGGAAAGGATAGGTTTAGGCTGGATATTAGGAAAAAGTTCTTCACTGTGAGGGTAGTTGATTGCCGGAATGGGCTGCCCGGGTAGGTGGTGGGGCCTCATCTCTGAAGTTATTTAAGTTCAGGCTTGATGAGGCTCTGAGCGGCCTAAGTAGAATTGTCCCTCTGTAGGAAGATTGGACTAGCTGACCTCTAGAGTTCCCTTCCAGCCTAGAATATTCTATGATTCTATGATATCCAGCCTAGATGTGAGGACACAGCTTCATGCACCATTAACCTAAAGACCAGCAAAAAAGAGCCAACAGGGGGACGGAAATTTGTCTATTAATCTCGTAAAAAGTAGAAATTTGTCGAAGATCAAGGAGAAAACCTGGAAGCAGCTGCACCTTGCTGACCAGGAGATTTTTCTGGTGCTGTGCAGTTATCAGCATTCCCACACATCCGGCAAGCAGCAGGAAAATATTTCCAGTTATTTTAATACTTTCTTATTTTTTGTTCCTCAGACTAAACATTGCTAGGAAAATGAAGAAAGTCCTGTCTTCACCAAAGAGATATGAGCAGAGAAATGGGTGGTGGTGTGCCTGTGCTACCTCTTACTGTTTATGAAGCTGCGTCTGAAGGGGAGAGGTGGGTGGTACGTTAAATTCCCATTCTGCTTGGCTTCAAAGCCAATTATTATGGATCCACATAGTAAAGCCAATGGTTAGGCAAATGGTTATGGATCTTTTTAATAGGCAGAAAACTGCATTCCTTTGTTCACTAACATCTCGTCTCCAAATGTGCAGAATTGAAGGTTCTGAGTCAGTCAGTTACCAGGGTACGGGAAACTGATGTAAAATAGGAACTTATTACACTGATCAGAAAAGCAAATTAAATGCTAGGAAATATTAATGAAGGAATAGAAAATTGAACAGACAACATCCTTGTTACCACTCAGCATCAACAATTTCTTCCTTCTCTTCAGTCTGAATCTCCTTCTTTGCTTAGCCATCAGCCCTTGTCCTGTCACAGCAGCCCCTGCTCAGAAGTTCAACTCCATCTTTCTGATCGGCCCCTTTAAAGCCTGAAAGGCTGCACTAAGGTCTCCCTGGACCTTCTCTTCTCCAGCTGAACCTCCCCTCTCCACTAACTCTCCCAGCCTGGCCTCACTGCAGAGGGTTCCCCACTCAGAGCAGCATTTCTGGGGCCTCCTCTGACCCTGCTCAAACAGCTCCAGGTCTCTGCTGGGCTGAAGAGCCCAGAGCTGGACACTTGCATGTAACCCAGGACTAATGTGTCTGTCTCCCTGGGAAGCAGAACTATCAATCCCGTGCTTTACACAGGCCAGAACAGCAGCTGCATCAGATCATTTCATACACCAAACCACAACACAGACACAGTACAACCACGGCAAGCCATGTGTGGATTCACAAGCCACCATCATCCACAGACCCACAGGAAGCAAACACTGAGAAAAGTTCAAATACAGAAGAAGAGAACATCCAGTTAACCAAAAAGGACCTTCCTTCTTGGCTCACTATCAAAACACATTTTAAAGTTGGGGATTTCAGAAAGAGATTTGCAGAGCAAACGGACAGGGCATGTTATTCACTGGAGCTTCCACCTGCAATCTACCTGCACAATCCAACTAAAAACATTTCCTAGTTAAACACCTGACATCAGTGTCCCAACAGTTGTGTATCTTGGCAAACAGGCACCACAAGCAACACAATCAGTTCTGATGTCCTTCAGCAAGTTCAGCTGACAGACCAAGCAGGAAATAGCCTTTTCCACCAAGGAGCCTGGACTGGCTGGTGGAGCTTCCTAACTGCAGATGGACCAACTATATCTACTTGGACTGGCCAGTCAACATTTGTTGCTGACTCTTCAAAAGCTGCTTTGTTAGCCTTTAGAGCCACTGGAGTTGCAGAAAATGGTTCTGTAGATGAAATACACACACATGCAGTTTACAACTGGGCTACACCTGAGATCACAGGAACTCTGAGAGTCTGTGATTACAGCAACCACAGCAGGTTTCTGACAGGGAAGATCAAGAGTCACTGGTTTGAAAGGAAAGAATGAGTTGTCAAGTAACTGACAGGGGGAGGTGACACCAGAGTGTTTCACTGCAACTGTAGAAAGTAGTGCAAAGCCCACCCGTTAGGACAGAAAAGGGATTTAAAGGATTAAAAGACACAGCACTTGTTTCTTATTCTAGAAAATTAATCCTACAAGGAAGTAGGATGAAGAGTGGGATGGGCAGACAGCTCCACACAGTAGTTAGGACTGATTAAGCTACTTGAACTGTTACTGGTACCAGCACAATTCCCAGTGAGAATGCCAAGAGAAGAGAGGAGATTCAAGAAGCTCTGGAAGCTGCAAAGGCAGGCAGTGAACTGCAAACCTGTTTTATAAAACCATGGGCAGTTTTTACAGACAGCTAAACATTTCTCAGAATGGACAACACTTCCTAAATATAGAATTTATATAAGGAAACATCAAAAGAAGGAAATGGGACAAAACCCAGCAAGTGACATACACAAAGCACACCCACTCTTTTCTGTCCATGTCCACATTTTCCAGTCTGTTCTGGAACATTAACACAGCAATAGGGCTGTAACTAGAAGCTTAAATATGAGAGAACGCAGCCACTTGCATGCAGCCTGTCACTGTGAATTAGGCACAAGTTGACAAGCTAAAGAGCTGGCTTGCAGTCTCATCATTCAATCATCCATACCATCTCATCAATTGAGCAAGGCAGTAACACATGTCCCATCCAGCTTAAATGACAGCAAAACTGTGGGTTCTAATCACAGGCCATCTTCAGACGGCTCTTGTCATTAAAGGTGGGTTTGCTCTGAATCTATTGTTTATTGAAAATTAATTAATACTTCTCTCTGCTCCTTTTAACTCCTGCATTCAGCACCATTTACAGGAACATATACAAAAATTATTTTGTAATCTCTTAGGAATAAGTTAAACAACAAATGGCAGTGGGTGGAATGAAACATGAGCCGTTTACAGTCCAACAACTTTGACAAAACTAAGGTCACTTCTGCAACTGCATCTTTAGCTGGGGCTAATCTGTGGTGCCTTATTTGCAGGCTAAACTATCATAACCAGGTAGAAGCTGCCTCAAATCAGCCCAGACATAAAGATTTGATGAATAAAGTAAAATATAAATGACAATGTAAGTACCCTTAAAAATCAGTGCTCACTTACCAGAAAATTGTTTAGGCTGGAAATGATCTCCAAGATCATCAAATCCAACCATGAACCCAACTGTTCCAAAGCCACCACTAAACCCTGTCCCTAAGCTCTACATCTCCTCAAGCATGACACACGGCCAGGGATTGACAATTCAACTCCCTCCCTGGTGTTAGAAAAACCTGTTCCAAGGCCTAAGAAGCCTTTCTAGGAAGCTTTTCCTCATGGCCAACCTAAACTTTCCCTGGGGCAGCTTGAGGCCATTTCCTCTTGTCCTGTCACTTGTTCCTAGGGAGAATAGACCAACCTCCATCTCCCTCCAGCCTCCTGTCAGGCAGTTGTAGACAGCATTAAGTTCTACCCCAGCTTCCTTTTCTCCAGACTAACCAGCCCCAGCTTCCTCAGCTGCTCCTCACAAGGTTTGTTCTCCAGACCCTCCAACCTTGTTGTCCTTCTCTGGACCCAATCCAGCGCCTCAGTGTCCTTCTTGTACTGAGGCGCCCAAAATGGAACCCAGTACTCGAGATGTGGCATCTAACTTTTATAAAAACAGAAAAAGTATCATTTGCTCTAAATTTGCCTGAGTCACTAATTTGTTCTTTACCGTCCTTCTCCAGAAGAGGCTGAGCAGTAGTTTTCTCTCGTTTTAGGGAACTTGAGAGGCAATCTTGGTCTAAGTCAGCCAACACGTAACCTCCAAAGAGACTGAGCCAATGGAAAACAAGTTACATTTCTGCAGAATGGGTAAAAGTAAAGTGAGATGAAAGGCTTGTCTAGAGGTCATTTATCAGTCTTTAAACAACAAGAATTCCTCAATAAAAAAGGTTCAGGTCCAACAGACACCACAGCTCCATCTCTGTGAAATGACACAGGAGGACAGATTCTCCACTAGTTAAAGGAACAGAATCAGATCTCTATTTACTTCGTACAGCTGCCGTGACTACTTTTACGTCAAAAATTAAGTCACAAAAGTGCAAAAGGAAAGTTTTTCTATGATTCTAATGTCTTGGGTCAATTGTATTTATTTTTCTTCAAGCTCTACCTCACACTCTATCCTCAAAGCTGTCTTTTTCTTTACTCTTTGGCCAAGCACTCTTTCCTCACACAGATGAAAAATCATTTTTATTACAGTTCTCAAGTAGGGGAGAAAGAGCACTAAAGCCTACCTTGACTAAGAGTAGAAATAGACTTCGCTGTCAAAAAAAAAAGATGATTCCTAAACCAAGATTTAAAGAAGAGCTTGGGAGAACTAATTGAGATGTCCATGAACATAAAAATAACACAGGAAGTGTCCAAAAAAAATGAGGAACCAGAGGCCCTGAGGAATGTAGATATTCTGCAGTTTCTTTCCTGCCATATCTTTGTATTTCAATTCAAATGTCAATTACAGGCTTCTGCTTTCAGAGCTGCCCTGTTCCTGGAAAGGCCATGTACCCAACCAGGGACACCAGAAATGCTGCTGTGTCCCAGTTATTATAACCACCACCTCACTACATCGGATCTCACAGCGGTCTAACTCTTTACACAAGTAGCAAAAGATCTGCTGAACATGTGACATGAAGAGGAATCTTACTCAAGTCCCAAAAGGTAGAACGCAGAGATGGTAAGTCAACAGGCAGGGCTGTGGTGTGACCTCCCTGCGCAAGTTCATGTGGTAGTACCACAGTGCATTAGGACAGATGTACTAAAAAGAAGCAAAATAAGGGGAAAAATCTCCAACCAAACCCCAAATCTCACAACTCATGTTTTTTGTATCGTCTCAAGAATGTAAGCTCTTAACTAGCTAAAGCAAAGTTGAACTTGGTCCCAGATACCAGACCTCACAAGTGCTTCTCTGAAGCAGTACTCCATCAGGAGGGTCTCATGTTCAAGGTGACAGACTGACAGTAATGAAACATGAACTATTCCATTTCTCTCCTAAAATGATAAGCAACAACACAGGGAGTTTCTCACATTGTCCAGTTCAATTTCCTTTCCACTTAATTATAGATCAAGAGTAATTCCACTACAATTAATTAAGTTACATCAGGGCCTGACAGGAGAGGTCTGTCTGCAGCATGACATGGGGGAAAGCTATTCTCCCATCATGGCCATTCATCTCTAACCTCATTAACCCATTCCATTTGCACCAATGACCAGAGCCATTCAAACAATGGGCACTTAAAACTCTGCAAAACTCAAGTCATGGGGTCCAAACCTACTTTTTAGAGTAGTACCTTAATGAACAAGTACAGACAAGGCTCAGGGAAGGGCTCTCTAGCCTTCTGTTTAGATTGTCACAAGCAGAGCGAAGGAGGAGCAGCCTGCAAGGACTCCCACTGCTAGAGAAGACTCCCCCAGCATGGTGCTTCTCACCAAGGCTCCTGCTTCTGGCAAATATCCAGTGCTTGTTAGACAAAATGAAAAGGTTCCTCTCTCTTCTGGTGAAGAGTGAGAAGAATTAAAAGCAATTCAAAATGTAACAGCACTCCTCACCACCATTTCTGACTGTTTTTTAACAGTATCTACAGCTTTTCAGCCATGATTCACTACTCCTGTGATCTAGTCTTGGTTTATCCAATGGTATCTCTCACATCCACCTCAAACCTTCAGTATTGCCCTGGTTAATCTCTTCCCAGCTCTGATGTGTTCACTTTCATACAATCATAGAACGGTTTGGGTTGGAAGGGATCTTAAAGATCATTTTCCTTGCGCTTACTTCTTCTCTCTAGCCCTTTACCACACACAGCAGCTCTATGCTCTCTCTCCAGATGTTGTTACCACCTCACCTACACTTCACCAACAGCACGAACATGACTAATCCTTACCTCATGACTGACAGCTCACTATGGGCTATGTCAGAGACCCATCTCAGAAGTACTCAGCTGCTGGTGCAGACTGTGACTGGCACTAGGCACTAGACAGACCTCAAGTGCAGAAAGGGGAAGAGAATCAAAGCAAGATGAGTAGGGAGGAAGATGCAACCCATATTCATTCATATGCTGTGTCCATACTGCACAGACACGGCCTTACACAGCAAGGAAAGAGTCACCTTTCCATGGTGGTGGCTGCTTACAGGATGACCAGCCCCTTTCCCATCCAACAAGGCAGTGCAGCTCAGAGATGGGCAGCTCCTCTCTGCATAGTATCAACATCAAAAAGCCACAACCTTAACATGAAACTGCATTTAAGTGAGTACTCAAAAGGCAATGTAGAACTTTATGTTTGTACTTCAGTGTTCCCTTCCCCTCAGTCACAGTTAAAGACAGAGACAAATCGCTGGCTCTGATCCATCCAATACCACACACGCCGTCGATACGCCTCACAATATTTATTGACATTGTGATGGGGCCACCCTCACTAAACACGAGAACAAAGGCAAGTTACTGATTAGCCTGTCTGACAGATGGACAGAAGTCTGCTCTAACCAGCCATTCCAGATCCATTTCTACTTTTTATATGACAGCATATGTCATTATTTACTGGGAGCTTACTGGGAGTTACTGCCTGACTTTACAGCAAATTGTTTTGGGGGTTTTTTCCTTCCTTGCTCTAACAGTCAATATGCATTTCTATATTTAGTCTGGTGTCTTAAAGTGAAATAATTCTACTAGCCGTTTCCTGTGGCAAACAGCAGAAACCAAGGAACCTGTAGCATACTGGTGACAAACTCCACAGGAAGAGGACGTTTTATATCTTATCAGCTGCAGCCTAAGCACCTACATGGAAGCCTTTGCCTCACTGCAATCATTGATCAGCACCACACAGATCAGCTCCAACCAAAGGGGATGTTTTTTCATCTGCCTTCAAGTCAGTTATAAAAAAACCACCACCCGCTGCTGTCACAGGGTACGGATAGGGGAAGTTCACCCACACCACTCTTCCTTCGGCTCACTCCCAAATCCAGTTGCTGACACAATTAAACAACCATTTTATAATACTGGTCCCACACTGGGTCATTTATAGAGGCTCCTTGTTTCTAAATAGGGGGGTTTTTCCCTTGTTATTTTCCTTATAAATTCCTCCTGCTGCCTCCTGCAGGTTTTTTACATGCAGACAGGACCTGGGACCCCTGGAGAGGCATTTTCCCCAAACAAACAAGTGCTCTCTGTTCACGGACATCTGGGGCGGGCTGAGATTGCTGAGCACATACCCTGTATGCTCCCAAAGTGCCTATGGTGAGATTCAACCTGTGGCACCTTTGCTGGATGGAACCTGCTGGTTGGACTCAATTTTAAAAAGATCCACAGTTCTGTGGAAGAAAAGATTCAACAACCCACTTCAAAGCACCCACCACAACCAGCTGTACCGGCACAGCTCCAGCCATGGTCAATCACTAACTGTGGAGTCTTCACTCTAAGAGAGACTGTCCTGGATGGGTGAGACCTTCCCTCTGAGACAGCAGTGACCATTTCCTTCCCAAAAGTCAAGCTCTGAAAAACTTTCAAGCTCAAAATAATCCAAACAGTACAAAGCAGATAATGAGCAAGGAAAATCTCAGCTCCAACAGCTCATGTTTGAGAAAATTGAAAACTGAAATCATAGAATTATCTGAGTTGGAATAAAGCTTCAAGCTCACAGAGTCCCATCATTAACCTAACTGTCCCAAGGATACCACTAAATCATGTCCTAAGCTCCAGATCCCCACCACTTTGAAAAGCATCCAGGGATTTCAATTCATACTGCTGTAGATTGCAAAATTGACACTAATATGCTTTGAGGCTACAGAAGACTCTTCTGTCCCACGTTCAGCAGAGCATACCACACGCCAAGGGTTTACAAAACGCAGTCAAGGCAAACACCAGGTATGCAAGGTATCGCTTAGCATAACATCTACTGTGTTAGGTGACAGATGAACGACATACTTCTGACCATTCTGTAATCAGAGCGCTTCTCGCAGAGCTGATCTGTCACAGTTCCAGTAGAGCTGTAACATTACCGGCATATGTGATCTTAAATATATTAGGTCTTTCACAAATAGTTGTTAAAAACAGATCCCACTGTTAAATATTAAAACCACAGATGGAACCACAACAGGTAAGCTTGTCCAACCTCATTTACACTAACTCCCACTCCAAAACACAGTCTCACAGGGGTCTCTACTACGCAGAAGGTCTTTACTCTTTCCACTACAGAAATGTTCAGAAGAAATCTGGCTTTCTGTGTCACACCCAAACATGACACACACATGATTTCTGATACAAACTGTTCACGCCACCTCCTCCAAAGCATCCCATTCCCAGAGGAACAATTTAATGCTGAACCAGATCCTGCTGATCCTCCTCAGAACAAGGATCAGAACTGAAGTTGTATGTTTTGAGGTCTATTCACACTCTGTTCTGGGAAGAATCAGCAACACAGCAGAAATGATAGAGAACTATCATCTGGGAAAGAGAAAAAATTAAACAAAGCTGGGGGGGAAAATAAATCACAGAATCACAGACTGGTCTGGGTTGGAAGGGATCTCAGACATCATCTAGTGCCAACCCCCTGCCATGCGTAGTGACACCTCTCACTAGATCAGGGTGCCCAGAGCCCCATCCAACCTGGCCTTGAACACTTCCAGGGATGGAGCAGCCACAACACTCTTCCTGGCCAACCTGTTCCAGTGCCTCAGCACTCCCATAGGATGGAATTTCTTCCAGAGACCTAACCTAAATACCCCCTCTTTCAGTTTAAAACCATTAACCCTCATTGAAAAAGACAAATAGAAGTCTAATATTCTATTTCATGTAAGTTTGTACTCTGTCCACACTGCATGACTATGGGACAAGTGCAAGCTAACACACACAGGGTAAGAGCCTTTCATCTTAAAAACAACTGGAATGGGCTCATGGTAAAAAAAAGAGAAAAAAACAAAATTAAATGGCATAACTGAACAGATTAAGGAAAACCAGTTTTTTCCAGTATTTCCAGCAGTCACATTGCATTTCACTGCTTTTACTCTATTAACTTCTAACCACAAAACCAATTGTATTGGAAATTTAACTTTTAAATGGCTAAGGAATAAGTGGGGGAGGAAAAGGAAAAGATCCATCTTCTCATGGAGGATAAAAATCACAAAGAAACCATATTTTGGCTCTCCAGGTGAAAGCCATGGAAGGCTGAGGGAGCTGGGTCTCTTTAGCTTGGAAAAAACGAGACCCATTAATGTGGATAAAGATGGAAAGGGTGGGTTGTAAGAGGGATGGAGCCAGGCTCTGTTCAGTGGCACCCAATGATAGGACAAGGGGCAACAGATATGAGCTGGAACACAGGAGGTTCCACATGAATATGAGAAGGAACAACTTCACAGTGAGGGTGGAAGGGGCTGCCCAGGGAGGTTGTGGAGTCTCCTTTCCTGGAGACGTTTAAAACCAGCCTGGACATGTTCCTGTGTGACTTTATCTAGGAGATCATGCTGTGGTGGGGGGATTGGACTAGATGATCTTTCAAGGTCCCTTCCAATCCCTAACGTTCTGTGATTCAGTGATTCTGGAGCACAGACAGTGCACTGGAGTAACATGACGACTGCCCATCCAACTGGCATACAATTACGAAATTTTAACTCAGTGAAAATGTAAGAAAGAGCCTTTACATTGAAATAAGTAGTTGTCTTTGCAGAAAATCAGCCCAGAAAGCACATCTTACCGCAGAAAAACCAGCATCTAAAATTGATGTGAGCTCTACCATAAGCTCTTCATGCTATAGATCTACTACTCAAACACATTTGCCTTGAGATCAGCTCTCAAACTTACTCTTAAGTTTGAATTTTGGAAGAATTATGATATATTTGGGCTTGTGTTTTCTTTAGTCATCTATTATTAGCTGGAGTTTAGTTGTCAAGACAACAGTTTCCACTTCCACAAAATCCTCTGACTGTAAGCAAAATGTCACAGTCGGCATTAAAAGTTCACCAGATTGGCCTTGTCTGGAGCCAGGAAATAAAAGAGTAAAAAACCAGAACACATAACAATAAAATCATTGAAGTCAGAAAAGAACTTTCGGAAAAGACCTTTAAGACCACCAAGCCCAGTCATTAACCCAACTGTCCCAACACCACTGCTAAATCACAGAATTACAGAACACCAGGGATTGGAAAGGATCATGTAATCCAATGGCAGGGGATTGGATCATCTAATCCAATCCCCCCTGCTATTGCAGCCTAGATCAAGTCCAGGCAGGTTTTAAACATCTCCAGAGAAGGAGACTCCACAAATCCCCTGGGCAGCCCCCTCCAGTGCTCCGTCACCCTCATTGGGAAGAAGTTATAGAACCATAGAATCAGTCAGGGTTGGAAGGGAGCACAGGATAATCCCGTTCCAACCCCTCTGCCATTGGCAGGGACACCCCACCCTAGATCAAGCTGACCAGAGCCTCATCCAGCCCGGCCTTAGACACCTCCAGGGACGGGGCCTCAACCACCTCCCTGGGCAACCCATTCCAGGCTCTCACCACTCTCACAG
>JAOXOE010000343.1:23746882-23768844 GCA_028565055.1 Phoeniculus purpureus
AGGGACACCACTTGTCACTGGCCTCCACTTGGACATGGATCCATCGACAACCACTCTCTGGGTGTGGCCATCAAGCCTTACCCATCTAGTGGTCCACCCATCAAACCCATACTGCACCATCTTGGAGACCAGAATGTGGTGCGGGGACAGTGTCAAAGGCTTTGCTCAGGTCCAGGAAAACGACATCAGTCGCTTGCCCCTCACCCATTAATGTTGTGGCCTGTTCATAGCAGGCCACCAGGTTGCTCAGGCAGGACTTGCCCTTGGTGAAGCCATGCTCATTGTACCCAATCACCTCTTCACAATTCTCCTATCTCAGTAGTGCCTTCAGGAGGATCTGCTCCATGGTCTTACCAGGCACAGAGGTGAGACTGACCGGCCTGTAGTTCCCTGGCACCTCCTTCCTACCCTTTTTGAAAATAGAGTTATGTTTCCCCTTTTCCCATCAGTGGGGACTTCACCAGACTGCCATGACTTTTGGAATATAATAGACAGGGGTTTAGCAACCTCATCTGCCCATTCTCTCAATACCCTTGTGTATGTCCTGTCTGGTCCCATGGACTTGAACACTTTCAGGTCTTTCAGGTGATCATGAGCCAGATCTTCACTTATGATGGGTAGCTCTTCCTTGCAGTCCTTGCCATTATTTTCGATGACTCCAAGAGTGTGGCTGAGGCCTTTGCAGTGAAGACCGATGTAAAGAAGTCATTGAGAACCTCAGCCTTTTCCTTGTCGCTTCTAACCACATCACCTGTTTCCTCCGGTCCAAGTGAGCTGCTTGAGCAGAGTCTCCCAGAACAAGTTGTCCAGGATGGTGTCCAGATGGGTTTCGAAAGTCTCAAGACATATTACAGTAAGAGACATCAGAAAGAATCACAGCGTGTTGTAACTCAGACTCCAGTGCCTAACACTGGTAGAAGGGATCTTCCAAGCCAATACTCCTTACTGTGGCTCTCCCACAGAAACCACCATAGACAGCTTGGTCACATCTTGGCAGGACCATCAGAGATAGCACAATCCAGTCTCTTGGGCAGGGCAGGACAGTACAGTTTCCAGTAAAGCCTTGTTTGATCACTGCTCCCTGCTCCACTGGGAAGAGGCAGAAAGCCATATGGCCAAGTTCTCAGGCTACCAGCTGGACTACAATCCCCAAGTGGAGTCTTATCCAAATGCTGTTTCTTTTGGATCTGTCACGAGAGAACTGTAGGAAAGGTCCCTGTGAGGGGATCAGTAACTTCTCTTCTGTGTACTGTGGGCCACAGCAGTCACCAGTGGGGGGGCAGGCAAAGTTCTGAGAGGAGCTGAAGATCAGGAGGAGGGAGGCACAGACAAACTGACAGAAAACTGCAAATGCCACTGAGGAAACAGTGACTTACCTGCTGTTTTCCAAGGTTGCAAAGCTGAATGATGTGTCCCTGAAGCCAACGAGATCTGACTGAGTAGCACAAAACCAAGCTTTAAATAGACTGCTGGAATCACATATGACAAGCCACAAAATAAATACTTGGGCTACCACCAGGGTCTGTAATAAAGTCTCAGGGGATGGGAACAACATCAACTGCAAAGCAAATCACAGGCTCAACTGCTTCATCGGGTTTTTAGCACAACTTGATTTGAGCTTAGGTGGAAGAGTCAGCCCTCCTGGCGACTCCCAAAGTGAGAAAATATGAGGGGAGAACTCAACACAAAGTGAAGTGGATGGAAAGTAACTAACTCCAGCAGTTCAAAGAAAAGAAGGGGATGTGTCCTGAACGGCAAAGGCTGGAATTACAACGTTGTGGCTTACTGCAGACCTGGCAGTTTAATCAAGGTGAGTCCTATAAAGAGACAAGTTATCTTTTAATTGATCAACAAATACAAGTGGAAAGAAAGCCCAGGCAATGTTGGAAGGATGCAAACCTGTCAGTCAGGATCTGTTTCAAAGACCTGCAGGAGGAGTTGCAATGCATAGCTTCTCTGCTTTCTTCACCTAAATCAGATGGTCTAATGAAAGCAGCTACCACCCCTATAATTTCCACCTTGCAGGAATTTGTAATACAGGGATGTATGGCTCAATGTGAAGTATTTCACAGCTCTTCTCAGCACCCATGAGATCATCAAAGACATGGCGTCTTCCAGTGCCAGTCTAAGTCATCATGGGGAAACTGAACCTGCAAATATCTAACAAAAAAGCCCAGCACAATAAATCCAGGGATAACCATGAGGTTTGACACACTGTGCAGCCTCACACTTACTAATATCAATATATGAGCTCTAGATCCTATGTTATCTACCCACCCTTCGTGATATCTACAACCTACTGCATCTGGAGCGGATGTGGAGCCTTAAGAAAATAATCATTCAGAATTTAGTCTGAATTGTCATGGAAGTAAAATTCAGAGCTGCTTTTTACATCAAGGATATCAAACCCAGACAAAGCACGTAAATGTTCTCACTGGGAACAGCAAAACAAAGCTACGTCACAACTTCAACCTGATAATCATCATTGTTTTTCTGGTCAGCTTCGTCTTAGCCTTTGTGCCTTCCATTTTTATTCTTTTTTAATATTCTATTCTAATATAAAACTAACTGTTGTTATGAGGATGCAGTTTCAGTTCTTAATTTTTCCTAAAGTAAAAAGTCATCCAGGTAAGCTAACCAATTATTACCTGCTCAGAAAACACAAATCTAATGACAGAAGTTATAAACCCTGCGACTTCTTGTGGAGGTTACTTCTGTTGTAAAACCTAACTGAAGAAGAAAACCCAAATGCTGTTACCCTCAACAAAGGTGCAGAGCAAACAGAAGTAATGGAGGCAGGAAAGGAGAGGAGAGGGTTATTATCTTACTTCACACTAAGGGATTTAATCACAGAATCAGACAATCATTTAGGCTGGAAATAGACCTTCGAGATCATCAAGTCCAATTATGAACTCAACTGTCTCAACCCACCGCTAAACCCTGTCCCTGATATCTATATCTCCACAACTGTAAAACACACCCAAGGCCAGCCCCCTCCTTGGGCAGCCCCTTCCAAGACCTGAGGACCCTTTCCAGGAAGAACTTTCTCCTCATGGCCAACCTAAACTTGCCCTGGTGCAACTTGAGGCCACTTCCTCTTGTCCTGTCACATGTTAACTTGTGAGATGACATCATTCATAACCAACAAAGCTAAGTGACAACTAAGACTGTCATCACCACCACAGTAGAACATCTGCATAGTGGTGAGAAAATGCATTTCTTTTCACAGTGGCCCAGTGCAGTACTGGAACTTCCCCTCACACTACAGGTTTATCTAGTTCTTTTTAACATTATGAGACCCAAATAAACTGGATGTACTATTCAATTTTTGCCTCTTCTGGTAAACACATTTAGCAAAACCAAGTGTTCTTAACAACTGCTCGAGTGTTATTAACATGGGATGTCTTGTTGCATTTGTACAAAGCCTACCTTCTTTCTTTATTTAATTTCTCATTTCCTAAGCATAATCATAAGAGATTCAAGCACAATACAACCACATCTGGCCCAGGAGCCTGCCATGATCTTCCCCACATTACTCTCCCAGTTCAAGCTGCACTCTGGAAACCTTGTACATGTCACACTGACAATATCGCACAACGTTAATCAATAAAAGAATTTTTAAGGTTATCATTTTGGAATGCCTTTTTTGTTAAGTCATTTCTACCTTTATATCTCAAGGATTACGGCTCCACTCAATTTAATGATTCATTATTACCACAGAGATAGAAAGAACATGTGAGGTTAACAGCTACAGCTATTAGCTGTAACCTAACCAGCTCTGCATTGTAGCATCGATTTCTTTTCTGAAGGAATAAAAATTCAGGAAAAAAGAGAATTACTACTGGCATCTCTATTAAAAAAAAAAAGCACAGAAAGCCTGGGGGCAAATGCGTGGGATAACGTGAAAGCAAGAGGAAAGAAAATGGGAGTGCACCAGGAGTTTATTTATAAATATCTTGGAACTTGGCATCATGAAATGTCTACACAGTCTCACATTGATCTACGTTTTAGACAGTGGCCCTACATTTCAGAACAGAAAAACTAAGAATCAGCACAATAGGCTCTTTTCAAAAGCGACTGTAACTCTTTCACAGCTGAAACTGTTTCAAGTCTGTTAGTTTAAGACTTCCAGAGTTTGTTCCCTGCACAAGTATTTAAAGGTTTTTTTCTAACTCAGCTCTGGCAGAACTTCATCATGGTCTCAATGACAGTGAGAATCACAACAGCCACTGTACAAACATATCCAATCTTCAGCTTTACCTTCTGCAACCCCTTCTGGGGGATTTCGTTGACAGTCACAAAACTGACTGAAAGCAAAATGCTAATAGAGCAACAGGCAATTTCACTTGCATGAGGATTTTCTCCCCGCTGGCTGCCCATGACTGGTTTTACACCATTTTGCTTATGCAGTAGAAGATGGCCCTTAGCAAACTGGAGAATCTGGAAAGCTTTATTTAAAGATTTCCTGAAGATGAAGGGCTCATCGGCCTGAATACTTGTGGGTTTTGGTACCTTGTTTGTTTGCTTTCCAAACAGACCATTAGTTGTAGCATGAAAACATGAAACATGAGCTTTCCACAGAACTTGGAGGAAGCTCTGCCTTTAGAGAAAGCAAGTTGCTCAAAGAACAGACCTTTCTGAGGCTGTGAGACACCACAGAAGTCTGATCCAAACGTATATAAAGCAACAAAGCCACAAACCTGCCTGCAGTACGCTAATGAACATCATGTTTTGCATTTAAAGATGCTTGAAAAAGAAGTAAAACTAACACAGACAGCTTTGTGTTCCTCTCCCTAAACTGTGCTCCCATAAATGTCAATAATCATACTCTCTAGTTGGAAATTCAATGCCAGTTAATTTTTTTTAAGTCCTTAAGTAATATCCCATACCCTTCGAGCAGTATCCCAGCACCATCCTCCTCCCAGTGCACAATTAATAACTTGCAGATGAGAAGGGCTGATGGTGCCACATGTTTTATAGGCAACTGTATTTCTTTTTCATGGAAATTCTTTCCTGCAACGCTGGCACAAGGCAAACCTCCACTTTCCACAAGAAATCCTACTTTAAGTTCGTCTCCTTGTAGCTGCAGGAAAAAGAATAAAGATACAACAGAGGAAACAGGAGAAAATAGTGCAGTAGGTAAAGTGGTGCCTTGCAGATAAAAATAAATCTGCTAGTACTTGTGGTTATACTCTCACCCTTCACACTGGGTTCACGTGCAGTGGCTGCAGCTTCAGTCCTCAGGCCTGCCAAGCTTTCAAGCTCTCTCCACATAAATATTTCATGTGTGCCTTAGCTGCCTCTCTCTAAACACAGGACAGCAGTGCTTTCTCCTTCTGCTTCTATCTGGTCTTTTTGAGACACTGACACTATAAAAGGGGGTGATCTTTACTCTTTTGGGACAGCAGTGTCCTCAACTCAGTTGAAGGTTCTTTGGTGCAACACTGATCACTACGAACAGTCAATGTTAACTTGCTTGTTAGAAATAGCAGAATAATATAGTTTTAAAGCAGTAACATACCTGAGAGATCATACAGAAACTACGAAGCCAATACTATATAACTTTTCCCATGCATACACTAGAGAAGGAACTGAATAATAGCATCTTCAAGAACCTTCTAGTTGCCGTTATTGCTGGACCTTACCCCTATTCTTTTACTACACAAAAACTCTCCAACATTTTCTATGAACAGCAATGGTTTGGGCACAAAAGCTACATTTTCTACAGAAAAGAAGAAAAAGTGTCTTTAGTTCACAGATTCCACCTCCACCCTGAGCTAAGAGCAGTGAAGTTTTTCCAAACATACTCTTGCATTGTTGTGGCAGGTCATGTGTCTCTTCAGATTCTTGCTCTGAGCCACTGGAAGCAGACACTGTCATGGAAGTCTTTCTTTCGAGATAAACAAATCAAATATAATAAAACTCAGAAAGGAGGGAAATGGAGACTGATGCACAAGCTCCAATTTTTTTCATTAAAATCAAGGACCAACCCAGCGCAGAGCCAGGCTGTGAATCTGTCTCCAGCCAGTATAAATTACTGATTTGTGTAGTCTAAGCCTCCAGGATAAACAGACCATTCTGGAACAATTCAGATTCAAGCAAATCTTCCTAGTTTTTCTGAAGGCAGTACCTTGTCCTGGGTCCTCCTCCCACCAGCTCAGTATGTGAACTCCTACACAGCACAGGTATGAAGCACTGCCACAGTCACAGGGCACTGAATGAGGCCATTTTACCTACTAACAGGAAATAAGCTTCTGGTCACAGGCATTGACTGAAGGTACGACGGGATGTTTTCTTAGGCAAGACAGGAAATGTTAAGACATTAAGTCAAATTGGAAAAGATGGATCTCCAAAAGCAGGAGCGTTACTAAAGAAATACCCGAGTGTGGTGTCATATTCTCTTGCAGGGAAAAGAGTATCTTGGGGTGTCTGTAAGAGGCTGGCAGGGCTTGCAGGCTACACCCTATTAGCAAGTAATGAACGATCCTACTAAAAACAAACATTTTGCTTATTCACTGTTGCTAAAGGCTGAGAAGAAATTAAAGAGGGTGAGAGTATCCTTCTAGAAAGGGTTTGGAGCAGTCCCCAAGGAGAAAACCTGGAGAGACACAGGGAGGGTGTTTGCTTGGGTGGATCCATGTTGCTCCATAATCAAGTGCTACTGTGAGGAAAGCCAAGCCCCAGGATGGGAGATGTGGCCAATACAGCCCCAGGAATGTGATAATTCATAGAAAGTCTTGGAGAAAGGATGGTGTCCAATTATCAGTAGCTTTGGTCTGAGCAAAACTTCACCACATGCTACTCTCTTAAAACATCACTGATCTGTGCCCATGGGAACATCCTGCATCAGTCCTATAGGAACAAAATCAGGTTTTCTCTGAAACCACTCATTTCCACTCGACCACTGTAGCTCCTCTGCTTCCTGAAGGGTGCAGTGAAGAGCTGGTGACACCTCCCTGCAAGGCTGGGTCAAGCTCTGGGCTCCATAGCACAGCAGAGACCTGGAGCTGTTTGAGCAGGGTCAGAGGAGGCCCCAGAAATGCTGGTCTGAGCAGGGAACCCTCTGCTGTGAGGCCAGGCTGAGAAAGCTGGGGGGGTTCAGCTGGAGAAGAGAACCTCCAGGGAGACCTCAGTGTGGCCTTTCAGGGCTTAAAGGGGCTGATCAGGAAGATGGGGATGGATTTTTCAGCAAAGGCTGCTGTGACAAGGGGTATTGGTCTTAAATTAAAAGAGACGAAATTTAGGTGAGATCTGAGGGAAGTTTTCTCCCTGTGAGGCTGCTGAGACATCGAAACAGTAGGCTGTCCTGGGAGGTTATGGCTGCTCCATCCATGAAAGTGTTCAAGGCCAGGTTGGATGTGGCTCTAGGCAACCTGGTCTGGCGAGAAGTGTTGCTGCCCATAGCAGGGGGTTAGCACTGGATGATCTTTAAGCTCCCTTCCAAACCAGTCTGAAACACTCCTATGTTTGCACAGGAACTGCCATAGGTCACTCAGCAAAGGCAGTGACTGTCCAGTCACAGACAAAACACTCCTTCAACCAAACCTTTGAAGACAACTTCCTTGACGTGAAAGGAAAGCAAGAAAAAACACAAGAGTTTCATTTACACAAAGTTTGGGATCATAACTTAAAAGACAACCTCTCATATTTGAAGAGCAGCCTAAAGCCAGCAGCACCGCTGTTCTCATCACGGACCGTAAGGACAAGAGAACAACTATGTTGTGACCAAACCTATCGTTGTCACACAGCACTAGCACTCACCAATGGATTTTCACAGTGCCTCACTCTCCCAGAGTTCTATTAAAGCACTTCACCCTGGATTCAGAGGAGACTTCCACGCTATGCATTGCTCATTCTTAACAACAGTTTTGCTGAACGCAATGTATTTTGGCAGCAAACTCGTAGAGACTAAGTTTGTATCTTTGTTCTGGGTATTTTTGCTGAGGATATGGTCTGTGCTCCAAAAAAATTGCACAGTCTCAATAAAATATCTGAGAGGACACAATGGATCTGTTACCATCGGTGTGCTGAGTAAGGGGCATTGTGAGAAGCAATCTGCTTATCCCGAGAGCTAAGAGGCTGTAAGAACCATCCGTGAGTGACACTGTAACCTTGGAAATCCTTGAAATACATTTGTTAATAAAACTGCAGGTATTTTTATGAAGGCCAGGCTAGCAAGAGGCAGATGAAAACAAAACTGGAACAGAGTGGGGTGAGAAAGCCCTGCTACATATTAAAGTTGTATTTTTTTTTTTAATGAAATGTTTATCTGTAATTGAAAATCATGCAAATAATGGCAGCAGCAATGTGGGAGATCTGTATTAATGTATAAATGAGTTTTCAGCTGCTTTTAATATTAATTACATTAGAAGAAGTTTCAAACCTGTTCTGCTGTTTTACATCAAGTCTCAATTATAACCCCTCTACACCTTCAGCAGCAGAGACGCTGATGCTAAACACATCTCACACAGTTGTACTCATAAAAAAAGAAAAGAACCTCATGGGGTGGGGGGCTTTGGCTTTGCCCTATTTTTGAGCATCGTCAACAATGACCTTTGAAATGTTAGTATCTAAGAGTGGTAGAAGGTTTTCTGGAATCCTTGCACACTGCGAGGCAGGAGAAGGGATTTTGTAACATTAAGTATTTCTACAACAGTTGCACAGACCTAGAAACACATTGCAACCCCCAAAAATGTTAAAAGAAGGCCAGACTAGAAGAAACATCATGGAGAAATACTCCAGCAGAACAAGAGTTAAGACTGTACCCAACTAAGACTTATAATCCATTCTTTACCAATTATTCCAAAAGCTCAGCAGAATCTACTTAAACACTGAGAAGACCGAGTGGTGCAGGTGGGTTACTAACCTTAAAACTGTACATTTATTATCCAGGGAAGCAGCAATAACAGAATCACAGAAAAGAAGGGCTGGAAGTGCTCTCATGAAGTCCATTCCCCTGCCCCAGGGCAAGATGAACTAGACATAAACCATTCCTGACAGATATTTGTCTAACTTGTTCTAAAAACCTTCAGTGATGGAGACTTTGCAACCTCCCTAGGCAATCAACTGCAGTTCTTAACTATCCATTAGAAAGATTTTCCTAAAGTCTAACCTCAATCTCTCCACCATGGTAACGCTTGCTGTTAACTTTGTGCTCTACGCTCAGAACTGGAAAGGAGTTTCTATTACCTTCCTCTTTACATGACATTTCCATACACTTTTAACTGGTTATTGCATCTTCCCTCACTCTCCCATTGTCTAAATGAATCCAATAATGGCCAGCTGGCTCATATGCAATCTGCTGGAGTGATTTATCTAGTCTCTCATGCCATCCCCACAGGCTTCTCTGTTCTGGAACTACAACCCCTATGGCAGAGACATCTCCACCCAAAATGCCAGCATGAAGCCAAACAAGATGCAGTGAGAGAAGCCAAACGGAGCAACAGGATGTCCTTCTGCACCTTTCTGCAAAGGTCTCACACAAACCAGGAGAAGTCACTACGGCAGAGGTGTGAGGTGGAGAAGGGTACCTCAGAAAAGGGCAGATGAGGAAAGGAAGGGCTGAGTCTAGAAGAGAGAAGCAGAGTCTTTTGCCAACCTGGAAATAAGTTGTAGTGAGTTGGTCTGGCAGTAGGACAGGTCTGGAAACAAAAGGTAAAGGAAAGCAGTGAAAAGCAGGAAGATTACCAGAAAGGTGGGAAACCTGTGAGAGGAGTGAGATCAGATGTACAAACAGGAAGGGATGGAGAAGCCTCAGTACAGAGAGATGATTTGGGCACTGATGTGAGAGGAGACAGAGAGAAGTCAGGAAAGCATGAAACACAAGACAGGAAATGCAACAGAAGTCCTGAGTGCCAGGGGGCATAGAGCTGAGCCAGTGTGACTGTGTCCCTACAAGCTTCAGGATTTCCTAACTGAAGAGCTCTGTTTCTCTGCTAAAGCAGGGCCTTGGGGAATATCAGCCAAGCTGAGGAGTTGCTTCTTGGGAGTAACCCAGCCTCTCTTGATATGGCCCAAGGTCAAGCTTTGTTGACAATGACCTTGAGACATCAGGCTGAAAGGGATCATAGAGAGATTTGAGGGTGCCATCACTTCCACAGGGAAAGGTGTGAGGGAGAAGATATGAAGCTATGACAGAATGGGATCAGGAGGTGACAGGAAAAGGCAGCACTAGACTGAAGGGCAGAGGCCCACTGCATAGAGCAACCTCTTAATATTTATGCTGGTTTCCATAGTGCCACAGCTAATAATCCCTCTGGCAGTGCTGAGAGTCACAGGGTGTGAATGGCTTCCAGTCAGCCCAGGTCTGACACAGATTGTGCTGAGGTGGAATTAATAAAATCCTGATGGACTCAAGCTGACCTTGTAAGGTCAGACGGCTTCTTCATACATTGGTTCCTAATCCATCCTATAGTGCTCTCCCCATCTTCTAATCATCCTGGATGTCCCTTTTCCATACACTCTCTCATGATGGAGACCTGATTTCAGAAGCACACTATTCTCTGGAACCAGCACTCAATACACAACTGGTGAAGAAAGTAGCTCCCTGGAGTGTTCAAGGCCAGGTTGGATGGGGCCCTGGGCAATGTGGTCTGGTGAGAGTTGTTGCTGTCCATGGCAGGGGGTTGGACTGCATGATCTCTGAGGTCCCTTCCAACCTAAACCAGCCTGTGATTAATCAAAAAATCAGACCTTGGCTGTCCAGTGCACCCAGCACTGAGAGCAGCCATGGCAGTTGGTGCTGTATTTCACAGCAGCAGCTAAGAAGTGCTCAAGAGAGATGGTCCTTCCAACCAGTGCACGAACACACTGCTGTATCATGGCCACATCAGACATATAATGTGCATCAGACACATCCACCAGCACAAATCCCCACTGACTGGGAACCTAAGAAAATCATCTTCAGAACACTTGGGAATTACAGCTCTGGTCTGAAAAGGACTGGGGATTTTTTCAGTTCTCAAGGTTCATGCTGTCTAGAGGTCTGGCTTTTCCTTCTGCTCTTCTCTGGATGCTGCCAAGGTGGCCCGAAGAGCTCTGCTCAGAGCAGAAGTCCCACAGCAGCTACACAAATGCTAAGGAGAATGAGAAAATCATTGTATACATCCTACATGCAGACTCCTGTCCACACATTCTAGCGTAAAATTTACAGAACAATATTGCTGGTTCAGAGCCATTTTCTGAACCCTTGTGACTGTCCATCTGGTTTCAGCAGGCCTATGCCTCACCAGTTCTTCTACATTTGGGTGTGCACAGTTGATTATTCCTGTCCAACCACAGCTTAGAACTTGTCCTTTTTGAACTGCATCATTTTTCTTTTAGATCAGCTCTCCAATATACCAGGTTAATTTTGAATTCTAATGCTGTGCTCAGAGGGTTTACATCCTCTCCCCAGTTGGTGTCATCTGGAAATTTTGCATGCAGATGCTATCTTCTCAGTCATTAATTAAAATACTGAATATTTTCAGACAATCCAGGGCAGAATCCCACTTGACATACTCTTCTAGTTTGACTTGGGATCACTAGTAATTTCTCTGAGAAGAGCCTTCCAGCCAACTGCGTACCCACCTTGTAGCCCATATCACCACCCCGGTTATGAAAGGGTGAAAAGCCTTAAAAAATCAAGATATCCTGGTTCTCTACTTACAGGGAAATTAGCCTCCATTGACAGGGTACCTTCTGGAAAAATACCAAGCCAACTCCTTTACCATCTTATTACCTACAGGCTATTTATTAAACAAAAAACAGTTTATTCAAACATTTTCCCCCAAGAATTTAAGATACACTGTCTACTCCAAAGAAGAAAAAGAAGGACCCAGGATAATTTACATGTAGGCACAGTGTTTGTTCTTTGCCAGCTTTTCTGAATCTAGACCACCCAGAGTTCTCCAGTGTAACCACTAATTGCTCAGACATTGCTTCAGCTATTTCACCCTATGTTGCAGAGATAATTTAATAAGCTCCAGCTTGTTCAAACTACCTGTTATCCAATCTCATTAGTTTATAATCAGTTCTGATCCTACTCTAGCTGGAATTTTTACCTTTCTCAAGGTGGCAGTCCTCATCTTGCTGCCCAAATATGTGTCACCTCATTTTGGCAAAGAATGTCATTAACTATTTAGTCCTCTACACTACTGGATCAAGAGTTTTGCAATTTTCTCTCAATTAGTTGACCTGAAGCTCTGTCTTCCTCTTATTACTGTCTAGTAACATCTCTAGTTTCCATTTTCTGTACAAGTCCTCAATTTTCAGACCACACAATTTTATCTCTTCTTATACTTTTTTATTAAGACACTTTTAATTTGTGCTTTTAATATTGTTTCTGGTGACTGGAAAAGTTAGTTCCTTTAAAAATTGCCAGTCTTCTCAAATTCCTTGGGTTTGTTTCCAAAGAAATGAGTTCTGTGACCTGAATACAATCTACTTCCTTGCATACTGCTGCTTTTATGCTCAAGTTCTCTCTTCTCCACTTCTGAAGAATGAAACACTTGCTCTTTCCTGATTGCTATCAGTCAAATTGCCTTTTTTCACCACAGGCTCAGCCATCTCTTTCCTAATCAAGCCTAGAAGCACTTCTCTTCCTTTGCCTTTTCTGCATTAGCTAGTCCTGAACCCATTATCCTCCCATGACCCACTGAAATTAGTATTTAGCCAGTAAAGTGAAAAAGCTCTAGCCACAAGCTGTCGTTTGGTAATAAATGATAAAGAGACTGGGTGAGCCCACTGCCTGAATAAGAGCCATCCGCAAACAAAAAGGGCAGCTCTGGCATGGAACTTAGGGACATGGGTTAGGGTTGGTTTAGTAGAGTAGGGTTAGAGTTGAACTCAATTATCTTAAATGTCTTTTCTAACCTAAACGATTCTGTGATTCTATGACCTGGGCCAGTAAAACAAGCATTCAGGCATGATCAAAACCACTTTCATGGCAACTGTTAAATTAGCTTAACACAGCCCCATGAATTTCTCCAAGCAATACTGACCTGCTCACTGCTTCGTGCTGAATGCATTACATCAATCTGACAAGGAACAAGAAAGGTCTTCAGAAAGCAAACGTGGATATCTGATACAACTCACAAGAAACAGAAGCCCCTGACTTCTCTTCATAAAAGCCAATGGTATCTCAACCTGTTTTCTCTACAAGTCTCCTGAGTTCATGGTGCAACTTCCCTCTATGCTGAAAAATTCTTTAGTACAGCTACCAAGGCCTGAAACAATTTTTATTAATATCTGGAGTTTTGGTGTTGAGCAAAGGAGTGAGGAATGAGCTGGGGACTGGTAGAGAGCAGGAAGATGCACAGACAGGACAAGAGCACCAGCAGGGAGCTACAGGAGTGTGCTGCTGGCCAGGCAGAGGCAGAAGGACCCTGCAGTGATCACACATCTCCCATCAGAGCTGGAGCATGTTTGGATTAAAGCTTCCCTTTTCTCCTTCAAGACATGTCTCACCGATACACAGAAACTGCAACATGGGGCAATGGAGACAGTTCAAACTGCTCTACTGCTACAAACTGATGAGTTGGTACAGCCAGATGGGCACCCCATTGCAGCCAGGAGGGTGGGATCAGCCTCTGAGCATCAATCTGCATTGGGAAAGGACAAGGTAAGAACCTGCCCATGGGGAAGTGAACAGTCTTGTTGTTCCTTTCTGAGAAACACTCCTAGTACAGCAAGCATCCCAGGGTAAAGCAGCCTGAGAAAGAAAATCATCTTCCTCACAATCCATTATACTTCTAAAGGAAAAAAATTAGATTTATAAAATAACACCTTGCACATCACTAACTTTCACTGAGGTCCTGCACCATTATCTAGACCTTCTAAAGCAATAACGCCCAGCTGATTTTCTACCAGTTACTGGCAGGCTCTCAGCTGGCCAGCAGATGTGTAAACAAAGCAGCAGGATCTTCTGATCCCCACTTCCTTCTTCCACCTCTCAAATCGGAAAACAGTCCAGACAGGGGAAGTCCTGAATGAACTCCAGCAGACTTTACACTAGAGGGAGCTTTCCTCAGAGACACACAGCACCTTGGCAGCTGCCTTCTCATTACAGTACTTTCAACTACCTACAGAGAAATACATTGGACTGAGATGAAACAGTTAAACCCCCCAGGTTTACCAGTTCAAGCATTGCAGCACATCATCGATATGGGGCAGGAGAGTATAAGGAGAAGGTACTTGGCAAGTTCTAATCAGAGACAGGCTCTGACTGATGAGACAAAATATAGGTAACTGTTACTCACTGTTCATACAAGGGTCAAAGTGTTCTGAGATAGCCAGGATCAATTCAATTTATTTTCTAAACTCCTATAAACTGTCTCAACACCACGAGCTGATCTACAACACAAGTCCTTACCTGTGAAAGCATTTGTGGCCTGAAAACCAGCTTCCTGCATACTGCTCTCCCAGCGAAGCTTGAGATTCCCGTCTTAACCGGTCCTTACTGGAGACAATTGCTGAGCTTGGAGCTGTCAAGTCACTTCCATCTTAGCTCGCTAGAGTCCATTTCTCTTTTCGTTCCTGTATTTGGCACCATCCACTTCCCACCTAATCCCAGGCCTTACAATCCGTAGGCAGGAGGGATCTGCACTGAATCCAAGCAAGAAGCGTTGGACAGTCCCATCAACCAGCCAGCCAGAGGATTTGGGCCATGATGAATGTGGAAAGTAAGCAAATCGCCTGCCAAGACTTGATTTCCCTTTCACAATTACGTTCTAATCCTCTGTTCATCCAGCACCATCTTTCAGGTCTCAGCCACTGGTGATGTTCAATTGTCTCTCCTCTCTTGTGCTCCTCTCCCCTTGGGCACGTTCACTGAGAAATTAAAAAAGAAGAGATTATGTTTCCTGATGACCTGTAGCAACATTAAAATTAACAGACTCCAGGGAACAAAAATCCAAAAACACATTATCAGGGATTGATTGTACACATTAAAGGAGATCTTCAGAAGGCAAATATTGCGATTTTGCTGAGATGCAAAGTGTGACCACAAAGCTCTTTGAAGTGCAAAGAGGAACAGCGCTGAGGGTGTCATGTGCAGCTCGGAGAACATGGTATGATTTACATTTCAAAAGCCATATTTAGCAGAGATGGGAGCAGCAATACAATAACAAAATTGCAGTTAAAAGGGAAAAGGAAAAATACTCAAGGCTCTCAAGTCTAGTCTATTCAAAACCACAGTGAGATTATTTAGCATTTTGTGAGGCTGCTTCTCTGCTTTTCCACAGCAGCAAAAGAAAGCGCCGTGTGCTGATGCTGTACGTTCCACTCTACCAGCCTTCTGAGGGTGAGAACCCCTCTATAGCTGTGCTGCCCATCCTCTCTTTAAAAGCTCTGTTATAACACAGATGACGCAGCTGTTTAGCAATACCAACAGGCTAGACCACAGAAGAATGGTGGGGAAGTCTTCCTCGATCCTACAGCTTCAGTATTGCACGTACGTTGGAAGCTCACTGGGAACTAGAGACACTGCCTTAAAAATGAGCAGGAGTTGACTGTTGTGGGGTGAGGTCAAACAGCAGACAGGTATGAAGGCCAAGGAAGGAAGGAAGGCAGGCAGGCAGGAAGGCCAAGAAAGGCCAAGGAAGGAAGGAAGGAAGAAAGGAAAGAAGGCCAAGAAAGGAAGGCCAAGGAAAGTTGAGGAAGGAAGGAAGGCCAAGGAAGGAAGAAAGGAAGGAAGAAAAGAAGGCCGAGGAAAGCTGAGGAAGGAAGGAAGAAAGGACAAGGAAAGAAGGAAGGAAGGAAGGAAGGCAGGAAGGCCGGAAGAAAGCCAAGGAAGGAAGGCAGGAAGGCCGGAAGAAAGCCAAGGAAGGAAGAAAGCCAAGGAAGGAAGGAAGGAAGGAAGGAAGAAAGCCAAGGAAGGAAGGAGGGAAGGAAGGAAGAAAGGGAAGGAGGGAAGGAAGGGAAGGGAGGAAGGGAAGAAGGGAAGGAAGGAGGAAGGAAGGGAAGGGAAGGGAAGGGAAGGGAAGGGAAGGGAAGGGAAGGGAAGGGAAGGGAAGGGAGGAAGGAAAAGAATGCCAAGGAAAGCTGAAGAAGGAAGGAAGGAAGGCAGGCCAAGGAAGACAGGAAGCCCAAGAAAAGCTAAGGAAGGAAGGAAAGCAAGAAAGCCCAGGAGTACCGGCAGGAAGGCCCACTGACTCCCCATCCACCCTGTTCTCTCTTGCAGGCCGCAGGCCCACAGCCCTCAAGGACTTCATGAAGGCCCCTTCCTGGGGCACAAAAGGAATTTCTTGTCAGAGGTGTCACCGCTACCTGAGAAACCACATTCTCCTTGGATCTCACTGAATGAAAGTGGCTGCTAACAAAGACAAATTTTCTATCTTAATGATGTGGCTGCTTTCCCCTCAGCTCTGTATCCCCTGTAGTACTGGAGAAGAACAGCACAGGGCTGACTGAGCAGTTGCTTGCATTCAAATGCAGTCATTTGCCTTCAAATCAAATAAGGGTATGAAACAGATTTAGGATGTTTAGTGAAGAAAGTAGAAATTAATTTTAAAAAAGACCCCAAATCCACACTTTTACAAGTAGTATCCCCTATCAGAAAAAGCTGCATGAAAATTTTTTAGGATACTGCTTCAAATGTTATTATTTCTTAGTAATAATATATTCCTAACTATTCCTAAATACAGAATAACAGAAACATTTAGGCTGGAAAAGACCTATAAGATCATCAAGCCCAACCCTACTCTTATCTTTATTACCCCTAAAACAGATATCTAAGCATTGCATCTATACGACTTTTAAATACATCGAGGGATGGTGACTCAACCATCTCCCTGCTTTACAACCCTCTCAGAGAAAAATTTTTCCTAATTTCCAGCCGAAACTTCCCTATGCTCCTCAAGTTGCTTTTTCAGCCCCTCAAGTTGCTGCTTAACCATAGAATCATTCAGGTTGGAAAGGACCCTTGGGATCATTGAGTCCAATTATCAATCCTACTCTACGAGATCACTCCTAAACCAGATACCCCAACACTACATCTAAACAACTTTTAAACACATCCAGGGATGGGGACTCAACCACCACCCAGGGCAGCCCATTCCAGTGCCTGACCACTGTCTCCATGAAGGATTTCTTCCTAATGTCTAATCTAAACCTACCCTGTTGAAGCTTGAAGCCTTTCCCTTTGGTTCTATCGCTAATTACCTGTGAGAAGAGACCATCACCAACATCTCTACAAATGTCATTTCAGATAGTTGTAGAGAGCAATGAGGTCTCCCCTTAGCCTCTTCTTCCTCAAACTAAACAGCCCCAACTCCTTCAATCTCTCCTCATCAGATTTATTCTCCAGCACTTTGAAGAGTATATACAACCAAACCATTTCATAGGATGTTATTTAATTCCAAAATACACAGAGCTGAGCAAGTACAGAACACACATCCCAGCACCTAATTTCTTTGGTTCTTAACATCATGTCAACTAGTTTGTAATGACTACAGATGGGTGCTGCTGCACTCAGTTCCCAAGCTGCTTCTCGAGAGGCCGGAGTTTCTTCTCTATTTATAAGAGCAGATTGGTATTTGGATTCACATTTTCAGCTTTATAATTTCTGAGTTTGGTTCATAAATCGACAATTTTGATGCATCCTGTTTTCACAACTTCCCTTCCCATCTGAGAGAACTTCTAGAGATACATACTAAAACCTTCACGTCCAGGGAAATTCTCTTGTTGATACATCTTTGTACTAGGTATAATAAACTTCTGATACTTAAAAGAATAAAATACTTTTCTTGAAAACTAACTTCTCATCAAAAGAAGGATCCCTTTCCACAGGTTCAAGGGTTTTACTAACCTTGCTAAGAACTCAACAGTTTCTTAAAAGTCGTCTGTGACACAGGTGCTTCCAGCAACCACTGCTTCTTCAGACAGAAAGGTGTCATTTTAACAGCATTATAGGGGCCATTCAGATCTTAAAATTTAAAAGGCATCAGGTTTAAGACCTCCCTTAAGGACTCAGGTGAAGGAAGATCTTGATACCTCTTGATTGCCCTAAGTGAGCAATTTCTGTCACTCAGAAGCACTTTGCCCCTCAGCAGATAATGAACTCAGAGGTGGCAGATAATGAACTTGGAGGTGACCGGCAGGACCAGCCTCTATGGTGCTGAGCGCTTGCAATTCAAACCCAAGTTCAGTACTTAGAAAATGCTTCCCCCTTACAGCTAAGCAGAGCTATTTAACAAGCATTTTCAACACCACACCTTATATTAGTCACATCTACACAACAATTTCAGGTCTCTGTGATTTCAAGTGTGTCCAACAACGCAGTGCAGCTGATACAGCAGCAAATCAGGAAAGGAGCAAATTGCATTTTTTAACAGCGCGTAGACCTCTGACCTTTCTATTGTACTTTACATTATCCAGAAATTTTTCCATTAAAGCTGAAATGATGTTTAAAGAGAGGAGGCTTGTGTTTGTTTCCTCACAGGCTGGCATGTCTGCAGGCACAGAACGGGTTAGGATCTCTGCTGACACAGTTCAGTGTAGCTCACACAAATCCAGTGAAGCTTCAAGTTTATCCTTGAAAGGGTAAAATGTTAATCCAAACTGCTTAAAGGACTGAGAAGTGAAAACACGTATCTGAAAAGAGACTGGAAAGTAAACACTACTGACAGAACTACAATAATCTGTGACCTTTCATCTAACTACTTTATTTTTCACAATCTGCTGAGACCCTGGCCCATTATTCTGATGACATGGCAAAGAAAAAATGTAGACTAAAAAAAACCAGATTTGTCTCTTTGCTCCATCTGTTACCTCCTTCCCAACTGCAACAGCAACTCTGCTTCCACTTCTGCTTTCATTCACCCACTGTGGTGCTATGGGAGTCTCAAAAGCAAACCAAAGCAAAACATTGTGTTTTATAAACATGTAGCTGTATAAAGATTTTCAGTTACTATATGCTTAGGGGATTGAGTATCTAGAGAAAAATTAAATCCACTTGTTGTCATCCTCTCCATCTTTCCTCAGATTTGGTCCTGGGAAAGACATCACCACCTGAGCCTCACGCAAGCTGCAAAGAGGAAATATTTTGACTATTTAACACCTTATGTGCATTACATGTTCTCATGGTATATTTAGCTCATCAACCTGCTACTCCTCTTCTCTAAATGTTCGAGGATGCAGTATTAAAGAGCCACTGTGAAAAAGAATCTGAGAAAGTAAAGTAGCTAATGAGTGTCAATAAACCGCAGAATCATGGAATCATAAGGAAACGACCTTCAAGTTCATAGACTCCAACCATCAACCCAACTGTCCCAAGGCCACTGCTAAACCCTGTCCCTGAGCTCCAGATCTCCACCACTTTGAAACACATACAGGGATGGTGATGCAACCTCCTCCCTGGGCAGCCTGTTCCAAGGCTGAGGACCCTTCACAGGAAGAAGTTTCTCCTTAGGGCCAACCTAAACTTCCCCTGGTGCAGCTTGAGGCCATTTCCTCTTCTCCTGTCATTCATTCCTTGTGAGAAGAGACCAGCTCCTACCTCTCTAGAACCTCCTTTCAGGTAGCTGTAGATCCTGCAATCTTACCTACATTTTATCAAGATTTGTGCAATCACCAATTAAGGTCCAGCATGGAGGTACCTGCACTGAAAGAGGAAGTGAAATACTGCTTTTTCCAAGACAGCTCTCTCTGCAACATCTTGAAAACCTCAAAAATTCTGGCTGTCATGTAAATGCTGCAGCCTGGCTTGTTTGTTTGGGTTTTTCCCATTTCCTTTCACTATACACAGCTGGATTCTCTGGCCATGTGCTGCTGGTTCCCACACAGGCATTAGAACTCACTGTATGGGTTCAGAAGAGGAGTAGCCATTGGAGATGTTTCCTGTGACAGCCCTTGGCACAGGACACTCTAAAGGACAGTGTTTCACTGAGTTGTTTAACAAAGCTCATAACAGGCGTGTGTGCCATTTAATTTATCTTCATCAAGGGAGGATTTGCTTCTTGAATTCCACATGGAAGAGCAGAGAGGCTGACCTAACCTGCCCTGCACCAGTGTTGGTTCCTCAGAAGGCAGGTGCCAACCAGCAGCAGATCATGGCAGGAGCTTGGACACCACCAGTATCAATCCCCTCACTGGCTAAAACGCAGGGCAGAAGCATCACTGGCTGAGCCAGCTGCAGGACTCTGTCTCAATGGGAGATTTAAGCTTGTCTCCAAACTTGGAAAAAATAATCTGACTGAAGCCAGGCCAAGGACTGAACTACCCACACACTTCAATTCTTGGCTGAAGTAAGGCACACACTTCCTATAGGTTTAAGTCAGTGTAGACTTAATATATTTAAGAAGTTTCTGGCTGGAAAAACACTGCCAACATTTTGGTTTTACGAAATAATGTTTGTTTAAGAGTCTTTCAAAAGTTGCTAAAGCACTTCAAGATGAAGCATATGTACATGAAGCTCACCTCTCCATCCTCTCATGGATTCACCAGGAGTTTCCAGGCTTTGGTTTCATTGCTCATAGGGACTTCTGAACTAGGTATTGAACCTATCAACAGTGATATCTACCATTATCTAGATGGCAAGCCTTGCCTTTTACTGGTGATCCTCATTTAATGACTTCTATCAACAATTCCGCTTCCCCACAAGACACCACCACACCGGTGCTAAGTGACTCCTGGTGCTTGGGAAAGGCTCCAACACTCAAACACTTCTTGAAAAACTCAAAGTGACTTTCACAGGAGACCAGACACAAACTAAACCCAGAAGCAGATGTTCAGATGTTTATAGGATTGCATCTGTATCACATCCTCACATACACAGGTTGTTGTCACTTTCTACTTCCAATATTTGTATAGGTCAGCTGCAACATTTTAAAGCAGCTGCTAGACTTCCTGTTCCTGGAGCATTTCAGCCACAAAGTTTCTATGTTAAGTCGTGTTACCTGTACTCATATTCCTATGGATACTTTTGGATACTCTTCAGCTTGTTTAGGAATAGTGTCCCAAACTTCTTGCTCCTTCCTTTTTGTTGCAGCACTCCCTGAACTGGGGCTGACAGAGGACAACCAAAGCAGTCTGGTCTATCTGCATCAGCTAAAGCAGGAAATGGGGCTGAAGAAGAGAGAAGATGGCCAAAACCAAGCGTAATTTTTTTTTCTAGCCTGTGAAGAAAATGTTCTATAAAGCAAAATACATCCCTGATTCCAATGCCAGCACACACTGCAAAACCCACTAATGAGAAGGCCTGTTAAAAAGGAAAAGAATGGACATTCAGGTACAGACATTTCTTCTATTTGTTTATTTCTTCTTGGAGCAAAGCAACAAACTGCAGCAAAGATATAAAATGAGGCTGTTTAGTAGCTTCATGCCAAAGTGAACAGCCTCTGGTAATCAGATAGCAGCAAGGAGTACTTCACTTGAAGAAATCCTATAAATGACTGATAACACAATGGAGCATGCCACATTTCCTTCCGTTAATCCTGTTAAGTGGAATAATGAATTTGGGTCCCCTATTTTCTATCTCTACAAACAAAGGAAAAAGTTATAAGTTTTCAGAGCTGACAATACAGTAAAACTCAGTGGAAAAGTTTACTCAGATCACCATGACCAGCTGTAGGTTTTGGATGACATCACAGAACCATAAAATTGTTTAGGTTGGAAACAACCTTCAAGACCACCAAGCCCAATGGCTAACCCAATTGTCCAAGGCCACCACTAAACACTGTCCCTAAGCTCAAGACCTTCATTAATTTGAAACACGCCCAGGGATGGCAATTCAACACCCTCTCTGGGCAGACTGTTCCAAGGCTGCAGCCACAGCTTCTCCTATTTTTCTTGGACTTGTGAGATTGGACACTGTGTTTTCAAGCATCTTACCTGATCTCTCTAAGCTTCCCAGTCCATCAGTAGAGTTGATATAACTCCTACTTCATCCGAGCTGAAGTGCCTCTATGAAAATGCACAGAGCTTGGGCAACAAACAGGATGAATTAAGGGCCACTGTGCTGCTGGGATGCCATGACATAGTGGCTA
>JAOXOE010000343.1:23768944-23786073 GCA_028565055.1 Phoeniculus purpureus
TGGGTGTCAGGAGGATGGAGCCAGGCTCTGCTCAGTGGTAATGATAGGACAAGGGGCAATGAGTGTAAGCTGGAACACAGGAGGTTCCATATAAATATCAGAAGGAACTTCTTCACGGTGAGGGTAACGGAGCACTGGAACGGGCTACCCAGGGGGGTTGTGGAGTCTCCTTCTCTGGAGACATTTAAAACCCGCCTGGATATGTTCCTGTGCTACTTGGTCTAGGTGATCCTGCTGTGACAGGGGGATTGGACTAGGATGATCTTTCAAGGTCCCTTCCGATATCTAATGATTCTATGATCTTATCACACAGCTCCTCCTTATCACACACTATAGTACTTACTATAAATTAATACTATAGCATTTGAATCTTTACTATTCTCTATAGTTTGGAGTGACCTGTTTCTTTGACTTTATAAATAACCCAAATACTCTGAACGCTTAATTTGCTATCACCATAGCAATGTTTTTTTCCAAAGGATGAATCAAATTCTTACTCCAAAATTAAATGCTTTGTTTCTTCAGTTACATCTCTTCTTGTGGCGCTCAATTTTTATAGTCAAAAATCCCTTTCTTCTTCAAGTAAATGTAATTGCAACAATCATAATAAACCTTCCCTAAAGATGAAACGCTGGGTCTTATATAAGATGTGTTTACAACATTTACTACCTTGTTAATTCTTTTGTTCATGGAGCATTTGCTGTGACACAGAGCCTGTCATTCTCATCAGCTCTGTGATTCATCTGCCTTCGCTACACTTTTCTTCTAAACTGTCTTCTCTAATTTTTTGTTTAACTTATCAGTGTTTAGGTGCTGCTCGCTCTCTGCAGATGCTGAACCCAGCTCTTTCAGTAGGACTAGATAAGGTATAAAACGTTTCAAAAGTGGTTGAGCATTGCCATTCACTCTGACTCATTTCTGCAGTGACTACTGTTTCCTGCAAAAGAAAAGCTAGTGTTACTTGTCCTCTGATTACAAAGAGTTGACTCACTCAAGAGGTAGAAGACATGATGCAGCAAAACAGACCCCTAGGAGCAGTGGTTAGCATTCAGGGGAAGCCAGAGCAGTCTTTGGTAACCACTGTCATGCTCCACTGCCTTGGTTACAACCAGCAGAAAAAAACCCACAAAGAACTGTAATAAATAACATTTCAGGTGGATAAAGGGACATCCCTGAAGATCCAGGACAGTTTGTGAACCACCCACACACTGCAGACCCTGGGATGTCTGTGCTAACACAGGTTTTGGCAGGACTAATAGGCATGACCAGGGAAGAACTGTTCACAAGGGCAGGGAACAGTAGAACTAGGGGTCATGGTTTGAAGCTGGAAAAGAGCAGATTTAGGTCAGACATCAGGAAAAAGTTGTTGAGTCTGAGAGTGATGGATCCCTAGAACAGGTTGCCTAGGGAGGTGGTGGAGACCCCATCCCTGGAGCCAATCAAGGTCAGGATGAATGCGGCTCTGGGCAATCTGGTCTGGTGAGTGATGGCCCTGCTTGATGCAGGGGGGTTGGAGAAGGTGACCTCTGAGGTCTCTTCCAGCTCTGTCACTCTCTGTAAAATCATCTTCAGCCTGGCTTCGGCCTTTTCAATGAGATAGTATCTTGTCTTGGAAATAAACGTCTTGAGAGGCTGTAGCCACTGGAATTCTGAGCTACCAAAACAAAGACACGTGCAACTGAAAGCCAGGTCTGAGCCAGGGCCTAGTCCTGTGCAAGGGAAGGAACTAGAAAAGATTAGTACATGAGGTCTGAGCTCATCCTGACCTCATGTCAGGGGCTTTGGAGCGTTAAGGTCTCTCCATGTCCAAACTGTTATATGATACTATCAAACAACTGGTTTGATACTTTCAATAAACATTTTGCAAAGAAAATTCTAAGCACTGAATTCCCTAAACACGTCGCTGTTGGGTTTTTTCCAATATTAAGACTACTTCAAGACTAGGGAGCAAGGAAGGAGGAAAAAATACATTCGTGTTTCATGTATTTCAGCTAAGACAGACCTTAGTAGGATACATCTGCCTCTCTGAGGTTACAGCAGAACAGACAAATGTTTGGAAAGCTGAGGAGGAAGTCAAAATTATCTAAACGCTCAAGGCAGTAAGAAGCTCTGCAGTAGAAGTAATACCATCACAAGCCACAGCTAGCATTACCTTGGTCAGTCACAGGAGATTCCTCCTATCCTTTTGTCTCCTGAAATGACAGTTCAGAACCACAAACCTTTTTGGCAAGCAACACAAAAGATGGGTAACTCTAACAACATAAAAAGAGCTTCAGAAGTCAGAGGAAGGGAAGGAACAGATGTGCAGCAGGTGTCTGCTCTCTGCTGATAAAATGATGGCTTTTCAGGGTTGTAGAATTGTAGGGTCATAGAATCACAGAATCATTTCAGTTGGAAAGGACCTTTTAGATTGAGCCCAACCATTAACCCAACTGTACCAAACCCACCGGGTCACCACTGAAATAATAGAAACTTGTAGAAGAACATAAACCCTGAGAAGGCTTCCCTTGCTGGGCTTTCAAACAACAAATATATGATTTCAAGTGTTTTCTATTTTTCTGACCTATTTCTATAGATCAGAGCCAACCTATAGAGAACACAGACTCTGAGAAGACTTGGTCTTCTGTCACTGAGGACTATTTGAGATTACAGTTCCCTACAACTACAGCCCACTGGATGCCATACATCTGCCCAGATCCTAGCCTCCAGACAGGCCCATGAAAGATCAGCACCAAGCTCTAGACCACAGGTTCCCTAGCCTCAGATGTGCTCAGCAAGAACTGCACTAACGAGAAACTAATGAGAACAGAACCATCTGATATACCTTCATCACAAAAATCTGGTTTAACATGTTCACGTGCCCATTAATGGCTTTCTCCATACTTGGAGCTTCTCTAAACCACAAAAGCAGCAAAAGAAGAGCAAATGAAGAAGCAGAAAGGCCCCTGAGCATCAACTCCTCAAAGACATTCTCTATAGAAGAAGTCCATGTCATGAAAGCAACTGTTTCGAGGATCTATACAAAGCGCTAATTTAAAAATGGTACTAAAACAACTCTCTGGACTGTCCAAAGGAGTTGGTGGGTGGAGTCCTAATTACTGAAGAAACACAGACCATCTCCTGGTAGACAGCACCTATCACTATCAAGAAGTGATGCAGCTTGCATATTACTTCACCACCAGTGCAAAGCAAGACAACCAACCGCTCAGACAGCTGTGTCTGTAATACTGACCCATACCACAGGGTCACACCACAGTGTAACTAGTGTGCTGCCCAGAGTTGAAAAGAAAACCCTGGGAATTACTGTACATTGACCCACAGAAAGATCAGAGTGCCCTCCTAGCAATACCTTTGATTTTTCACCTTACTTTTCTCACAGATTACCTTTCAAAGCACATGCTCAAATCCACTTACTCTTCAGCCTTCCTCAGCTGCAATGCAGGAAGAAAACCTTCCCTGACCCTGGTAGAAGTTCTGTGTTTCCAAGTACAGAACCCCAGTAAGCCCTAAGCAGCCTCTTTCACCTCCTGAAAAGTTCATCTCTTCCTTGAACTGACACCAGGCTATCAGAGGACAAAACCCTTCAGCATCTTCAACAGCTGCTTTTCACTGCAAGTCAACAGGGGAGACTCAGAAGCAAAGGAGAGAGTTTTCCAAATAAATAGTCACTACTTTATGACATTTTGCAGGCAGAGATGGTGAGAGTGACTAACGACATCCTAGTGCTTCAACAAAAACCTGTGCTTCAGCTGGTTCCCCCCAGCAGTGAGCTGTGTTCTTATTACACACATGGTAGAGGTGCCTGGTGAGATCCTGGGCTCTGATGACTAAGAACAACAATAGACCAATCAAGGAGCAGAGAAGTATTTTCTAGAGCTGAAAGCTTATGCAGAAAAGTTTCAGCAGCTTCCTGCTGGCTGAGCTGAGCTAAGCTGAGCAGAACACAGAGAGATGAATCACAATGTTCTGCAGAAGAAATCTTTTTCCCTTCCAAGACAAAATTGAGACTTCTCTCCCAAGTCTGGTTTAGAGGAAGGTGCTCTCTGCCAATATGCAACTGGCTGCCTGTAACTGCAACAGCATTACTGGCAAAAAGGGAAAATCACTAATAGCGATGTAAAAATGGCAGAGAAATCCATGTTCATGGTGATATCTGTTAGAAACTCCATGTTCTTCTTGGCTGTGAAAGATCTGAAATCATTCCTCTTTGTAAATGTTTCTCCAACCTGTG
Organism: Phoeniculus purpureus; assembly: GCA_028565055.1. Classification (NCBI taxonomy): domain Eukaryota; kingdom Metazoa; phylum Chordata; class Aves; order Bucerotiformes; family Phoeniculidae; genus Phoeniculus; species Phoeniculus purpureus. The sequence goes on from JAOXOE010000343.1 coordinate 23,773,176, forward strand.
GGTCCCTAGGGGTGATGTGATTAAAGGGTTTCACCAGCAGTTATTAGCAGGAAAACATTACAGCCAGCATCTAAAGGGCCAACGGCTTGCAGAATACTGACCTCAAACAGTCACACCACTGCACACAGCAATACCTCAAACATTTTTCCATCCAGCATTTCCTCCAGTTATTTTTCTCGCTGCTAAGACATCAGCAAACAGCAAGAGCAAAGAACTGGCTTCTTCATCAAAACACAACACTGCCAGCACTCACCCTTCCCACTTTCAGAGTAGAGCAAGCAACTCTACTTGACTGTTACCTGCTGTCAGAATTGAGGCTTAAATCACACCACAGTCACATACCCATTAGTTCCACAAGGGTAAACCATGCTTTTTCCTTTTAATCTCACTATGGGGTTGTAACTAGGTGATCTTTAAGGTCCTTTCCAACCTAAACCATTCTATGATGCAATTTATTTGTTAGCAAAATCCCCACTTCTCAAGACAGGTCTGCTCATCATTATTGCAACAGCAAAAAAAAGCTGTCAGCAAACGAGCACCAAGATTTGGAAACTGAGACACACTACATAGAAGTACAAGCTTCATGCAGCTGCTTAAAGAAGGTTTTGATTCATCCTGCAGGTTTATCAGGACACTGTCACCTCAACTCACCTAAACCCAGTAACTTGGAAGTTAATTCTTCTTATTCCATTTTTTTTCTTTTATTTTAAGGGATCACCCCCAGTCCAAGTCATTTGAAATGGAAATACCAGTGAGCTACGTTCCCCTTGAGAAGAACACAGCTATTTTCTGCTGGTATTGCAACTTCATTGAGCAATTATCCAACAAGAGATCAAGTCAGAAAAAAGTATGAAAATTAGAAACTGCTCAGTCATTGCTCTCTATTAACTTGTAATGGAAAAGCTCATGTTCAGCTTCATGGATGTATGATCTTCTTCATGGTGTATCATGGAAGTATAGTTTGTATCATTATGTTATTTTTTTTTAGGAAGTGCTCCATCATTTGAAAATACTCTCTGATTTACTCTTCCATTTTCAAATTGGGACTTGGATTGACTACACCAGACACAAAAAAATTAAAGGCAGCAAATCTAGAAAACTCAAACACGGAAAATACTATTTAAGGTTACAATTAGTCTGGCAAGCATTGAAAAGGGAGACACGATGTTCAGTTCATGTCTGGTTAAGAGATTTCCTGGCTTGTCATTAAAGCAGAGATTTTTCTGAGAGGCCCTAGAAGACAGTGGTGAAAGCTACGCACAGAACTGGGCATTCAGACAACTCCTTCCTTGCCTGATCCCGGGTGGGTTTGTTTGACCTCTGGCAGCCCACATCAATCACTTTACAAAAACGAGTAACTGAACTGGGGTATCCAGTCTGAAATGTTTAAAGCCTGACAGAGGTGCTGCATCCCGCAGTTCAAACCCAAGCAAGCCAGAGGTATGAGCACAGGATTTCTCTTTAAGCCAGAGCCTCCCTCTGAAGCTCTGGCACCCAGAGCTGATGCCTAAAATAGACTCTGTGAAAAACGTTAGCCTGAATTTCCCTTCTCCTCAGCCTGAGCTCTTCAAACTGTCATCTGACGAGAGGTATAAAGGGAAATTATAAAGTGTATTATTAAATACTTCAGATGGAAAGAAGGAAGTTTTTCTTTGTGACAAACTACAGCTCATAGACCTGTGTGGCTGCAGAGGCCAGGGAAAGAGAAACGGGGTATCGTCCTCACTATCTGCAACACTCAGGCACCTTCTCACCACTGTACAGTATGTCTGGCACCTGGAATTTGCCAAACTGCTGGATTTAGTATTGGAGTATCAGCTAGGGATGTAGACAGATGTGTCTAAATCAAACCACTTCCCTTTTATTGCCTTTACATTTCTGCTCCAAACAAAAGACACTAAACTAATGACTTCTAATCCTAACCAGGATGTGATATTTTCCCTTACAGTAACACTTCCCAATTCACACACTGATTTGACTAAATAGTTGATCACTCTGAAATGTTACAAAGAGCTCCGGGTACTAAAAAGCCACTTACAGGTTCCAAAATATCCTGGGGACTGACAACAGTAGAAAAATTTGAATTCTCATCATTCAAAGAACAGAAAGTAAGTTTCAAAAATAAGGAAAACTCTTTTTCTATTTCATATTTAGATTTTTTCCAACTTTTTTTTGTTTTTAATGCTTAGCTTTAGTGATGCTGGACTCAGAGCAGCAGGATTCAGGTTCTTACAGACTGTGTTTTAAAAAAAGCATGAAATCATTTTCAACTGAAAAAAGTAAAAAAAGGAGTAAGTGCATTTTTCAGCTACATGCAGATGAAGGTGGAGTATCTCCATAACGTAAATCCCCCTGATGTTTCATTTTACAACGCTGCACATGATTTCTGTCCCCTCCAAGCATAATTTTAAGGGCTGTGCTGAAGCTCTCCTGCAGTCCTGACAAAACCAGTCTTTTTCTTACATTGATTTCTTAAAAAAAGAGGCAATTTTTTATTTTAAAATGCTTCATTAGAGATATTTTTTGAAAACTCAGCAAGTAAATATTTCCTTGGCTGGAAATGGCTGGGATGGCTTTTAAAGGGGGGGGGGGATACTTATACACAGAGAAAAAGGTTTAAACCTTGGAAAAAAAATATAGAAATAAGTTCTTTGTGGAATAAATGGTGACTAAATCTCTGTACTAGGTTTTGCTGGTTCAAGAGTCAGTGGTGCAGAATGGAAAGTACCCTGAACTATCAACAGGAGGGCATTTCCGTAACACAGGCCCTTGTCCACCCCACTGCATGCCAGTGACATGTTACTATTTAAATACTTCCAATGCTATTGATCTGTTGTTAAGATCAGGAGTAAATCCCTCTGGATGAGAAAATGAAGCAGCACATTCAAACGAGCTTAGGATCTCTCCACTTTGCAGTTTTGACATGTGTATCTTATTAGGCTCCTCAGAATGTAGAAACACCATTAGCATTTTTCATATTGCATGCGTCTGGGAGATAATGGCCGTGCAGATTTTATGCAGAACAGGGCAAGCAAACTTGCCAAACGTTCATCATCACTCCTTGGGAAACTCTGAGGGGGCCTCTGAAGTTGGCATTCTGTTTGTCATGTACACAGACTGTGCCTAGCGAGCTGAGCAAGGATGGCATGAAACCTGTTGGTTTAGCTGATGATAAACATGGAGCTAAAGCCACATTATCACCATAGCCTGGACTGGGGAGAAAAGCTTTGTCACCCCATGGAAGAAGAGGCCAGAACAACCAAGAGGAAGTTGTTTATTTAATGCGAAGTCTGCCGTTCATCGTCTCGGCAATGAACGTGCCTGAAGATGCAAACTGTTGTTCTAAATGAAGTGAAGTTCAAGATTGTAAGAGCTTACGTTCTGTCTCTGACCTTGCTGCTGCTATTCTTCAGTGACAGATCCTACCTACATGTAATTATCACCGATCTCAGAGGAAGCTGCAATTGCATAACAGCGAATTCATTTTCTGCAAAGTTTCCTTGCAGTCCAAGAACTTCAGAGGCCGAAATGGCTTTTTTTGTTGTTGTCTTTGTGGCTTATTCCATTCTGACTACATTCAAAATAAAAACGTGGACATGTGAAATGCAGATGTTAACGAGCAAGACAGCGTATTGATTTGGTTAAGCCATTTAATTTTGACAAACTGCCAAAACAACAATAAAAGAATCGCAAACCTGAAATATTGGAGATTTCATCAGCTGCCTACAATGAACAGGGAGATAATGAGTCCCCAACAACCTCTAGGAAGGGATCGATGCTCTCCATGGAACTGCAGTGACTGGGAATTCCAGACAGTGCCGTTCGATTTTCTCTGAAATCTTATCTTTACAAAGCAAACAAACAGGAGATAAAAACATTTAAAATTTCTGCCATAGGCCATCCCTATGCAGGTTTGGTCCTACACAAGAGCAGCCAATGCTGAGGATCAGTCTCTGGTCAGTCAGTTCCCTGCATTTGATCTTTCAAAAGGCACAGGCTGTTATTCCCAAACACAAAAAACTGAGCAGAATGAAATCAGGTGCCTAATAAGCATTTCCAGCTCTTCTCTGAATTGGTGGAGCTGTACACAACCCACCTCTCCAGGGAAAAAACAACATTTGTCACCGATCAACAATTCCAAGCCTTCTAAAACACTAAATATTGTAGAAAACACTGCCTAAAGTAATAATTACACTTTGGAATGGGGAGAATAACTTTGTTTTCAGCAATTTATTTAGAAAAACATGGCTAAACTTGGATCAAATTTCTAAGGATGTTCTTATTTACTTACAATCAACCTGATTTGGATTTCTGTGTTCAGAAATATCTGAGGCAAACCAAACCATGACAGAGCTTTTGAAGAGCTGACACACTACTGGCCTCTATGGACATGGTAACTATAGATTTTTCAAATATCCTTAAAGTCAAGTTAATAGCTACATAACAGCAGAATTTTTCATCCCAAGTATTGGCATATCCATCTTCACTGAATTAAAAAAAAATTACTCTAAATATTTGATAAATTGCTTCTAATTCCTTGAAAACAACAGCAGTGAGACTACATTAGCCAAGAATCTCCTTCAGTTACAATTGCACTGTTCTATTATACTGGAGAGAGAAAAAGGAGAGGTAAGTGCTGCTACATTACCCCAACACTGTTATTTTCTTTCTACAGCAATTTACAGAACACCCTCAGTAAACACGGTGCTTTACAAACCACACAAGAAAGGTCATTGCCCCTGAGAGCTTACAGTGACAGCCAACAAATCAAGTACAACCACCCTTCCACTCAAAGCTTACATGGGAACATTTTTTTTTAAAACATTAAAGTATCATCACTACAGAGGTCTTTAAACTACTCACAGTCTTCATATCAAGCAGCATCAAAACTGCACCAAGAACCATAGAATTGTTTAAGCTGGAAGTCTTTCAAGACCATTGAGTCCAACCATGAACTCAACCATCCCAGGGCCACTGCTAAACCTTGTCCCTGAGCTCCAGATCTCCATGATTGCGAAACATGGCCAGGGATGGCAATTCAACCCCTTCCCTGGGCAGCCTGTTCCAAGGTCTGATGACCTTTGCCATGAAGAAGGTCTTTTCCAGCCTAGACAATTCCATGACTCTCCTGTTAAGTTAAATTAATTTAGTCTTCTGTTAGACATGACTCTTCAAAAACCCCTGCAAGTGGTTTCATTTTTCTCACCTCAGACACCTAGTGAAGTTCACAATGTTTTCCAGTGTAAATAGGTTCACCAAAAAATCCAGCCTTTCCCTTGCCTTCAGACTCACAACTCTTCACAGAATCACAGAATCTTTTAGGTTGGAAGAGACCTTTAAGATCATCAAGTCCAACCTTTGATCCAGCTGGTACCTTCTTTTTGAAAATAAACTTACTTTGAATGCTGAAGCAGCACTGGTAACCACAAGTGATGCCTCACAAAGAAGCAAACAATGAAAATGCAAAGCTAAGATACCAAACTGGGACTGATCCAACCTACCAGTCTTCAACAGATACCAGGAATGACAAAGCCGAAGCCAAACAGAATCACAGATTTATTGAGGCTGCAAAAGACCTCTAAGATTATCAAGCCTAGCCTGTGACCTAAGACCATCACATCCGGTTAGACCATGGTACTAATGGCCACAGCCAGTCTGTCCTTAAAAGTCTCCAGGGATGAGGATTTCACCACCTACCTGGGCAGTCCATTCCAGTGTCTGATCACCCTTTCCATGAGGAAGGGTTTCCTAAAATAAAATAGTGACCCTGGGCAATGAATTTCCTAATTTTAAGCAACAACCACAGCGCTTAGAAATAACCAGTGAAGTACATGCTCAAAAGATGAACTCCAACCCAGACCTTACATTTAGCAATTAAACCAATGGTCACACTGAAGAACTAACATTACTTAAAAATACTCAGAAAAGCAGACTCTCAATGCTTTTCCTTTTAAAGCAAAACCTTAGATAACCAACCACTCTGGTGAACCAGAACTTCTGAACTAACCAAGTGGGGTAAAGTAACAGCTCTTCGGGAAGAACTGAAAACGGAAACACAAGGAGGAAGAGCATTTCCTCTTCACAGAGAGTCACTTCAGCCTGCAGCCTCACAATGACATAAAGCTTCTCACTACACAGGAAATGTCTCTTCCTCACAGCAGAAAAAACACACAACCAAATCGTCTAGAACAGACATGGAGATCTGAAATCAGAAGAGTTTGCACGTCCACAAAAAACCCATACTTCATAAACAAGTCCAGGATAAGGTTATCTATGAGCATAGGTCCAGCAAGACACTAAAAATCGTTGACAAGTCTGATAGATTGTGTTCCTGCTAAAACACATTTGCAGACTTTTTTAACTATAACATTTAAGTTTAACCTGTAGATGTTTTATGAGAAGTGTTTAAGTATAACCAGGCTCCAAATAAATAGCAACAGCATAATGATCAGGAAAAATAATAATAAAAACTTAAATAAAGGTGAAAAACATTACAAAATAAGAGGTAAGCAACTTCAAAGCCTATTTCGGTTGCACATGTTGTATTATTTAACGTTACGTACACAAATGGTAGGCTGCACTCGCTATATGCCATGAATGGCATTATATACTAAAAGCCTTAAAGCAAATCAAAGGCCATGAGGTTTTTCAGGAGGAGGACAGACACAAATGTTGATGCAAAATATAAGATAGAAAAAAATTCTTTAAAAATGCCCATCCACTAGGAGAATAGAGATGAAGAGATGAAGAAGTCTCTCTCATATCACTAACACTGATCTGTTCCTACCCCAAAACTTCAACAAGAGCAGCTGTGGGTCACTGAGCCAAAAAATGAAATGCTGGAATGTACATCCACCCTGCTGCCCCTCACTAGTAGACACCTTGTGGAGAAGAAAAAAACTAAACCAAACACAATGTGAAATTTTAGCCAAAAGAAAACACTAAGAACAAGGTGAAACTCAGTCCCACTCTTCAAGATGGAAAGGATCCTGTTACAGCTTCAAATCTTTCATAGCATCTGCTTGAGCACTGCTAGAACATATGGAGAAAATTTATGGTATTTTATCATGGTTAGCTTGGGGGAAGGAAGAGGTCAGACGCAGGAAATTATTAAGGTTTTTCTTCTGTTTCTTCTCTTCTACTGCTACCATCACAGTCATTTTGCCTACAGAAGGCTGACCAACCAAGGCACTACTAAATTAAGGTTAACCTGAACTATAAAAGGGCCCTTAAGTAAAAGGTAGACAATATTTTTCCAAGTCTGACTATAATAAAGTAAAATTCCAGTCCATATTTGAGCAGGAAGTTCTCACACGATGGGCTTTAACCTCCGTATCTGTTACAAACTGATGCAGACTAAAGGAAAACAAGGAATATTTATAAGTGTACTGGTTTTCCCCCTACTACTACCCTAGTTTCCAATCTCCAATTAAAAAAAATAAGACAAATACTAATCAAAGAATTTGAACTTGATAAAAGTCACCAGGGTTTTATCAAAAGGAAAGAGACTGCATTGTAAAAACTGATGACATTTTCTTAAATCTGTCTGCAATGTTCACAGTTCAGCAGTTCTTCATTCAGCAGCTCAAGTCAGAGCGAAACACAGGTACTAAGAAAAGGACATCATCCACCTTGTGGGAAAACAAGGCTGGAAAACATTTGGGAAGAAAAATACAAAGCAAAAACAAAGATCAAACATACGCCACCACGCAGCACATCCTTTGCTAAGCCCAGTGGGAATTTAAGAGAATTGCTGCATATTGAATTAGACAAAGCTGCGAACAACTTCATCCTCATTTGAAGAGGATTTGCTGTCACAAAAAGTTGATGGCTTGAATGGCTGCAAGCAAAAGCCCACAAGCGTCTTATAGTCACGACAAAAGCTGAAAGGCATCATACGACTTGTCAGGCAGCTCCAGAGAGCAACAGCAAAAGTAGCTGCAGATATTTGTAACTAAAATCTAACTAACATCTAAGCCTGGGGTCTGTGACAAGAGGCATTACTGAGAATATTTATAATGTATTAAAGTAAGACTTTCCAGTAATGCCCTGAAGATCACTATAGAGCAACGATGAAGGACCAAGGAAAGAAAACACATGGATACACAGTGATGATCAATGATTAATTAAAACCTTTTGCCAGGCAATACTGCAACATACACTATTGGGCCTATAGATCTACCATCCATTCTGCAATATATTTTTAACACTGGAAGGACAAACCCAGAGCAGAACACAGTGAAAGAGAAAAAAGAAAACTCAAAATTTGAAATGGAAAAAAATTTGATCACACAGTTTATTTTCTCATTAGCATTTCAGCTATTTAATGCACTTGAATCCAGGCAGGAGACAAGAAATTTTCATTGCCTGCCAACCAAGGTCAACACATCTATAAATCTCTTTTTATTAGAATTCCCTTTCAAATATAAATTCCTTGTGATATATTTCCCCTAGTATGTAGTAACACAGCAATGTGCTGCTCTCAATTCTATCTTTGATCTGCAAGTCTGTCATAAAATTTGTTAAATTAGAGTAGCATTTTAGAAAAAAAAAAAAAGCAGCTTAGAGAAACACATCATTTTTCCAGAGAATTCCAAGAAGTACAAATTTTGGACCTTCTGACTGACAAGATCAAACTTCAGCTGCATTAAAATTAAATCCCCAAACTCAGCATTTCATGTTCCACCGAGAGGGTGGAAATGAAGGACAGCCAGAACCAAGCCTCTGCACGTACGAAGGACACGCCAGGTCACATCACAGCTACAACCCCCTGCCAAACCTCAGCCAGACTCACCTCACTCTACCAGAACCTTTCAGAGGACAAGATGTTTGGCAGTAGTCGAGCACAGCTCATACAAATATTTTACTTTTTCAAAAGAAAGGGAAATGAAAGATCTCTTTTGCAGTCAGTAAATAGTTCAATATAAAATATTAATGTACAAAGGCCTGACTATTCAGAATTCTTCGTTAGTGCTTTGAAATTCAGAGATCATTTGGCGCTATACGTTCTTATTTAAGAAAGCAGAAAGTTTAGAAAGCAGTGACTGAAAAATTAAACTAAACTAAAAAATTCTATTAAAACCTTTTATTTTTTTTAAGTCCTGCATTTTCAGTGTCTCAAATTTCATCCTCAACATTATACCTGGCAGTTTAAGAACAAAGTCTTCAGCTCCCAAGGTTACTCCTCAGTATCACTCTCATATATAAATACTGTTAGAGTAAAACACTGTCAGTGTGTGGCCAAGGCTGCTGTTGTAACTTGGACCACTTCACTTGGCAAACCTGACCTCACTGAGCCCCAAAGAACTTACCAGTAGTTACACTTAATAAAACAAGAGTCACGCCCCAATCACCAAGGCTTGATTCATGACAAAAACAGTTACACACTGGTGAGGTCACATCTTGAGTGTTCTGTCCAGTTCTGGGCACCTGAATACAAGAGACATTGAGGGGATGGAGTGAGTGCAGAGGAGGGCAATGAAGCTGATGAAGGGCCTGGAGAATAAGTCTTATGATGAGGGACTGAAAGAGCTGGGGCTCTCTAGTTTGAAGAAGAGGAGACCTCTCTACAACTACCTGAAAGGACATTGTGGAGAGGTTGGTGCTGGTCTCTTCTCACAAGCAATTAGTGATAGAACAAGAGGAACGGGTTCAAACTACAATAGGAGACGGTTAGACTTGACAGTAGGAAAAACCTTTTCACAGAAAGAGTGGTCAGGCACTGAAACAGGCTGCCCAGGGAGGGGGCTGGGTTGCCATCCCTGGAGGTGTTTAAAGATTGTTTAGATGTGGTGTTAGGAGATACGGTTTAAGGGTGAACTTAGCAGAGCAGAGTTGATCCCAAGGGTCTTTTCCACTCAGAGTGATTCTGTGCTACTCAAGTATTTCTCTGAGTTTTGGGTTAAGGAAAGGAGAAAAAGAGGAATTGTTTGTAAAAGCAACACAGACAAAAACTAGAAAGTAAGTTTTTGTAAGTGTAGAATTAATGTGAGAGCATTCAAAATTACTTACCTACATCTAGAAGAGCCCCCTCAGAACCATAAAACCTCTATCAAGTGATAATCTATTGAGTGTGCTCTAGCGCTGCAGTTTGAATTTAATTACAGTTCCATCGTTATTCCTTAGTTAAGCAATAAAACCTCTTCAGGCAGAAAGCATCCCCAAAGGGTTTTGGCATTCCATGAGATGAACACCATGCTCCTTTGGTCACCACAAGAGCAGCAAAACATCCCATTTCATCACTGCTGGGTGACTGAATGGCAATTTTAAAGATTACTTTGACTGAAATTCATACATCATGGAATCAGTGAAGAGTTAATCAAAAGTTTAATTTGCATCTAGAGTCATACCAGTGAAAATGAAATCAATTTCATAGACGATCAACAAAGGGGCAAGAGTTAATATAATCATAAAAACACAGCAACTGCCACATCCAATCCTTTAGGATCCTGTAGATCCTGCTCTACTAGACACTTATGGTTTCTCTAATCAAATAACTTTAGACAACAGCCGTAACTGGATGCTCAAGAACAAATTAAGACCCATCAGTGTTCATGTGTAACACTTGAACTCACTCCCCACTTCACTCATCTGTGCCTGAGGCATTTGTTAAGCTCTGCAGTGCATGGTTTACTGGCCCTTCTGATGAAAACTCCTGGCATTTTGGTGACTGTTAGTATTTGTTATTTCAATGACATGTGGGGACATACAAGCTATGGAAGACAACCCTTGTTCACACAACTGCATTAGATTTGTGAGTTGCTCAAAACTAAAATGGCTGTTAACAATGATGAAAAGTTCTAAGTTCAGAAAAAAAACTCAAACGCCATTTTACAATCCTACAAAATTCCAACTTCTTCCAAATAATGATGAATCAGAACAGGCTGTCTAGAGCAGGGCAGGAGTCTCCATCCCTGGAGGGATTTAAAAAACGTGTGGACCTGGTGCTGAGGGACATGGTTTAGTGCTGGGTCCAAGGTTGGATTGATGATCTTGAAGGTCTCTTCCAACCAGATTCTGGGATCATGTGATTCTGTGAATGCTGATGAACAAGCACTGAACCAAACGTAACATAAAGCCACCTCTCTAAAGGCCAACTTAGGAAGTGAAACACATCTTCAGTGGTTGTCTCTGAAATACATCTGCCATAATTAAAACTACTTGCTATCAAAATATCCCAACAGAGTTGTGGTTCTTGTGTAGGTAGTGACGATCTAAAGGTGCTGATGCACAGAGCCACCTCCACCTAGGAGTCTTCTTGACATCCCTAGAGAAGCTGCAATCATGCCTACAACATTCAAGTTACGTGGATGGCCCTGGACAGGTCTAGTCTCTATATCAACTGTATGAGGAGCTGTGGCAGCACTTTTCTTTTGCCATTCTAGGTCTTTCTAAGATTACCTTCTAAACCTCAAAAATCTCACTGCTTCACAAAACCAATGACCTACTGTGGAACAGGTTTAAAGTTGTCTGACCACTTTATGTAAAAATCCCCTTTTGGATTTGAGATGTTGGATTCCTTCACTTGTGCATAGACACATGTTCTTCTGCATTAGCTCAGACAAAAAAGGGCAGTCCAGCTTGTTAGAGCCTAAGTGTTGCTGATTTTTTCACATTTCAAATGCAAATTATTTAGCCAACTGCACAATGCCAAGTCATAAAAAAACCCTATAAAACACATTCCCACAGGTAATCCTTTGTAAGAACAGAATTAAAAACGCAACCTCAAAATGTTATTTTCTTAATAAGGCAGGGAGTAAAATATAAACAAGGTCATTTGCATAATAAACACAAAAATAGTATTAAAAAGCAATCATTTCTTCTAAACCAGCCTACAGTCCTTTTCTTCTGACCCCATGAACATTGTACAAACGCACACATGTAATTCTACATCAGTTGCAAAATCTTAACAACTTTTTCCATCAGATTAGGCTGTAATTTTGATAAACTATTCACAGAATCACAGAATGTTATGGATTGGAAGGGACTTCAAAAGATCATCTAAGTCCAACCCCCACCCTTGCCGGAGCAGGGTATTCAGTCAACATTTAAGAAGCAGTAATAATGTACAAACTGAGAAGTACGATACGAGTCAATAATTCAGTTTTCACATGTATTTCCTGAGGAACAAATATTCAAGAGAACATAAAGTGTGCTGAGGCAACCACGGGAAATCCTTTTTTTCAGCCACTTGTACTAAAATTGCTGCCTTCTTTGTAAACATTAATGGAGGTCCTGATGCTTCTAAAAAATGTGTATTAAAAAAAAGACCTGACTTAGTAGCAGCAAAAATACCCAAAGTATGTCTGGCATGAGAAGCTTCAAAGTGGATTTGATTTCTAAAGATGGTCACACAGAATCACAGAACATTAGGGACTGGAAGGTACCTCGAAAGATCATCTAGTCGAATTCCCCCACAACAACAGGATCACCTAGACTGAGTCACACAGGAACATGGCCAGGTGGGTTTTAAACATCTCCAGAGAACCAGACTTCACAACCTCCCTGGGCAGAGCCCATTCCAGTGCACTGCCACCTTCACTGGGAAGAAGTTCCTTCTGACACTTATATGGAACCTCCTGTGTTCCAGCTCACACCCATTACCCCTTTTCCTATCATTGATGACACCGAGCAGAGCCTTGCTCCATCCTCCTGGCACTGCCCTTTCCATATTTATAAACATTAATGGGGTCATTTTCAGTCTCCTTTCTTCCAAGGTAAAGAGACTCAGCTCCCTCAGCCTTTCCTCATTTGGAATATGTTCCACTCTCTTCATCATCTTTGTGGCTCTGCATTGGACTCTCTCTAGCTGCTCTGTGTCCTTCTGGAATTGAGGGGCCCAGAACTGGACACAAGATTCCAGATGTGGTCTCACCAGGGCAGAGTAGAGGGGGAGAAG
>JAOXOE010000343.1:23786173-23816399 GCA_028565055.1 Phoeniculus purpureus
TAGTGCACACAAACTAGAAACTGTGTCCCAAATGCCATCACATATTCTGAGAAAAATACAATGGGAGATCACTATCGCATTGGTCCTTGGGTCTTTTTTCACATCAGAGATCTGGGGGAAAAGAGCATGTCAGTCAAGTAGAGATGAGTACCATCACCCTGTCTATTATTCAGGCATCACCCCTGCCTGCCGTACAGCCTCATCCAGGCTGTTTTTGCAGACTGGTGAATTCTTCAGTTCTTCAGAGCAGCTTCTCCAGCTCAATGCTCATCAGGACAGCCTGATTCCTCAGCTCCCAAACTGCATCCCTTGGTGCAGGAGGCATGCTTCCAAACAAAGAACCCAGACTCTGTCTTTTGTGCCCAAGGTTTAGGGATTCTTGAGTCCTTCTACTTTCTTCAGCTAAGCACAGAGGAATTCTCCCCAATACTTAATCATCCCCCACATCTCCTCAGTAGCAGAAATGACAGTCTCTCTTCCTGATGATCAGGGTTCTCTAAAATAGTGGTGGCGGCATGGTCCTGGCTGCATGCAGGACCCAAGATGGAGACCGACCGCATGGTTGTGTCAGCAGGGGGCCCACACACACACTGTGCACGTGGCTGAGAAGATGCCATGACCCTCTCCTCTCCTCTCCTCTCCTCTCATCTCTCTCCTCCTGTCTCAGGTCCAGGAGAAAAAAGAGGAATCTCCCAGCTCACTGCAATGTTGAAGAGCTGCTCCATGGAGGGGGTGGTGGTAGATCTGCACCAAAGTCTTGATTCTACCAAAGTCTTGTTTCTCCTCCCCATGGCTTCAGGCCCAGGCCAGGGGAGGCAGTGCCACGCGACATCGCTGCTGCATCTCCTCCCTGTGGCGTCGGGGCCAGTATCTTCCATCCCATCTCCAATGGGGGAAACAGGGAAGGGAGCCGTGGTGAGCCATCTTCCCCACCACACCAGCCCAGGAAGGGAGGTGGGGGACGGGCCGGAGCCCAGACACCTGCCCAGGTAGACAGACCCCAGTCCAAAGAGGCAGGGCTGTGGGGAACCAGCCCTTTTATCTCAGTCTCACATTTTTCCTCATTCTCACGCTCTTACAAGATTTTCTGCCATTTTTGTTTTCTTCACAAACTGCTGCCTGAATGTATTGCACGCTAGATGGATAGATTTCTGTTAGCTCTAAACTAAACTTTCTAACACTATGGCTATATGCATGCATTGAACAGTCAGGTTTATTTTTACCACCTGATCAATTTGTATGCAGTCAGATTCTTTATGGACTTTTTGTTTGCTGGTAAGTCAATTTGATCTTACCTTGTGTTTCAAAAAGGATCATAAGTTATTTACTTGTTTTGTCCTGTATGGGTTGCTGGATTGTGATTATAAGGTAACAGGATAGTTAATTCTGTTATAGAACTTCTCTTCAGATAACATTAGTAAAACTTTGCCAGCTTTGTATTAGGTTATATCACTGCAGGCAGAACCAGATGGGAAGGGAAATGAAAAAACTCCCATGGCATAAATACCATCTGACAAGAAAAAATAAAACCACCTGCTATGCTGCGTAAAGGCAGACTTAAGGCTTCTTAAGATAGATTAAGATTTCTATTTCTTTTCTTCTTTCAGGCCCATGTAGACCTTTGATTTCTTTCTTACATTTTATTGGAATTGTTAATTGTATTCTTGAGGTCACAACTGAAAATCCACAGCTTACCCATGGTCAAATCTTGACTCCTTACTCTTTTTGAGCAATCTTTATGCTCTCCCTCCTTCTCTATACGTAGCCATTATCATGGTTTGTCAATTATCTTCCAAACTGTATGAAAAAAAGATAGCTCTCACATTAGCAATTGCTCAGAAGTTGCTAATAGCTCTCATGAGAGCACTTGTCTCACCCCATATCTCCCACCTTATCAAAAGGTCACATTAATTACAGGACCCTTGCTGGGAATAAATCAATGTGTCAATCAGAGACCAACAATTGTGCTACAGCAGTTGGAAAGTAAAAATTCCAGAACAAGGTTATATTTAGGGCTTAAGTCTATTATTCCTTTTGTTTTCTTTGCACTATATTTTTAAGACAACTTAAGAAAAATGAATAATGGCCATGTATTGAAGATCAAGGTGTAAGTATACTTTTAAGCGAACATTTTTATTTGTTCGTTTATTATATTATTCATCTGCTGCTTAGGTTTCTGTTAGTCTTGCTTGTAAGATCTACAAAACCATTGCCTTCAGTTATAAAGGAAACTTTAAGAAGAAGGAAATATACTGAATTCAAGAGATGTTTGTTTTTTCTGACCAACATTTCAGTATTTATTCATGTAGTCATTTACCTGAGTATTTTAGCGCAGGAACATAAAGCAATCACAACTCTAGTAACAAACATTTATTTATTTATCTCTAGGTATGTCCACAGACTGAAAGGCTGGTCCAGATATTCTTAATGTTAGTTCTGTTGTTGTTTGGTGAAACATGGCAGACAGGTAGTTTCTAACTGAAATAACAGTAGAAGAGAAACAAATAGGAAAGGAAAAGGGTTTGGTTTGTCCAGTGACTCACTCATTTTTCCTCATGGCCTGATTTTATTATGTTAAGCTGACTGTAAGTGGTGATAGACTTCACACTGACTCATCCACAGACTGCTGATAAATTCCAAGGTTTAGATCAAATTCTCATGCACTGTTATCCCTACTAGCTTAATTCTTCAATATCTTAATTGTGAGCTAACTACTTGAGCAAGTTAATGTAAAATTTAATTTGTGCTTCTGAGCTTGAGGCTACAGTATTGTGTAATAGACTTGATTTATAAACTTCTCATTGTGGTGGCCATTAAATAAGAAGTAATTTCTGTGTGCTTATGTTAATACTGCAGAGGAAATAGTGTAATAACTTTCTGAATACAGTCAGAATGGTTATGTCATGCCCATTTAACATGCCTGAGCCATCATTCTAGGTCCAGGCAAGTCTGATTCTGCTGGTGTTGAAGTGCAAGAGCGGAACACTTCCAGCTTTAAGTTATCCAGATGGACAACTCAGGTAAGAGGAAGAATGGACAAAAAATATAGAAGACCCAGAGGTTACCAAGCCAGATAGAGAAAAAAGATTTCTATTTTGTTCATTTTCTAAAGGTTTTTTGGTAACAGAATAAATATTATTTCCAGTGCAAGTCACTTCTTTCCATCTCCTTCTTATTGCTCAAGCAAGAAAAATGGACAATGTGAGATGTTCTTTGTAATATGACACATTTTTAATTTATGTTTATAGAAACAGATGCATTTGAGGGTGTATTTAAAGAAAATACGAGTTTTTTCCTGCCTGCAAATATTTTGATAATCTGTTATCTGAATGGTTTTAAACTAACATGAGAGGTCAAGTCTTATCACAGAATCACAGAACTCAAGTATTGGAAGGGACCTTGACAGATCGTCTAGATCAATACCTCCAAAACTGCAGGGTCACCTAGATCAAGTCACGTAGGAACATGGCCGGGCGGGTTTTAAATGTCTCCAGAGAAGGAGACTCCATAACCCCCTGAGCAACCCCTTCCAGCGATCCATCACCCTCACATATTGATGTGGAACCTTCTCTGTTCCTGCTTACACCCATTGCCCCTTGTCCTATCCTTGGATGCCTCTGAGTAGAGCCTGGCCCCATCCTCCTGACACCCACCTTTCATGTTTTTATCAACTTTAATGAGGTCACCCCCAGTCTTTTTTTTTCCAAGCTACAGAGACTGAGCTCACTCAGCTTTTTCTCATAAGGGATGTTCCACTCCATCATCTTTTTGGCACTGCACTGGTCTCTCTCCAGCAATTCTGTGTCCTTCTTGAACTGAAGGGCCATTAGTCTTCTTGACCACAAGGGCACATTGTTGACTCATGGTCAGCTACCCAATCATCCTGAACACACTGCCTTTCTTTGGCTGCAGTACTGATCCTTGTGGGACTCCTATAGAAACAGGCTTCTAACTAGACTCTGTCCCATTGACCACTGCTCTATGGCTTCTATCCTGCAGCCAGTTCACAGTCTACCTCACCACCTGATCATCCAGTCCACACTGCCTGAGTTTGCCTGCGAGGATGCTGTGGGAGACTCTATCAAATGCCTTACTGAAGTCATGATAGATCACAACCACTGGTTTGCCATCATCTGCCAACCTGGTTATGCCCTCATAAAAGGCTATCAGGTTTTTCAAGCATGACCTCCTCTGGTGAAGCCATGCTGACTGTCCCTAATGACTCTTCTGTCCTTACTGTGCCTGGAGACATTATCTCGTATAAATTGTTTCATCACCTTTCCTGAGATGGAGGTGAGGCTGAGCAGTCTATAGTTACCTGGTCCTCCTTCTTACCCTTTTTCAAGATGGGAGTGACATTTGTTATCCTCTAGTCCCTAGACACCTCTCCTGATCCCCATGACTTAGCAAAGATGATTGAGAGTGGCTCAGCAATGACCTGCTGCCTCCCTTAGCAGCAGGTGCATTTCATCAGTGCCCTTGGATTTATGTGCATTTAGTTTGCTTAACTTATCCCTAACCCAGTCCTCATCAACCAAGGCAGGCTCCTCTCTTGCCTTAACTTCCTCTGGAGTCTTAGCAGTCTGGGGCTTCACATCAGGACAGCTCCCACAAGTATAGACAGAGGCAAAGAAGGTGTTCAGTAGCTCTGCTTTCTCTGTATCCTCTGTCTTCAGAATTTATAATTGATCAAGAATAAAAGTGTTGCAATGAAGCCCATTTTTCTATTGGTGTAATAATGCCCCTCAAACTAAGGGTTAATAAACCCTTTTCTAAGAGACGGATGTATCAAAGGGATTTGCAATAATTTGCATATGAGACTGATCTGTTAAGAGCTCTAGCAAGTGAATATTTTCTTTAGTAAAGGTAATCACAGTTTTGTATTTTTATCCCTTTGCACAGCAAGGTTTTGTTTCTGTAGTCACAGAATCACAGAACATCAGGAATTGGAAGGGACCTCGAAAGATCATCTAGTCCAATCCCCCTGCCAGAGCAGGATCACCTGGACCAAGTCACACAGGAACATAGTCAGTCAGAGGTACAAATGGAGTCACCTATTGGACTGCAGAATACAACCTATCGCCCTCTACGAACCACTCTCAATCACAACCCAGCTTCAGAAGCCTTAAATCACATTGTACCAACAGCATTCTGGGTGTAACACGGATGTTAAACAAAGCACTTAAACCTGTCTTTCTTTTTTAAAAATGCAAGTAGTGCTTTAGAAGCAGAAATTTAGAAGCAGATGCGAAGAGATGGTAAAGGGCCTTGGGGAACAAAACTGGAATACTCTGCAAGACTGAGTAATTAACAGTTTTCAGATTGGAAGGTAGGAAAATTGAATCTTCTTTTTGTGCTTTGTTACTGTGGTAAGTTGAAAAAAGAGAAAGCAAGTTATATCAGAAGAGTTCTGATATCTTATCAAGCATGCTTCATAATGTCATAGGACATTTCACCTAGTTTTTCAGGATCAAAATCAAAATGCTCATTTAAAAACACAATAAACTTTTGTCCTCAGAATGAATCTTGTGGTTTTCATTCAAAAGATTTCATATTTTAAGCTTATCATCACTGCATACAACCATTTCATAGATATTAATAAATTACTAAACCTTTTTCAGATGTGAATTAAGTTATCATATTTCCACCTAAGATCCACATAACAGAATATTGAGCCTGACACTGAATTAGTTCCTTGTGTATAAACATATCCTCTTTGTATGCCGGACAAACCAAGTACATCTGGAAAACACCTTAGTCATGCTAAAGCCTGAGCTAGAAAAACAACATAACCTCCCATGGTCATCATACTTTGCTGCACTCCACGTACTCTTTTGCTTGAACTAGAACATTCAATGCATGCCTGTACAGGTAGGCAGCTTATGCAGAGCTCTCATTATGTCATTGAACACTTCTGAGCAGAATTTTCACATAAGAAAGACAAACTTTTGGGAAATATCTCTCAATACAGGTAACTTCAGATGTGGTGTACTGTACTAATGGCCAACACAAATTCACCAAGGGCAAAAAACACCTAACTCACTTAGTGACCATCTATGATGGGATATGCTTGTGTGAGCATTTCTTAGACATCTTGGAGAAAACACTACTTCAGCCTAAGTGAGATAGAGGTGCACATGTGCACTTAACGTGAACTCTGCTACTAGAAATTATTAATTGCATTAGAAATTATTAATTGCATTGGAAATTATTTATGGGAATTAGTTCTTGTTTTATACAGCGCTGGATATGACCAGTAATATGAGTTATAACAACTATAACAAATATTTTGCAAACTGTCACAGCATAGTCCCAGCTATAGTCACACTGACTTCTGGGTAGGCAAGGAGAATCAAACTATCCTGGTTTCTGTTTTAGAACTAATTGTTTTCAGTGACTTTTCTTCTCAGCTCCATCTCTACTAACAGCACTTTCTGCGGTTAACAGCATCTTTGTGCAGACAGTGACTGTTTCCACCAGTGATAACACTTGATGTTCATAATTACTACCAAGGAATATTTTGCAGGAAGACTGGTGCTTACACTTGTTCCTATGGAGATCAGCAGGGTGTTCCAACACATAGGTACAAAGGTGAGGGACCACAAGGGTCAGGATCTTTCCTTCAATAGCCGACATCTGAGGACGACAGTGTTGTTAGATCCCAGTCTCATGCATTCATTCCTGAATCCAGTTCCACAACACAGCTCCCCAACCTGGTTCCTGCTTGCTGCAGAGTCCAACTACTTTGTCAGCACCTGTCCACAGTATCAGTGGTGACAGTGGTGTAATTCCATCTGGGAGGGAGGAGGAAGTGTCAGGGTCAGGACTGATTGGCGATTGGAGGGTACAATTTATTAGAAATAAATTGAGTCAAAGAAAGAAGTGAAAAGAAGCCAGCAACAGTATTTAGCTGTGATCAGGAATGGATGTTGGAAGTCCTATTCAGCCAGCCATCCACAGTCCAGGAGATTCCTCCAGCACACTGGTGACAATTTCCTGATGCAAATGGTGGAGGAGCCCATTAGGAGAGGAGCGCTGCTGGATCTTGTACTCAACAACAAGGAAGGTCTGGTTGAAGCAGAGAAGGTTGAGGGCAGCCTTGGGTGCAGTGACCATGAGACGGTGGAGTTCAGGATCTCATGTGCCAGGAAAAGAATACCTAGCTGTTGTAGTTTGAAAATTACCAGAATTTTCAGATTTACAGGTTTGTGCTTTCATGAAGAAAAGAAAATGTTCTGTTGCTTTGAGAGGAGCCCCTCCCCCCCAGTGACCTGTCCTGGGGGAGGTGACACTGTCCCAAGTACCTGCTCTTAAGGGGTGTTGCTAGGTGAGCAGATAAAAGGGGAGAGTGAGCTTGGTCCTGTATCTTTTCATTGAGGGCTTTCAGCCCAGCACGGGAGTTGCAGCCCTGTGCTAGCCCCCACCCCTCTTCCTGGGGCGGTGGGGGGGGAAGACGGCTTCCAGTGGCTCCCTGCCCCAGCATGGAGGGGGCTCACCGAGTCGGATCACTCCACTCCTGTAATCAGCAGGGAGCAGCAGGGACAGCCCAGGTGCGGCCAAGACAGCCGCAGCCTGGCGCAGACCCCGGTGCAGAAGGGAGAGCCCCACCCCGGACCTGATGCTGCGGACTGGAGAAGCAAGGCTTTGGTGCAGATCTACCACCACTTCCACCACAGAGCAGACCTTTAACCCCACGGTGAGCTAAAGAACTCCTCTTTCTTCCTCCTGTAGCTGAGACAAGAGGAGAGAGAAAGAGAGGAGAGGAGAGGGTCCTGGAAAACTCTCTCGGCCACGTGCAGAGAGTTGGGGGGTGGCCCTGCTGATGCAGCCCTGCAGTCAGTCTCCATCTTGGGTCCCGACGTGGCCGGGGCCCTGTGGCCGTCACCATTTTAGAAAGCCCTGATCAGCAGGAAGAGAGACTGTTGGTCACTTCTGCTACTGAGAAAGACTGAGGGGTGCTTGGTATTGGAGAGAATTCCTCCGTGCTTAGCTGAAGAAAGCAGAAGGACTCAAGAATCCTTAAACCTTGGGCACAAAAGACAGAGTCTGGGTTCTTTGTTTGAAAGCACGTCTCCTGCACCGAGGGATACAGTTCAGGCACTGAGGAATCAGGCCGTCCTGATGAGCATTGAGCTGGAGAAGCTGCTCTGATAAACTGAAGAATTCACCAGTCTGCAAACAGCCTGGGTGCCGCTGTACCACAGACAGGGGTGATGCCTGAATAATAGACAGGGTGGTGGTACTTGTCTCTACTTGACTGACATGCTCTTTTCCCCCAGATCTCGGATGTGAAAAAAGACCCAAGGACCTATACAATAGTGATCTCCCACTGTATTTTTCTCAGAATATGTGATGGCATTTGGGACACAGTTTCTATTGTGTGTGCACTGCCTTGCTTAACCTTTTCTTCTTTTCTGTACACACTTATAGAGTTAATAAACCCTTTTCCAGTTTCCCTAAGCTATCCATTGTCTGGCAAATTTATCCAAGATCTCATCGAGACCTAACTGCTTTGTTTTCTTTCCCCTTATCTTTAAGTGTGGTCTTGAACCCACCACAAACCTTCTTTCAGGTGGTTGCAGAGTGTCATTGCTGATCTGAAGCCCACACTGAAAAGCCCTCCCTGGACCCATTTTTTTTAAATGAAAAGTAATGACCCCTTATACAACATTTGTTCAAGTGACTGAAGACACAAAGCAACTACTACAAAGAGAAATACTACTAAAGCACAGCTCCCCTCACACTCAGGCTATTTAACCCTCCCCACCCCAACCTTTACCTTCTCTTCTTCCTCTTCCTCAGGCACAACAGAACTGTAGCTAAAATAGAGCCATGTAAACATTCTCAGGTCCTGGTATTCCATTTGCCAATCAACCATAGGTCTGAAACACACTCAGTGCTTGAAACATGCCCTTTTCGCACCCCCACCCCCAATCTTCATTCATGAATATTCTCTATAGTTAGAACTTGAGAAGAGTCATTAGACACCCAGCAGGGCTAAATCAGCAAAGCACATCTGGAGTTCAAAAAACACACAACCTCAGTGCAAGATTCTTCTTATCCTACCCGACCAAAGGGCCTCAAACGACTCCAGCTGTAGGTGTTTTTAATCACTGCCTAATACAGGAGCGAAAGAAATGATGCCATGTAAGAAAGAAAGAGGTCTATTTTATCCACTAACCTGAGCTGAGACACCATATATGAGCAATTAGGACCCTAATCCTCTACCAATTAATTTCCTGATTGCTTTTATGGGATTTTTAAAAGGATGGGATATTGCTTCTTGTTGCCTTTGTGAAAGCACAGCAAGTACAGTCAGCTGCTCTGAACACCCTGTACCTGAGCAAGTGAGAAGTGGTGGAGCTCCATCAGAGACAACACTCTCCCTACTAACACAGAGGGGCTGCCCAGGGAGCTTGTGGAGTCTCCTGCTTTGGAGAAATTCCAAACCCACCTAGACACCACCCTGGGCAACCTGGTCTGAGTGATTCTGCTTTAGCAGGGGGTTGGATGGATCTCCAGAGGGCCCTTTCAGCCCCCACCAATCTGACTGCAAACCCAGCATCATGATTCCCATGGCTGACTGGGACATGTTACCTACATGCTCCCTGCAGAAACAGAAAAATGCCAAAATCCCAGGGACTGATAATAAACAGAGGTCAAGCCAAGCAGCAGCAAGGGCATCTGGGAACAGGGAACGTGTGTACACACAGTGAGTTTTGGATGGAGACAGCTATGCACAGCAGGGTGATGTCTCTGGGAAATCCAGCAACTTTTTCTTCCCAGAACCTGCCCCACCTCCCTGTCCTTTCCTCCCAGTCTCTGACTCGTCAGGCAGTCTTGCTATGCCTACCACAAGTTATCCATCTTCCAGTCTCTCCACCAAATCTCACCCAATCTGTTCACTCACAGACTGCTATTATCCCTGTTTCTCCATTCTTCATGGACACACCTCAAAGGCCTGGCTGCTTTTTCTAAGCATCATCACTGGTTTAATACATCTGAGCAATGTCTTGTGGAAGTCTTGAGTCTTTTAAGGTCAGCGAAAGGGACCTCACCCAGCCCATGTGTACTATAAACATGCAACAGAACAAACGAAAATCTCTTGTCAGAACACAGAAGAGCTCTGTAAGCTGTGGAACTATTGTGTGAAGCTGCAAGGCAAGATGAAGGCATCACAATATGTTACATCTGTGCCTACTCTCACCATGATATGGTTGCCAAGGGCCAACAGACCTAGCCAGCAGTCTTTGAGGGAGTGGCATAAAGTTTATGAAGTTAAGGTGCCGCTTTGATTCCTGTTTAAAATAAACCAACACAGAAGATTCCTAGGCCAGTGGTAGCATTCAGAGACAGGACCAATGCCTTCAGGAGGCCAAGCGATTCAATCACATTGAAAAGAAGCAC
This sequence comes from Phoeniculus purpureus, assembly GCA_028565055.1. Lineage (NCBI taxonomy): Eukaryota > Metazoa > Chordata > Aves > Bucerotiformes > Phoeniculidae > Phoeniculus > Phoeniculus purpureus. The sequence continues at coordinate 23,796,581 of JAOXOE010000343.1, forward strand.
CTCTGTGACTGAAAGGATTAGAAGCTTGCACCTATTTATGTCCAAGCACCTTTAAAAGATCATCTTCTATCCTGGTCCTATACCAAAGAAGATAAAAAAAAAAAAAGCCCAACACTATGCTACAATCTTCAAACACTTGTGTATTTATAGCTGTTCCCATTTCAGCTACATTTCACAGGGTTTATGGTCAGCAGGCTCTCCCTCACACAACTGTTCTGCACCACAGAGCAAAGCGCCGTCATTGCAGAAATATTTTGCACAGGGATTTCTTTTAGGATCAGCAGTTTAGGAATGAAAGTTCAGTGGGATCATCACTGCTATCTGTCCATTGGTAAGTGGCACTTAAACCCCTGTTTCCCAACACACAGTGTTTGTGCCCCTTGTTTCTCCCATGAGCAACATGAAGCAGAAAATCTTTGGGTTTTTTTATAACAGATCACTAACACAATCCCAATAACTGCATTTCTTCTTCAGATTCCTGCGATGAATACGGATTTTTAAACCTCAGCAATCTGTTTCACATCTGCAGGTTTCTATTGGTTGGTGGCCCCACTGTGTAATCAGATTTTCTCTGGAAAACCACCTCTGGAGTTGGGTGGTTTTTCACCCCCACTGGTTGACAACTATAATTAATTAGAAGAGAGGTGTGTATGTGTCTGTCTGTCTGTCTGTCTGTCTGTGTGTATGAATAATGGAATGAGACACAGCTGGAAAAACTAGCAAAGCACAACTGTAATGCCTTGACCACTCATCACTATTACAAAATCCTAGTGCATTTTTCCCTCATGTATTCGTTCTGCGATGGGGATAATTATGTTCTGTCTACTCAAATCCTTAGTTTAAATAGCTACTATGTGTTATAGCTACACGAAGATATTCGTGTGTCTAGCTCCTGCTTAAGCGACTTCACTGCTGCTGAAATCAGAGACAAGCAGTAAACGTGGCTTCTACATGACATAATTGATTAAAAAGTTTTCTATAAAGAGTCTGTGGTTTAGTGAAGTGAATTTTCAGTCCAGCTAAAAAATACGTATTTCCCAAAACAACCAGCTAGGTAGAACCTGCTCCAAAGTCTGTCATTGCTGGTTTTAAGTCACAGACCATCAGTGTGATGAAAACCACACTTAGATGGTGAAATAATACTTGAGCTGCCTCACAGAGAGGCCAAAAATGAGAAACTTTTTTTAAAATCTAACTGGTACAGTTCAAAAAACAAGTTAAATTCAGTTAGCACTGCAGAATGGAGAAAAGAATTACTACTACCATTAAAATTATCTATTCCAGCTCGGTGTATTGCCAATGACTGCAAAAGTTTGTATCAGTGGGTGCAATCCAAAGATCCCTGAAATCCACATTTCATGTGCACAAACCCTTCTGTACACACCTCTTAGCCCCACAAACAATGTCTTTATAGAATCCACAGTAGAACGTGTGGTCAAACACATAACCCAAGTGTTCTAGGCACTATGGAGAAGCAGTTGTGCTCGTGCAGAGACAAGGATTCCAGCCCAGATCCCCAAAGTCCCATTTGTACTGGAACGATGCGGACCATGTTTCGCTTATCTATTTTTCTTAGCCAGACAACAAATATCTCATCTGTATTCTGCAGAACACACCTTTCCATCCCAGGAGGGAAAACAATGTGTTAGCATTCTGTGGAGAAGGGAAGATAAGGAGGGGGACAAGGGAAGGGGGGAAGAGGGATAATTTCCCCAGCTTCCTGGAAGATGAGAAGGAAGTTGTTTCGGGAAAGCGTGAGAAACATTTTGCAAATGCAGAGGCTGGATCAGAGAGAAGTCATCTCTGTGTTCAGGCTCCAGCAGCAAACCCAGAGTCACTCTTTCTGATGTACAGATGTGCCTTTTACCTGGGGCACAGTGTGGTACAGAATAGCAGACCTGGGCACTGCACTATAGGAAGGACACTGAGGTGCTAGAGATGGGGTAGAGAAGGGCAACTGGTCTGATTAGGGGTCTAGAGAGCAGGTCTGATGAGCACAGGCTGAGAGAGCTGGGGCTCTTCAGCCTGAAGAAGAGGAGGCTTTCTACAACTATCTGAAGAGAAGCTGTAGTGAGGTGGGGGTTGGCCTCTTCATAGGACAATAAGAGATGGGGTCAAGTTGCGCTACCGAAGGTTCCAATCGGATCTTAGGAAAAACTTAACAGAAAGAGTGGAGAGGCCTTGGAACAGGCTGCCCAGGGAGGGTGTGGAGGCCCCTGGAGGGGTTCAAAAAAACATGTAGGCATGATGTTTCAGAAAATGGGTTAGTGGTTTGAGGTTGTAGGGTGGATGGCTGGACTTGATGATCTTGAAGGTCTTGTCCAACCTTGATGATTCTTTGATTCTAACTGTAGTGTGCTCTGGGCTACTGTCTGCTCCTGCAGTGATAAGCAGAGCTGAACTCTACCGTGGAGCTGGACTTCACAGAAGAAAAAAGACTGTTCTAGAACATGTGTACGCACACATACATGTAATTTTAGGATGTATAGCAACTGGAAATATACTTTGTATTAAAATATCTTAGAGATAATTAGTTAAGTGTGAACTTTAAATAACCTGCAATAGTTTTCCTAAGGAGTGGTTCATCATACATCACCATGCACTTCCCTAGCGATGGCAGTTCAGGAATTGGTTGTTCTTTGCTGACTGCACTGGAAGAGGTACAGTGAGACTCACCAGGGGGTACTTTAAAGCCGAGATGGCTCACACTGTGTTCATTAACGTGACAGGAGGCAGAACGGATGAGTCAGGTCTCTTCAGCACCCAACGCTACCCAAAAAGCTGATGGTTCGGCACTTACAGTAACCCACACTGAGAAATTAATCTTTTGTAACAAGGAAGATCTAGAGAGCTGACTTTCAAAATCATTTTAATTGAAACACATTACCTACAGTAACATGTAGAGATGAATACAAGTGTGAAAAGCAGCTGCAGGACCGTTCAGCATTCCAGCCACTAATTAGCAGACGGATGGGATCTCAGTAATAGCTGGCCGAGCATCTCTGACCACATGTCTGCCTTCCACCTTTCTGCATCACTCTGCATCTTCACAGCCCACACACACTCCTCTCCAAAGGTCCTAATTAATGGAGAGCTTGTGTTGTCCTCTTAGGTATGGAGTTCAGTCCAATGTGTTTGAGCAGATGTCTCTGAAGGTCTCAATAACTACATGAGTCTACCAGACCGAAGGAGTGTAGAAAGCTTCAAAGAATCAAATACCAACCCACACTGCATGCAGTACATCTAATTCCAAGCTTACTTGCTTCAGCTGGCTTCCTCTGCAGCTCCCTGTACATTTTTCCCACCCTTCCAGAGCTCTAGCCTGGTATGAAACAGGAAATCCAGCCGAGATACCAGAGTTTTCACTTGTCGGGCAACTCAGATACACAAGACTATCCACAGTTCTGCTGTATAAAGTATGATGGAAGACTCCTGCATACAGTGTCAGTAATTACTTCAGTCAGGGAAACTACACACAAGGACTTTGATCACTGCTGCTCACAAACACAATTCCAAGGTACCACTACAGACTTTGACACCACATGTGGGAACCTACACGCTTCCTGGATGAGGATGCTCAGTTCTCCAGAAGAGTGAGGAAAGAGTGGGGTTGGACTCGATGATCTCTTGGGTCCCTTCCAACCCCTAACATCCTATGATCCTATGATCCTATGAAATGTCCTCTCAAGCTTTCACTCCCATCTTAAAGTTAGAACTTTCCCCTTCTACTTTGCCCTAGTGAGACCACATCTGCAATATTGTCTCCAGCTCTGGGATACTCAGTTCATGAGGGACAGAGAAAGTCCAACAGAGGGCTACTAGGATGATTAAGGGGTTGGAGCACCTATCTTATGAGAACAGACTGAGAGACCCGGTGTTTTTCAGTCTGGAGAGGAGAAGACTATGAGCAGATTTAATCACAACAAATACATGAGGGTTCGGTGTCAAGAAGAAAGAGGCAATCTCTTTTCACTTGCACTCTGTGATAGGACAAGGTGTAACGGGTGTAAGTTGGAGCACAGGAAGTTTCATCTCAACATGAGGAGGAACTTCTTTACTGCAAAGGTTACAGAGCACTGGAACAAGCTACTCAGGGAGGTTGTGGAGTGTCCTTCTCTGGAGACTTTACAGACCCATCTGGATGTGATCTTATGTGACCTGCCGTAGGTTCTATGATCCTGCTCGAGCAGGGGGGTTGGACTCAATGACCCCTGGAGGTCCCCTCCAACCCATAATGATCTGTGTGTCTGTGTGTAACTAAGATTAATACATGAAAGCTCAGCTTTCTAAATTTCCATGGACAGACTGAACACAGGTAGACCATACGTTCAGACACTTCTGTTCTTCACTTGCCTCAGTGACACAGCCTGGCAATGAGCTATAGAGGATGCATGAAAAAAATCTCCTTTTTTATCAGCTTCAAGCTGGACCAAGTGATGTTCAAGTCTTACAACACAGCCTGAGTTCCTGCCTCACACTGTTCCACACCCCAAGCTCTGTGTACCTTGTCATTTCCCCACTCTTTACCTAGACTCCAAAGTAAACAAGCCTGAACTTTCCAGTCTCTATTAATACCAAAGTGTGGTGACAGCATCTTTCTGCTGTTTCCCTACACTTTCCACATCTGCAGCATGTTTCCTGCTGCAGCAACACTTGAGCTCAGCATTCCTGAGAAAGGTGAGATGTTCATTTATGTAACTGCACCGTAGCATCTCACATCCTAGTTTTATTGTTTCAAAATATTTTACATGATCACAGCTATATTCTCTAAGCAGGTCTTAATTCAGCCCTTCATTGTGATGCTTTGCTCTTTTTTCCTTAAATTAGACAATTAATGACTATCCAATAGACCATATTAATAGCACATACTTTGCCCCCCAGTATGAATTACTTTGCATTAATCAAGGCTGAATTTCATCCATCATTCTGTTTACTGCTGACCTCATTTGATTAAATCTTTCTGATATTCCTCTTTGGACTCCACTAACACACAATCAAATCTCATTACACTGCACTGTGTTCACCGCTTCTGAAGATGTTCTGCTCCAAATTGGAATTACAGTTGACTGATGAAACTCACTCCCATTCTTCTGTCTTTAGTCACATTTTAATGGAAATTGACTTTTATATAGCAACACAGGAGGTGTTTAGTAGCTCCATTTCGCTCCTCTTACATGTTGACATACAAGTGAAAAATTAAAGAGAAATTCATTAATGCTGGACGGTATGTGCTCATGTTAATACACAACACAAAGTACATACTTGTTAAATAGGTTTTTTATTCTTACCGTCAGCTTATAATTTTATTTCTTCCGGTTTAACACCCATTTCACTGAGGTTATTACACTTAACATCTCTTCACATGGTTTTGAACTACATACAAATTTCACCTTCTTTTATTACGTCTGCAAATTGGATAAAAATCATTATCTTCTTTTTACTATTGCATTTATTAAAATATTTATAAAATAATATTTTATTATCTATAAATTTAGTATTAATGCAGATATTTCATATATAAAGATTTATTAATATAATATAATCACAGAACATTAGGAATTGGAAGGGTCCTTGAAAGATCATCTAGTCCAATCCCCCTGCCAGAGCAGGATCACCTAGATCAAGTCACACAGGAACATATCCAGGTGGGTTTTAAACGTCTCCAAAGAAGGAGACTTCACAACCCCCCTGGGTATCCTGGTCCAGTGCTACGTCACCCTCACTGTGAAGAAGTTCCTTCTGATATTTATATGATATATTATATCCTTCTGATATTTGCCCCTTGTCCTATATAAATATAACTGTATAGGTTGCATTCATATATTAAATACATATTTTGTATAAATATGGAATAATATAATGTTTTATTACATTATTTTATAAAGAAAGACATTAAGGAAGCAAACCAATAATGATTTCATCAGCAAGTCTGTGGCAGAGATGCTACACTGGAGCTGTCAGTGAGACTTACTGATCACCAAGTCAATCCCATTCCTCGTATCCTTTTAATCCTTCCTTTAGTTTTCTATCACTGGAGAAATTTCTTTTCCCCACAGAATATCCAACAAGCTTGTTGCAAGGGGATGAGGTTTGAAAGTTGTGTATGATGTTAAATGCATTTGCTGGAGGAGCACTGCCAGCCCCAAATGGCCAGTTGACTGATGATCTTCACCACAGCAGCCTATCAGAAGTGACAGGTATTCACAGTGAGAGCTGCAGCCTATTACAAACAAAAGCCACATGCACCTTCCATCTTGGGTAATTAAAACAAACATGCCAGTGCTTTGTCAGGGAAGAAAAAAAAAAAGAGCAGATTTGTAACATGATGAACAAGTCTTTGAGGAACTGTGATTTCTTCAGGACTACCTGAATCTGGAAAGAAGTCAAGATCATCTCATATTGAAACACCTGAAAGGTTCTGCAGACAGCAATATAGGCATGATCCTGGCATTAGCTGGAAAGCACTGAACATAGAATCACGGAGTGGTGGGGACTGGAACGGATCTCTGGAGACCATCCAGTCCAACCACACTGCCAAATCAAGGTCACTCAGACCAGGTTGCTCAGGATGGTGTCCAGGTGGGTATGGAATTTCTCCACAGCAGGAGACCCCATAATCTCTTGAGGCAGCCTGGGCCAGGGGTCCACCACAAAGAAAAGAGACTGAAAATGTGAAATACCATAAGATGGGTGCCCAGGATGGAGTATAATAGAGGCTACTGTGACTGTTCCCCAGGAGTCTACCAGCTCTCCCCTGGAAAACACATGGAGATGACCTTCACATCAGACCGTGGCTCTGTAGTTTCTCCAAGCAGACAGTTTATTCTGGCCACATGAGATATGTTTTGAAACAAACAACAACAAAACTATCTGAAACTTAGGAGGAGATTGTGGATGCCCCATTCCTGGCAGTGTTCAAGGCCAGGTTGGATGGGGCAACCTGGTCTGATGAGAGGTGTTCTTTCCCACAGCAGAGGTTGGAACTAGATGATCTTCAAGGTCTCTTCCAGCCTAAATCATTCTATGCAGAGCACAAACTACCCAGGAACTGAGATACCAATGTCCACCACTACGTACAGAACCCTCTGTTTGAATTAAGTCAACCCCAGCACAACCAGCCTTAGTCTCACCTATTTGTTTACACACACTTATGCTTGCTGTCTTAGATCACAGAAAAAGAGCATTCTAAATCCTGGTAAAATATCAGAGAGGGAAGATTGTTGTGGAGAGCTGCGCTGCCAAGAACACAATAAAATGAGCCCTCAGCCCCCACACATTTGTTGTTGCGCTCAGCACAAGCGCCAGATGAACATCTGCACTGTAAAAAATCAGCCCATTAGCTCCTTCAGCTAGTTAGCATATTTTAATACTGTGATCACAGCTTTCTATTTCTATCAAGGTGCTACTAAGTGCCAGACTCAGTAGTCATATAGTGTGTCATTATTGTATCTACACCCCCCTCAGGTCCTTAGTCTGTCTTTATGAAGCTATTACACAGCAATACTAAAACAGAAGTCAAAGAGAAGGAGAAAGCTGAGAAGGAAGACGCTTCCAGTGGAGCAATAGTGCTGGAAAGGTAATTAGAGCTCTGATCTTATCCTGAAAAGTTGTATTAAAGCTGTGCTACACACATCCATCTCTGTTCTCTTAGACTGTACAGTTAAGTTTGAAGAAAATCATCTGTATCATACAAAGCACATCTAATTTCACAGCTGACTCTCCTGACCTCTTTTCCTTTAGCTTTTAAGAGCAGATCAACAGCTTCATTTGTGGTCTCAACAGAATATGAAAACTTTTTAAGCCTTGATTTTAACCTTAAACTTGTAATTAAATGTGAGCATTATGGAACAGAGATCGAAATTCCAACAGATGTTCCCATAGAAGCTGAGGTACAGACCTTCTGTGCTGCTGACATTCTACTTCATACTAAGATGTCTGTGTTCACTAGTTGTGTTTGCCTACAACATGCGTGAAAATAAACCACAAATGAGGACAACCCTGCAGTACTCAGAATCCCAGACTGGTTTAGGTTGGAAGAGACATCAGAGATCACCTAGTCCCAACACCCTGCCATGGGTAGCAACACTTCTCACCAGACCAAGTTGCCCAGAGCCACATCCAACCTGGCCTTGAACACTTCCAGGGTTGGAGCAGCCACAACCTCTCTTGACAATCTGTTCCAGTGTCTCAGCACCCTCATAGAGAGGAATTTCTGACTCAAATCTAACCTAAATCTCTCCTCTTTTAGTTTGAACCCATCCCCCTTGCCCTATCACTGGAGTCCCTGGTAAAAAGTCCCTCTCCAGCTTTCCTGTACCCTTTTAGGTACTGGAAGCTGCTGTCAGGTCCCCTGGGAGCCTTCTCCAGGCTGAACAGCCCCAATTCCCTCAGCATGTCCCCAGTACAGAGAGGCTCCAGCCCTCTGAACATCCTTGTGGCCTCCTCTGGCCTCACTCCAACAGTTCCATGTCCTTCTTGTACTGGGGGCCCCAGAACCAAAGGTGCTCCAGGTGTGTTCTCATGGGACCTGATGCTGCTGTGCCACACAGTCTCAGGTGACAACTGTTCTCCACACACAGCAGGCTCTGGCTGTTCAGTTGGTTTTTCGACACACAAGCCAAATTTAGACCTACTTTCATCACAAGATGAACTCGGTTTGCTCTTAAATATAAAGCTGTCACGCAGTCCACAAATCCTGACCAAAAAAAACCATCCCCACCACCACTCAGAACAAACAGTGAAGCTCAGAGAAATTAAAAATATCTGTTCCTCACAAAATCAGTGACAAGACCCCGGCAAATAGTCTTTCAGGTTCACATGAATGCAGCACTTCCAAGCTCACGTCCTACATTCAAAATGCCTAAACATGAGAAGTGCTGAATATAGAAGAAACCAGTGTGCCCACACAGCTACTGGTTAGCAAAGGGTTGATGAATCTTCTCTCATTCTTACACTTGTGAAATGAGACATTTTCCCGGTACCCCAGCTCCCTTTCTAAATGCCGACTTCTCTCAAGAGGACAGAATTTCCATGCTCCTCATGCAGACCAGTGCCAGAAGGAACCAGGTTTACTGTTTATCTAATTTGCTTGTACTCTTTCACTTCACATCTTCAACTGGCCAGTGCCAGATTCAATACTGGGCTAGCTGGGCCTTTGATCTGACCCAGAACAGCTGCTCCTAGGAACCCATGTAACCTCCTAACAGTATTCCCGTGTCTTAAGTCAAACTGGACTTTGTTATTTGGAAGTTACATTACATTCTACTAACATTCTACAAGGCCATGAATGATCACGACAGACCCCTTCCAATGCTGCTGCTTCTTGTTTCATTTCTCTATAATAAAAGGGGACAAATGATGAGATTTTCCAAAGGCCAAAAGCAACAATTTGCTATTAATTACCAAACACTCCTGCATTCAGGGAAAGTGAAGTAGTGAGGCAAGGACTAAGACATTTACTGATGCTCCTGTTTCATTGAAGCCTTAATGTAGTCAAGGATAAACCTCACTTTGTGAAACCACTAGTACTGTCTTCTGCTTTGTGCTGGCACAAGAGCTTTGCTGAATCAAAGATGTAACGCTAGCCAAATCACAGTGGAAGTTTGTCAGAGTTCATCAGAAACAGATCAGGTCTCCAACCCAGCTTCCTATGTGGCTGCAAAAGCATTTGCACAGGGACAACTGAGGGAGCAACTACAAGGGGCATCACTGGCTTATGCTGGTTTGAAGCACCTGCAAAACTGTGGAGAAAATAGAATTTCTCAGATTTTACAAGCTGAGAAAAATAGCTGCCATAAATTGCCAAAGGAATATGCTTTGGTTAAACATTGTGTGGCACAGAAAAACATCATTTCATACACAATAGAGACCACAGAGATGACCAAAAACCATGTTGAACCACACAGAAAATTTTCGATGTGCACTTATTTATACCAGAACACAGAAGCAAACTCCCAATTCATCTTCATCTTGGTTGTTACTTTAAAATAGAAGGAGAAGATGAGTCTGCTTCAGAAATTTTAAGGTGGTTCATTCCATCAGGGACATGAAGGGTTTCTGTAGATAAAAGGTCAGATATGCATCTGCAGAATGAAAAGTGATCAGACATGACAGTCTGCAGCATTCCTGGAGAAGGAAGGTTGACTCTGTGCCCCTGTTTTGTGAGGGGCTTTTAAAATTACTTTTTCTTTTTTAAAAAGCTGTCTCAAAGCTCCTTTTCTGAAACACTTTAAATCATATGAGGTCAGACCGCCCCCCCTGCAGTGCTGCATCCAGCTCTGGGCTCCTCAGCACAACAGAGACCTTGAGCTGTTGCAGCGGGGCCAGAGAAGGCCCCAGAAATGCTGCTCTGAGGGGGGAACCCAGGCCAGACTGGGAGACTTGGGGGCATTCTCATGGAGAAGAGAAGCTCCAGGGAGACCTTAGTGCAGCCTTTCAGGTCTTAAAGGGGCCAATAAGACAGATGGGGATGGACTTTTGAGCAGGGGCTGCTGTGACAGGACAAATGATGATGGTTAAACTAAGGTCTAAGGAAGAAATTCTTTACTCTGAGGGTGATGAGACCCTGGCCCAGGTTGCCCAGAGGTGAGAGAAGCCCCATTCCTGGAGCCATTCCAGGTCAGGTTGGACCCGGGGGCTCTGAGTAACCTGCTCTGGTTGCAGATGTTCCTGTAGGGAGGTTGGACTAGATGAGCTTTGGAAGTCCACTTCAACCCAAAACATTCTGTGATTCTATTATATGGAAATATAAAGCCATCTTCTTGCTACCCAAGCACCCAAACAGCTTCCCATAACATACAGAAGAAATAGTTGGTAGCTGCTCCTGCAGGCTTCTATTAGCCAAGAGCAAACACAGCAGTTCTCCTAACAAGCCTTTATCAGCAACAACCAATACAAATTGAATGGATGACAGGGAGAGCAGAGGCTTTAAAATTAACACAAGAGGACCTCAGGACTGTATCTAGAGCTGTTTATGGAGCTTTAGCCTGGTAGCTCCTAGTGCTCTGTCCAGTGTGACCCCTGCAAATGAAAATGCAGAGAGGAAGGGCAGCAGAGAACAGTATTTACTAGAACAGTAATTACTAATGTTGACTGAAAATCAAATCAACACAAGTTTCTCAGATGCTCTCTGCATGATTTCTGAGGTTGTGTTTGAGCACCTACAGGCTGTACATGAAAGTGTCTGAAAATAACTGTCTCACAGTTGATCCTCTTGCTCTCTCCAGGACAAGGATGGTGTCTGTGGGTTTTTGCTCTTTTTTAGGCCTGCACTGATGAAGTATGTTTGTTATCATGTACTTGTGGTGGAGCAAACAGTTTGAAGAAGGGTGTCCTTCAAGTCTGTGGGAGGCCATTTCCCTCAGATACATTAAAAAAGTCTTTGTATGAAGTTTCCAATACACTGCACACCTTGAGCTCTTAAAATTATCTTTTGCATCTGCAAGAAACTAGTAGCAGAATCAAGAAATGAGAAAGAGAAAGCATCTCCAGGCATGACTTTACTAAAATGTGATTTTTAGTACTAGATGAAGCTTCCTAGAAGCTAACAGGAGGGGTGAATTTAATGGGTATGAGGCACAAACACCAACAGCACTAACAAAAGTTGTTTCTAGATCTTCATTAGAGGTAACAAAACTCACTTTGCACACTCTGTGAATGAATAATAAGGTATTTTAGAGCTGCTGGAATCCCCACATTTTCATTTGCAGGGCACTTGCAGCTTTTGTTTCTTTTCCCATTTAAGTAAAAACATGATTAATGTTCAGCTGGAATCTTTGTGAAATGGAAATTCCTTACCAGGAGCTAAGACTGTAAGCAGATGCAAACATCAGTAACTCTCATGATTGTTCTAGGTCACACATGTGTGCATCTGCCTTCTCCAAGTTGCTAATGCCATAAGGCTCTGGATGAACAATGGGTCAGCTCTAGCATCACTGAATTCCACTGCAATTTTACTACAGAATTCATACTTTATTTATTCAACACTAGGAAATATACTTTTTGAAATACATACAAAATACTAAAGGAAAACACATTCACCTGAATGTTCTGTTTTTTTTCCTAATATCCCAGCTCATATTAACTGCTAACATCCCATGACGGGCTTCAAGAACAGGCATAGATGAAATTACTTCAAAACAAAGCACAGAGCCTGCCTATAGCACTCAGGCTGAAAACCAGCTAGATTTTCTAAATAAAAGCATCTACCCAGTATTTAGTTTTGTATACTCAGACTGCTGTAGCTTCTTCTGTAATACAAAACCCAGAGCACCTCCTGCTTTTTAAGTAAGTTACCACATGTGTCAAATTAAGCTTTTTGTTAGAATTCCACCAGTCCAAAAATATTTATTGCTCTGTCTGCATCAGAAATGTTTAATTCTCTACGATTAATTGTGGCTAGTGACAGAGAAAGGACAAGTAACAGCATGAGAGATCACTAAATAGCACAGGTTCTGCCCAAAGGCTACAGGTCTCACCTGGGTTAACAACAGCTTCTCCTTCCTAAACTGTGGGCAGCCTCATGTAACCCCATTTGAACAGCCGGGGACATGCAGAGCCCCCAGGTAGGGAGAAGAGACTTCTGAACACTAAGCCAAACCAAGCAAAGGTAGGCAAGTAAATAAGCATTTTCAAGCTTATACTGTGATTGAAGCTGGAAACGCAGATGCTAGCCCAGTTTTCTGCACATGCTTTATGGGAAGATAACGGCTCTTCCCAGCCACCCCCTCCCAAGATCTAGACTCCCAGTTAAATCACTCCCAGTCCCTGTGCAGATGCGGCAGCAATCGATAGTGTTGTAATACCATCCCTCTGTTTCCCCCCTGGAAAGCCCCACAGGAGGCGAGTTTGGGCTGAGGTAGGTATTGAGAGGCTCCCAGCAGCAGCGGGGCAAGATCAGCCCGGATCACTATCTGATTAGGTGGGAGCACGTCCTGACTTTCCCCAGTCACTTAAGCCGGCGTCTCATTGCTTGTCCTTAGAGACCACAGCTCCACTCAGGCAGAGACCGTCTAGACAGTATTCATGATCCATCTGTCTGACACAGCCAGGCTGATGACAAACTCTATTAGACCCGAAACAATTTTTTTCCTTTTTTTTTTTTTCCTCCTCCACTCTTCCCTCCTCCCATCTCCCTTTTCCTCCGAGAAGCAGTAATCTGACACTGAAAATTACTATCATTGTTGAGATGCTCAAAATAGCAGTGCCAGACTTTCATTAACATCAACGCTAGACTGCTAAATATTTAAAGAAATGGATAAATTTCACCTGAAGTGGGACAGCCCCGGCAACAACACAGGAAAGCAGATGCACAGCCCAAATGTGAATCTCTAAGTGGCTGTTTTTATCCCAGTGTAACAGTCAGAGGGGGATGCTAAAGGTCTCCTCAAACAAAATATTTTCCTTTGATTGAGCTTTTTGTTTTTAAAACAGAATCATTCTCCAACCCCCCTGCAGATCCCTGCAAGGCTCAGAGCTGACAGAAGTAGGTGGGGGTGGTGAAAGGGAGAGCTATAGCTTTGATTTGTTTGGGTTTTTTTCTACCTTGCAGAGGAAAATGAACTCCTACAGCAAACTTTTCCATGCCAAAACAGTCCCAACGCGTCACCTCCATCAACTGACAACTTGAAATTTGATGGAGACATCATTTTCATATGACAAGAAGGATTTGTTCACCCTTATTTTATTCTTCTTCAAATTCTCATGAGTGTCAATATTTATCTTAAACATGCCTGCACTCACATCTATATCACCTGTACTGTTTCCACCACACAATTAAAGAACTACCATCTCCACCACTGCAACCCTTCCCAATCAGACTTGGTGTTGTACTGCAGCCTGCAAAGAGACAACAGACTACATTTCCCATTTCAAAATCTAATTTACTTTTAGCAGGACAAGGCAGGCAGATCATGTGTTGCAAAACAAAGGGAACTGCTCGAACAAATGAACTGTGTCCTACTAGAAGCAGCCACATTGTTCTAATTCCTCCAAGCCCACATGTTGCGGGTCGCATGGAGCAGCAAGCTGCCGCCAAGACCAAGCCTGCAGTGTTCCAAATCTTCTCTTTATCTCATTTTTCCTATCATGGCTTTGCACCGTTAAATACAGCCCCGACCTCTGAGTGGTGTTAAAAGAGCAGTCATCTCCATTATCTCAATCAATAAGTCTTTATAGCTGATGAAAATAAAAAACAGTTAATTAGAACTACTGAAAGCTGACGTAGGCTCCTTCACTCAAGATACCCATGAGGAAATGTGTTGTGACACTAGGGTGTCCTTGCTTCAACACATTTCATCACACCCGTTCTAAAACCCCATAATGTTTTCATGGAATCACAGACTGGTTTGGGTTAGAAGGGACCTCAGAGATCACCTAGTGCCAATGCCCTGCAATGGCCAGGGACACCTCTCACCAGAGCAGGCTGCCCAGAGCCCCATCCAACCTGGCCTTGAACACTTCCAGGGATGAAACAGCCACAACCTCCCTGGGCAACCTGTTCCTGTGCCTCAGCACTCTCACAGGGAGGAATTTCTTCCTCCGACCTCAGCTAAATCTCCCCTCTTTTAGCTTGAACCCATCTCCCTTATCCTATCACTAGAGTCCCTCATAAAAAGTCCCTCTCCAGCTTCCAGTAGCCCTTTCAAGTACTGGAAGGCTTCTGCATGAATTCTGACCAACTTACTGGACTGCTGGACTGCAGCCTGTGTTGCCTGGAATGAGACTCCAACACACGTAAAGCTGGTGCAGATTTTCCCAGTTCCCTCCAGTTTCCTACTGCTGTACAGGTTAAATTATCGTGGGGCAGGATAAGAAAACCTTCTCTCCCTATAAATCAGCAGAGGAAAATTAATGAAACTGAAGCAAAGGCTGCAGCAAGACACGTTTTGTTTGACTTCGCATACGTGAGACATCAGCATTGACAGGACTGAATTCACAGCCTTCACACTGTGGCCATAGAAGAACAGCAGGGGAGAGGAACACCAGGTCTGGGAGATTTAAAGTCCCTGAACACAACGACACAGCGTCTGCTGCAATCACGAGATTGGGAGAGCAAGTCATCCACACAAATATCTTTCTATACTGCTGCTCATGCAACCTCACTAACATAAACAATGAACTCGTATGAAACACTGTGGATTTGGCTGCTGGCAAGAACACAAATGAGAAATGCCTCAGTAGCCAGGAAATACGAGCAACCGCTAGCATGGCACATCATGCTTAAACAAACTGAAGCGAGACTTCCGTAGAAAAATGCATTTACTTAGACATTGTTTGGGGGCAGACTGTGTTACTGTGAAATGAGGTTAATGCTGGCTCTACCATGGGAGGAGAGAGGGCTTGATTGCAAGTATGAAGAAGGGATTCTTTGAAGAAACAGCAGAGGGGCAGGTGCCCTACAGCAGAGCCAATGTGCTGCAGGTGAAGACAAGAGCAGTTCCAACACATCCCTAAACATAGGTCCTTCCCACAGCTTCCTCCCCACTGAAGAACCCTGCCCAAGTGAGAAGACTCAAGAGTTGAGCTGATGCCTAACACTGACCAGAACAAAATTCCAGCTTTAACATTCCTTAAATTATTTAACATTTGTTTTCTCTTACTGAGCTGCGTTACTGTCGTGTCACTAACTAGAGGCCAATCAATGTATACACTCGAGTGTTGGAAGGCAGCCCCGTCAGCTGACACATTCCAAGCATGCGCTCTCTGGTAGGGATCCCCATTAAAATCATTGAGCAAAAGCATGCACTAGCTTCTTAATTCAACATGTCATCCCTCCAAGGCCTGGGGACCTCACTTCCCCAGAAATACTTTTTTTGGAAGAAGCAAACACAATCAGCTGCCACATCCATAATAATGTTCTTTCCTATTACCAACTGGCACTGATTTCTACCACGTACCAGCCTGTTTAGGCTGAATATGACAAATATCGCCAATCTTCATTTGTTTTAAATACTGTTTATGGTTGTGGGGGATATTGCCGTATTATTTTTCTGCCTGGCTTCAATCTTTTTTCTCTTTGTTTCGCCATTAGGATGCTGCTTCACTGTGTTTTGGGTTGTTCTTTATTTATTTAAAACAGAAATCTCTTTATTTACCAGCACTTGTCGCACAGTCCCTCCCATGACAAAAAAGCAACAGTCACCATCGATATCCCCAAATGCAACATGTACTTCGAGGTAAGCAAAAAGTTAAACACTTCCCAATGTTTCCCAATCCAAAATTTCCTCTACAAACTGCCCACCTGTAATGTTGTTACAACACCAGCAAACACAGTTCTTGAAGGACTTAAGACCATTAACCTAATTACTCATCTTCACTCAGCACCAGGGAAGTTGGAAGCAGCAGGACTGTTGCACAGTTATTTTAGGAGACAGAGAAAGTGAACAAGTTTAACAGATTGAATGTCTGACAATCCCAAAGCTAAAGTTAGTTGAAGTTCGTGGGCAAAGAGATACAGCATTTTGACCTGGACACATGACCAAAGCCCATGGCGAGTCCTGGGGCTCTGGAGAGAGTTCCACTCAAAAAAAACCCAAATAAAAATAGATGAAACCACAAAAAAGCATATGTAGGCCATTGGTAGTATTTCGAAACCCCTGAAATCTCTGCAGAGGTACCACACATTTAAGACCATTCATGGTACAACATTCAGACACCTGTTCAGTTGGAGGTTAGAGGGCAGAGGAGGAGGGACATATCCAACACCTGACTTCATCTTCCACTATAAACCCACTACAGTGATTCTGTCCTGCTTAGTGGCAGCGTGTGCCACTCGTAATTCCTATGGATAACAATAATTCCTGTTAATAACAACAAAACTAACAGATATCCCTAAGCCACAGTCACAACCAGAGGTGAAACACCATGCTGAGGGATGTCAGTCCCAAACCAACCAAACAGAACCAAACCAACATATCAGTAATTCCCCTGGACTTCTGGACCAGAAGCATCCTTGGAAAATTTCTCCCCCATGTGGAAAGCTGAACCATGATTCCAAAACAAATCACTGCAGAACATCCCGAACACAAATCAACGTTTGGTGTCAGTGTATCACTGAGGGCAAAGCACCAAAGAGCAATTCTGGGAATAACCACTGGGATATTTATGTAACGAAGAACAGCAATCAAAGCTATTTTAAGTATTTTCCTACAAAAGCCCAGTGACCTACCAAATGATGCTGACCTCAGCATTAGTAAAATACACTTGATTAATGATGACTGGAAATATCTGCAACTTTCTTGATAGTCTTAACAGAATATAAAGACTGTCACACAGGCAAAGCATAAACTATTGTTTAGAAATTCAGAAAGCAAATTATTTCATCATGTATATCTCATTTTCTTTCTCAGAAGCCACGTATGGTTTCTATTATTATAACCTCAATATCTGCAGCACAAACTGCCCTTTGCATAATTACAACTTTCCAATTTGGAAACCTATAGAAAGTGTGTTACACATCACTGCTGGCTCACAGAAAAAAAGCCTTTACTGCCTCCACCTCAACCCCGCCAGACATCACCCCACAGACCAGACTGATCTCTGCAGTGAGCAGATACACTCAACACAGCCATACAGGGATGCACACAGCGAGCTAGTACTCACAGCTGAAGATGCCTGGAGGTGGATGCTCTGTTACAAGCAGACAGTTCTCTTCATCACTGTTATCCCCACAGTCATTCTGTTGGTTACAAATCAATGAACCAAGATACAAGCATTTACCACTGGCGCAGGTGAATTTGCACTCTGAAAGGCAAAAAAAGAAACCAGAACAAAGGTTTGTGAGGAAACGGGTGCCTAACTTCACCGCTAGAAGGACAGAGAGTAAAGGCATTAATTTTCAAGTAGATGCCGTCATGGAGGATGGATCTCTGATACTTTATCTCCATAATAATTAAAATAGTGTTTGCAAGCATTGCCCATGTAAGTATCACAGAATCACAGAATTGTCTAGGCTAGAAAAGACCTCCAAAATCATTGAGTCCAATCACCAACCCAACTGTCCCAAGCCAATCGGTATACCACATCCCTATGCTCCATATCCCAGATCACAAGATTCCATTCACCAACAAACTAGACACTTGAGGAAATTCAACTTTTAAGAAAATAAAGAGGGTTTTTTTTTTAGTTTATTACAATTTGCTTTGGGCAATGACCATGTTCTCATGAATGTTTGTGTGGCACCTTGTACAGTTGGGTCAAGACAGCTCATGAATGCAGAAATAATAATAGTCCCACACTGAAAAAGTCCGTGTCAGCTGTAAGGTAACAGTACAGTTTGTAACCTGGAACAGTTCTGTCCAGACACAGACAATCACTCCTGAAATCCCTTCCCAAAGCAAATTTGCCAGTCTTCGAACTATTACAATTAGGTGCTCAGTCTGCACATTGAAATCCCCATGCTTTGCGAAGTCACTAAACTTCTAAAACCCCTATGGAAGTGTCTGAACACTAGACCCAGGCATGCTGAGGGTTTTTACAAAGAAATGAACCGTTTTCTCCAAATACGATTCCACCGTGAGAACAACTCCTGTGAGACCAAGTACTTCTCCCCAGGAACAACTCCTTAGCTCATCTCCCACTCAGAGCTTCCAGGACAGGAGAGGCAGGCAGTTACCCTTTTGGACAAGGCCAACATTACCTCCATCCTTGCAATTTTTCCACTGGTTAAAGATTCAATAACCAATGGTATTTTCATGGGAATTACAGCCCAGTGCCTTGTCATCCTGGATGGTTTTCTCTTTAATTTCTAGAGCCCAGTCTGACTGGCTGCTGTCTGAAGCTCTAATATGTCAGTATTTAACGAAGGTGTTAGATGCTAAGGATGTCTACCTGGCTGATAATTAAAATTCCGTTGCCCTTCTGCTAAACTGATCCTTTTAATGTCATTTCCAGAAACAAAGCTTTATAGTAAGTATTTGAGATGTAATTAAGAAACGCTCACAAAAGTATACACGCGATTATAAAAAGCTTTCTCACCAGGCTTGCTCCGAAGTTAAATACACTGCACGTAGAGAACAAAGGACATATTATATCTAGACAAATTATAATTTAATGATTACACTTACAGCATGTTGACAAATTCTGGTGATTGTCAGTCACCAGCAGAGGCAAAGCAGAGAGATTAGAAACACTCACAAGTGGTTCACTGAAGCAATGCCACTGCCTGAGCCCTGGGCTTCCCCAAGGCTGCAATGGCTGAGTTTGCTCTGAAGTCTTCAGAGAGATGATTCCTGGTCCTTCCCAGTAAAGAGACGGCACTTATTCAACAACAGCATCGACTAGAGACGTTCCCTTAATCTTAACAGCATGTGGACCCTGAAGTGAGTCTATGGTTTAGTGGTGGGCTTGGGACAGTTGGGTTAATGGTCAGACTCGATGATCTTAATTAAAGGGCTTTTCCAACTTGAACGGTTCTGTGATTCAATGATTCTACAAGACTTCAAATTCTAAAGTCACTAAAATATTTACTGAGGTGTGATACTTGCCCCTTACCCCGTAAGCAATGTGTAACATAAGCACAGTAATAGTAAAGGAGAGGAAACATGTATTGGGAAATAGAACAAAACAATTCGTCTTAGTAAATTTGTAGCTAAAAGTGATTTGAAGACTTTACTTTGAACACTGTTCATCAAAAGTACTAATGAGGTAGAATCAAAGAATCATTTAGGTTGGAAAAGTCCTTTAAGATCATTGAGACCAACCATGAACCGAGCTGTCCCAAGGTCACCATTAAACCATGTCCATGAGCTCCAGATCTCCATGACTGTGAAACACGTCCAGGGATGGCGATTCAACCCCCTCCCTGGGCAGCCTGTTCCAA
>JAOXOE010000343.1:23816499-23845983 GCA_028565055.1 Phoeniculus purpureus
TCTCCAAGCTCAAGAGACCCAGCTCCCTCAGCCTCTCCTCATAAGGGAGGTGCTCCACTTCCTTCATCATCCTCGTTACTCTATACTGGACACCCTCCAGCAGCTCTTGAACTGAAGGGCCTAGAACTAGACACCATACTCCAGATGTGGTCTCAACCAGTGCAGAGTAGAGGGGGAGAAGAACCTCTCTCGATCTGCTAACCACCCCTGTTCTGATCCACCCCATGATGCCATTGGCCGTCTTGGCAACAAGGACACATTGCTGGCTCATGGTCGTCCTGCTGTCTACCAGGACCCCCACAGCCCTGCACTTGGCTACACTTACCCCATCTACTTGGGCTTCTGTCTTCCATCTAAGAAGTACACAGAATGAATGGACACGCTCTGCACACTGTTTTTCCTGATAGGAATATGCTCTCATACTGCATGTTCAACTGAGGCCATGCTCTGGCAAAAAAAAGACCAGCAGGGAGTTGACGGGAGACACATTAAAATGATCTTTCAATATTTTGTAGCAGAAAAACGTGTCTGTTCAAAGAAAGGCTGGGTATGTCCAACACAAAACAGTAACAGCACTCAATATTGGACATTACCAGATTGCACTGAACACCGAAGTGCTAACAGACTTCTTCGCTTGCTTCCATTTGCTGCCAAAAACCCCAAGAAAACAGGTTCCCAGTTGCTCAAATTAGCATCTTTTACAAAGGACAATTTAACTTTAAAATACTGGATTATTTTTAGCAATTCCAATTTTAAGCCATGATGTCACCAATAGACAGTGACTGAAGGCAGCTGCTTTTGAGCGCCCCTGCCCCGACAGGTTGATGATGCCTCTGTCTCACGCCCCTCAGTCACTCATTCATCCCCTCCTTCTGTATGGAAGTTCCCTCAAGAGAAGTCTTCACAAAGATTTAGCCACATTTGCTTTTGACCTTGGAGACAAAGTCTAGTCACAATGTAAAGAGAAGCCATAACTCTGACAAGATTCCTGTTGTAACACTCAGTCTTTCCTAGGATGTTCAGGGTCTATCAATAAACTATCTGAATTTCACCCTAAGTTTATAAAGTCTCAGAGAATCACAGAATTGCTCTGGTTGGAAAAGGTCTTCAAGATCATCAAGTCCAACCATCTGTTCTTAAGCCACTGCTAAACCCTGTCCCTGAGCTCCAGATCTCCATGACTTCAAAACACATCCAGGGGTGGTGATTCAACCTCCTCCCTGGGCAGCCTGTTCCAAGGCCTGTGGACCCTTTCCAGGAAGATTTTCCTCATGGCCAACCTATACTTCCCCTGGTGCAGCTTAAGGCCATTTCCTCTTGCCTTGTCACTTGCTCCCTGTGCGAAGAGACCAACCTCCACCTCTCTACACCCTCCTTTCAGGCAGCTGTAGACATCAAGAAGGTAGGATATGTTTCTTCGAACATTTCTGAAATCACATTTTAATAGAGTAACAGCAGCTTTGAAAAATCAACAGGGAGAAAGAGATGGAAAAGTTCATCTCCAAGCACCACTCAATGGAAATGGGGCCAATTTGTCATTACTGAGCAAAGGTTTCAGTAACTGGAAAGGGGGGTCTGCTGGACACAAGGAGGGCATTAGAATTATTTTTTTCCTTAAAACCAAACTCAAGAGGATTTTGACAGCAGGGTGTTTCAAGGGCATCCTCCCCAAAAGTCACTCAGCAGATCTCACACATACCTGTAGGCTGATGTGAACTTTTCACTCTTCCCTCCAATGTGCTGAAGAAATTCTCCCAAATCCCCTCAAGTGGTGACAAGTGCTCTTATTCCTGCTGGCTGCTAAATCTCCTTCCTCCCCCAACCTGTTAGAGTAGCAATGCAGGAGGAAGATGAAAGGGGAGGAAATAAAAAGTCTCTGACACAGCTTTCCTGAATTCAAATCACTACAAACCAGGTTGATAGATCTGCTCCTGAGAGCAAAAAAGCTTCTGTGTAATTGAAATATTTCTCATCTGCTGTGTTCTACTTGAGCTTCATAACCACAGAATTTCTTCGTTCAGCTCCCTGAACGCTGCCCTCAGCTACACATTCAGTTCCCTGTGATTCAAACAGAACTCAGGAAGATGAGGTTGGGGACTCAACAAATGTATTTGGTCTTTTGATTTTTAATGTAGCACTTAATTTTTTTGAACATATGTTGTTTTGTAAAAAAGGTGATATTTAAAATGTAAAGAGAAAACCACTCAAAATCTGAAATTAAATGTTTAGACAACTTGAAAATTGAAATGCTAAAATATTTTCTTTAAAATTCTTTACCAAGCTTGAGGGTTTAAGCACGAGTTTCTCAGCAAGCTCACACGTCACCTGCTTTGTGGTGGACACTGCTGCCCAGCTCAGCTTCTCACTCTGTCTTTAGTAGCATTTTTGCAGCAGCAATTGCAGGTCAGACTACACCAAAGTCAGGAGATCCACAAGAATACTTGCATTGAGATTGGCCTGTTGCTTTCCAGAGCAGCAGGATGTAATCCAGTTCTGATGTTAGCAGAGAGAGTCCAAAGTTCAAACTGATTTTAATTTGTGAACTTTGTGGCAATTTCAAATATCAAAGTCAAGATATTATCTAATTACTTCCTTCACGCAAAGCCACAAGTTTTGCTTAATGCTGAAATTTTGAAAGCAAGAAAAAGCTCTGTCATGTAGATCTGGAGATAAAGCATAGGGTTTAACAATGGGCTTGGGTTAATGGTTGGACTTGATGATCTTCAAGGTCTTTTCCAACCTAAACAATCCTATGATTCTATGAAGCTGATTTTCTACTCTTCTTAAAAATCCTACTACTTGATCTATCACCACATACCCTTGATGACAAATCAGTGAGTTGGTTTCTCTGGGACATCAGGAACAAGAGGGTGAGGGAGCTGGGGTTGTTGAGCCTGGAGGAGACTCTGGGGGGATGTTCTCCCTCTCTACAACTCCCTGAAGGGAGGCTGCAGTCAGGTGGGGGTCAGGAGAGGGCAGGGCCTGAACCTGCCAGGGGAGGATTAGTTTGGATGTTAGGAAGCCCTTCCTCATGGAAAGGGTGATCAGACTCTGGACTGGACTGCCCAAGACAGTGGTAGAGTCCCCATCCCTGGAGGTGTTTAAGGACAGACTTAATGTGGCACTTAGTGCCATGGTCTCGTTGATGTGGCGATGTCATTGATGTTAGGTCATGGGCTGGGCTTGACAATCTTAGAGGTCTTGTCAAGCCTCAGTAATTCCATGATTCTGTTTTGAAAAGGTGCCTTCACACAGCTTTATCACAAACGTCCAGGACTTCTACAATCACCATTTATTTCTTCCTTAAAGAAATGCCTTAAATGCTTCCTTGCCATGTACTCCAGCCCCAGTCTGTGTTCCTCTGTTGTACCCACTGAGTATCCGACAAGCAAGAAAAAGCATCGCAGACAATTTCACACAGCTAATCTCTATGGGTCAACAGTCTTTCCGACAAGCCATTACCTAAAAACTATGGCTATTACTGGAGGAAAACATTTGTCAACTACTTACACAGATACAACAACAGCTTAAAAAATTCCCCAAATCACTTCTAAACCTGACACTAGCCTACATCATCCTACGGCAATCAGAACTCTCCAGGGAATTATTTTTCTTGTTTTTTTCCCCACTTAGAAGTCTTGTAGTTTGCACACTTAGGCTGTATAACCTGGCTGCCTCCAGAAGAGAACAGTAGATTTAAATTGGATGTTAGGATGAAGTTCTTTAGCAGGAGATGGGGTTGAACACTGGAACACGTTGCCCAGGGAGGCAGCTGAGGCATCATCCTTGGAGGTATTCAAGGTGAGGCTGGACAAGGCTCTGGGCAACCTGATCTAGTTGAGGATGTCTCTGCTCACTGCAGGGAGGTTGGAGCAGATGGTCTTTGGAGGTCCCTTCCAACCCAGGCCATTCTATGATGCTAAGATTTTAAGATGAACAATCTAACTCATCACAAGTAGAAAACTAACTTCTCAAGCTGATGAATACATTGTTTTTGTTTACTGAAATAAGTAAAACTAAAAAAAGAACAAGTAGGATTTTCTATTAGTCAATATGGAACAGGAGTTTTCAAAAGAACAGTAATGCCTCAAATTTCTTTTCCTTGTGCTAACAAATTCATACAAGAAAGTGTGATAGAAAGGAAAACAAGCTTCTCTGAGCCCTTGCTCCAGTTCCACTCATTCTTCCACATACTTGTGTGCTGCTTCCTCGCTCACCACCTGTAGTTTCTGCATGCAGCAAATGATGGCAGTGGTAAAAAGCCATCACCAGAAAAATTTAATGGCTTCAGCAAACCCAGACTGACTGATTTGGCACCACTTCAGCTCCAGGAAGGAAGATCACATGAACTAAAATGTGAATTACCATCTCACCCACCCACCTGTGCCCACTCGTGACACTGTTTGCTCACACTACCCACGGCACAACGCACGGATGGGTTCCAAATTACCCACCGAGAGAACGAGCCGAGTGGAAAGTTCCTCAACCTTTTCCAGAGCTGTACATTTTAACACCAAAATACCTCCACAGACAGCACTGCCTTCCTCATTTCAATCACACTGCTTTCCTATAGGCTTTTTCTATTTTCAGTGGCAGCTCCTGACACCATCTCTTCTGCAGAATCTTTAGAGGGGCTCGGTATATGACATTAAGACCAAGGAGATCTGTGTTACCAAGGTCTATCTCAGCCTTGTGAAGCTCTTGCTGTTGAGCAGAGATGGGTGAAACGGAGTCAGGCCTTTGTCTGCTGGAAAGGCACCAACATTTACTCTTTAAATAAAGCTTCTCATGAGCTGCGGGCAAGTCTCACATCTTTCACTACTGTGATACCAGCTTATTAAACACATTTTTTAACACAGTCAGCTCATAAAAAGAAAATATAGGTCTAACCTATAATCTTAACACTCAGGCTTCAGTTGCCTTTAGCACCAGAATTAAAGTCCCTTCAGCCAATCACAGGCTGAAGGTTTGGAAGGCTTCATCTGCAACATCCCCAAATAACAGACTGATATTTTTCCCCCTTTGGGATATCCAGGAGAACACAGGCAACAGGTTTCATTTCCCATTTCCACTGAATGTACATTTTCATGTCATCCAAAGTGAAAGCTAACACAGTTGGACTACAGTAAATGTCAATATTTAATCTGGCCTCTCCTTTCCAATTCTTTAAAACCACAATGCATCATCTCAGCATGATTAATCACAACTCTGCTGCTGCTTTCCCTGAACCGACCTGAGGTATTTTTGTTGCTAGGTGATGTTTTGTTGTGAGCCGTTCTCCTAACATGGGAAAGATTAAGAGATCTCAGATGGAACTGGAGACAGCATGCCAGTAATCACAGCTGAGAGACGCTTGCACTTGACTACTTGATGTGGGAACAACATGTCTATTGTTTGGAGCCATCAGTTCTTCCCTATAATGCTTGACAGACAAAACACTTACCTTGTCAAGAATTGGGAACCTTATCAAGAAGTCATTTGTACTGATTGGATAAACAAAAGGAGAACCTGGAGGAGCAGGTTCAGAAAACAAACACCATGTCCTAGAAATGGTCTGGGTTTGCTATCACATTCCAGAGTAGAAAGAAGCTCTCAATCTACTTTAAGAAGTTGCAGGAGGATCCAACATTCACACAGAAATCCTGCACTGACCTCGAGCTCTCACAGCACCTTTTATAAGAATACAGTGTGGTGCTGCCAAGGCAGACGGTTTAGCCAGAGAAAAGAAAGTTTTGGCCAAGAAATTCCTCCATCTGACTAATCCTTGGCTTTCCAAGAGCCTGTTGGAGCCACTGGCAGCTGATTCAAACAACCTAACACCTTCTTAGTCCCAGCCTACGTGAGATAATATTTCAGCAGCCCCAAATCAGCAAAAGAGTCGCCACGTTGCACATTTCCTCCAGACTTTAACTATTATTTTACCCAACCAGGGCGTTTCTTCTAAACCACTTTATCTGTGCAACGATCAACATTCTTACTATACTATTTACAACAATACAGTGAAGTATCGCCGAGCTTCCCAGAGACACCCTTGGCAGAAATAAGGAAGCTAGACTGACAGAGAAGTTATACTCCAAGATTACTGTGCTCTATCCCTTGCCAAAGGGTGATCTGTCGACATGGTTGACAAATTGAAAAAGGGGAACATTTTCAGTGCCAGTCCCAGAAAACAACCAAGGTGAAAAACAATGCTTGTTCCCATCCTGAAAATATCACCACATAGCCCGTAAGATAAGGAGGGGAAATATGAGAGAAGGAAGTCATTGCAGCAAGGAACCTAACTCCATCTTATATTCTTTAAGACTACATGTAAATGGAATGAGAGTCTACTTTTCCCAGTCAGCAAGCTGTTTGTGCATTCTTGTGGCACCCAGGCTTCCAGCAGGAGTCAGAGATCCTTTTGTGCTAAACACTGTAAAAAACACATCCTAAAAGGACAAACAGCCCCAAAGGCTTTATTATCTAGAATAAATAAATTACTATGAATTAAGACTCAATTTTCTAGCAGTGAGGGTAATTAAACACTAGAACAGGTTGCCAGGTGGTTGGCTCACCATCACATTGAGTCCTGAAGACAGCATTTCTCTCTAAATAATACGCTTCCACCTCATTTATACGGAAAACTAAATGAATAACTCTAACAAGGAGGGTCAAGCTGAATAATTACAGTGATCAGATCTGACCCTTGAACCCATGAACCCTCTCTATTCACTCTCTTCTGAGTTCAACCAAAAGCAGGTAATTAATAGTACCTTACTCAGTCAATACTAACACCATTCTGCACAGGGCATAGCGGCAGCCCCACTTCAGAGCAGGTATCTCCCAATCTGGAATCCCAGAGGAACCTTCCTGGGACTTTCTAATGACATTTTCCTTCAATTTGTAGTGCAGTGTGTGAATCAAAGGGTTCAAGCCCATATCTCAGCTCATCAGCTCAAAGTTTTGGTGTGCCCTCTACCATGATCTCTTCTCTGATTGCAGCATGCAGCCACTCAAGCCAAATAAACGGGATCAATATTATGCAATATTATTTCACATGAAATTCCAAGAGCTTTATAACCTTCAAGTCGGACAAACTGATTAACCTCTTTGGGTTCTAAATTCTCCATGGCTTCTCCATGGGCAAAATGCATCCAGAACATTCTTTTCTACCATAGATAACTGTTATTTTCAGTGTAATTAATACTAAACAGCTTAATCTTCATTATATATGTCACAGTATTTACACAACTGCCTTGGCTACTTGGAAGTACTAAACTACTTGTCCCCAGTGGCTTCTTAATGATCAGCATTCTTCTACTGCATGTTGGCGAGCTCCTCTCCCTTCATTATCCAAGCTCCTGATCACTGTGGTGGCCACAAACCTTGTGCTACACCTTTACATTACTCATACAAGTTACTGTATGAAATTCAGAGGAGCAAAACAGCTTGAAAATAAAATGGATTTGTTCAAAACAGGATTCTTCTCCTGGGTTAACAGGAATCTCTGTTAGGTGTTTTGCTCCCTTAGGTCCCCCAAAAACTTCCTGGACTGCAACAGAGGGAAGGCAGCAGTAAGACCTTCAAGATCACACTGCGTTTTGTTAGTGCAGCTTTAAAAAAGCTGGCAGACTGCTTGCCACAGCCCACACCCTTCCCACAGCCTTGCCAGTTCTCTTGAAGAGTGAAGACAAATGAACCTTAAAAACCTGAGGTAGTCGGCCAGCAGCTGTGGAAATGCTAAAAACAAGGAATGGTTGAGCCAGCCAAGTCATTTTGTTTCCTTAAGCAACAAGAAAGAGAAAAGAGAATGGGCAAGAACCTTTAGGACCCAGGGGACTTAGGGTATACATACAACCATGCTGGAGGGTAAAGTACTCCCTTCCTGAATCAGAGAAGAGGAGCTGGTGTTTCAGGTTGAAAAACCCCTCCAAAATCCAAGAAAACCATCACATTCAAAATTCATCAGTTTTTTTCTTCTTTGCTCAAAAGTCACTGACTTAGCATGACTTTTACTCCATCCTCATTCTGGTTTGAATTCCAGACACAATGCGAAGCACAGAGAAAACAAACCTGCTCCTATCAAAGAAAAGCAAATCCAAACCCCAACAAGCCACAGAACCACCACTTTTCAAAAAAGACTTTGCTTCTAAAACACTAAGAGAAGGATCCTTCACGTCCAAATACCATTGGAACTGGCATCGCCCCCCAGAAACACTGCCCAGTATAATCAATAAGACAGATTCTAACCTTAAGGGATGTTTTAGTCATCACAACCATCTATGGTTATCAGCTCAGATTATGTGTCCACCCCCAAAACATTCTCCAATGAGAGTTCACCACAGTGGCACTAGTTTTAGGGCATGTATTTTCTGGCCTAACAAGTAGCTACAAGTCTAAGAGGGCCACAACGTTTCCCAAACAGCAAAGCCATGCCACCCTCTCAGGAAACATAATAAAAACCTCTGTCACATCAGAGCAGGGGCTACTAAAGTTTTATGTGGAGCCGACATCTGCCTGGTAATCACCATGAGCTCAGAGCCTGGTTGAGCGTTGCAGCAGCAATATCTTAGGTGCTGCTTGTCCAGCAGGGTTTGTGCTGGTTTCAAGCCTGAGAAAGCGCCATCAGTGCAAACAGCAGCTTTGCCTTTAACTCACCAAACCCAACCCAAAGAGATCCACCCCACTCTGCTAATCATGACAGCTATGGCTAAGCTACACTGCCTCGCTGGTCTAGAGAGAAGCAGGAGCAAGACCAGGCAGCTCTGGAGAGGTCAGGACAACCCAGGTAGTCTCCACAGTTCTCCACACCTGACTCATCTCACGTCTGCAGCTGAGCCACTTGCACTGCACTTTACCGTAACTGCCATTGCAAATATCCACCCTAACCCAGCCCAACCCAAACAGCCCCCGCCTCTGTCACTGATAGGCATCATCTGCTTAATATAACCCTATCACTCCCTTCCAGACGGTAGGGATGAAAGGGTTCTCTTTCACAAAGCCGTGAGACAGCAAATTAAACATTGTGATAAAAGAAGATTCTCATCAGCAGGTGCCTCCCGTGCTGGCAGCAGGCAAAGATCCTCCTGGCTGTCAGCAGACACAGCAGGCCCTGAACAATGAGGTCTCCCACCTTGGGGGCTTTGCCAGGAACACTGTCACCTCTGAGATCAAGTTGCTGGCAGCACACAGTGTTACACACAGATCACCCCTAGGTCACCCAAAATTGACCTTACGCTTAGAAGCCAAAATGAGATTATCCCATGGATGGCCCTCAATAAACACACACACCCAGGCTGGAAGGGGTGGCAGCAGCAATAACCATTCACAGTGCTGGTGCTGGCTGAGAAGAGAGGAGTGGGAAGGAGACCACCATGTTTGTGCAGTCTTTCTTCAGGAGGAATTGCAGACATAGAAACACAGAATCATAGATTTGTTTAGGTTGGAAAAGACCTTTAAGATCATTGACTCTGACAGCGAACCCAACTGTCTCAAGGCCACTGCTAAACCCTGTCCCTAAGCTCCACATCTCCACGACTGTGAAACACATCCAGGGATAGCAATTCAGCTCCCTCCCTGTGCAGCCTGTTCCAAGGTCTGAGGATCCTTTCCAGGAAGAGGTTTGTCCTCATAGCCAACCTAAACTTCCCCTTTGCAACTTGAGGCCATTTCCTTTTCTCCTATCATTTGTTCCTTGGAAGAAGAGACCATCTCCCATCTCTCTACATCTTCCTTTCATGTAGTTGTAGACAGCAAGGTGGTCTCCCCTCAGTCTCTTTTTCTTCACACTAACCAGCTCCCCAGCTATTTTGTCACTGATGAAATGACCTCAAGCTGCACCAGGGGAAGTTTAGGTTGGCCACGAGGAAAAACTTCCTCCTGCAAAGGGTCCTCAGGCTTTGGAACAGGCTGTCCAGGAAGGGGGTTGAATTGCCATTGCTGGCCGTGTTTCAGTGTGTGCTGGCTGGTCATGTGGTGAAGATCCGGAGCTCAGGGACAGGGTTTAGTGAAGGTTAATGGTTAGACTGAATGGTCTTGAAGGTCTTTCCCAACATAAACAGTTCTACAACTCTATGAAACACCATCGGAAAAATAAATACCCCTGCTCTGGCTGCTCAGGAGCAGGTCAGTTAATAGTGACTAACTGCTCCCAGGAATCCCTCTGTCTTTATGAGGAACTGAGAGGTAGGTTCTCATCATTCTGGGTGTAGCTTCTGGGATTTTCAGCGGCAACTGAAGGCAGACAGTAGTGATCCTAAAAAAAAAAGGATCATGCGCATACTATTAGCAGATGTCTTTTTAAAACAAGTGGCACTTTGAGTTTGTTGCCTTCACAACATCAGGAAAACAAATGACACACCTCACACCAACTAATAATGAGCTGACTTTACCTAGTCAGTGGATAGACATTTGCATGGCCCCAAGAATATCCCACTGTTCACCCTACACCAGCGAAAAGGCACCATATGGCCTACTATATTGGTGTGATATCTCATTTCTGAAATTATGTAGGGCACTCTTTCAGAGAAGTAGGTCGCTGTGATATTTTGGCCGCAAAGGTCTTCCACTCTTGGAGACCTGAATCCAATGTTCATGTAAGCACAGTGCCTGTTGCTATGACATAACCGCCGCTTGTTTATGTTGTGAACACTGTGTAATGAAGTCTGCACGCAGTCTCCTCTATTCTGGGATCCAAAGTACTTTGACTTATGAGTTATGGCAAACATTTTCAGTCTGGGCATCTGCTGTCACTGGAACTATTTGGAAGGCAGTGGGGCAGAAAAGCAAGCACTAGGGAAAGGTGCTCAAGGACATGATCAAAGGAAGTAGAGCGCCACTCAAAAAGCAAACCCACCGAAATAAAAAAGCCCATGAGATAGTATGTTCCTTAGATTCCGCTCTGCTTAGGATAAGGCTATTCCTGGTAAACCCTCACCCCTCTCTACATTGACCTGCTCACTGTGCATGGTAGTAACCGATCTGACTCAGTGCACACATCAGTCCCCAAGCACACGCCAGTCTAATTTGACACAGCATACCAAGTCATCACCGGCCCTTCCCTTCCTCATGGGGATCGAGT
Organism: Phoeniculus purpureus; assembly: GCA_028565055.1. Taxonomy (NCBI): domain Eukaryota; kingdom Metazoa; phylum Chordata; class Aves; order Bucerotiformes; family Phoeniculidae; genus Phoeniculus; species Phoeniculus purpureus. The sequence continues at coordinate 23,827,559 of JAOXOE010000343.1, forward strand.
CTTCCCACAGGAGGGGCTACTGGCACCAGAGTAGGAAACAGCAGCAGAACCTCCTGCAGTTAATTGGCTCTTAGTGCAAGAAAGAAATACTGGGATTTCTGGGCATGTTCTAACTGTCATTTCCCCATCAGAGGTGGCCTGACCATGCCAATATTTTTACTCTTTACAGAGATGGCTGCTAATTTTAAATGAAGCTACTAAAATTTCACTATTTCATGTGGATAACGAAGGACAAACAAGAGGAGAAAGAACATGAGACAGACGAAGGTACAGACTACTTGCATGTCATTCTATAGTTTTAGGCAATAATCGTTGAGGGGCGTGGGATGAACATCACTTGAGAGTGAAGTATTTAGTGGCACAGTGTTAATTCTCTACCCAAGAGCATGGCAATAATTTAGCCAGGCTTCTGTTCTCAGAGTAGAGCCCAAAACATTGATTTCATAAAACTAAGCCATGGTACAAAAATTCATTTCTCCTCACAAGGAAAAAGTACTGGTGAGTTTTTTTTCAGAATAGAGTTTTTCTTTTATTTTCCTTGTGTTTGTAACAAAAGGCAGCAGAACTGAGTACATTCTGTCTAGGAAAAACATCACTGTGCCCACTAAACCATGACCTAAAGTGCCATGTCTACATGTTGTTTGAACACCTCCAGGGATAGGGACCCCACCACTTCACTGAGCAGCCTGTCTCAATGCCTGGCCACTCTTTCAGGAAAGGAATTTTTCCTGATGTCCAAGCTAAACCTCCCCTGGGGCAACTTGAAGCCATTTCCTCTTGTCCTAAGACATACAGACAGGAGTAAAGCTAAGGGCAAGACCTAAGAAACCAAGTTAAGATGAAACCTGGAGTGCTGCAGAGGCTGTACCCAAACCAAAAGGAATAAAAATTTTTCTTGCTTTTCATGTTTTTAGGGGAGACATAACCACACAGAGGGGCTTCTGACAACAGCTCTAAAATCAGGAGAAACTGTTATAAGAGTGAGTAAAGCAGGAAGTGCCCACCAGCAGAGATTGGCCTTCAGCCAGAGGGAAATCCAAACACAACGTAGTTCTGACTTTGAGTGTTAGAGGGGTGCCAGAAGTCCCTCCACAAGGAGCTGAGGCACAATGACTGAACAACATTCAGGACAATATCAAGAGCTTAAAGCTACCCTATCCTACTTGTTCAGTCAAACTAGAAAACTACCCTGCTGCAGCATCTATCTGTATGAAAAGGAGCCTGAGCCACCTCCAGCAATTTGCATGTTCTCTTCAGTGTTTGCAGAATGTCATCAACCACCTCTGAAGACCATTTAAAACCAGTAATGTGCTATATCTCTTTCAAATTAGCTGAGCAGGTGTACACAGCTTCTTAGGCAAAGTGGTTTGGCTCAAACAAGAAGACTAAATCCTTCAGTAAATGAATAGTAAGAAGTACAAAAACAGGCATCAGAGAAACCACAAGGCAAGAGAATGACCTCGAGTGGCAAGTCAGAGTGAGGGAAATGAACCAAGCGCCAAAGTGCATTTAGCTGTCAGGCTCTGTGGGCCAAGAGAAGCACAGGGTGGTTTGTTCTGCTAGGGACAGCAGTTACACAAGGTGACTGTCCTCTCCTGCTGCCTTACGTAAGCTTCCTTGTCTAGACACAAGCTTGACTTTGACAGAACATGCTGGTCCTACATTTTTTCTCGGGACTTTCCTCACCATCTGGAAGCTACGGGGGAACAACAATGCACTCGGCAGTGACTCTGCTCCCTTCAGCTGCTTATGTAAAAGGTCTAGGCTTTTAAAGTATTCAGTGAAGGATGCAAAGAGTTCAAATCCAACGGCTTGGATTTAATTTCTTACTTCAGTGATATTTCCAAAGGGTTGATCTGTCATGCCAACATAGGCTAGAATCAACATTCCTCAGTTACCTCTCCAAATAGAAACCAGAATCTAGACCAGTCTAGAAAATAAACACAGAGAAAGGAGGGGGAAAGGAAAAAGAGAAGTAATAAGGGACAATGAAACTACTCGTACACAGGTTATATATAAAGTGCTTTATATAAAACACCTTTGATACCGCAAACGGTTTTTCAAGGCTTCCTGGCAATAATACACGGTATTCTGTTCCCTGGAAAATAACACAGACTAAATCAATGGCATGCTGAATTCTGATACTAGAAGGCACTCAAAAGAACATACGGCTTTGGTTGAGGTTACCATAATACCTTTACTAGACAAGCTAAAATTGCATATCTTTTAATGGAGTTTGGAGAAAATCTGGCATTTTAATAATTCTTAAGGCAAAATGGGGGCAGAGGACTCTCTGTGAGATGTCAGGAATTTATAGGAGTTCATGTACCAACATCTGTTTTCCTTTTAGTGAAAGCACAGGTAATGCACTAAAGGAAATCAACACAGCAATACCCAGAGCCACGGAAAGTTTGTTTTCTCATTGAAAATAAGTGAGAACAGAAGATAATAAGGGTGATTTCCTAGTGGAAAACGTCCCTTCAATTTCTGTCTGGCCAATATTTGACCACTACTTGCCCACCCTGACAAGAACGATCCTGGTGCAAACAGACACAGCACAGAACTACAAGTAGAAGATGATATTTTGCATAGTTCAATGGATTTCCAAATGCTAAGCAGTAAAAAAACCCCTCAAAAACCAAACAGGTTTCTGAAAATTACCCTCCGGAGCCTGTGCAAAGAAAAGCAAAGCAAACACCATTTGAGATCAGCCCTTCAATTAAAAAAATAAAAAAGAGAAGAAAGTCTGCTGTATGGCTGGTTAGTGGAGTTCAGCAGCAGGACAGACCACGATTGATCGCGGTGGATGTCACCAGTGGCAACTGCTACCAGGGCTTTTTGGCAGAGGGACTAGGATGGGATGATGAAAGTATTTGCTCAACTAAGGGAAAAAAGAAAGGAAACAACAGTGTTAAATTAAAAATACATATTACAAGGCATTTGCAAACATCATTCATGGTGAACCTCCAAAACTGAAGCATTTTCTGCAGTGACACAGGGGCTGCTGAAAGGAGGAACATCAAGTATTTTATTCTTATGTATATAAAATTAAAAATCCACCCTTGGCTTTCATAAGAAGCCAGTTAAAAACTGTTTGGCATCTCCTAAGATTCCTCCTCTTTGATCTCACTGCCAACATGATCCACAGTAAGTGAAGAAGAAGGGCTTACACCGTATATCTGTCAGTACGAGTCAGGAGAGGCGTTGGGAGAGGCATCACAAAGGAACATCATGACATTCTCACCCATGTCATTTGTGCAAATCAAGGCAGAGCTTGCTATAAAAGGAAGAGGAGGACAAAAAGCCATCACCTCTGTGTGCAAGAGCTGTTAAATAATGGGTGAATAACGCAGAAGAACATGATAAAACAAAATGCCATTGTTCACTATGTGTAGGGGAGGCGTATGCAACCACATGCATCTCCTGGCTGCAAAGGGTGCAGGTGCCAGCGTGGAACTTCCACCATCCACCCTAAGTCAGCTTCTGTGATTCTCTTCATAACAGTGACATTCTCAGCACACAGCTTCAGGAGAATAAGGAAATAAAGGAAAGAATGACCCTATAACCATGGGACACCAGCCAATTTGTTCTCCCTGGCAGCTCTGCAGCTGTATGGTGGCCACGGTACCCTTGGTACCTGCCACCATAATGCGAAGAAACAGACTGAAGGAACAGTAAAACTAAAGTTAAAAGAATGATGGATGGACATTAATTATTCTGCATTTAGCTCAACAAAATGTCTGGCCATATAGCTGGGGAAAAAAAGGGTGAAGAACGACCAAGATTTGAATGTTCACAGGAATTAAGAGAGGTGAAAGCTGAGTATCTCCTGTTGCAGCGTCGGTTTGAGCAGTGTTAAAAACGATGGCGAGCGAATAGCTTTGGAACAGCCTGTGTGAGATCTCACCTCTATGTGGATAGTACAAGTGTCCTCGCCACAAAGCCATCAGCCCAGCTGGCACCCTCACTGCTACCGCAAGGAACTCAATACTTCAACCTGACCTGCAGTCTAAATACATAAAAGGTATCTGCTGCTGAGACACAAATGCTGGGCAGGCTCATGGTAGCAGTGTCCATATGTTCTACTCCTTACAGGACTGCCAACACCAAGTACTTGAAAACATGAGCCAGGTACCATAAAATCTCACATTTGGCATCAACCCCAGGCATTTCTTTTAATAAATAATGGACTTTAGCAGTTTATTTCCTTCCAATTTCTGAGCACTTGCAGCTCCTAAGCATTTTTCAGGAGTGTTAAGAAGGAAATTCTCAGACCCGAGAGCTGAGATCCTCACCAGACCCTGTGACGCCACCAGCCAGACACTCCAGTAGGAAGAACCAAATACCATGAGACAAGAGGAAAAGCAGAAAGTTAGCAATGGTTTTGCACAAGCAGCTTCAAGACCACCATCTCTTGAAAGCCAAGCGGACACCAACACTTACTCTTCTTGCCCAAAGTCCAGATTTCAAAGCAAATATCCCATACTTGCACTTTGTGCACAATCTGTGCTTTTCACTCTAGAATGTCCTGTTGCCATTGGAGGCTGGAAAAGGAGGGTTGTGCAGTTCTGCATGCCATTGCACAATTGAGTTCTATTTACCTGCTCTCACAGGAAAAACAAACAAATTTCTATTTTAAAAGGAACTGTAGCTCAGACTTTTGTTTTGGAAACACATTCCTTATTAAAGTCCCCAAATGAGCGGAACCGTTTTGGAGTTCTCCAGGTGAACCAACCCTGCAGCACAACCAACAGCGGTCCCTTGATGGACTCAAATACTTCTTCAATCTGACAAACTCAAGTGCTGTAAAGCTCACTTAAATATTGTGCGATTGTAGAGAGCTGCCATCTCTCCCTGACTGAAGATACACGACAGCTCAGTACCTTCAAACCCTGTGACTCATTGCTCGGAAGTGGCAGTTTCACAGGGAAGTGTCTCTGTAAGTAACTTTTTTCTTAATTTCATTAAGATGTGTATTTACTTGAAGGAACATTTCTTCACTGTGGAGTCAAGGGACTACTGTGAAGCCTTCTTTGGTGATTTCTCATTGCATAGACAGAACTACCTCCACAAAGAGGAAGGTGGGTGGCCAGCAAGTCTACAATGCAGCTGAGCATCACAGTTCTAGGTGAGCTGCTCTGGTGTCAGCTCCCCACCAAGCAGAGCAGACACAGAGGAACTCCTGAGCAGTGACCCAGGGGCTCTCTGTTGCTCACTTGTTGATGCCACTGACTTAATTCACAAGAAGACTCACTCCAGTTTGGTTCTCCTCACCCTTTTCTGTGCACTGTTATCACTATGCAGTGAGCAAATCCAAACTATAAGATGTCTGATCAGTTATTTGCTGCCAAGTCCACCTCTATTGCTACTGTCTTCACCCAACACAAACTATGCCACCTATTATTCACTACCCTCATTCTCGATGTCCAAGCTCTGAAATCACTAATAACTATATGGCAGATGTAGAAAGGTCAAAAGGAGAGAAAAACAGGCAAACCTCAGGAAACAGCAGTGGTGAGAGCGGCCACATGTGGATTATATAAAAGACTGAGGGATCAGTCAGGTCCTTTGCTCGCTATCTCCTACAGACCACCTTGAAGGTACTTCCACTCACCATCTTGCTCAGCTGCTCCTGAGTGCTCCCCATCTCTCTGGCCACCAGCCTCAGAAGCAGGGCTGTCCCAAGGCTTTTACAGCAGCCAGCGATCCCTAGCAGCTCTTTATCTGCAGGGATGGCCATATGATCCCCCAGAAAGCTGAAACCCCACAGATTTGAGCTTCAAGATGACAGAAACAGCTTCGAGTCTGAGCTGGGTTCACGTCTTCGAGCAGCTGGGCTGCAGCCCGGCTTCCCCCATTTTCAATTGTAGCAGCACCTCAGCCTACGTGGTGTCTCTGTGCCTGTGGCAATCAGACCTCTGAAGTACCACGCAGGCACGGCGGTGACAAATGTCTCTCCATGCCTTTACACCCCGCTCAGCCTCTGCCAGCTCCAGCAGGGCATGTGAGATGCAAATGCTTTCACACCTACGTGTTTTGTTTAATCAACCACAGATGCTCAGATTGATTGAGCAGTGATTTGCATAGATTAGTGTGATGTCAGTATTTAGAATACAGCAGGAGGATCATGCCAAAATCTACCCCTGAGGAGGTGTCTACTCACAAACTAAACAATAATTGGATTGATTTTACAGTACAGCAGATGAGAATTTTTAAAATGTAGATCTACCAGTCAGATTTATCAAATTTTCTCAATCTTCTCCCCTCTTCTTTCTTCTTGTCTATCTGGTGACATTGGAAATTTTCCTCCTCACTATTCGAGAACAATGACAACAGATCTGGTCACTGTGACCAGATCTATACACACTGCAGAGTAAGTATTTCTGCACATCATAATTAGCATCTCCCCTGCAGCTACCTCACGTAAGGGTCATCAATTTTCTTATGAGAATCTTCATGTTTTAAATGTTTGAACAAAAACAGTGGAAAATTGAAAATTATTTTAAAAGTTCAAAAGGGGTCCAAAATCTGCCCGAGTTGTTTTTTAGCCAAGAAAAATTCAATTCTTAATTTGTTTCAGAGAAACAGGCGTTGTCAGCATGTCCAAGCAGCACTAACCATTTTTCTCCCGGTCTGAATTACAGCTATGAGATTCACTTCTGTACTTCAGTAATTTACATAGTGACTACCTTTATGTAAAATGCATTTTAAAAAAGGCCCAGAATCTGTAACTCAAAAGGATGGAGGAGAGAATTAAATGAGGTGCTGCACGCTACTCTTGAATTCAAGTTCAATAGAGAGGAAGGCAGTGAACACAGATCGCTTCAGACAGGCAATAATCCCCATTTTGCCATATAAGAAATTAATACCTGGTTTACAGCCAGCCCTAGTAAACATCTATCAAAGCAACAGAAAACTTCCCTTGCAACGTGGAACGTGTTTACTGTGCCCAAAGGATGTGTGTATAATCAGCTGTTATGAGATGTGTGTCCTACAAACAGCTACACTAACCCCAGGTACTTCAAAGATGCCATCAGATGGGATTTTGCAGAACTTCAGAGCGACAGAGCAACATTTTTCATTACTGTTCCAACAGAAACTATGGAGTTTTTTTCTCCTTAAACTTCTAAAGCAGATTAGCTAGACACTTTGGGATTGACTTATCCGCTTTATTTATCTATTTTCATTAATATTTTTCATTTCATAACAGCAGTCCAGAACTGTGTCCCATTGTACTACAGGTAGGCACCAACATCCAGGACCACCCATTGCAGCTCAGGCATTACTGGCTTGGCACAGTAATCCTTGGTTGACTCCTCAGAAGATGACAAATGCTTTCCATATCACTCAAAATATCTCAGGGTTGAAAAATACATTTAACTACATTTGAAATCTAAGTGTAACTTGCATTCCAGTAGGACTCAATGGGAGTCTCAATTCTGCATAACAAGATCCTTGTAATATTAAAGAGACATATAGAGGGCATTTTCAAAAGTGGTCTTCTTTTAATGTATCTTAAATAGTAAAGATAAGAGGATCAAGAGTGAATTCAGGGAATATTTTAATGGAAGCATATTTAAGTTGGTTGGAACTAGATGATCTCTGAGGTCTCTTCCAACTGAAGCCATGGCATGATTCTGTGATTCATTCTAGCTGACCAGTTCAGTGCCTCACACTCAGCTAACCCAACCATTCCTGGGACTAACAGACACTACTGACTGAGTTTACTGCCTTCTTGCAGATTTTTTTATTACCTAAATATTTGGGGTTTCCTTGCCTTTACACAAAAGGAAACTCTTGTACTTCCAAGAGCAGCAAATTTCAAAACATGGCTTTAGCTGGCCCCTAAAATGCCCTTTTTGCTCCCATTAATTTTCACTGAACATCTGTATGCAGTGATAACTCTCCCCATACTTCCCCTGGAAAAACAAAAAGGTATTACTAAATGAAAAGAGAAGAAAATATGAACAGAAGAAAGAGCCAAAGGACCAAAATCCCACATACACCATCCCTGCCACTGAACGTCAGGACGACATATAGAAGGTGAACAAGTTCTTGAGGAAAATGCAGACAGTGTGCAGGAAACAAGTCTGGGTACAGCAATGGCAGGGGAAGAAACATGGCTTCAGTCAGTGGTTCTGAAGAATATAAATATTCACCTCCCTCTTTATTCAATTTACCATTTGGAAACTGCAAAGAGATAATTAATGCACAAGGTTAAAGAGAAAATAAAAGGGAAAAAGAGTCTTTCAAGGATGCAGCAAGAGAATTTTCTGCCTTGGGCTGCATTAGCCCAATTCAGATTTTCCACAGAACGGTACCTCATTTCATGTCTGAGTGCTGCTCTGGGTCACAGCTCTACCCTTTCCCCTTCTGAAGCTTCTCCATTCATCTCTCTACCCCAGCCTAAAACCCCACTATTAACAAAGGACTCAGAAAACTGGGATCTTTATATGGCTTTATAAACAGATGTGACTGTCGAACCTGATATTAAATTTGCAACGTTTCCTTCAGCTGAGAGGAGCAAACAAGATGATGCAGAAGGCCATTTATTTCCAGATTCAAGCAAAACAGAGAAGAGTGTACAGACTGAGGAAAAACTGTTCCTGTTTTTGCCAGCAAAATTAAGGATTCTGCTGGAGCAAACTCCTTCCAATTCCCATTAAAACTATTTTTTTCCTTAAATAACAGAACTTGGGAACTTTTTTGGAAACCATGTTCAGGGCCAATTAAGACAGGGTTCATCAGGGCAAACACTGCCTTTTATATTTCTATTTCAGTTTAGAAACAGCAAAATTATTCAAATATTTCCTATAGTACAACCTGAGGGGCCTGAATACTGTGCTGAAAAAAGGTGAGGGCAGGTAACCAGGCTCCAGACCAGCAGCTTTAGGGCTGGTCTACACAGAACTGGGTACTAACATAGATGAGCAATGAATTATCTTGGACTTCTTATCCACATTAACATAGCATCATCCTACATTCATACAGTCATGCTTCTGCTACTCAGAAGTTAGCTGGGGGTTCTCAGCAATCACCATTGCACCGCTGTGGTGACATCTCCTCATGTTGTGGTGTATAAACACACCGATTCACCAGCTTCATCCACCACTGGACAGTCTGCACACACAAATCAGACACAAGTTAGGAGGGAAGGCAAAATACACCCAGTATGAACTTGCTCCATGCACCTGTGGAATGGCCATGATTGTGTGTGTGAGATAAGCTGTAATAGTTTTATCTGTCTAGACTAAAGGTTTAGATTGGCTCCCAGTCAGCTGCTTCACTAAGGCAAATCTCCAGCACAGGAAGATGAAAAAGGAAGAAAATCAATATATGAAAACTCCTTTCAAGATAGGGCCTATCTTTATGGAATCACTGAATGGCTGAGGTTGGAAGGGAGCTCCAGAGCTCTTCTCCTCCAACTGCCCTGCTCAAGCAGAGCCACCCAAGAACAGTTTCCCAGCACTATGTCCAGGCAACTTCTCAAAATCTCCCCAACCTCTCTTGGCAACCTGTGCCAGTGCTCCAACTCCCTCGCTGTGAAAAAGCGTTCCCAGATGCTCAAAGGGAGCCTCCTTTGTTTCACTGTGTCCTTTTGCCTGAGGTCCTGTCACTGGGCTTCACTAGGAAGAGTCTGGCTTCATCTTCTTTACATTCTCTATTCAGGTATTTATAGAGTTGATGAGATCCCCCTGAGCCTTCTCTTCTCCAGAATGAGCATCCTCAGTTCCCTCAGACTTCCCTCACAGGAGATATTCCCCAGTCCTGCATCATGTTTATAGTCCTTCACTGGACTCTCACCAGCAGCTCAAGATCTCTCCCGTACCAGGAAGCCCTAAGAACCACTCTTCCAAAAGACACTTTCTCAGTGTGAAAGCAGTAGATGTCTCCAAATTCACACCCACAAAGAGTGAAGAGTCACTTAAGCTGGTTCATCCAAAGCTGTTAAACCTTTTTGCTTTGAGGGGTCACTACTACCGTTAGGGCCATGAAAACCAGACCAAAGTCTCTAAAGTACAAAAACCTACCCAAAACAGAAGTCTACATATCGTTTTCACACAATCTATAGCTGACTTCTAGAAAAGGCTTCAAAACGACTAAAAAAGAAAGTTTATTAAATTGTTTACTGCTCGAATACATTCTGAAGCAAAAATAAATGCCTTGCCAGCTGGTGTTCCTGCGCTCTCTGCGAAGAAGCAGCGTTCGACACTTATCTCATAGGACCCAAAATTCTTCTGCCTTTTCCCCCCTTCTTGTGCTGTCAGGTTGTTCCTGAGATCAATAAATAAATTCTCAAAATATCTGTTTGCATAATGTCATGAACATTGTGGGGGAGCACAGAGTGATCCCTAACCTACCCCTCACTGCCCAGAGAAGCTCAGACCAGCAGCAAAGCCAAGAGAGGGAACAGACCATCATAGGGTCTTGCTGTGTCCCAGACCTGAAGCCCAGGGTGCCCAAACCCTTTAAAAGCTGTAGTTTCTGTCAACTGAAAGAAGCAAAAAGGGAGAAAACAGAAGAAAAAAATCATATGCCACACTGTTCTTGTCTACGCAGAAGGAAGGAATTTGGTAAAGGACTATTGAAACCAACGTTTGAATGAAACCAAAGGCAGGATATCAGCTTTTAAATGACTCCTCTGCACAAATTTTTCCAGGCTATGTTGGGTGTAAATAACAGCAAGAACATGTTCATCTTGTTCTGGCTTACCAGCGAGTTATTTATAACACAGTCCCAAATTTTGGAAGGTTATACTATGAGTCTGAGCTGTATTGTCTATTGTTTTAGAACCAGGTGCAGGAAACTCAAGTAGAGCCAATGTGCTCACTGAAAAAAACTACACCAAACACCACCCAGGGACCTCTGGCCTGCAGAATCTGCTTTTTGTACTTTTCTCACATATTTTAGGTATCACATAGATAATAAACACCAAGCATAGACAGAGATAATCTCCCGCTTTCTTTGTGTGTGGTGTTCTCTAAATGTCAGTGTCTGTCAGAGGCTCATCTCTGAAGGGAAACTCCAAATATACCTTCAGACTGTTCTATCTCACTAGCTGACTTCGTATTACAGCTATTTCATTTAAATACATGCAAGCTTTTTACAGCAGTCTGCTCTCTGTACATCAAAGCAGAGGCAAGAAATCGTTTTCCTTTTCAGGACAGAGAAATCACAGAAAGTTCTGTGTGCTTTTCTTCTTCCTTACTCAGTTCTTGCAGATCAGGAGTATAGTCACCTGTTGAAGTCACTTCACTAGGAAGGGCATTCCCCAGCCCTTAAATAGCTGCAGAAACCCAAGCGGCAACTGCATACTGTGAACAAGAAAGTCTATAATTTAATCTCAATAAAATAATATTAACAAACTGTGACACCTTTTCCCAGGAGCAGACTGTTCTGAACAACCCCAGTGCAGCTCCAAGACAGCTGCCACTTCTGAACATGATGCCTTTCTGATGGTGAGCAGTTACAAGCCAAAAGTTTGCTTGATTTTAGCTGTAGGTCAGGTAGTCCAGCACAGAGCCCGTGTCTGGTGAAGTGGTATTTATGTACCACTTATCTGTTCTTCCCCTCAGAAAATTAATTATCCAGTTTTCCTTCCTGCTTAACCTTAACTTCCAAAAAAAAATATTGGATTCCGCTTACACAGTGTTCTTTATAATTAGACACAAATTGTTCAAGATGTTCAATTACAACATCTTCTGCTGCAACACTGAAAAATGCTGGATAATAATAAAAGCTTTAACTACCGCAAAAAAGCCTGGCACACTACCACTACTCTATTCCATGTGTTAAATTCCTCTGAGCAGAAAGGAATTGAAAGACCCAAGTATTAATTATTACAGTCAATCATGAAACCTCATTAATTTGATAAGTTGGGATACAACAGCCCTACAGTGTTTAAAACACACTTGTCAATTAAGTTGTGATCTGTCGTGTTGGCTATAGTAAAGTTTATTTTATAACATACAAGATTTGTAGTATACATTGATTGCAAATTAAAACACTACAGATTGTATTATCTTGTGTTTATATGAATTTTACTGTCTATATTTTGTGATTATGTGATTTTTACTCTCTATATTGATTTTCACACTGTATTTAGTGTTAATATAATTTTTACTCTCTGTATTTAGTGTTAATATGATTCTTACTGTATAAATTGTGCATTTTTAGGATTTTCACTGTCTACATTTTATATTAATATGATTTTTACCATCTATATACTTTACAAATCAGTAAGACAGTATATTCAGTACATGCCCGTGTGAGCTCACACACCTCTATGCACATGGAACAGGCAAAAGGGGTGTTCAGATTGCTAGGATTCATTGATGGATTCTTTCGTCCAGATACTTAGGCTCACCAGTTTAAGCGTTTAAACACCAGTCTAACAGAAATATAGTGCAACAGTTACCAGGTAAAGCTAAAACAATCCCCTAGCTGTCCAAAAGCTATTCTCATGCTCCTGAAGCTTCTTCCCTCTCAATACACATTTTCAAGCTTATACAGGAATTGAGAGACTTTGTTCTCCTTACATTTTCAATTCGTGTCTTCTTGTTTTTCTCTCTCAGTTGTCCCAAGTCCTTCTCCTTTCATTCTGAAGTTTTCTGGCAGTTCAGCCTCCCAGTCTCCTTTTCTCCACCTTTTACATGTTTTCTTCTTCGGTCATTCACTCGTCAACAAAATTTACCCACTAACCTGCTACTGATGTTGACATTTCCCAGGAATGTGTGTCACTGTACAAGGAACTTAAAAAAAATGGAAAAAAATCCCAGCAGGTTTCCAGGAAGATGCTAAATCAGAAATCCCTCATGCACAATCTCTTCAGTATACAAAGAATGGGCACCCAGTGGAATGTCCTGACAGATAAACTTGAGCACTACCCTTTGCTCTTTCACATCAAGTAGTTTTGCCATCACCGCTACTGTTTACAAGGGCCTGGGTTTGGGAGTTTTTGATGGCCCTGCTGGTATTTGGAAGGATGTCTTAGCCTGGTAAGAAGTTCAGATGGATAAATGGATGGATAAATGCAGTAACATTGGTAAAATGGAGAAATGCTAGAGAACCTCTTGCTCCCTGGCTTTTTAAACTTCCTTCAGGAGCTGCTGGGCTTTCCTCCTCTTATTACCCTCCTGTAGAGTTTTATTTATTGCTGGCTCTGATCATTAACAAAAGCGGACAGCATCAAATCTTCAAGACTCAGCTATGTTTCTTTCTCTTCAACACACCTCTCTGTAATTTTCCTCTAACCTCTATTCATCTTAGGTTGGAGAAAACTGCACAATGGCTTCCCCCAAGAGACACTTCCAAATCTAAACCAGAAAGTTTCTTATTTAATATTTGTTCTTTATTTCCCTTTCCAAGAGAAAAAGGTGTTAGATATTGCTCAATAGGACAATCATCGGTGGAAGATGGTAGGTGGTCACAGAACTGGAAGACTGAAGGCGACTTTCCCAGGTACCAAGAACACAACATCCCATCTGTAGACTCTCAGGACTTTCAAAAACAGTTGGAACACAAACATGATCCCACAGAAAATGAGGGGACACCACAACAAAAGTGGACAGATTTCTACTGCCAGCCAAGAACTTCACATCCCAACTGCTGGACTCACCCTAAAAATCACACCTCCCATATGGAAAAGTTTGCACAGCTACATCATAAACAAATCACAATTAACCAGTTTAGGATGTTTGGATACTATTACATCAATAGAGGCCTCAAAATCCTAACCAGAATGCTTTTAGCCTTCCTGTTTAGCTCAGAAAAGATTCAGCCTTAAAAAAACCACCTTTTCTACAAGATTGTATCACAGGTCACACTTTCCTTCAACAAACCCTTCCTGACCAGTACCTTTGCTTTTTTCAAACAATAAAAAATTAGGATATATGTCCAAACCTGAGGACTAAGACAAGCAAGATGCAACAATAACTTTGGGGCAGTTCACATGAGAAGACTCTCGGGGAGAAGATTAATTTCACTAGAAGCATAATTTTTTGCAAAAGCATGTGTTGTGTTAGGGGTTTTTTCCAGTAGAGTTGTCCAAAACCCAGATTTGTTCTAAAATAAGTGCAAATTTGGCCTGCAATTGAAAAAACCCAAACCACAGAAGAAAATGTAGCCTGTAATACTCAACAAGTATGTGAGCAAAAGTGTAAAGACAATCTTTTTCCCAGGCAGTAAAACTGGTCTGTGCTGGGCTGACTTACAAGAAAAATCCACTCCGAATCTCCTTGTAATCAGCTGAAGTAGGCAGATCTAAAGAGAAATGAAATGCAAACAACAGAGACGCAACAGAGTTTACAAGAAAAGAACAAAGAAAGAAATCAATTGTGGCTCATATTAGTGAACATCATTATGAAGAACTCAAAGAAACCATTTTCCAGTTTGGGTTTGCTGGTTTTTTCCTGGACGCAATGGCTAAAACCTACTGAACTGGAACACCATGGTGTAGGAGATATAAACCCAGTTCTTGATGGGCAATGAAGAGGACCTAAACCTAAGAAGATATGGAGAGCTGGGCAGGGAGAAATTTAATGAACTGTAACAAGGGCAAATGTAGAGTCTTGCATCTGGGCAGTATCGGTACCCCAGGTAGCAGTATAGGTTGGGGACTGACCTGTTGGAGAGCAGTGTAGGAGATAGGGACCTGGGGGTCCTGGTGCACAGCAGGATGACCATGAGCCAGCAACATGCCTTTGTGGCCAAGAAGGCCAACAGCATCCTGGGGTGTATCAGAACGGGGGTGGTTAGTAGATTGAGAGAGGTTCTCCTCCCCTTTTATACTGCCCTGGTGAGACCACATCTGGAATACTGTGTCCAGTTCTGGGCCCCTTAGGTCAAGGATGCAGAACTGCTGGGGACAGTCCAGCAGTCAATGGATGTAGGGAGTGGGAGTGAGAGGATGATGAGGGGAGTGGAACATCTGCCTTACGAGGAAAGGCTGAGGGAGCTGGGTCCCTTGAGCTTGGAAAAAAGAAGACTGAGGGGTGATCTCATTAGTGTCTATAAATATGTGAAGGGTGAGTGTCAGGAGGATGGGGCCAGGCTCCGCTCAGTGGCACTCAATAATAGAACAAGGGGCAATGGGTGTAAGATGGAACATAGAGGTTCTGTATGAACGTGAGAAGGAACTTCTTCACAGTGAGGGTGACAGAGCACTGGAATGGGATGCCCGGGGGGCTTGTGGAGTCTCCTTCTCTGGAGACATTTAAAACCTGCCTGGATGTGTTCCTGTGCGACTTGGTCTAGGTGGTCCTGCAGTGGCAGAGGGATTGGACTAGATGGTCTTTTGAAGTCCCTTCCAATCCCTAATATTCTGTGATTCTGTGAATCTAACAGCCAAAAAAAGAAAAACAACTGACATAGAAAAGTTAAGTTTAGGGGAAACTTGGGAAGGCCACATCTGTTATTTCAGGAGAATTAAGAAATCAAGTCCGAAACTTGTTTTTTAAGATCCATGTGGCTTCATTTACCAGTGGATTTAATAATTATTGAATAGTTAGTCATTAATAAATATTTTATCTCAGATAACATGCACTAGCATTATTACTGTCAATAAATATTGCCTTTAATGACAACTAGTTTATTAGTTTGATTGTGCTGTCCTGCTGTTTAAGTGAACTTCATCTGACACTCTCTAAAATTATTTGCGGTTTTTTTCTCCCCACCCCCTCTTTTCCTCTGATGCCTTTCTCAGCATAGCAGTTTAATTAGTCTCTATTTGTAAAAATTAGTTTTATCCTGTAGAATTCAAGTAAATGTGCTGAATGAACTCTGTTTCTGAGAAACACCTATAGGAACACACCAAGCTCCAGCAGAGCTTCACTTCCCAGAGTACAAATCCCTCCTTCAGCTTGCTGAAACACTTTACTTGTCCCCAGGAATGTACCAAGTTTATATAATGTTTTGTGGAAAAAATCTGTAGAACTCAGCTCAAGTTAGTACAGACTCGACTGACCTTTTCCAGAAACACTTCTTAAGCCTCCAGAAAACAGCACTCTGTGATAAACTAGGTGTTTTTGCAACAGAGTTCTAGCTCTGTAGAGCTCTTCAGTAAACACAGACCTTTCCAGCACACTGTGGAAACCACCTTTTGCTGGGGAAATAATATAAGTAAGTTTAAATTACATAAATACATTTAGAAACAACATCTTTTAAAGCCAGTGCTGCTCATTAAACAGTGGCACACTCACATAAAGTGACACTGTCATCTGGCAAGGGCCTATAACAGCCAGACTCTGACCCTGAACTGAAAATTCTTCCTCCAGCAGCCAGTGGAGATGATTTCAAACACAAGGGGAGTGGGAATGGAAGGGAGAAGGATAAAGGAAGAAGAAGGGAGTGAACTGACAGGTTGTTTTTCTCATTAAGCATCCCATGGCTCAAAACCTGGCACAGCACACAGGGCAGGACACAAATCCAGCAGAGAGAGCACTGAATACTTCTTTGTTCCTTTTATTCCAATATATTTTGTCCCAAAGAACAGAAGCAATACTGTTAGACTGGAATATGTCACCAAACTCAATTCTTTTATCTGAAACCACAGTCTAAATGACTCCTTTTATCTGCCTCTCTGCTTCGTTGTCCCTCTCTTAAGTGCCTGAATGAAAGCGAGGAAGCTCAAAGCTGTCAAATTTCCAGATGTCAGTGGATGTCGCAACACCCCCGCTTTGAACAGAAGGAAGTGGATTGATTTGGCTAAGAGGATTTCAAGAGGCAACACATCAAAAGATGTCAGGAAACAAGAAGAAGAGGGGAGATTGCTGGCTAGTTACAGTCTTGGCACCAATTGGAATGAGGGTTGATGAAGTTGGATGTAACGAGCCCCTTTCATTGCTCTCCTCAGCAACATACAGCTGAAACTGCGGGTATGACTCAAGGAGAGTGAGACAAATTGTGGACTTCAGTACTTCTAGTAACAAGCATGAACTCAACTCCTCACAATAGTACCACCACACTGTTTGTTTTCAATATGTTCATTTTCAGCATCAGTTTGAGTTGCCAGTGTATCTGTTCCCTGAGAGTATCATTGCCCTACAGCCAGCGGCTCCTTACATCCTTCTCTCCAATCTGGTATTTACTGAAGCTTACCCAATATATATATTTGCTTGGACATGTGTTAACTTCATCAAGAGCCCCCCTTTTATGCTACCTGGTGTCATAGAATCACAGAATCATTAAGGTTGGAAAAGATTTCTAAGACCTCATGAAGTCCAACCACCAGCCATCACCAACGCTATGCTCATTAAACCACCTGAAGTGCCACAACTACTTGTTTTTTGAACACCTCCATGGATGGTGACTCTATTACTCCTTTGTTCCAATGTTTGACCACTCTTTCAGTAAAGAAATGTTTGCTAATACCCAGTCTAAACTTCCTGTGAAGCAACCTGAGGCCATATCCTCTCATCTTTTGTTACTTGGGAGAAGAGATTGACACCTGTCTGGATAGAACCTTGTTGTAGTTTGAAAATTACCAGAATTTTCAGATTTACAGATTTGTGTTTTCATGAACAAAAGAAAACGTTCTGTTGCTTTGAGAGGACCCTCTCCCCCCAGTGACCTGTCCTGGGGGGAGGTGACACTGTCCCAAGTACCTGCCCTTAAGGGATGTTGCTAGGTGAGCAGATAAAAGGGGACAGTGATTTGGTCCTGCCTCTTTTTGCTGAGGGCTTTCAGCCCAGCACAAGGGCTGTAGCCCCGTGCTAACCCCCACCTCCCTTCCCAGGGCGGTGTTGGGGGGAAGACAGTTTCCAGTGGCTCCCTGCCCTGGGATGGAGTGGGCTCACAGGGTCGGGTCCGCTCCGCTCCTGTAACCAGCAGGGAGTGGCAGGGACAACCCCAGCGCGGCAAAGACAGCCCCGGCCTAGTGCAGACCCTAGCGCAGAAGGGACAGCCCTGGCCTGGTCCTGATGCCACGGACCGGAGAAGCAAGACTTTGGTGCAGATCTACCACCCCACCCCACCCCCTGCCATGGAGCAGACCTTCAGCCTCGCAGTGAGCTAAGGAACTCCTCTTTCTTCCTCCTGGAGCTGAGACAGGAGGAGAGAAAGAGGAGAGGAGAGGGTCCTTGAGAATCCTTAAACCTTGAGCATGAAACACAGAGTCTGAGATATCAGGCCGTCCTGAGAGCGTTAAGCTGGAGAAGCTATGCTGAAGAATTGAAGACTTCACCAGTCTGCAAACAGCCTGGGTGCCGCTGTACCGCAGACACGGGTAACGCATGAATAACAGAGAGGGTGGTGGTACTCGTCTCTACATGACTGACATGCTCTTTTCCTGCAGATCTCTGATGTGCAAAAAAGACCCAATGACCAATACGATAGTGATCTCCCATTGTGTTTTTCTCAGAATATGTGATGGCATTTGTGACACAGTTTCTAGTTTGTGTGCACTAACTTGCTTAACCTTTTCTTCT
>JAOXOE010000343.1:23846083-23862702 GCA_028565055.1 Phoeniculus purpureus
GATGCAGCCCAGGATCCAGTTTGCCCTCTGGGCCGCAAGTGCACACTGCTGGCTCATGTTGAGCTTCTCGTCCACAAAGATCATCAAGTCCAACTCGTTAAATTAAAGAAATACAGCTGAAATGAGATGGCCCAGCTCAATCCTACAGCTAAATGCACCGAAATTTGTGTGATGCAGAAAACTTCTCACAGCCTGCGTGTAGCTAGATATGAAATCAAATTAATGGCCAATGTGATATTGTGTAAGCACAATTATCAAGATGATGGGATGCCTTGAGTTCATTTAAAGAATATTAACGGGTTCATAAATCTTGTCAGGTAGATTTATCAGATTGGAATCTTTTGAAAACCTCACCAAACAACCTCTGGCTTTAGAAAGAGGAAGATTAGGCTCGGCTCTTGCGTATCTACAAAAACAAAGCTGAAAGGTCAGAGACATGTTCCTGACACAAACTGTGCTTGGAAATTTCATTAGGGATTGGCATGCACCCTCCTCACAGCATTATCTAAAGTTACCTTCAGCCAGGAAACAGAAGATAAAAAGTTCCTTAATATTCACCACGGTATCATAAAAGGAAACCCCTATCTCGAGTGCTGAGCCCTCCAAAAGGCTCAGTAGAACATTTTCCATCTATGAAAATGAGGCTCAAGTCAAAGGAATATTTAAGGACTAGTCTGCCTCATAGCCCTTCCTGCAGGACCCAGCTATGCTTCCCAGGCACAGATCGTGTCCTAACTCAGCACAGAGATGCAGCTCCCATATCACAGCCACAGCTCCTTCCAGTCTGAGCGCAACAGACAACACAAAGCATGCCATAAGTGAAGAGATAATGGGACCGGGTTAATTCTTCAGCATAATTGCAACTGTAGTTAATACAAGATTTGTTTACGTTGGTGAAGAATCAAAAGAATTTAAGCAAATCCTAGACATTGATTCAATCGTCTGGTAAGAAGAGACCTTATGTCATGTATAGTTGAGGTTAACATCCACAAACACTGTACTCGGACCTCCCTGATGTAAGAGGGTTTTGTTCCATTCCATGTTATGCCGCCAACCAAAATATTTTGATTCTTATCATTTACTACATTTTCAACCAAAACAGCTGAGAGCATTGTAGCTGTAACAGAACCATCGGAGTTCAGAGGAACATTACAACAGTGCTCTCCTTGTGTAACAGAGCTGAGCATGCCCTCTTCTGTGCTGATTGATTTCATAGAATCACAGAACGGGTTGGGTCAGAAGGGAAATTCAGGATCACCTAGTTCCAATCTCCTGCCATAAGCATGGACACATTCCACTACACCAGGTTGCTCACAACCCCATCCAACCTGGCCAGTGATGGGGCATCCACAACACCCTTGGGCAGCCTGTTCCAGTGTCCCCCATCCCCCAGCAGAACATTCATAACACATTAGGTGAAACTTATGCAGTCAAGGGAAGCAACTTTTTCTTCAGTTAACTCTTCCAAGCAATTTTACTTCCAACCATGTTCTGCTCATCAAATACATCTAACAGGTCATCCTGACACTGAGCAACCTGCAACTTGATCAAATCTACACCTTGGCTTACCGGGCCTTGAGAAATAGTGTTGGCTACTTTCACAAAAGGAAATACTTTTCCCTGCAATATGCAGATGGCAGTGGAATTGGCTGTTAGAGGCTACTGAGGTTGAGAATTTCACAAAGGGTATGATGACATGTGCACAGATCAGAAGGCTGTCCACAGTTACAACACTTAAAGATTCAGCAGGCATCTGACTGCTGGGTTTCAGCTGATCATGAGGAGAAAGGAAGCTGAAGCAAAACAAGGAGCACTCCATTTATTTACTCTTTTTTTTTTCACCTTAAACATTCCTCTAAAACTGGAATGGTTCACTCAGGGACAATTAGGGGGCATTTTCTCTCTCATCTAGAGGTTTGGCTGGGCTAAGGATGTTCTCAGAAGAGTGTTCCTCTCTACTAGACCAACACAGAACCAATCTATAGTGATGAGATGAGCTCCCAGTCAGAGCATGACACCCCATGGCTTTGGAATCCATGGAAGAGTGAGTTCCATCTTCACAGTGGGAAGATGGAGCTTACCACATGGGTCATGCTGGGCTATGACAGCTTGTCAGCTCCTGGCCCTTCAGGCCACCACAGTGCAAACAGAAGAAGAAAGCATCTTGGTCAGGCATGGAGAGTAGCCCTGACTGAACTACTGTGACTTTAAGGTACAAAGAGTTCCCTGCACTAGCACCCATGTTCTTTTGCATGCAGTCATCTGAACTCCCTCTAACTCTCCCAGCCTGGCCTCACAGTAGAGGGTTCCCCGCTCAGAGCAGCATTTTTGGGGCCTCCTCTGGCCCCACTCCAACAACCCCCGGTCTCTGCTCTGCTGAGGAGCCCAGAGCTGATGATTTCTCTTTCCCTGGATGCAGGACTCCAGAAGTCCTTATCCAGAATCTATTCATACTGTCTCACTGCCTCTCCTGCTGCATCCGTGGACTACACCATGTAGTAAAACCTCCATCTTTCACCCTCCTTCACATGTTAAGGAAAGAGCTGTAGAGGCAGCAGTGCTAAATGATTTACATGACCCACCAGGGATGGTGAGTGATTTACTAGGAAAAAGTCTCATGGAGCCAGACAGATGGCAGCACTACAGGGGTTATGGCTAAGGAAAAGGTTGCAGAAAAAGAAGATCCAGACTTACAACAAACTGCCAAGCAAAGGGTTGGTAGGGACTGCTGGGCAAGATTTACATTAGAGGCCATGAGGTTCATTCTAAGGCTGGGCACAAGGAAAACCTGCAGGCAAAGGGCTGGGGGATGCTTGTCAGAGATTAACAGCTCCAGTGTGTAAAGAGTGAGGAAGACACTTTGTTGCAGCAAGGGCTGTGAACAAAGGCTCCCTTCTCTACCAGAGGGCACATGCACATGAGTAGTAAAAGAGAGCAGGAGTGCAGGGAAGATCTTGGGTGGTGTAAATCATAACAATACCCCAAGTTTGGGCAGACACAACAGCAAGGGAGGCTTCTGAGAAGGCTACTATGAGTGTCCAATGGGTGTTCACAGACACTTTCAACAAAGAGCACCAGTGTGGAAAGCACATGGCTATGGAAAGGCTGCCCACTTCACTCTTGTCTTCTAATCCTTCCACTAATTCCCTTTCCTCTAGAGCAAAACCTCTAGTGCATAAATTGCTTTCTTTTGCCTTCAAGACCTATTCATTTCCTACCTATTGTACCTCATTCCTCTCTGGAATATCAGCTCCTGTCTCCCATTACCCTGTGATGCCAACATTCATCACCAGCTTCAGCGACAAGCTGAAACAACAATCTTTGCAGGAGCATTTGCTATGGATATGAGCAAGACTGCAGTTGTCAGGGAGGACGAAAGCACAAAACAGCAGCTAAAAGTGGATTTTATCTGGAGGAGAAGGTGGATAGAAACAGAAGATGTTTCAAAGAAATTCTGATTTGTCTGGGACCCTTCTCAGGCTCTTCTGGCAGCTGTGTGTAATTCCAGACCCAAAGCAAGATCATGTTCTGCAGCTCTCCTGACTCTTTGCAGCATTTCTGTGCTCTGGGCTTTGTGTGAGAAATTCCACTGTTTTCTAAAGAGAAGCTCAGCTCCCCAGTTAATTCTAAGAAAGGTGCAAAATAATCACATAGACAAGAGAATTCAAAAGCTTAATGGGAGCTCCTACTAAAAAGAGGCCACTTATTGAAAATAAAGGGTTGTTTTGATGTAATTTCGACATTCCTTCACCTTTATTCAGACCCATCCCATGTATCCACCTGACCATGTTGTTGTAGGTGCAGCAGCTGCATCAGGTACAGCCCCTCTGCATGGAAAGAGGAAAGAGAACCCTGGATGTGTTCCTGTCCGACTTGGTCTAGGTGATCCTGCTCTGGCAGGAGGATTGGACTAGATGATTTTTTGAGGTCTCTTCTGATCCCTAATGATTCTATGAAGAGAAGACATGAGTGCTTGCAAGTTTGGACTTCAGGTTGGAATCTGTGAGTAACCATGGTATTACTGTTGCAGCATGTCATTCTATGGACCACCGACTCTCACAGTGCTTGAGGCATTTCCCAATGGCCAGATTAAGGAAACAAGTGCCAGACAGAAACAGAGAGGTTGATGCTACCTTTAAGTTCCACCCAGTTCTCACTGTAGAGACTTCAGCAATTTCTACATTCCTAGGTGAGACACAAGATTAGAGAATCATAGAATGCACTGCGTTGGAAGGGACCTTTGAAGGTCACCTAGTCCAACCCCCTTGCAACAAGCAGTGACATCTTCAGGTTGAAGTTAATCAACCTCTCAACAGGTTGCTCACAACCTCATCTAACCTGAGCTTGAATGTCCCAAGGAATGAGGCCTCCACGGCCTTTCTGGGCAACCTGTTCCAGGGATCCAGCACCCTTACTGTAAGCACCTTCTTCCTTTTATCTAATTGAAATCTCCCTTCTTTTAGTTTCAAACCATCAGCCCTTGTCCTTGCTAAAAATCCCTCTCCGTCTTTAGTGTAGACTCCCTTGAAGTACTGAAAGGCTGAAGGTCACTTTAGAGCTGCCAAGACTACTGAAGAAGCTATTTGAGAGTGGGAGACATCCACAGAGCATTATTTGACTGGGTGAAGGACACATCAAACCTCCTGCAGAACACATACAGATATTTAACTGCACAAAGACTTTTCTTCTGGGCATGCAAATACAAAATTAAAAAACAAATCAAGATCTTTTTGTGAAATGGCTCCATTTCCCTACCATTTGAAGCACCTGAAAATTATCCATGCCCTATTACAACTTGAAATCTCTCACGGGAACAAGGGGGAAGAAATCTAGCAGAAAGGCTTTAATATGGAGCACTCAAGTCCAGAAAAATTATACAATGCTCAAAGAACGCTGCAGCCATGCCAGCAGTCTGTCACTGATGTCTAAAGGTTGGTTTGCTGAATCTGAAGATCTCCAAATCAACCAAGTTTAATGTCACTGCTCTGCATTTCTGGGTTAACCAAATCTGAACAATAATTTCAATGTAGCACAATAAAGCCTGACCTGAATTAGGTAATGAATGATGAGGTACAATTAACATTGCTGATCAAAATAATGGGCCAGATCCTCATGCTATAGAATTTCTGTTTGGTTCAGCAGGAAGGAGGGTCAGGAAAACAACGGCAGCTTCTGACTTATTTGTCCAGCCATGAAACCCAGACAAGCCTCAAGTCTGCAGCAGAAGGAAAAACTTCTCAAAACAAACTCTGTCAGCTAAAGATAACAGGAGTACTTGAGCTACAGCTATTCCCTGGCTCTACCACACTGCCTGGAGATAATCAGGTCTGAGGATACGGTAAGAGAGACTTTCAAAAAGATATTCCAAAGAGGTACCTGAGCAGATCCCCAGGGACCACTTTGGGTATGTATGTGCCCAACTCCCTGGGCAGCCTTTTCCAACCCCTGACCACTTTGCCAGTGAAATTTTTTCTACTGTCTAATGTAAACCTACTTCCAAAACCAGACAGCAACACCTTTACAAAAAAGTAAGAGGCATTAGGATACCAACATGGACAACACTAGCCAAAATGCAGCTCTGGCTGGTGAATCAGGGAGAGCTCAGCAGCTTGTGGACAGATAACACACACTTGTGCTTGTCTTCTCCTTGAGAGGTCTTCAGATACTCCCACAAATAGCTTTACCTGATAAGCTATCCCAATGCTAGATGTGCCTTTAATAATTACTTATTTCCCTCAAATACAGAATAAGCAGCACCTAGATTTTCACTGATTGAAGTGTCTAGTGGACACTTGTACAGACAATGAGTGTAGACGTAAAAAACCTAACTCATAAATACACAGTTATTCTATACTTCTTTAGAGAGTCTCTATTTGTACAGAACAAAACCTACAAGACAAACCCTTGGAAAAACCAAAAGAAGACTACACAAACTGCATTTGAATAAGGTTTAGACTTTAAAAGCAAAGTCTTTTTAAAATGATTCTAATGATCTATGCACACACACTGCCACTCCTCCTCTCCCCAAAATACATGCAGCAGATAAGTTTCTAATAAAGCACTGTTCTTCAGACAAAAGGAAGACACTCAACATGGAGAGAACACAATGACAGTTTGAGAGGAGAAACAGTGCATTTTTCTCTATGAAAAAGATGAGTGATTTAAACCTGACCGGGTGGATCTGGTAAGTGTGGATACAGCAGCTGTCAAGACTCAGTTGAGTCTGCGATGTTCATCGTTACACAACTACATAACACAGATGTAGATCAGCATCATCAAGCAGTGATTACAAAACTTCAGTTCAATGGCTGCTTCTACTTCCATCTTCTCAGCAAATAAATTAATAATTAAAAAAAATAATCAGGAACAGCCAGGCAAACAGCTTTTCGGCCAAGAAAAACTCAAAAACTTGGCTGGGGCTTTGAGCAACCTGGTCTAGTGGGAAGTGACTCTGCCCATAGTCAGGGGTTGGAACTACATGATCTTAAGGCACCTTCCAACCCCAACCATTCCGTGTTTCTATGAAATATTCCCTTATCTGTTATTTACAGAGTCATATCTTATCAGCTCTCTCCTGTTTTACTAATTTACAGTGCACAGGCCACACCTCTGGACATGTGGCAGCAGGATCCTTACCGTAAGGTGAGTTGTTCCTCACACTCTCCAACATCCAGTTATCTTTCTACAACTCAAAACCTAGACATTGCTAGAACTACAAAATCTGGCAGCAGAATCCCTCTTTGAAGCACTACGTTCCTTTTTCTCTGGAGAAGGGAAATGCTTTCAGAGGCAGTGAACAAAAGTACCTGAGATTGTCTTCATGATGCATCCAACCTGCCTGGCTTGCTTTCAGTGCTAAAATGTGATTTACCTGGCAGGTATGATGGAGATGACATCAGAGTGACAGAAATCACCTAGGTTCAGTGGGGGACTGCAGACTGCTATGGATAACGCTGTAGGTAAAAGACATAATTTTTGTGCAGTGTTACTTTAATCAGCAAATAAAAAGGCAAAGGCATGAGCTACAGAGTTCTGCTGTCAAACACGACTTCCACTCTTCCCTGCAACTTCAGCAATAAGGATAATTCACCATTTTACTGCTTTAGTCATCAAATTTTAGTACACTTTTGGTAGCATAAATGTTTTCTCTCTGACAGTCTTGCACTTGGTGATTTGTAAGGTTTTTTTGCTCAGCTTTGAGCATAAAAAGGTGCAAATATGTGCTACAATCCCTGCTCCCTCTCCCTGTGCCCAAAGTACATTTCACAAGCCAACGTAGAGTATTTACACAATATGAGTGCTCTGAACAGCCTCCTATTTACAGTATCATGTACAAGTACTTGGGGCTACAGCCCTACAGCCCCAGCACCTTGGCCCTATACCCATGGCACCAGTTTTCAGAAGCAGAATATTGTTGGGGTTTTTATTCCCTGGTTTGATGCTTCCTTTAGTTGTATTTGTTGAGTGAATCCTTCCAGTTTTTTTTGCCAGAAGACTTTTTTTGTTTTCAGTTTCAAAGAGCATCTTTTTCTCTGGTGAAACTGAAAGTGATCCTCTGTTCAAACCCCAAATGACTGGAATGCAAGCAATGAGAACCCAGCTGCACATCCAGACTCACAATTTTTATTTCATATCCACCATCACCCACTGTTGTCTTTGTATAAAGAGGAAAGGGTAGATTTAGTTTAGACACCAGGAAAATCTGGTGTCTAAACCAGATTATCTGAGGGTGGTGGATCCTTGGAACGGACTGTCTGGAGAGGTGGTGGAGGCTCCATCCCTGGAGCCATTCAAAGTCAGGCTGGATGGGGCTTTTGGCAATCTGGTCTGGTGAGTGATGGCCCTGATTGTTGTAGGGGTGTTGGACTAGATGATCTCTATACATCCCTTCCACCTTGTGATTCTATGATTTTGTGAGTAAATGTAAGATGTATCAGTAAATGGATTTCAACACTCTAAACATGTAACAGTGCTCACAGCTCAATCAAGTGAGTCAGTGCATTAATAATGGTCTGTTCATAATTTTCTAATGGTTTTGGAGTTAAAAGCTCAGCATCCACCTTTGATACTGATTACCTGCAGATCACATCAAAACACGTACTACCTCTTCACATCTCACTCCATCTGCCATTCAAAACCAGGATGATATGATTCCAAGCCCACAGTGACAGCATTATCGGGGTGGTTAAATTGCTATTTGGGGATTACATGAAGACCTTCAAGATAAGTAGATGTTTCAATTACACTTTTTAAACTGCCGCATTCAACACATCATCATTTGCCTGTAGATCTGCTCTATTACTCATGCAAACAGCAATGACTCGCACAAGGTCAAGGTGCATCAAAACTTTTAGTCTGGGATGCAAAAAACCTTCAGAAGGTTGGAAATGGCTCTTAGTCACAGACATACGCAGAGTTGAAGGTGTGCATGAGCATCGAAACACATGCACCTACCTGCAGCTACTCACATGTGCTGATTGCAGAGTTCTGGCACTGTACAACCTCTCTCAAACACTGCACAGTCCAGAAAAAACCTACAGCAGGAAGCAGCTTCATGCACTGATGCTAAACCGTATGACCCTGCTCTTTGGGGAATTCATTACATCTTGTTGTAAGCAAACAGTGTTTTATTTGAGGAGGTGAGCGGCAGAGGGCATTCCACACGCAGCTGTGTGTACGTGGAGAGAGATAGACACTGAAAGGAGGCTGAGCAACAGAAACACTTTTAAGATGTTGCAAATGATTATTATTAATTTTCCATAAATCACAAAAGCTTATGAAAACTATGTTCTTCTCCTCACTTCATCTTCCACTCAATAGCTGCCTTTTAAGTCAATTTAGGCTATTTTTAAGCATCACTCAAGGTGCATTCCACTGTGTGCTGCAAGAAGATCAGCAAATGCAGCCCTAATAATGTCATGAACCACCAGACTTGAATCAACTTGGGACGAAAACCAAACTCAACACTTTGGGCAGCCCTTTAGCAGAGGAAAATTCCCTAAGGCTGAGATCTCTTATGCCACATTCTTACTATTCCTAATAGCGCTCAGCTTTGGTTAGAGCCAAGACTAATGTTTATTTCACTAACTGAACTGGGCTTTTGGAATTCTTAAATATGGCAACTAAACAGAAAAGCAGGTCCTAAAAGAATATACAAATTATTACAGGTATTACCACCACCTTAATGATGAGTAAAACCTAAAGCACTTAGTAAGTACTTGTTTCCTCCTTAGTGTATCTAAGCACATAGGAAATGGGAAAATCACTCTAGTGTCGGGAAAATCACTCTAGTGTCATAACAGAACTTACTTAGCCATCCTTTATTTCAGTTTCTGGAGCTTAAAGAAATCCTGCTAATATAACCTGAACTATCGTCCTTCAGTATTTTGAGTTACTTGAATATCCAACCTTTGTTTTCAACTACAAGATACAGAAATATGAATGGAAAAAAAATTGCTACAGCAGATCTCGTGAACTGAAACTCGGTCTACAACTGAAAATCATGAGAACTATACCTCAAACACCTTAGCAAGAAAAAAAATTACCTCTGGGCTCTCACATCAACTTGTCCCAAAAGCAATCAGCCAGTCTTCTGCCGCTAAATTGCCACTTCAAATCCATATTTAATTGGTAGTAACTGAAATCAGTCACCACCTTGAAGGCATATTAGCTTATGGTAAAGGAATTTGAGGTCCCAGTCCAGTTCCTGGAGCAACATGGACCATGACAACTGATTCAATTTGGCACATTCCTCTCCTGACTGATTCACAAAGACAAGAAGAAAATGGTTATGAAAGGGGAAGCACCTACAAGCTTCTGCAGGCAGCAGTGGCCCTCTGCTTTGCTGAAGGAACTGGTCAAATCGGGCTATCAATACCCAAAGTAGTCCATGATCTGAGCTGGCAGTAGGTGGATGACAATAAGCTAAAAAATTCAAGTTACATTGTCCATCCATTTGGCAACTGCTAATGCTGAAAGTGACTGGAAAAAACCCAACAAGCGCTGCACTTTGTTCCTTATTTGTTGACTGATCTGTAATTTACCTGTTTCTGTAAGAATAAGAGGAGAGTTGATTAATGGCATTGTGTCCTAGTGAAAACACCACTACGGAGTAAGATCACAGTGTGTGTGAGAAAGTGGTAAAATAAAAGAAAAAGTCCAGAAAATGTACTGAGATCACAGCCCAGGGCAGGGGTGGAGACTCAGGAGTCTGTAGGAAACATTACATCTGCTTAATGCAGAGCTCACACCATTCATCCAGTGCATCTAGGAGTTTAAGGCCATTACAAATATAAATGAAAGAGGAAGTAACTTCATTTGCCACCAGCTATACAGGGCCAGCACTGTTTTGTCATGTTGACGCAGGCAGAGATTCCTGATAAGCTAAAATATTCTGGAATCTACCACACCTCCTCACTAGCAGCCTGCTCCAGCTCCAGTTCAGATGAAGGTGTAAATTATCAGGTCAAAAGATAAGCCACAGCACAACTTCCAGATACTTTTCTTGAGTAGAAGCAAAAATTCTTGCTGAGCCAAGCTGTGAGCAAGGGCTTACAGTTTCTTTTCTCATCTGACCCCTGGGATTTAAAAGGAAAATTGAACTGGGGACATACTGGGAAAAAACGCTAGTCAGTCTTTCACAGTCACTGGCCAAGAAGCAGCACAGGTTGTCCTGGCACTGTACGTGACTACTACTAAAGCAACATCATATTTTCTGTCCCATCTTAAGCAACAATGTTCTTTTTCTAGCCTTAAGTGAGGAAATACTCTGAAATGAAGAGCATGTTCCACTTCTGTTTTCCCTCAAGACAAACTGAGAGAGGAGTGTCATAACCCAACGCCCGTTTTCCTCATCTATGGATGACAGAATGGAAAATGTCACTTTATTTCAGAAATTAGCTCCTTTTGTCTTCTCTCGTTACTCATTTCTGCCTGCAGGCACCAGGGTTATGGACATGACTCCTTCAAGCTCATGTTGAGAGTACTAGGGCTTCTCCTAGCTGACAAGCTAATGCTTGTATACATTGGTATCTTGGACAGCTCAATCTTCCACAACACTAGTTGGCTCAGTGCTATGAAAGATCTAATTCTTACATCAAGAAGCCAAATAACTTTCATAATTTAGCTAAAAATTAACATCCAGAAATATCTCATTGGTCTACTTGTCCTTTTATGAACACAACAATTGGACTTTCTGAGTCTTTTACCGCTGATATAACCTGTCTAACACATATTCAAGGTCTTCTGTCTACATCAAACTAGGCCAGCCAGAGGAAACAGCTGCAGGTTGTGCCAGGGAAAGTTTAGGCTGTATGCTGGGAAGAATTTCTTCACCCAGAGGGTGATCAGCCATTGGAACAGGCTGCCCAGGGCATGGCTGCAGTCCCCATCCCTGGAGAAATTGAAACGACTGTGGATCTAGTGCTTAGGGACATGGGTTAGTGGTGACCTGGCAGTGCCAGGTCAAAGGTTGCACCTGATGAGTTTAAAAGTCTCTCCCAATCAAAGATAGCCTGTGATTCTGTGAAATCACTAGAAACAGGAGCCTGCGATTTTCTGACTATAAAGCATTACAAATACAGAAATTATGTAGAATTTTCTTAACTTTTATATTGCTGAGGGAAAAGAACCTAATCAATTAGTTCAGCGACCTCCCTTAGATACTTTTGACAAATGAAGAAGTTTGACAGTCTAGTGACATCAAGCAAACAGCCTTTTCGTTCTCTGCTCCACGGGGCCATCGACTCCTACTGTTTCCTTGAGAAATGTCAGGACACTGCTTCTCTCCTTGCTGATGGCATCTCTTTCTTGCTGCTGCCTCTGAAAGCCTCAACAATAAGATGGTGCCACTGTTTCAACCAACTCAGTGAACACAATGACAAATCCCTCATAAGCATGGTTGAGCATCTCGATCTCTGTTCCTGTGTGAGCTTTCTTTACCATTCCTGTCAGAAATATTAACTGCCATTTAACCAAAATTATAGCCTTACCAATTAAAGTGTTCAGCTCTCCCAGTAATCAGTGAGGGTTTTTATAGTGTTTTTATCACTGCCATTAAGATAGGTGATTTATTGTTTTGTAAAAGGATTTTCTCCTTCTTAAAGGCATTCAAGAGACGGCAACTTGCTGTTGTTTACCAACAGAGAACTCCCCTCCTGAAAAATAACTCAGCCATCATGCAGATCTACTGGCACAAGGACGCTACACCACCATTCCCAGGAGAGTGACGTGTTTCAGTGATAGGCTTGCTCAGGATCAGGACCTGTATCTGTGAGAAGAAGCTATTTCCAGAGTTTGGCCCCCCAGTAGTGAGAGTCCAGAAGAAACCATGTGTATTTTAGCACAACAGAAGAAGATAAAATTTGTTACAGTACCACAGAATCATTAAGGTTGAAAGATCATCCAGTCCAGCTCCCAACCCAAACCCACCCTACCCTCTAAACCCCATTCCCCAGGGCCACATCTACTTGTTTTTTTGAACAGCTCCAGGGACGGCGACTCCACCACCTCCCTGGGCAGCCTGTTCCAATCTCTGAGCTCTGTCAGGGAAGAAATTTTTCCTAACTAAACCTCCCCTGCCACAACATTTGATCAAATCAGGCCTTTTCTCTTGGTAGTTCTTCATAGTTTTCAACAGTGGAGCAGAATGAAGTGTAGGGGTACATCCACTGGTCAGAAATCTACTGCACTGTTCTTGTGTGGAATGGCTTTGGAGTTAGGGACATCACAGCAGAACAAGATGTTCCATTTCACTAGAACTTTCTCCATGTAAGCAACAGAGCCAAATGAAGCAAAAGCACAAAGGTGGCCAGGCAGGCACCTTCACCCAGGTTTAAAGTGGAAATACCTGTGTACATGGGGAAGAACCAGTGTGCCAACACCAAGGTAGAGAGCGGGGTGATCTATGGGACATCTGCAGCTCTTGAATTAACCGAGGCCTCAGTGTGAGGACTTCAACATAATCAGTAACAGCAATACTGTACTCCAAGCTCCTTGAGGCTCAATGGAAAAAAGTATAGTGGCAGCCAAGCAGGTGGATGGTGTGATGTTCTTGCAAAGCTGCTGTGACAAATTTGACTGTTGTTGGGTTTTTTCTCTCCACTTTGTTTTTCCACCTATTACTATTTTTATTACTACTTGTCAGACTACTTGTCTGCAATACATTATGAGGCTTAATTTTTTTGTAAGGAACATACAGCACGCTGGGAGCCTGCGATAGAAGACACTCTGCACAGGCCAACTATCATAATTACACTATGATTTTACACTCAGCAGGAAACTTATGATTTGCCACCCAGGAACAAAGCTAAAGAAATGATCTAAGGCAGCCAATTAAAGTTTTCATAAAGAAACCCTCATCGCGTCTCAAAACCCCAAAATCTCCTTTTAGAGCACAATCCTCTTAGCACTTATCTCTCCCTTCCTCATTAATCCAGTTTCACCTAGCTGGCACAGGCACACATAGAACCAGGGAGGGCGATTTGCACACACATACACACACACACACACACACACACACACACACTCGGCTTTTTTTCTCCTGTTCTTCTTGACCTTTAAGCTTTTCCAGCAGCCCACCTGTCTGGCTGCTCTCCCCTGCAACATGCCCTTCAAGATGAAAACCACGAGTCTGAGAAGCCGCAGTGACCAAACCTTGCAGGGAGCAGGCAGGCAAGCAAAAAGGGAGAGAAAGCGCTGAGGGAAAGCACTGCTAACCAGGATCTGCTGCTGCTCAGCTAATCAGGCAGGTATTCAGTTGTTCACTCCTGCAGACTTGCTTAGCATAGAAATAGGCTGTCTGCCCAGGAAGATGAGGTAATGTCTAGGTTTAATGCCAATCTCTGTAACTGGCAGGACACATCGGGTAAATATTTCTTCTGCAAGAGACCACATTAATTTGATTTTGCTACCAGTTTTCATTATTATTATTGTTTCTAGCACTATGAATATGCATGAGTTTACCTGTGAAGGCTGGTGATGGAGAGGGCACAGGGCTCCAGGTGAAGCTGCAGCGCTGCTTCCCCCCACACAACCTCCTCCTCATGCTCAATTGTTGCCTCCGCTTCGTCCTTTCATCTTCTTTACTGAAGGGCCAGGCATTTCTCAGCTTACTTGTCTTCTCTACTCCATTTACACAGCATTAGATCGCCTTTTCCACTCACAGCACATTTTTTTTCTCTCCTTATCAAACCACAAACCCCATTTGCCATCCAGTGGTGCAACACTGGTCATCCATAAGTGCTTCTGACACATGCACTGCTTCATCCACACACAGCCAGCTCCTCTCCATCCCGCTGCCAAAAGTGAGCAAAACCCCCAAATCATCACACACCACTCCTCACAAAACACCTCCAAGGCAAAATGCAGAAGGGTCTTCTCATCCTCTTTCCTCTCTTCCCAAGCAGAAAGGATCTTGAATGGTCAAAGTGAAAAGATAAATGAGAAGTTTGAGTCTGTCTGTCTCAGAGCTTCACAAATGCAGTCAGAGCTCTACAACTTGGGATGTTTAAAGTAAGTCAAGAGCACAAGAGCCTGTAAAAACAGAGGCATCAGGAAGTGGAACAACTGTGGCTCCAAAATGGGCAAAGAGTTGGGAGGTGGAAGGCTTCATGACCAACAACGACATGGACTTACATTCTGAGAATAGGGATGCAAAAAGGGATTTCCCTAAAGTGACTCATTCTTGGCTTTAATCACTCTCTTATATCTCTGTCAGTTAGAAAATAACCAACCATCCATGGCTTTAAAAAGAGAAATTCACCCAAACTGCCCAAGAATGATAGACTCATTCAGGTTGGGAAAGACTTGAGGATCACCAAGTCCAACCATTAACACAACTGTCCTAAGCCCACACTGCTTCAATTTCTGGATCATTTACTTCTGAGCTCTACAGTCTGCATGAAAACATCACCCTGAGGATACAGTGGTGCTCAGTGTGGGCTCCTGTTTGCTTAGAGACAGAGACAAGGACAAACCTTTGGGTTTGGCAAATACAGAAATATTCAAAGTCTTAACGTTGCCTTTATTCAAGTTTAAAAGCCTCAAATATAAATGCAAACTGGTATTTTCCTCCTTTTTTCATGAGGTCTCTCCAGAAGAGCAGATGCCAAACCCCTAAATGACCTCGATATGTGAATCTTCAGAGTTGTGGGTACCAGTTGGTTGCACACAAACTTGCTCCAGCTCAGGCTGGACATCCCACTCCTCTAAAAGGGGATCTGTCAGCCCTACTTTGGGTTCTGCTTACACCGCAACAGGTTCCCCAACAAAGCCAGTTTGCAAGTCCCCAGTTCAGGTCTGACATGTAGACATCTGCATCCTGCCTCACAAAATATTTAGAGTTGGTTGTTGTATGAATGATAAGTAAAATCAAATATGGACATTTTCTTCTGTTCAGAAATGTAATGTGCTTAAAACAATCCACTTGCTGTTCAATCTGAACCAAACCTTCGAGAACTGCAAGCAAATCTCTTGCATTAACACTTCTCTGATTTTTCATCTCCTGGATGTCAGCATGTATTTAAAGTCACATTGCATCAAAGGGGCTGGGGATCTGTGTGAGTTCATTCCTTTCCCTTTGATACCTGTCTATGGATCAACATTTGGGTTTTGAATCTGTTACTACTTGTGATCAGCATCCTTGCACTGAGATTTGCTCTCCAGCTCTTCACTTCTTCATGCTCCAGGACATGTTGTCTTTCCCATTTGGTTCCACCATAACCATTCCTTCCACCAGGTTTAGTATTTAAAACAGAAGGTCTACCACATGAAAGCAGTACAGCAGTTTCCTTGGGGGTTCAACCAACTCAGGGCAGACAGAACACAGACTCACTCCCTCATACTGCGCGCACGCTTTTCAGTCACGCTCTTTGTAGTTTCTCCTGAAGAAACTGCTCAGGCATCACAATTATATTACAAATTTGTTTCTGGTTCATCGCTACCAGTGACTCAAAAACATGAAAGGAACATTTTATGTAAAGACAGACTAACACCTGCATGAAGAAAAGAGGCAGGAAGATGTCACGATTTCTTCCAGGCAGCTCTGTATGGCAACAGCTAGAGGAACTGAAATTCAGGAAACCTATGTAAGTTGTCTATCCAAAGTGAGCTGAGCTTTTTCTTCTCTCATGCCTGGGGTGACCTGGCAGTACTGGGCCAAAAATTGGACTTGATGATCTTAAGAATCTTAAGAATCTTTTCACAAAAGACATTCTGGGATTTTTTGTTACTATGACAAAGAAACAAGACTCTGCCCACCAAGCCTCAGTTACTTGGGTTGGCAAGATCCAGGGAATCACAGAATCAGAGAACATCAGGCATTGGAAGGGACCTCGAAAGATCATCTAGTCCAATCCCCCTGCCACAGCAGGATCACCTAGATCCAGTCGTACAGGAACACATCCAGGTGGGTCTTACACGTCTCCAGTGAAGGAGACTCCATAACTCCCCTGGGCAGCCTGTTCCAGTGCTCTGTCACCCTCACTGGGAAGAAGTTCTTTCTCACATTCATGTGGAATCTCCTTTGTTCCAGCTTACACCCACTGCCTCTTGTCCTATCACTAGATGACACTGAGAAGAGCCTGGCTCCATCCTCCTGACACCCACCCCTCACATATTTA
>JAOXOE010000343.1:23862802-23883261 GCA_028565055.1 Phoeniculus purpureus
GCTGTGTGGTGGGGGTTGGACTTGATGATCTATTAGGTCCCTTCCAACCCTGGTAATACTATGATACTATGATACTAACTGTACCAGATCATGTAGCTAAAAGCACTAAACATCTGAAAATGTGTTTAGAGTACATTAGCATTTCAGCTGTGAAGAGCAGAGTGTGTTAAGTGAAGGGAGGATGTTTTAGTTGCAAATGCTAAAGAAGCAAGATGTGAAATGATTTGCATCAGATTCTGGAAGGTAACAATTTCTGCAAAGCAAGATAAGGAGAAGATTTAAAGAGTAGAAAGCAGTAAAATTTGACAATTTCAAGTGGAGCAAATAGAAATCAGATTACTTAAATGCAGTTTGTTTACTCTTTTCTTCTTGTTCCCTGTCTGCAGAAACCTGAACCGCACTTGATCAAAATGCAGCAGAGCCTGTTGCACACTGCATCGCAGCTGGCCCATGGGATGTGTTTGGTTTTGCCTCGCGCTGGTGTCTTCCAATGCTTGAAAGGACAATCAGTGCTGTCTAATGTTGGATGCAAAGTGATATTGGCACTGGACCCTCCTAAACGATGTCTTCACGCAGGTGCAACACGCTTTGCCTCAAAGAAAAGTGGTTTCTCATCACATTCAGCAGATGCTCCTCACAGAGTACCAGAAGAGAGAAAACCTTTGGCTTCAGCCACCAGTACCCCTCAGCAGAGCCCTGTAGAATCAGAGTCATCAGATCCTGATCCATTACAAGACAAATCAATTAGTCTGGTTCAGAGATTCAAGAAAACTTTTAAACAGTATGGAAAAGTCATGATTCCAGTGCATCTTCTGACTTCCACCGTGTGGTTTGGATCCTTTTACTATGCAGCCATGAAGTAAGTTCATGTTTTGTTGCACGGCCCAATACTGCTGTTGAATTAACACTGGCTTTAATGGGTGAAAGGACACAATTATTGCTGCATGTTAAAAAATCTTTTTTAAAAAGGGAAATGAGGCTACATTTTGAATTGAAGGACAAGATATATACAGAAATTATATAGGATTCATGGGTGTCACCTACATACTGTTCTCATGCAGTTCTTGCTGTGTTGCTGGGGTTTGAAAGAATGCTTATGTCTCCAAAATAGACATGTATGGAAACAGCACTGAAATTATTCATAATCTCTCACAAGGTGAAGATAGGGATTTGGAATCCTGATTATGAACTGCTAGGTGAGATTCTTATAGACCTAGTCAGTGTTTTTTGCTATAGGTCTTGAGGGGTATTTGACCACTTCCCCAGTCCTCCCTCATTGGACTCATGTTACAGAATCACAGAAGATTAGGGATTGGAAGGGACCTCAAAAGATCATACATACAGTCCAATCCCCCTGCCACAGCAGGATACCCTAGATCAAGTTGCACAGGAACATGTCCAGGCACATTTTAAAATGTCTCCAGAGAAGGAGACTCCACAACCTACCTGGGCAGCCTGCTCCAGTGCTCTATCACTGAGCTCCTCACAACCCATGTGTGTCTTTCCTTTCTTATTGCTGTTTCCTGCTTTCCACTGAAAATATTAGTACTGTAGACCAGACTTTTTAATTAGAAATGAATATTTGTGTGGCTTAAAAACAAGATGGGTATTCTGATTTCAGTTTCTTTTGGCTATAGGGAGTACCAGGCACGGCTCTGGAAAATGCCATTTATTAGATTAAAAACACCTATGGTACTGGCTAGGAGCTGCTGGTTCAGCTGAAAGAAGTTTACTGTGCCTGCAGACAGCTTGCTAAATCTGAGTTAGTGTTTATCTGTGGATTGCTAGTGTTATATATTTAATAATAGAACACATAAAATGACAGTTTGTGGTGGTGCGGATGAGGCTTTGACATCAGAATGCCTCGCCACACAAGTGTTTGTTTTAGTTACTCTCACCAGCTGGCATAATTGCCCTTTCTAGGAGCTATAGATCCAAATGTCAATCTAAATTTAGCTTATGTCACAGCAATAAAGGTCCTGAGCATTAGAAGTATTTTGCTTTGGATGAATTCAGATCGATGCTTGCATCCAGACGTTTCAGATTGGGCAAAGATTGCTTTTCTCAAAATGCTTAATTTAGCTGCTAAAATAAGTGTTTTATGAAAATTTATGAAGATGGATGAAAACGACTGAAATGTTGAACTGGGAACTAATTATAACAAAGCTTGGGTCTGTCATGCCACGGGAGCAGCACCCTCGATGTGGAAAAATAACTCGGAACTAACTGCTCATAATAGAAGTCTAAACAGTGGTGGGTTCTGAAGTAACACACAGAATTACTAAGGCTTTTATAAGACCTCTACGATCATCAAGCCCCACTCAGGATCTAAAATCACCACATCAGCTAGACCATGACACTAAGTGCCAGTCTGAACTTAAAACACCTCCAGGAATGGAGACTCCACCACCAGCCTGGGCAGTCCATTCTAGTGTCTGATCACCCTTTCCATGAGGAAGGGCTTCCTAACATCCAACCTAACCCTCCCCTGGCACAGCTTCAGGCCTTGGCCTCTCATCCTGTTGCTGGTTGCCTGGGAGAAGAGCCTGACCCCCAACTACCTACAACTTCCCTTCAAGTAGTTGTAGAGAGGGATATGGTCCCCTCCATGAGTCTTCTCTTCTCCAGGCTAAACAACCCCAGCTCACTCAGCCTGTCCTCATAAGACTTTCCCTCTAGTCTGTTCTCCAGCCTCATTGCTCTTCATTGGACCCTCTCAAGCTCCTAAGTGTTTCTTGAAGTGAGGGGCCCAGAACTGCACACAGCTGACTCTCCATTTTCTACCCTGGGAATCGATCTTCAGATTGTAAGTTCTAGTAACTTAACAGTTGAACTAGTAGTACTAGAACTTCTACCAAATTGCCACTTGTAATTGCTCCTGATGCTAAAGTGATTGCATGCACAGAAGAGTGTTTAAAGTCATAGAATCACTTTATTGGTTAGGTTGGAAAAGACCTTAAAGATCATAAAGATTTTTAGCCCAACTGTCCCCAGGCTACCACTAAACCGTATCCTGAAGCTCCAGATCTGAGCATGCTGCAGCTTAGCCTGAAATTTTTTAAAAGGAAAAGAACTCATTTTAGGCAAAATAGAACCTGAGGTTGAATTGTCACAAGTGGAGCCTGAGTAAGTGTCTTAACACCATTTTATCTGCTTATCTCCAAACACAGCAAACTGGGACACAGGTAAGTTAGCAGGTACTCAGCCTTCAAGAGAATTAATATAATGAGTCGCCTCTTGGAGTGCTGAAAAGAACATTAATTTGCCTGTATATGCAGAAATACAAACCCTGTGAGTAGATTGCTGAGAAGAAAGGATACTTTGCTATCAAGTTTGTGCAAGGAAGGATGGAAAAGGTGCTGTAGAACACTGCTCAGCTTTCAGATTCCAGTCTGGGTGGGCAACTTACTTTGTCTGTTTTGCAGGGGTGTGAACGTTGTTCCGTTCCTAGAGGTGGTTGGCTTTCCAGACAGCATAGTGAGCATCTTGAAGAATTCCCAGAGTGGAAACGCGCTAACTGCATATGCACTGTACAAAGTAAGTATAATTACAGCTTGTAAATAACCTGGCCTGGTGAACTCAACTGGGTTTTCTTGTTCACAGCAGAAACAATTAATGCTGGTTTCTCCCTTTGATCATTACACACACTTGAGTGTTCATTTCTGGAGTAAAAATAGTATCTGTGCACCTTTATTTCTAAAATAACTTCTTTGTTTGCTGCAGAACTGCCCTCAGAGATTTAATTACAATTAAGTTATTCTTCTGTATCCCTAATGTAATTAACAAGGATAAAGAGGTCAAGTCTAAACACTTCATGATTTCCAGACAAAAGTACAGCTGTAGAGGATTCTCTGGTTTGTCTTCCTGCCTTAGTTCTCCTTCACTGTCCAATGCTTCCTCTGTCCATTCAAACCACGTACCTTCAGGTTTGGGTCTCTTCTCACTGCTTCGTTACTGCGTAATCCATGTCTGGAAAACCTGAGACGTGTCAGATCACGCTAAACCAGAAGACTGAATTGGCTTCAAATGCTGCTCATCAGTTTTGCTTTCAAACATCCTGTGCTTCTCACCTGTTATTTAGTGGGGTTATTTCCCCCTCAAAAAAAAGAGTTAAAGCATTGCTCCTGTGCTTAGAAGAGACCAATACATACATGTGGTTAAATACAGAGATTTTATTAGCTGGGACATGTGGCTCTGCTGGAAGAAACATTCAGGATGTGGAAGTGCTAGAGTAGGATGTAAAAGGAAGATTGTGCAAGCTTTATCTCTGAAGTTCTGAAAGAACAGCTCGGTCTAACTGGAGCCACAAAGCTGGCTGCTTGTGTCTTGGGTGAGCTTACCCCTTACAGTCTTTCAGCTCTCACTTTTCACATGTGAGCCCTAGTTTTGGACTGAAAGACACCTGCACTCCTGTTGTCAGTATTTCTTCTTTGATTATACAGCTCAGTGTTTGCAGTCTGTTCTGAATTACATTCTGAGATGCTTAATGTGTGTCCCACAAGATACATGGGGAGGGTTTTCTTATAAATAGAAATCGAATGCCTGCATTGGTTTTGTCAGAAGGATACTTTAACTAAAAGATAAAAGCACTGTATATTGGCTTGTTTCCCGATAAATAAAAGACATTTTATTGTCTCACACTGTCCAAAATACCTTTTGCTGGGTAATACTGTCCCATTTCATTGATAACGGTGTTCTTTGGTTTCTTTAAGATTGCAACTCCTGCCAGATACACTGTGACTTTAGGAGGAACGTCCATCTCTGTTAAATACCTGCGGAAGAGGGGCTACATGTCCACACCACCACCAGTAAAGGACTATTTGCAAGACAGGATGGAGGAAACAAAGGATAAAATCACAGAGAAAATGGGGGAAACGAAAGATAAAATCACAGAGAAGATACAAGAAACCAAAGAGAAAGTTTCATTTAAAAAAATTAAGGACTAGGGGAGATGCTTCATTTTTGTCTCTATCCAACTTAGCGCTTGAACCCTTTGTGAGGCAGGCTACATGAAGTGCACTTCTGAGCTATTCTCTTTTTCTTTAATTATTTTCTTTATTTCTGCCCCCTGCCCACCCTTGTCTGGATCCTTCAGTTGCTCTGTGGATGCTCTGTGAATCTCTGATCAGGAGTTTGTGCCCATTGGGAGTCATGTTAACAGTTACCCTTATCTTTCCATTTTTTGAATTTTCTCCTTTTTAAATTTTTTTTAATAATGTTTTCTCCTTTTTTTTTTTTTTTCCCCTGCCTCAAAATGAATGTGGTTTTTTCCAGAAGCCACTGCTTCATTCTCCTTCCATTGTAGTGCACAGCCATTATTCCATGAGACTGACTCCTCTGTTAAATGACAACAAAGATTTCACTCTTAGGAAAGACAACACGTTTTGGTTTTCAGAGCATGTGGACCCTGACCTCTGCAATTGTGATCATCTCTCAACGTGGAGACCAACCGTTGTCAGTGATGCTGCACAGAAAAGAACTGATGGGTTAGGCCGCCCGGCCTGGATGAGTTACAATGGCCACACTGGCTTCAGCTGAGCTGCTGGAGTTTACGGGTTGAGACTGAATCTTAGACAGCGTGTGTCTTCAGGAGATCTCACCTGAGAGCTCTGGGAAAATGAGCGCACCACAGTACTGTCAAGCACACTGTGTTTCCTGAAGTTGATTTACAGTAGAAAGAAAGTTACTACATGAAATTAATCAAAAATTGTATATCCAAATTAGAATCTTTTATTAAAGTTTACAGAACTCTTCTTTTTCCTTTTCAGAACAAAAAATAAACTCTGGAAGAGTTTCCTCATGAGATTGATACACTAAGGGGCAATTTCAGTACCTGCAAAGTTAGACTTAAACCCAAAAGTTCTCTTCAGCAATCAAACTTCAGCAGAAACCTTAACTAAAGTGAGTATCATTTCTGAGGCTGATCACAGGCTGTAAAACTGTTTTCCCTCCTGGATTTTCTTAAGTCAGGCAAACATTCACTGAAGTGCTGTCAGAGGTGTCATAAAGGGCTGAAGTTGAAGCTGTTCTGTTTGAATGGGCAGGCTAACTTCTCTCCTGATTTGATTCAAACACAGGCTGAACAAAAGTGGTTTTCGTCCTGATTCCATTACAGATCTCACATTGTAGCAGCTCCCTGCCTGTGAATCTTATCTAACAAAGGAGAGGTTTTGTAGGGGGATATGGAGAGCCAATGGGGTTGGAGCTTGAGCTCTGTAGTTGAGTAAAACACTAGAGTTGGTGAAGCCTGGCTCTGCCCCACTTGTGTTTCCAGTCAAGTCAGCGGGGGCCTCTCCATGTTTAAATTGAACTCCAGTGACTGAGTTGTGCAGGCCTGATGCCACACTTCTCTGTCTGCACATCAGGTAGTAGCTGCAGCCCAATGCCTACCTCACAGTTGTGTTGTGAGGAACCGTGAATGTGTATTCGGTGCCCTGAAGATGTAAAGTGCCATGTTACTGGTAAATAATATTAAAAAGTAATTCTTTGAACCCTCATGTTGAGATGAGTTCTGTTGTAGCATGGGAGTTAAGGGAGTTTGGGGTTTTTCTTTTTCATGGTACTCTTCCTTGCTGTGCCCATGCACACCTGCTGCTGTTGGCATTGATTCTGGCTCTTCAGACAGCACCCTGCAAAGCCTTGATGTCTGCCCCACTAATATTTCATAGTCATCCTCTCACTTGAGGGCCAGATGCAGGAACATCTTGGTACAGCTCAAAGGATGTGGCACCTTGGTGTCCTGAAATAGGACTGTGGTGTCCAGGCACATTGGAACCTGTTCATTGCACAGACCTACCCTTTTGGTACTGCCCATTCTCTTGCCTTCCCCATGTCCAGCACCTAGGTGATCTGTCACTGTGACTGCAAAATACAGCCGATCTCTTAACTACATGTGGTAGAACTTCAGTGAATAAAGAAGGGTAGCAAGGTTGGGGAAGGGTCTGGAGAGCAAACATTGTGAAGAGCAGCTGAGAGAGCTGGTTGGTGTGAAGAAAAGGCTGAGGGGAGACCTTACTGCTATCTGCAACTGCCTGAAAGGGGGTTGGAGAGAGGTGGGGGTTGGTTCCTTGTCTAGGACTAGAGGAAGTGCCCTCAAGCTGTACCAAGGGAAGATTAGGTTGACCATGATGAAAAACTCCATGGAAGGGGTCCTCAGGCCTTTGAACAGGCTGCCCAGGGAGGGGATTGAATTGCCATCTCTGGACGATTCACATTCGTGGAGATGTGGCGCTTAGGGACAGAGTTTAGTGGTGGCTTTGGGACAGTTGGGTTCATGGTTGGACTCAATGGTTTTGAAGGTCATTTCCAAGCTAAGTGATCCTATGATTCCTGTTATCTGCAGGACCAGCCTATAGTGACTGTTGGCAGGTGCCTCCTCTGTAGTGTTTGGTCAGTTTTGCCACCTCAAGGATTTTCTGGAGCAGTTGCACCTTCCACCCAGCAGGGCAGGTAACAAAGCACGTAATGATGTGGATCTATCTGCACGAAGCAGGAGAGGAAATCTTCAAGACTTTGAAAACTTGACCTGGAGAGTTTCTGTGAGAATCAGTCAAATGCTTCATTGTTCTGGTGACCTTGTCTCAAGCCAGGCTCATCTGGACTCAATGTGCTGTCTCATTAGTGCAGACACCAGCTGGGGGAGTTCCTGGGCCACCCAGAGAATGAGTTACATTAGTCCACTCGGTGCCCAGCATGTACCCAGCTACACCACAACTGGAACTACAGGATGAAGTTGACTGTCATTTTCTTGTCTCACAACTATCTCCATAACTTGCCAAGGTGAGGCCAGAACCAAAGCTGTGGCTCAAGATCAGGCCTGAAACTGCAATCATTGCAAAGATGGGACCAGAGCCAACATCACAGCCCAGCCAGGAGCCAGAGCTGAACCTAGAGTCCGGTATCAGCCTGGAGCTGAAGTTGTGGCTTGAGGTAGGACTGGAGCTGAACTCAGAGCAACTGGAACCAAAGTTGTGACTGACACTGGGCTTGAGGCC
Source organism: Phoeniculus purpureus (assembly GCA_028565055.1). Taxonomy (NCBI): domain Eukaryota; kingdom Metazoa; phylum Chordata; class Aves; order Bucerotiformes; family Phoeniculidae; genus Phoeniculus; species Phoeniculus purpureus. The sequence continues at coordinate 23,870,797 of JAOXOE010000343.1, forward strand.
ATGCATCAGGCCCAAATAACCAGAAGTTGCAGAGGAAGATGGAGCAGATCTGAAATTGCAGCCCAGTATTGGGTTGGAGATGAAATTACAGCCTGACCAGAACCCTGAGAACCACAGCCCAAGATTGGGCCAGAACCAAGACCACAGCCCAACACAGGGCTGGTACCAAAGCCATGGCCTGGTATCAGGCTGGAGCTGAAGTCCTAATCCCAGATGGGGCTGGAGCTGAAATCGTGGCCTGAGCAATGACTGGAGCCAAAGCAGTGGCTGAGGAGTCCAGTCAAAATAACATTCTGAGCAAGGACCAGAGTCAGTCACAACTGAAGAGGGGAAGATGCAGCTGAACAAGGGGCTGGAGTTGGTAATGGCCCAGAACCAAAATAGTGGCTCAAGATGGAGCTGAAGCCAAAGTCAAACCCCATTTTGTTTCTGTCCATGGCCTTTGATCACTGCGCACTGTCTGTCCTCGTTCATCACCTACCATCAGCAGCAATGATTAGAGACCCCCGGCTAGTGTGGGGCTGTTCTGAAGAAGAACATCTTGATTTCACAAGCCTGTGGGGCAACACATAGTGACAAGGTGGGGCTGGAGTTTGATGGAGTGATAGGACAATTGCAGAGAAGGGAACCCAGGAGCTGGTTTAGGGATGGAAATAGGAAAAAATAACAGCACAAACCCAGACCTGACACCACAAAGAAAGTGATTTGTAACGAGATGTACTTAATGATTTCTAGCTCACTCGAGGGGTGATGACATGGTCATGAAGAGACCAGACTGCAGCCAGAGGAGACTCTACCTCAGGTAAATTCTCTAGCACTACGTTTAGAAGTTACAAGGTTTTAAACGTTTAAGTTTGGAGTGTGGGGAGCTGTCTAAAGGTTTATTTATACAGTCTGCAAATCTGTGTGGTTTTTCCTGTGGGGAAACTAGGGAAACTGGAAGCTGCTCGGTGCTTTGCAGGAGCCGAGAGCTGAGGGGGTAATGGTGGTTATGACAGTGCCCACCACTGGAGGTGAAGCTCCATTCCCCTAAACCTCATAAGGAAACAGAGATTTGGGCAATCCCATGTCACAGTGCTCTGAGACAGCAGCACATAGAGAAACTTGGGAAGATCTCAGTGGGCACTGCTGGCAAGGTTCTCATTTGCAACTGCAGGGCTCTAGGAGTAACTCATGACCCATGTTGCTGGGTTAGGTGCTGGACTGACTGAAGGATGAGGATGTGGCCCAAGGTTGTTTTACCAGTGGGCTAAGCTGAGGTTTAGCAGTGCCACGGTATGTGAACCATGTTACCATGGTTCACGTCTGTAATCTCAGGTTGCTCAAACATGGTGGGTTTTGAGTCAACTCCTTTGGTAGTCTGACTGAGTACAGAATCCAATCGTCTGTGCCCTCTTGTTTTTAATCTCATGCTGAATCATTCAGGTTGAAAAAGACATTTAAGCTCATCAAGCCCAACCTGTTCCCCCAGCACTACCAGGTCCCAACTAACCCCTGTCCCTCACCCCACATCTCGACAGCTTTTACATCCCTCCAGACATGGGGACTCCAGCATTGCCCTGGGCAGCTTGGGCCAGGCCTGGGGAGCCCTTTTTCCTCAGGGCCAATCTAAACCTCCTGTGGCACAGTCTGAGGCCTTTTCCTCTTGCCCTACCCCTTGTTACTTGGGAGAAGAGACTGAATCCCGCCTTGTTCCCACCTCCTGTCAGGTAGCTGCAAAGGGTAGGTCTATGTTCACTTTTAAGCAGTGAGAGGGCTGACATGCTGAGTAACTAATGTAGGGTTTTTATCCCTCAGCCATCAGGATTTCACCATGACACCTTAAACAGCACCAGCAACTATCCAAAAGTAACAGAATTAAATTATCAGCACCTGCAATCTGCTGAGTGAAGTTGCTGAGGAAACCAGCCTGACTCTGCAGTCAGATCCCACCTGTTAGGGGGGTTTTCCTTACAAAACATTAATGAAAGTCACTACCTCATCAGCTTTTCCTTGAGAGCTATAAAGTTTGCAGCTGCAAGCAAATGTTAAGTGCTGACACTCCTCACCCTATTATCAGGAACAGAGTAGCTCCTACAGGAGGTGTTGCCCTACACCCTGCTGGCTGGCAATGCAGGTACACGGGTGGGACTTCTTATACGGGACTTCAGGCATCTCCCTAGGTAGCACCAAGGAGGGCAGCTCCACATGTGAACTCCCCACAGCACTGGAACACAATTACCTGTGTGATAAGCTGGAACATTCTCACTGCTTTGAGATGAAAAAGACTGGGTTTTTTTTCCTTCCCTTTTCCCCTGAGAGTTTCTTATGCCCAGGGTTAAATGTAGGTCAAGCTGTCTGAGCCCATGTCTGTGGCACACAGCGGGATTAAATTGGAATTTTCCACTCAGCCCGCCCGTCAATCACTTTAGCGTCTGCAAATGTTAAATTAATCTGGAGCGAGCTGCTGTTGGCACCGAAGGGAGCTTCTGGGGCTCAGTGATGGTGTCTTTGCCTCCATGAAGATGATGTCCTTTTTCTCTGGACAAGGGGTGGTTGTTCGGCAGTGGCAGCCAAATTGAAGAGCAGCCCTATATGAGGCAGCAGTACAGGGGTGTGAGAAGTGAGCAGGGAGAAACTACCCTTTGCAGGTGGAGGGACTGAGAACAGCAGCCATGGGCAGGTTACGTGCCCAGAGAGGTGAGAGAAACCCATCCTTGGAACCATCCTAGGTCAGGTTGGATCTTGGGGCTCTGAACAACCTGCTCTGGTTGGAGATGTCCCTGCCCACTGCAGGGCCTTGGACTAGATGAGCTTTGAGGGTCCCTTCCAACCCAAAGCCATCTGTGATCCTATGATTACCATAGACTGCACTGAAGCACGCCATGGCCTTCCTGATTTCTTTAGAATCATTTAGGTTGGAGAATGACATCACTGGGGCAGATCACAGAATTGTTTCTGTTGGAAAAGACCTTAAAGATCACAGAGTCCAACCAGTAACCCAACCGTTCCAAGCCTGACATTAAACTGTGTCCTTAAGTTCCATCCTGCAGTTCCTGCCAACTTCAGTAAGGTAATTCAGGACAACTTGGAACAGGCAGTGGGCTCAGAAATGGGCATTTCAGCATCACTAAGCACAGTTCCAGGCTCCTCCCTTATTGTTTGAAATTTTCTGGGGACAGGTCATATCACTGGCTCCACAGGACAGCGAGAAGCTCAGCTCATGAGTTTTACCCTGTGCAAAGAATTAGTTAGCTCTAATCATCACTGTCAGGAGCTATTGTGTGGCAGTCAGGCAGGCAGGAGGAGGGGGGCAAGGTAGAAAATAAGCAAAAAAACCCCAATAAAATCCTGCAGGTTTTCTCTTCTTCAATGGTCAAGGTCTGCAGGAGCAGCACCATGCAAACTGCACAGAAGCAGGGCATCAGCACAGCAGCCGCAAGCTCAGGGAAGAGGATTCGGCAGCAGAGGGGTTTAAAATGTGCATTTTAATTAGGACTCATTTAGAGCAGCCTGATCAAAACACTGATAATGAGAAGAAGCCTAATTAATTTTTGTCTAAGTAACCAAGTCTCATTACGGAAGGGGTCTTGGGAAACAAAAGGGTTTGGGGATGGTAAAACCAGGGTGTTTGTAATGAGCAGCAATACTGCTGGGAGCCTGGAAGCCAGACCTTGGGGCTGCATGGCAGCAGCAGCCTTCATATTAATCTTTTAAGAGGAAAAAGTAACCCCACTGCGCTGAGACACCCTATTTAGAGTCAAGTGCTGGGCTGCAACCACTGGCAGAGATATTAAGACACAATCAAACAGAATGGCATATGATAAAACAAATATAAATACAATTAAAACCAGATTAAGTAGAAGATCAAAGCAAAACTCAAAAAACCCCGCAGTTTCCAGGGAGCTTAGGGTTCAGACAGTAGAGGCAGAGCTGGGAGATTTGGAGCTCATCTAAGGACCAGGGAACTAGGAATTTCCTAAGTACTGCAGGAGAATATCAATGCTGTAGCTGAAGGAGAGCTATGTCAGGGTGGTTCTAGGAGAAGGAAGAGGGTACTTTTGAACCAAAAATAAGAATTTTAACATTAAAAGAGAACCTAGCCCTGTGAAAAGCCCAGGAGCAGCAGCAAGGCCACCCCAGTTCCTGTCTGAGGGTGATGTACATGCTGTTCCCTAAACACGGGGTCAGGAACATGCTGAATGGCCATCCCTGGACATGTTTCACAGTCATGGAGATCTGGAGTTCAGGGTTTAGCGATGGCCTTGGGACAGATGGTTCATGGTTGGACTCCATGATCTTAAAAGTCTTCTCCAACCTGGATTATTCTATGAAAAGACCTATGAGACAGCCCCAGGTCTGAAGCACTGCTGAAGAACTTACCTCCCTCTACTCGTTGCACTTCAACAGAGATCAAACTCCGTCAAGCACAGGCAAAGCTACAAAATGCAAGATAAAGGAATTATTAATAAGAATGCAAAAGAAAGCATCATGTTTTACTTACACACCAACTAATTACTCTGTAAAAATAGATCTTCCCCAGCTTTCTTGAGCTTTAGTGTAACAAAGTGACAGCTACCAGCCAGGGATAGTTAGATCTACCTCGAAAAGCTGTTTCATCAGAGAAACATCTTTCACAGGACCCTTTTGTCCAGGTCACCAGAACCCAGGGCTGTAAATGGCACTGAGGTGGGGCTGTTACCTGAAAGGAACTGAAATAATAGACTGGTTTGAGTTGGGGGGGGGACCTCAGAGGTCACCTAGTGCCAACCCCCTGCCATGGGCAGCAACACCTCTCACCAGACCAGAGTGCCCACAGCCCCACCCAACCTGGCTTTGAACACTGCCAGGGATGGAGCAGCCACAACTGCCCTGGACAACCTGTTCTAGTGCCTCAGCACCCTCACAGGGAAGAATTTCTGCCTCAGACCTTACCTAAATCTCCCCTCTTTTAGTTTGAACCCATCCCCCTTGGCTTGTCACTAGCCTCTTTCATAAAAGGTCCCTCTCCAGCTTTCCTGTAGCCCATTCAGGGACTGGAAGTTGCTATAAGGTCCCCTTGGAATCCTCTCTTCTCCAGGCTGAACAGCCCCAATTCCCCTCAGCCTGTCCCCACAGCAGAGGGGCTCCAGCCCACTGATCATCCTCACGGCCTCCTCTGGACTCATCACAAAGGGCTCAGATTCAGCACCGAGACTGAACTACAACCAGGTGCTCTAAGCCAGCTGCCTCCTACCACAGCCCATCCTACAGCAGAGAGGGGGCAGAACCCCCCAAACCAGTGTTAATCACCAGAGGCCAAGGGTCAGAACACCCACATAAAATCCTCCTCACACATCCACCTCCTGGGCTCTTCCTGTGTTCTAGCATTTCCTCTTTTGCATTTCTGTTCTTTGGCCTCCAAGAGAGAAGAAATGGACGAGGAGACGAAGGCGTTTCATGATTTTTAATAATTCTGCACTGTGGTGTCACCACAGCATATTAAGAACAAGCATAAAATCTGTATTTGAAAACTAACAACAGCACTTAGAGCAACATCATCTTCCTTGAAAAGTATTGCAATGGACAGACCTTGGGTCTAAGAACTAGGACATCACCATTTGCTCAGTTGAAAGAGTCATATACACAACAGTTGAAATCTTTTCCCGTAGATAACTGAGGGAGTTACGGTGGAAAATAAGCGACAACTTAATGGTGTTAAAAGGAAAACTTGAAACAAAATGAAATCAAATAAAATGAAAGCAAGCCAGGTTTGCCTTAGCATCGCGTGAACAGCTACTGCGCGAGTCCAGTGTGGCTGTAGGAGGACTTACCGCTGCGAACGGCTTTGCTTTTACAACAGCAAAGTGTAAAAGAAAGATTAAATATTGTGGCACTGTACATATCACAGAGCAGCTTGAAACAAAATGGACAAGGAAAACAACTCAGAGAGGTGTGTTGAGCAACACGATCTTGAAAGCCACCGTGCTGGAAAGACCAAACCCAAATCAGAATGAAAATCCCTTCCACGATAGATAAGAGTGCTTTGTACACTGTGAAATAACCAGCAGGGAACAACAGGGGTAGGAGTGACGCTCTAAAACAGGGTGAGGGGGGTGGTTCCTTTGCCCTGGAACAGGCTGGCTGATGCCCAGACCACAGGGAAATGCCCTGAGCCAAGCAGGATGAGGCAGCCGACAGCCACACAAATCTGCATCAGTGCTTTGAGCTACTAGTAGAAAAGCTTTGTTAAACAATATTGAAATGAATTATTTTTGTAAAAATCATGAATTACTGTTTTTGCTGTCCAGGGCTGTGGAGCCCGAGGCTCTCAACACTCCTCCTCATCCACGTTTGAAAACCTGCTGCTGCGCTGTTTCGAGGGGAAGGAGAAATCACAGCTCTGGACACCACTCAGCAGTGAGTTCTGTTACCTCCAGCAAGTCAACTCGCTACAGCCTCTGCCTAGCCAAGGCCTGGTGGGCCTTGTCCTTCATGCACAGCAACACCCTGCAGTGCAAACAGCCGCACGAAGGCGGCCAGGCGATGCCTAACTGGAACAATCGCTCTCTGCCCTGATGAACAAGAAATGAATTAACAAACGACAGAGTGGGGTGGACACGAGCGAACTAAGGGCTTGATGACACAGAACTGGCCATAAGACGACTCAATGCTTCGTTACACAGCCATGACTGACAACCAGGCACAGGGCTCCTGTGAGGGCTTTCAACAAGATATTTACAGACAAATGTGTGGCTGAAGTTTCAGGTGAACAGAAATGCTGGGAAGGGCTCTGCTCCAAGGGACTATCCCAGAGCATGATGGAACAGATCAAAACCCCACTGAACCAGAGGAAGCCTCACCAGTGACTCCACCAGGTCCCAAACAAAACCCCCTGAGTCTTGAGCATAGCACTGAGCTAGTCATGGGATAAACCAAGCCTGCAGGGATCTCGACATGCCGCTACCCTACAGCATGCCGAGTCACACAGCTACACGCAGACACCAGGACCCATGAAAGATCAGTAGGTACCATCTCTAAGCAGACTGGTCTGTCTCAGATCCTTCAACTCCTCTATCACCTGCCAGCTCAGGACAGTTAGAACAAACAGCTTAGAAAAATAAGTAGAGCATCTGCAGTTCCTGCACTAGAACTTCATGGCAGAGTCAAGACAACTCAGACCCTGTGCTGTCAGCTCACTACCACCCGCGGCTTCTCCTGCCCAGCCTTGGGCCATTGGTAAGTCCAAGCCAACACAATGAGCCATCTGATGCTTTGCAGTGGCCACAGATCAAGGGCTGCTGTGGTCACCAAACTCTTGCTGGCCTAGTTTTTGATGTTGCAGGGGTGGTTTCGAGTCAGCTCCCAACTCATCTGAGCTCCATTTCAAATCTGGGATGTGGAGAAGAAGATTCAAAAGGTTTTAGCCCACTTCTAAATTAAAAACCTAAAACCAAAGGTGATCAAGGATAGTAATAACTGCTGGAGGAGCTACTAATACTGGTCTAACATAGCAACAGACAGCCAACAACAAGATGCAAAGTTAGTGTGAAGGTTTTGCTTCTGTTTCTTCCTTCTCCTTAAAGTGACACATTTAAAAATTAAAGAAGAACAAGAACAAATCTTCCCAGCAGAGCTGCACTGATCGCTTGCACACAGGCTCGTCCCCAAGAATTTGCTTCCAATACTCTATTGTTATTCAATAGGAAAACAAAACCCATCGAATTGTTTTTGTCATCCCTGTGGGTTCACCTGCAAATTTCCTTACAGGAAAGGACTGAGCAGAGCAGTTTCCACTCACAAAGCCTGCGCCCTTCTCTTTCATGTGGGGTTTGTATGTGAAAATCTCTGTCATCTGGACATTATCTTACAGTAGGAACAGCATCCGCTTGTTGTTGAAGGTTGGTTGCTCTACCCATTGGGTAGGATCTGTGCATCATGTATTCAAGTCATACACAGCACTGTACAAAGGACAGCACCATTTGAAGTGAGGCACAACAAAGGCTGAGCATAAGGCCTGACCCAAAGGCCCCTCAAGTTGGCAAGAGTCATCCTACTAACTTCACTGGTCTCCAAGTTGGGCCCTCTCAAGTGCAAGGGGATCCATCATCTACTCAGACCTGAACATGAGGCTGAGGCACCTTAGTTACTCACAGCCCACCAACGTGCAAACTAAACCCCGTAACAAGCAGATCTCATGTATTGATCGCCCCACTTCAGCTGACTGACCAGCACAAGCCAAGGAGGAATTAAGGAGATGGCTCTGTCACCCACGAGATCCTACAGGCACCGCGTTGTTCCACAAAGCTCACGCTCTATCTAAACCAACAGCAGCAAGACAGCAACAAAAGGCTTAGGTCATCTCTGGCAGCAAATTGCAGGGTGGGTAGAGGGAAGAGAGAAGGTTACCAATTTATTGTTAACCAACATTGAGAGGTGACCTCTCCCAGAGCAGGAACACCATGGCTGGGCTTCTTCAGCAGGGGAGATGTACGAGCCAGGACAGTCTGTAGTACTTCACCACAGGAGATTGAGTTCGGTTTTCCTTTTTAGAAGCAGGAGAGCCATGGAGATGGCTTGTGACATGGCATCAGAGCGTGTTTAATGCAGATAGTTGTGATCTCAAGGAAACCCCAGTAGTACTTCATTGAAACAGGGTCATGGCCTGCACTCAGGTTGGCTGGGAAGAGGCAAGTCTGATGCTGGACCTCATAGTGCAGCCTCTGCCAATTCCCCAAGTGGACCCACACTAAGAAAACTACTCTCCTCTTTCTTTTTTGCTGTGGTCCAGTGGGGCTTTGGCCAGCCCAGCAGTGTCAAAGAAGTGACTGAGAGTGAGCACAGACGCACAGTCCGCTAAGTGTTACAGACTAACCTCTTAGCAACCAACACCTGGACTGCTCAAGGAGCTTTCAGCTTCCATCTCCTAATGCAGCACACAGAGCAGTTTGGATGGGAAACGCCTGAAAGTCCAACATGTCCTCACAAGGGGCTTCCACACACTCTGCAAGGTCTTACCAGGTGTCAGACAGCTCCATAAAGGTGCCTCTTCCCAGGGATTTAAATGACTGACACGGCTGGGTAAGGTTTAAGAGCAAAGTCGTCATTGCTCTGGATGGCAAACAGGCAACAAGTGGGGGAACAACCAGCTCTGTGTGAATAAATTATTTGCAACAGCCTTTATCTAAGAAGAGAGATGTCAGCAAAAGCCATCAGAACCCACAGGAGAAATGGATTGCTTGGGTCTCAGCATCAGTGGGTCTGACAGAAGATGTTTCTGAGATGTGGAGTCATCGAGCATGTCCATACCCTGTACAGCAAGGACTCGTCAAGGCTCACCCAGGAGAGAAAGGCTATTGGATGGAAGATGATCCAAGAGCACCAGGTCTCAGCTGAAAATCTGTACAGCAAGAACCTCCCCTATCCATAAAAACCTATTTAGCCCCAAGATGGGAGCTAAAGGGAAAAGTTAACTTTTGCAGTGGGATAAGGGGTCCCCACATTTTATTTCTTAGAGGTGTAACTGAGAAAAAAAAGCCATCTTTTAACTTGAAAGTCTCCAGAGTGGGGACATCACTGCGCTGAGTTTTGGGAAGAAAGGTCAGAACGCAGGCTGATGGAATCCATCACATCATCCACTCCATTAGGTGGACTTTGTGCATGATGCCACCCCAAACCACCAGTGATCTAAACAATGAACTGTATGATGCTTGGAGAAGTTCTTTTCTGACTTAGGGAGCTTCATTTGAGCAGCTGTGGAGCAAAGTCTGTTAATTCTGGGTATTTTCAAAGGGAGCTCTCTCCATAAGTGTTTCACAAAATCACCCAGCACCAGAGAGCATCAGATTTTTAAGCCTGCAAGTCCTTCCTTTGCCCTCACTGCAACAAGAGAAAAACCAGAAGACCACCAGTTGCTGCAGGGTTGTAATGCTGGTCACTATCAGAAAAAAACAAACACCAAACCACACTGACTCAAAAGAACCAAAATTAGTTGATTGCAAACCCATCTGTAGCAAAGCAAGAGGTGACTGCTCCAGAGCTGACTGGTTATACTGGCTGCACATTGGCTCTGGACAGCAGAACAGGATGGGAAGGTGAAGACGCAAGAGGAAACAACCACTAGGTGGGCAAGCTCGAAGTTCTATTGAACTGAACCTTTTGGAACTGGTTAGATTTCCCATGCGAAGATGAATATCCTCAATCAAGAAAAATGAAGAGACATCAGCGTGAGCATCATCCCTGCCAACACCATGGGAGCAGCATGAAAGCTGGCAAGCCCAGATGGCAAAGGGCTGTCTACAAAGAAAGGATGAGCCTAAAAGGTGACTCTGGAAGCAACTTCAAGGTTTACTTTACAGGGAAGAGGCAGGGCTCAACCAGCTCAAGCCCAGGGCTCAGTCCCAGTGTGTGTCTGAGTTCCAGCTGTTCTCATCTCAAGACTTTTCAGCTCAATAACCCTAATTCAGGCAGGAGCACGTAGGTGTGTAGGCACACACATTCCTCAGCTCAACAGCTCCCTGCTAAAGGACAACAACAGCCCCAGAAGACTAAACCAAACACCCGCACAAATTACCTTCATAGCTTGGTTGCAAAACATCTCCCTTCACAGCTTTTACTCCCAGGAATCAGACAGAACCACAGGCCAAGTTGACTTGACAGCCCCCATCATCATGTCCACATTTGTCCTGCAGTCTGAGTGGAACAGAACACCATATGTGAATCCCACCAGGTAATCTTTACCTCTCCCAAAACCATGTAAATCAAAAGGCAGCCCTACTCCGCATTGCCAGACCAAAAAGCAATGAACAGAGGCAAACAATGCTGTGTGCTCAGACCAACAATCACCCCAACATTTCCTAAACTGGAAGCAAACCAAAACATCACATAAAGGATCTCCACAGGGGCTGGTAAGACACACATTGTTTTGGCATTAAAACTCTGCATAGATCAAAGATGCACTTCACTTATCAGAGCCCCCGCATACAGCAGTCCTTCAGAAACCCAGCCTCCAGCCACAGGACCAGGCACCTGGGCATGGATCTCCTCCACAGAGCCCTCAGGGTACTCAGTGGCCACTGCCCAGAACCAAGCACAAGGCTGAAGGGAACAGAGGAAAGAGCTCAAAGAGATAAGGTTCCACAACACACTCATGCATTACAAATTATTTAAGCCAAGACTCCAGAAGTTCTTGCTTTAACTCCTGAAATGCATTTTAAGTGCAAGTTGTGCTTTTTCATGTGCTTGTTGTACCAGTCATCATCATCCATCAACTGCCAGCCAGGGAAAGACAGACCCCACATGCTACCCTACAGCTCCTCTTAAGACCAGCATGGCAAAGCCAGGGCTTACAGACACTGAACATGCGAGTTGTTGTCTCTAGCAGCCAACAGCAAGGGTTACTGGTGGTCCCCCATGATTGCCAGCAGCCTCAGTCCTGCTGCAGAAACCACGCAGTGAGGTTACAGCTACAAAAGTTCCTTTCACTTCAGCAGGATTGATCTCCAGGACTCAAGTATCTCAAGGGTGAAATGGAAAGCAAAAGCACAGCAGTCACATGTTTTAACAGCATCGCAGGGAGGGAAAACCCCCCACCTTGACGTGCACTGGTTAAACGATTTATTGCGTAATGTCAGGATATGTTGACTAAATACATTTCAGGCTACAGCGAGGACAAGAGAAAAAAGAAATCTCGGAACCATCAAGTCCTGGGACACTGCGTTAGGGAAGGGACAGCAGCACTGAGGTGAGAACTGACACTGATCAACACAGCAGGGGATCATGTTTTGCTGCTGGTGGAAGGGAAGGTCTGTGCTGCAAAACAGCTACACCCTACACGATGGGAAATGCTGGGATTGTGATCATCGCTTTTTTTTTATCCCAAAGTCTCGGTGACACGTCCCCGACGCACTGCTTAGTGGCTGCAAGTTATTGCCAAGACAAGTGTCCCTGTATTTCGTGGTTTGTATGAGCCAAGTCCTGTCCCCTCCTTTCTAGCCAACCTGGGGTGGGGAGGGGCAAGGGGTTAACTCCTCCAGATTCCTTCTGGGGCTCTACCATCGTTCCACAGGTGAGAAGACAACATAGAGAAGAACTTCACATGAAACAGTTCCCTCATAGATATATTTGTTTTTCGGTTTTTTAAAACATTAAGATAGTGCAACTTTGTAAAATACATTTATCACAACACAAATGAATTCCTTGCATTCGTCGAAAACAGTTCTCAGCTTTATACCTTGGCACACAAAACAGGGATTCTTGTTTCAGATTAAACAGAAAGAAGAAAACTAACAGAAACCAAAACGAAACAGAAATAAAACCAACACCCTCAGAGGAAAAACAAAAGCAAACCGACCAATTCTTCCGCCCGTTTCATCGAGCAAAACCACCTCCTGCCATTCCGCGAGTATAAAACAGGCTGCGCCAGCCTCCATCCTGTGCTAAGGTAACTTTTAGAATTAAATAATTGAAATAGTTTATTAAAAAAAATAATATATTCCCCACCCCCTC
>JAOXOE010000343.1:23883361-23894024 GCA_028565055.1 Phoeniculus purpureus
AACCCCACAACACTGTTCGTAGACAAACCGCATGGAAGTTTGTGTTTCTTTCCGGCTGCTCTGCATGCAATTCCCCTGAAAGGAATCAGAAACAAGGGACTGGTTTGCACGTTTGGTTTTACTAGAGTTGTGCCGCGTGAAACGTTTGACAACATTGTGCACCGGAGCATGGGGCTCTTTGTCCTCCTCCTCCGCTGCCGCCCTGCTGCAAGCTCTCATCTTCAGTTCAAACGCTCCTGGGCGAGGAACTTAGACCAAGTTTCCCGGTTTGCGCTCTTGGCCTTTGCTGGGGACTATTGTGCTCTCTGAATTGTTCTGCTGAAACTGAAGTCTGCTCCCCCTCTGCGAGGAAGGAGGCCTGTTGCTGTGCTGGTGGTGGAAAAAAGAGGAGCCAGGGTAATGCCCCATGACCTCGCTGTATGTCGGGGGTGGTCCCTCCATCCTCCCGTTACTGCTATAGTTGGTTGCACTGATGCCCGAATTGCTGCTTGGTGGGCAGGGGCCCCCACTGTACATCGAGATGTCTATCAAGTCGCTATCAAAAATGGTTCGGTTGGGTGGGGCCCTGACAGATTCCCGGTTGAGCTCCATCTGCTGTTCAGGGTCCCGGAGCTGCAGGGTGCAAGGGCCCTGGTATGGCGGTGGCTCTTCTCCGTCGGAGAGGGAGATGGTGGGAGGAAGGTCGATCTCATGCTGCATGTAAGGGTAAGTGGGCTGGAAGCGACTGAAACGGTCCCGCTGCATGAAAGACGGGGTTGTGAACCTGTCCCTGGACCTCGGAGCATACATGATCTGAAATGGGAAGAGAAAGATGTGAGACTCCTCGTCTTAGAGACCTGTGTCTGCTCCATACACTCCAAGAACTAAAACAGGAAGAGCAAAAGGAAGACCAAGATCTCTCAGTGCTCCTCCTGACACTAAAAAAACCAAAAACAAACAAAAATAATCACAGAATCCCAGACTGGATTGGGTTGGAAGGGATCAGAGCTCATCCAGTCCCAACCTCTTGCCATGGGCAGCAACACCTCTCACCAGACCAGGTTGCCCAGAGCCCCATCCAACCTGGCCTTGAACACTTCCAGGGATGCAGCAACCACAATCTCCCTGGGCAACCTGTTCCAGGGCTTCAGCACCCTCATAGTGAAGAGCTTAAGAACAAGCAGAGCAGAGAGAAAACACTCCTGTCCTGACAATCCACTGGTTCTACAAAAACATCCCAAACCTGAACTTCTGCTGCTGTCTGAGCCTCTCCCTCCTGCTCAGAGTTAACCTAACAACCATCACCAGAGATCTCAGTCAGTCATTACGGTGGATTTTGTAAGGGCCCAGCTTGTTTCACAGCTTCACTACCAGAGCACATTGGGTCTCCTTCTCCCCATAGTTTTCAGCCCTGAGAGTAAACCTGCAAGGTTTCTGTATTACAGACAGAAACTGTGATACAGATCCTCTCCACTGAACTCTGGAGAGGATCAGGAGGCCAAGACACTCTGAGAAGCTCTTGCTCCTCACTGGCTCTATCTATCTTGGATCTACATCTGCCAAACTGCTTCACTCATTTTTGGGTCCATGCAGGCTGTCCAGGCCCCAGTCCTAACAGATGCAAGGATGGCCACCAGAAGATTCACTGTTGGGGTGAGCTGGGCACCCCTAGAGCAGGACCCCCATAGCTTATCACTCAGAGCAGGTACCTTCTGGTGCTAGCTGAAAGACAGGAGAACCTGTGGTAAAACACAGGGAGAAGAGCAACTGCTCCTCAATAGTGACTGAGCTACTGCATGAGAGACACCTTGAGCCTACTATGACACTGCAGATGGAGAGGTGTCAGGTAGGCAAATTCCATTCTTTTAATGGAAAAGTCTTAAGCATTTATAAAGAAGACTTAAGGTAGGCTCAGATGTCCACTTGGTCTAACACTGTTAGAGCTTCCTTTACTAAACAGAGAGGCCAACTACAGGTGACAGGGAAGAGGAAAGCACATGAGTGACAGTAATAAGAAATCTGTCTGTACCTCTGAAGGACCCTGGCGTGAAACCAAGCTTTCTGAAGGCCACAAGCACCCTTCCTGAAATGCAGAAAACACAAGAGAGAACAATTAACAGATCTCATCAGCATCATACTCCCTACTGCTAACAGCACGACTTTCAGGAGCTGTCGACTCCTCCTCAGTAACAAGTGACAGGACAAAAGGAAATGGCCTCAAGCTGCGCCAGTGGATGTTTAGGTTGGCCATGAGGAGAAACTTCTTCCTAGAGAGGGTCCTCTGGCCTTGGAATAGGCTGCCCAGGGAAGGGGTTGAATCACCATCCCTGGATGTGTTTCACAGTCATTGAGATCTGGAGCTCAGGGACAGGGTTTAAGCAGCAGCCTTGGAACAGTTGGGGTAATGGTGAGACTTGATGGTCTTGAAGGTTTCTCCAACCTAAATCACTATGATTCTAAGGACTGTTTGTTTCCACCACCAGAAAGACAGTAAATCACATCCCACCCGTGTCCTTTCCAAAACCAGAACAGCAGCTCTGGTCAAGCTGGGTCCACTTTGCAAGCACCAAGACACCAGCCACAGCACTGAGCCTTGGGGGCTGTAAGAACACAGCAAGAGACAACAGCAAACACTTCAGCATCATGATCCCACACCACAGCCAAACCAGTCTGCAAGAAAACACAGTGCCTGTTACCTCAGTGATGGCTCTAAATCCAAGTAGAACCTGGTCACAACTGCTGGTTGCCAATTCCCACCATAAATGGTAACAAAGCAGCTGAGGTTTCAGCCACCAGTTTCTCTCTCCAACCACTTCCACAACCACTCCTCAAGCCAAAGTGCTTTCCTATCTTGAGAGGCTGCTCTGACACTGTACCAGCAAATCAGGGCAAACAAAAGGGTGAGGAACATACGTGTATCGTTACTTTGTCACCACAAGCATCACCCTGGACAGCCTGCTTCCAAGTCCTACTGCATCTTCTCTGCACAGCATCGTTCAATATATTACAGCCCTAAAAACAGACCTGACTGGACGCTCATTATGACACTCCAAGACCAGAGAATCGTCTGTGATCTTATGATGAGAGTCCAGGGCAAAGAAAAGCTGCGCTGAGCGGTATCTCCCCCAGAACTCAGCTGTTAGGAGATTAACAAAACTGGTCCATCACATCTCTTCTGTAGCCCTAGAGAGCAGAGGCTGATGTTCCAAACTGTGTTCAGGCTCCAGACAGAGAAAAAAAAAGGAAAAACCAATGATCCAGAAAGGAATTTAATCTGCTACCATCCATGTTACTTAAACTCCCTTAGAAGTTTCCAACATGGAAGTGGCAACAAGGACTCCCATCCTAGGGACCATCTCCTCTAAGGCAGGAGAGCAAGAAGAGCTGAGCGAGATGTTCCTGTGTGACTTGGTCTAAGTGATCCTGCTGTGGCGGGGGATTGGACTAGATGATCTTTCGAGGTCACTTCCAATCCCTAATGTTCTGAGATTCTGTGAAAATGTGGAGAGGAACTCCTCATGCCAAGATGGAGCAGGCCCCACACGATGAGCCCACCACAGACCTGGCACCTACAATGTCTAACAGAAACCACCTGCTGCAAGAGTGAAGTTGCCCATTATTCCTCCTGCTGATGCCTGAATCCCCATACAGAAGACTGCCTGGAGGAACAGCAGCTGCTACAGGAACCCCACAGAGAGTGACCAGGGTGCTGGGATAGTCAGACCAAGACAAAAGAGACCAAAGTAGATCAAAGGGTCTCCCCGCTCTGAGCTAACTACTGGGGCAGCTGGGATACTGCTGAACTCCTGTGAGCCTCTCACAGGATGTGTGTCCTACACCCACCTATAGCTACTCCCTTCACTAACGTTTCCCCTGGAGAAAGCAGCAGACTGACCCTTTCACTCGGCAGCAGCTAACTCCCAGGCAGATCTCCATCCCACGAGCCCAAGGAACTCCCCAGGCAGACGGCTCTGCATGCTCAGGCTCACCCATTACGCACAGACCAACCTCCTGATATTCCAAATACCAAGGCTGATTGGCCTAACGATCTAAAAGCTACCTCTGACTTTTCTTCACTCTGGGCCTTCTCATCCCACCTCCTATTCCACAAGCAGCATGAGCATCAATAAAGAGTAACAGGGAGCAGAAGCTCAGGCACCCATCCTCTAAATTTTAATTTATTTTTAACATTGTTAGGATTTAAGAAGAAAAAGGATGAGGCTCCATGGTAAACCTCAGCTTCTACCAATACCACCAAAGCAAGAAAAACCTGAGGGACCCAGCAATGCCTTTTGCTGACCTTTGCCCCTGCTCTCCACAATAACTTACAGAAATTGGTTATTTGGGAGTAGCAGCATCATTTAATAAACGCAGCTGAGTGATCACTGAATTATCTGATGATGATGATTATTTAATTCACTCTTTAGAGCTCAGGAGACTGGGGAAGCCTGAGATAATCTGCCTACTTTGTATTTCATACAAGTTTGCAGCCTCTAGAGTTAAACTGTTTATGAAAACAACTTATTGAAGCTGTTTTTATTCAGGGAGCACACGGGGTCACCCAACAACCTTAACTAAGCATTGGCACACGGACAAAGAGCAAGAAAAACATATACCCTGAGTTAGAAACTTCTGCAGTAAGTTGCAGGTAAAAATTCATGTTCAGTATTATATAAATTCCTCAAACTGTAATGAAGCAAAAGCATCCTGTGCTGGGTTTGGCTGGGACAGGGTTAATTGTCTTCACAGTAGCTAGTATAGGGCTGTGTGGGACTCCTAGTGAAAGAAGTGCTGGTAACAGAGGAATGGTTTGTTATTGCTGACCAGGGATACACAGAGTCAAGGCCCTTCCTGCTCCTCACCTCATCAGTGAGTGTGCTGAGAGTGCACCAGAAGCTGGGAGGGGGCACAGCTGACCCAAAGGATATTCCAGCCAAAGATGTCATGCTTAGCAATAAAACCCAGGGGAGAATGAGGTACAAGGATGGTCAGAATAGAGATATTAGTCTTCCTAAGTCACTGATACACAGGATGGAGTCCAGTTTTCCTGGAGATGATTGCATCTCTGCCTGCGATGGGAAGTGGTGAATTCCTTGCTTGAATGTGCTTGCACAGCTTTCCCTTTTACCCTGCCCATTCTCTTCCCCATCCCTCTGGGAGCAAGCAAGCAGCTCTTTTGGGTTAAGTGGCCAACTGGAATTAAACCACAAAAAACCCAGACAATCCAAACCTTTCTGTTTTAGGGAGACTTTCAATTCTTCCTCTGCTTTTAAGTTTCTGAGCAGTAGAGCTCTGCCTGCAATTGTATCTCCTGAGAAACCCAAGTCAGCTTCGCACCTCCCAAAGTGCGTTACAATATTCAGAAGGTCCCTCTGCGCACCTCGATTAAGCTCAGATTGTTTTGTATTGTTTTTCTGAAGGACAGACACACACAGAGCTCTGCGGAGGTGTCTCAGCTCGCCGTGTACTTTCCAGTGCCGACCCTAGGTGGCACCGACACAGCACTGCACAGGACAGCACCAGCTGCACCAAAAGCTCCGGGAAAGCACAGGAGTTCCCCCTTTCCTCTCTGCCTCTTCCTGGGTGAACCAGCCCACTAAAGCAACACCTTCCCTGAGAAACACGAGCAAGGCAGAACTACTGTGCGGTCTCTAGTGAAATGCTCCTTAAGAAGCTGTGTGTCACCACAGGTAGGAAAGGGTTAGTGTCAGGGACAGCAGTGCCTGGTACCTCTAGGAGGACTAGAGAAATGTAATTACGGAGACCACCAAACCTATCGCTTGTAGTTCATCTCTCTACATGTAGGGTACTTATTTCTGTAACTCAATGCTTGTCAACTTTTATTTCCTCAATTCATAGCATCTCACCACTTTAAACCTTCATTTCACTCAAGTGAACAAGTACAATTATCCTTCCTCCCTTAGATGGAGTTGCCCAAGGTGACACTGAGTCAGCAGTCATACAAAGCTGGTGCTCCTTGGTTTCCTAGATGATCCTGCCCTTATTGAAGGTGTTCTGACATTACCGTGGTAGAATATCCAAGAGCAGCAGCCAGAGCACAGCTCTCCATCCCTCCTGGCAGGGACAAGCCTGTGTCCTGTGCACGTCCAGCTCCTGCTAACCAAAAGGTTTGGCAAAGCAAGGGGGTTTACAACACCCACACTCTCCCAGATATAGACTGGTTCTTGTTCCCCCTGGGATTTGTTTCCTTCTGCACAGGTCAGTAAGAAGGCAAGAATGAGCAGGGAAGGGACACTGGCAGGGAACAGGAGGAACAATGGAAATATTCGTGAGGAATCATTCAGAAAGCCAAGAGACCACAACATCTGAAACCACCAATAAACCCCTGGGGGTTGCCAATATTGCTGAGCACTTTCTGTCATCTTCTGATGTTCCCCTTTTATTCTGCAGTAGCTATTCCAAGGAGGGCAGTACTTTTAGAGCTGGGCATTACTGATGCAGGTCCTAGTGCAGGCTGCCACCCCAGCAGCCATGCTTCCTTGTGCACTGGGAGGCTGGAGCTGGTCAGCACGAACATCTTGTGTGATGGATGGGGGGACACTGCTGCCAGGAGCACCCAGGGGCAGTCTGAGTGTTCAGAACCCTTCAACATCTACTTTATAAGAGGGGAAAAAGACAGAAACCAGCAGGATAGGGAGAAGGAATCAATTTAGGAACATGAGCAGCTCATTAAGTACCTCCCTGTAAGTCACTTAGTTAATCTCTTTTCCCTCAACATCCCTGTTAAAGTCACAGGTGATGACACCAAGAGTTAATCATCACGAAGGAAGATTTATCTGTTTCATCCCAGCAAACAGCAGATCACCACAGCAGCTTCTCAGCCACAACTACCTACATCCCAGCAGAATGGATCTGAGTACCAGCCACACTGCCCTCCCAGTACACCAACCAGTCCTCCCAAGGCACAGCCAGTAGCACTGCAGCACACACCTCCCCTGGGACATGGAGCACACAGACCCTGTGCAGGGATGGGTCTTTCCAAGGCTGACACATGGCTCTGTCCCCAAGCCCCCAGTCACTCCCACAGAAGAAGTTGTGCTCTCCTAGTGGAGCAGCCCTGGGCACACCCTACAGCCTTTGGATACTCTGCAAACCTTGGCTTGCTCCTGTCTGGGAAGCCAAACACCACTGATGGGGTGTTCCACGTTTTACCCACTGTGATCTGGACACCTCTTTGTACTCCGCACAGTCACTTCAGGTCAACGCTTCTGCCAACACAGCTGTATACACTAACCAAGGGGACAAAGACTAGGGAGAAAACTGGAAGATGAGACTTGAAAGGGGATGAAAAGGAGGAAGAAAGTAAAGAAAGATGAACTCATGGTCACAACTACATTTCAGCATTTACATATTCAAGAGCAACTTTTTTCCCCCCTTGGGATCATCCCCTTTTCTGCCCTTTGAGTGTCACTAGCACTTTGAATTTCATCTTTTTTAAATACTCTGATTTCTAGACTTGGAAGACAATGCCAGGCCTTTCCTTTTTTTATTATTCTCTTTAGCATGAGGGAAGTTCAGCCAGACAGAGAAACCCACAACCATCTTGTATTTTGTTATTTTGGAAGCCAAACTCCAAGTTTTATAAGTGTGAGGTTGGCAATAAAGGCAGGAGATGAATTACCTGTTCATTCCTATTCTGCTTTCCAGAATAATCAGAGTAAGAGAGATCATCTGTTTGATAGCTGGTCTTCATGGGGCCAGAGATCTGTGCAATTCAGCTGTTTAAAGGCACTATTACCTAGAAATAGGACAGGCTTCAACAACAGGAAGATTGAAGGTAACAAAAGGACCAAAGAAAAGCCCCATGTGAATAGGAAAGGCAGGATTCTGCCTCTTGATACACGAAGCGAGGGGGTTCACTTTACAGTTCACTGCAGGAATTAGCCAACAGTCAATTAATTTCCTTCACCATTTTCATTTAAGAAACACTGCTGAGCTTCCTCTGTTTCCATTCACTATTTCTCTACCACTACAAGTCCTGAGCCCAAGTGATTATTTTCTTCAGATACTGGTAACTAACAGTGTTAGTTAACAAGAGTGTTTTTAGAGCCTATAGATCACAAAAAACAACCAAACGCCCCAGAAGAGAATCCACTCATCACCAGCATTTGACACAGAACAACCAGTTCCTATCAGGCCTTAAAACCCAAACAGGTTTGACTTCTGACCTTAGAGAACCACCCAAGTCCCACTCCCCACAAGCAGGACCTTTGTTTAAGCTCAGCTTCAGCTTTTAGAAAAAATCCAGATGAGTCAGTGATGACAAACCTGTGTCAGGTGGTTTTCAGAAGAATTAGTAATGGGTTCTTGCCAAACCATCATCAATTCCCATGAAGGGCTCAATTGGCTGTGATTATCAGTACTGACAAGGGTGACATCAAATTGAAACTGAGTCAGTGTTTTAAAAAATTATTTAAGAGCAGTTCTGGATACTGAAGGGTTACCAAAGGGACTCCCAAGTCACAGAACCACAGAACCTTTTCAGCTGAAGAGATCTTTAAGATCATGAAGTTCAACCCTCAACCCTGCACTCCCACGTCACCACTAAACCAAGTCTCTGCTGCGAACTGCTCACTGTTATTCTTCTCAAGAGGATGATGTTTTCTCCCTGGCTTCCAGTGCTTCTCCACTCACTCTGATAACAGACAACATTAATGAACCGTACAAAGGAAATAATGGGTTACTTCACGCATGTGACAGCTTGCTGCAGCTCTGAGAGATTTGTGAACATGAAAATCCATTGCCCATATCTCAAATCAGTTCACTTTAGGCCCTTGCAGCAACTACAGCTGAACTTTTTATTGATTGAATTGCAATTCTTGAATCACAGCATCCATTTCAAAGCAACACCAGTTAATTCAGCCCATTTTTCCAGCCCCAAAGTCCACAAGGTTAAGGTTAGACAAGTTCCAGTTTCATCCATAACCAAATTAAAGCTAAGAACTCCAGTGCTAGGAACTGAGGTGACCCCACCTTGAGGGGATAGCTCCTTTCCTCCCTGTGGGGGCTGCTCAGCCCAGCAAGGGGATGTAGCTGATGTGCTCAGTGGGAGTTTTGGGAACCCACAGCAAATTTTATGGATGGCTTTACAACCTCTCTTATCAAGAAGGAGCTGCCAACTGACAGGCTGGACTGCAGCAACCCAGCCCCAGTACTGCCTTCACTGATCTGGCTCAAACCAAACAGGAAAAGCAGCAGTGCCCAGCCAGACCAGCTCCCTAAGAAGCGCAAAGAAGGAGGAGACACGGGACCAGGACGGATTGGTGAGACTGAGGACTTATAACTGGTGTAAATCCTTACAGGTCTGGGCCTTCCAGTTACACTCAGACAATTTTTTATGAAGCTGCAAACCCAGCATCGCTGCCAGGAATTCAATGCATGAGAAGGCCAAACTCCCAAATGGCCCCAAGTCGCAGTCAGCAAAGAGGCCAAGGGCACCACCACTGCAAGGACATTCAAAAGCGCAGGACAAAAAAAAGACCTCCCTCGATCAGCATCAATGCTTGAGGGGATGTCCCAAGGTCACAGACAACCTGTGGTTAACCCTCTCAGGGGAGCAGAGCATCCCACAGAGCAACCTCCTGGCCCCCTAGGCAAGCGAAGCGCCCATGTACTGCTGGGCTGGGCAGGGACAGCCTTTACAAGACTCCAATGTGATTCGGTCTTAAGCCCTTGGCTCTGTAACACATCTTAATCACTCCAGTCACAGAAATTGTTTTCTTAATATTGTCTGAGTTTCCTTTTTTTATGAAGCACACATCGCACTTTCCTGAACCATTACTGGACCAGTGCTCTGACTCCCTGGATCCAAAGTCACTGCAGCTTTACAGAAGAGTAACTGTGACAGAACTCCAGGATACCAGTAAATACATCAAAAGTCACCACAAGGTTGATTTCAAATCTTCATACCCCAGATGACCTCTATTCCCTCCCTCTTCACTCCCTTCAAACTACAGCAGCAAACAGGATCTGAACTTCTGAGCATGAAATTAACATACAATACATAAAATACAGCAGGGTCTACAACACTCAAAGACAGTATGATCTTCAATTTATGTTACAATTATTGTTTCTAAACTAACAAGTACAACCTCAGCAGAGGAACTAACTACAGGAAGTACCAAGAGACACCAGGAGTATTTTTCCAGTGGTCATCCACACTCTTCAGGACACTTTGCAGAGCACAGAGAAGGAATCTTGTGCAAGGAGGCTCATACTCACCGTCTGCAGAGTTTCCTCCTGTCTCCTGCTTTGGCTCTGTCGGTTGATGAAGGAGCGTGTCGAGAGTTTGTAATGGTTCAACAAGCAGATGATAACTACCACCATAACAGTTATGACCACAATTATAATGATGATTTGAACAAACTCCAGTTCAGCTACAACAAAAAAGAAAAGAGGAAGGTTAGCCATCAATGCCATCACCTGAAAGCCCTCAGGACTCATCAGGATCCATCTGGAGTAACAAGCTCACAGCAGAATTTTGTTAAGAGAACAGTGCTCTAGAAAGCATGAAAGTTAGTCCTTTTCACACGGTGTGAGTGGAGGCAGGACACAGCTAAGAAACTTCTCAGTGACATCCTTCAGCACAAACAGCTTTTGGGCAATTCAGCCCAGCCATCTCACGGGGCGGGGGGGGGGGGGGGGCCGGAATAAATCCCAAAAC
>JAOXOE010000343.1:23900613-23919045 GCA_028565055.1 Phoeniculus purpureus
TCTAGGTGATCCTGCTGTGGCAGGGGGATTGGACTAGATGATGTTTCGAGGTCCCTTCCAATCCCTAATGATTCTATGATTCTAACCTTGGCCATGAGATGCAGGACCCTGAGATGGCACTGACAGACTGTCCAGAGAGGCCGTGGATTCTCCATCCTTAGAGATACTCAAAAGCCCTTTGGACAGGATCCTGGGCAACTGGCTGCAGATGAACAAACCTTAAGCAAGGTGGGGTTGCACCAGGTGACCTCCAGATTGTCCCTTCCTACCTCAACCATTATGTGTTTCTGTGACACATTAAAAGGAAAGACACTCCAATGTTATTTCCCCTATTTTTATTACTCAGATTTCTTCCAAAAATAGTGTAACAACATACTTTCCAATTAAATGTGATACAAGAGGTCTAACAAAACTAGTTTTGACACACACAGGTTTCAGTGAATCATTTCATCACTTTTAGACTTCGGCATTTCTCAGCTAGTTTTACGTGCACTAATTCTAGCAGACAAGAGTCTTGTTTTCTTAATTTCAGCAGCAGAACTGACTGCAATTCTACAGCTTTGGTGAAGATTATAGATGGTTCTTCTATACAACAAACAACAATAAAAAAATATCAGGAGGAAAGAGAATGACCTAATTACAGGGGAAAGGCAACACAACTCCAAACTCAAGTAATTTGAATGCTTAAGTCTAACAGAAACGTTCTTTCCTAGGTTTATGGTAACTTCTCAGAACATCACGTACCACGGTTTCAGCTGCATGTAAACTATACCCCAGCCAGCAGCTGCTGCCGTTAGCTCAAGAAGAGAGAAAAAACACAGAGCACCCACAACCTTCTCAGTAGTGGGTGGTCACAAGCACGTGGAAAACAGAGCAAACACCATGACAGAAACCCCTCAAGGCAGCTTGAAGGGAATAACAGGCAGCTAAGTCGGTAGTTAGGCACAGTTCTGCCTACAATACCATTAGTTATATCCCCAATAAATTATCTGGCTCCAATTAGGGGACTGTTATCCACACTTACTGGGGTGTGTACACACATATGCAATCCTCCCTTCTCAGATTGAGCTTCTGGTATCCTGAGGTGTTACACAGGCACCCCTCTTTTGGTTCACAATCCAGGACATCACTGTGTTCCTAACAGCTTAAGCTCTGCAAAAAGGTCCCAATCACCACCACCAGCTTGCTTTTCCATTGAGCCCATCTGGAATTTTATGAAACCAGTAAGAAGAAAACACATCCTAAAGATTTGTCGAGTAAGTTTCAGGAGACATTAAAGCTACCAAAAAGTCAGGAGTTTAATACAACAGAAAAACATTCATTAATCTAAGTTCAGGAGCTGTTAGCTATTACCGCAGAGTCATATCTGGGGAAACAACATAGAGATCTAAAACTAGAGTTTCAGGTTTTTCAGAGCAGTTTTGTACAGAACAAACTTGTTTAATCTTGAAAGCACCATGAAGTGACACTACATATCAGCAAGCACGAAAAACAAGAACATTATGGGACTTCAGCATGGGAACTACACCTCAAATACCACTAAGGTAGAGTTACGGTGCAGGCGTGACCACAGTATGGAGGCACTCAGAGTGAGTCAGGAAATATTTGCCACTCAGCTCTGCATGCAATGTGGACATACCCTCTATGCCTGAATCTACCCTGTTAGGGATTAACCACATGACATTTAGGCCCTCATTCTGCATGGCCAGAGTCCACGGTTAGTCTTCCAAATGGTTTCAGAGAGCGCAGGGTCAGGCTTGTAATCACAAACATACTTCTACTAACAGAACATTCATTTCTAAAATAAAGTCATGTCCCCTTTGAACAAGAGTTCAGAGAGCGTGCGGATCATTAAAAATGCTTAAAAAGACTGGTTCAGAATCTTTCTTATATACACACACACGCGCACGTCCATCTGTCACAGACAGGCAATGTAACCGAGAATCAGGAGCTCGCTCTGCTTTTTGGTAGTGTCCTGCACACTTCAGAGAATTAAAAACTAAAAAAATAGTTGCCACAATGGATTTCTGACCATTCCAACTTGCACATGGAGATGATCTCTTCTTGCTGCATCCAGTACGTGAAGTTTCACAGCTGCTTCTCAAATGCAAATACCAAGTAAATACCTGAAACAGAAAATGGGAGTATTTAAAATTTCAGGTTTCTCTATCACTTGATCAAGGGTACAAGAGGTAAACAGGTTCACACACTGCCCAAATAACCTGCAGTTACTAAAACGGCTGAGGTCTCTCAATGAGCTTTCAATTCCAGCATGGTTTTAGACATAGTTTTGTAACAGAGCTAAGAACACACAAAAGCAAAACATTTTAGATACTGCTGGTATGGTTCAGGCAAAGCTCAATTACTATGTCTGAAGTGTGAGTGGAATTCATACATTACTGTTCTACACATAATTTACACTGCTGTTACATAACTACGTTTGAAGACTCCTTCATGCACCCAGTAATAGATAATTAGCGGTAAAATTATCGACTTCATTTTTCATTAAAAAGTGAATAAGCTCACAGTACAAAATTATTCATTTTGCACTTTTTAATTATGATGGACAAATAATAAATGTTTACAAACATTAAATAGCATTTTCTCAACTTCAGGAAGTGTGGTTCTGGAAAGAAGATACTCAAGTCCCGCCACCACGCTTGAGCATCTCTTACTTGGTGTACAATCAATGCTAGATGTTTCTACACCTCACACCAGCCAGGTCAGTTAAAACAGTTTACTGAGACCATGAGTCTAATTAAATATTTATGGGTTTCTGCTTGAACTCAACTTCTGTTTTAACATATGAGGTGCCACAGCTGCACTGTGAATCTTTCCAGACAAGCCTTTACTGTCGCAGCAGCGAGGCCAAGAGAGATTCCATGTAACAAGCAAGTTGTGCCTACAACCTGTCAGCAGCTTGGAACTCCAAATCTCTCGGAAAAAAAAGACTACTTAGAAAATACTGTCATCTCTGGACTTCCAAAGCATAAAAAATTAGTGAAATATCTATGTTCACCAGACAGAAATATTTAATCCTTTAACAGCAGAAATATAGGCTTTTAACACTGGCATTCTATTTTCATACATCCTCAGTAAGGGCTTCCTCAAGTTATTGCAGCCCTGAAATTCCTCTAGCCTTTAGCACAGAGAGGCAAAAATCTCAACTTCCTTTATATGCACTTCCCTCCCAGTGTGACATGTGTCTGCATAATCTATATAAATATACATATTTGAATAGCACAAATAAAATCTTGTTAGATTTAAGACTTGGATTTTCTTGCATAACCAACTCTTCTATTCCCTTTCCATACAAGTCACTCAGTCAACACTGAGTTTTCAAAACGATACTCACTTGTTGCTTCCCACTCAGATTTACTCAAGGTTCCCTAGAAAGCGACAGAAAACAGAAAATCAGTTTCAATAAAAAATAAGGAAGTAATGAAACCATGGTTTAACTTAGGATAATAAATCTTTAATAAAACTACCAGAGAAGAGAGCTGGATCTTCTTCACTCACAAAGACAACAGGAAAGAGAGTGATTAAGGTTTCAAACACATACAGTATTACGAAGAAAATTTTTAACTCTCTTGGCAGAAAATTAAAAGAAAAGTAGTTTTAAATCAGTAGTGTGAAGGTTCAGAAATATAAGAATACTCTTCAAATTAAGAAAAATTATATCAGCTGCCAGGGAAGACCACAAAATACCTTTTTCCTTTGGCATTGTTATGAATTTCTTAACAGCTACTTAATTAAATGAATTTGATCCTCTCAGTATGGGGTACAGATGAGATTAACTCCTGTAAGCTCTACAGTATTTCACAGACACAGAGACCTTCATAGCAAATTCATTGCAGTTGAAATGAAGGCGGCACCAGGCATCCAAAAGTTTAGGACCTCAATTCTAGACACTGTTTGCCCTATTTAGGTAATAAAGAGCTTACCAATGGTAACTTTGCTTTCCCATCTTTGATGAACTCTTTTGCATGATCGTAATCATCAGGCTTATCAGAAGCAAGTCTGGAATCACCAAATGTAGAAAATGGCTGCAGAACATAATAATATGAAAAAAATATTAATTATGGAGTAAGACATATTAACCACATCAGTCTATGGCCAGTAATTATTAAGGTTATCCTAAGTCTAGATCTCTCCTTTATAGCACCTATGTCATCAGGTCTGATTATTTCCTACTTTCCAGAACACCCAACGCTCAGAATTTATAAACCACCTTTTATCTTCATGTCCCCAGAACACAGCAAACAGAATAACTATAAAAATTATACTCCTTGCATGGTGAATTGTGAGTATTCCTTAGATCTTAAGAGACTCCCTAGATAGATTTTTAGATGCAAAAAGATAAGCTCAGTTACAGTTAAGTACCATTTTCTTCTACAAACACAGCTTGTCCTTTTATCCTACAGAGATTACATTTCTGTCTTATCCATCAATATTCCTTGTGCAAAGATCTAGATTTTAGTCTCTCGCTGCTGAGAAGAAATGGGTTGTGGTTATTACTATCTGAAAACTTCACAACAGCTGTGAGAGAGGAGTGAAATGTGAAACAACCCCACTGACACCAGGACCAGAGAAGGAGGGAATGAGGTGTTCCAGGCACCAGAGAGACTTGCCTGAAGCCCCTGGACAAATCCCTGGTGGTGAAGGCTGTCCTTCTGAAGCCCATGGAGGACATCCACCTGCAGCCCATGGAGGACCCCACACCACAGCATAGACATCCCTTACAGGAAGCTGCAGCCTGGGAAGAGTCCATGCAGGAGCAAACTCCTGGCAGGACCTGTGATTCATGCAGAGGAGCCCAACCAGGAACAGGTTTTCCAGCAGGAGCTGCAACCCCATGGGGAACAAACCACACTAGAGCAGTCTGTTCCTGAAGGACTGTATCCCTCAGAGAGAATGCATACTAGAATGGTTTGTGAGGGAATGTATCCCAACAGAGGAACTCCAATAGGGCAGGGGAAAAAGTATCAAAAGGGAGGAGAGGCTGAGACAAAGGGTTGTGGACTCATCACAACCCCCACTTCCCATCTCCCTGTGCTACAGGGTGTGAGTGGAGGTAGATGGGTCAGGAGTGAAGCTGAGCCTGGGAACAAGCAGTGGGTGGGGCAAAGGTTATTTTAAGTTTTTGTTTCTCATCATCTTATTTGTCAATTTAAATTTATTACAAAAATACAATAATGTTCTCCAAGTTTGGTCTATTTTGCCCATGATAGTAACTACCAAGGCATCTCCTTGTCTTTATGCTGACTCAGAAGTTGTTCTGTTATTTTCTTACCCTGTTATGAAATAGGAACGAGAAATGAGAGCAGGCTGGTGGTGTCTGACAGCCAGTCAAGGTCAACTCACCACAATCACACTTTCAGGCACAGGAGTTTAGTTTTTCTACTGGTAAGCCTTAATTAATTACACAGCGTTCACCACGGGAACTTCAATTACTATGCAAATAATTAACAAGATGTAAAATGCTACTTAATGAAAGATGTTTACTCCATATTTACCTCCAAGGCCTGCATTCTCTTTAAGAGCATTTTATGTTCGTCATTCTTGATTTTTTCTTCATAGAATTCTCGAAACGTCTTTTTGTAGACCAATTTCATACCATGCTTCTTCGCCATTCTGTCAAAATAATAAGCTTAATTAGTGAAACCAGAAAATTAGCCTAGTTTGCTTTTCAAAAGACTCCTTTTTAAGCCACAGTGACATCATGTGGGATTCAAGAGAATTACACTGCCTGGAATTTGTTTCAAAGGTAGAACAAAATTGCCCCAAAAGTTAAGATTAAACAAATAAAACTTGACAGCACCAAAGGTTTTCTGGCAGATCCAAAGTATTAGATACAAACATTCACATGTGAGAGACCTAGTTTAAGTCTTTGCAGCTTCTGACCAGACCATCAACTAAATGAATGTGCTGATTACAGTGTTTTACAGCTTCCACTATGTAACAAATGTAAAAGTTAACTTACTCTTCCAGTAATGGAAAATAAACCAAGAACTCAGGGACATCAACCACTTCTTCTAAGTGAAAATCATACTTGCAGCCAAACAAGGGGTATTCTCCCTTCTTTTCAAACTTTACACTGTACACTTCATTCCCAAATGAATTTGTTTCTGAAGCTTCAAGTCGCTTTCTGTAAAACAAGATGCAGACAGACATAAGTTGACTAGGTTTCAATTTAACAGGCAGAGAAAACTATCCATAGCAGGCCTGAAAGTGCTTCTCACAGTATTTTAGCATTCAGCAACCTCTGTAGCTTCCCACCTCCCACATCAGGCCAGAAAACAAGCAGCACTATGAAAGGTTTTAACAGTAGCTACCACTCCTAGACAACAGACCAAGGACTAAACTGACTTCAAACATTAACCTTCAGCCCCAGCAAAACCTTGACAGTTACTCCCCAGGCTGATCTAGAGGGAAGCACGGGATGGAACTAGATCATCTTCAAGGTGCCTTCCAACCTAAACTATTCTATGATTCTAATTTTGCCACTATTTGTTCATATTTGCCACATGAACAGAGGGTTCATGTACAAAGATCTATACCAGATGAGCAAGAAATGTGGAGTAGTAGAGATTTACTTGCTTAAGCAAAGCTCATGAGTGAGATTTTCCTAACTGAAATCTAACATTCTTACAAAAGACTCGCTTTCGCTTGCATAAACATAAAACAGAGCACTGTTAAAACACCCGTCACTTACCAATGCTTCACAGGCTTTTGAAAGACTAATACAATATAAAAGCACTTACACAAGTTCAAAGCTATTTGGAGTTGTACCAATGAAATACCCTCCAGGAGAAAGATTCCCACAAGCGTTTTGAAGCATCATGTCAGCCTGCTCATATGTCTCGAATGAGTAATGGTAAACAAACTGGCAGCTGCAAATGTCAAAGTGGGTATCAGGATCGTTGTATTTGGAAGATAAGAGTTCCTGAAACAGATTCAAAGTTAAAAAATAATCATAAGAAAAGCTACAGAAACAAGCATCAGTCACTTAAATCTCCCAACAAATAAATACACTATACTGCTAATTCTGTGAAGTTTTTCCTTTCATTCTTCCACAATTCAACAAGAACAAGATGAAAAAGGTAAAAGAAAATGTCCTCTGTTACACAGAAAGCCACACATAACATTTGGGACTCTCATAGGTTAAAAACCAGAAGAATCACAGAACATCAGTGATTAGAAGGGACCTCAAAAGATCATCTAGTCCAATCTCCCTGCCACAGCAGGACCACCTAGATCCATTTGCACAGGAACATATCCAGGCGGGTTTTAAACGTCTCCAAAGGAGGAGATTCCACAAACCCCTTGGGCAGCCCCTTCCAGTGCTCTGTCAACTCATTGTGAAGAAGTTCCTTATTGTATTGATGTGGCACATCCTCTGTTCCAGCTGACACCCAATGCCCCTTGTCCTATCACTAGATGACATTGAGAAGAACCTGGCTCCATCCTCCTGACACCCATCCTTCACATATTTATAAACATTAATAAGATCACCCCTCAGTCTCCTTTTTTCCAAGCTAAAGAGACCCAGCACCTTCAGCCTTTCCTCATAAGAGAGGTGCTCTACCTTCTTCATTATCTTAGTTGCTCTGCACTGGACTCTCTCCAGCGGCTCCGCATCCCTCTTGAGCTGAGGGGGCCCAGAACTGGACACAATACTCCAGATGTGGTCTCACCAGGGCAGAGTAGAGGGGGAGAAGAACCTCTCTTGATCTGCTAACCACCCCCATTCTGATGCTGTTGGCCTTCTTGGCCACAAGGGCACAGTGCAAGCTCATGGTCATCCTGCTGGCCACTAAGACCCCCAGGTCCCTTTCCCCTATGCTGCTCTCCAACAGGTCAGTCTGCAGCCCATACTGGTACCTGGGGTTGTTCTTGCCCAGATGGAAGACTCTACACTTACCCTTGTTAAACTTTATTAAATTTCTCTCCAGCCTGTCCAGGTCCCGCTGAATGGCAGCACAGTCAGCTGGAGTGTTGGCCACTCCTCCCAGCTTTGTGTCATCAGCAAACCTGCTGACAGTACACCCTAATCCCTCATCCAAGTCATCAATGAATAGACTGAATAGGACTGGTCCCAGTACCGACACTTGGGGCAGTCCACTAGGTACAGGCTTCCAACTAGACTCTGTCCCATTGACGACTACTCTCTGGCTTCTATCCTGCCGACAGTTCACGATCCACCTCACTACCGATCATCTAAACCACACTGCCTCAGTTTGGCTGCGAGGATGCTGTGGGAGACCATGTCAAATGCTTTACTGGTCAAAATAGACCACATCCACTGCTTTGCCATCATCTATCTGCCTTGTTATGCCCTCATAAAAGGCTCTGAGGTTGGTCAAGCATGACAGTCAGCCATGCTGACTGTCAGTAATAATCCTCTTGTCCTTGATGTGCCTAAAGACAGCGTCAAGGATAAATTGTTCCATCACCTTTCCTGGGATGGAGTTGAGGCCGACCGGTCTATAGTTACTTGGGTCCTCCTTCTTACCCTTTTTGGAGATCGGAGTGACATTTGCTATTTTCCCTAGGAACCTCTACTGTTTCCCATGACTTAGCAAAGATGATGGAGAGTGGCCTAGCAATGACTTCTGCCGTCTCCCTTAGCACGTGTGGGTGTATCCCATCTGTACATGGATTTATGTACATCCAGTTCGCTCAACTTATCCCTAACCCAGTCCTCATCAACCAGGGCAAACTCCTCTCTCTTGTCTCAACTTCCTTTGGGGCCTCAAGCAGTCTGGAGCTTGACATCAGGACAGTTTTCAGAAGTACAGACAAAGCAAAGAAGGTGTTCACTATCTCTGCTTTCTCTGCATCCTCTGTCTTCAGGGCACCCACCTCATTCAGCAGAAGGCTTACACTGCCTCTAGTTTTTTTACCTGCAATGTATTTGAAAAAGCCCTTTTTATTGCCCTTGACCTCTCTTGCAAGGTTTAATTCCAAGAACGCCTTGGCTTTTCTAGTTGCACCCCTAAATTCTCACTAGAGCCTTATAATCATCCCAAGTGGCCATCCCCTCCTTCAATGACCTATCAACTTTCTTCTTCCTTTTGAGTTTGCCCAGCAGCTCCCTGTTTAACCACGCAGGTTTCCTGGCTCCTCCCTTCCTTGACTTCCTTCCTGTTGGGATGCTCTTGTGTTGTGCTTCAAAGAAGTGGTCTTTGAATGTTAAGCAGCTACCCTGAGCCCCTTTACCTGCCAGTATCCTATCCCCTGGGATTTCCCCTAGCAATTGCTTGAAAAGGCCAAAGTTGGCCCTCCTGAAGACCATGGTTGTGATTACGCTAGGTATTCTGTTCCTGACACATGATATTCTGAACTCCACCATCTCATGGTCACTGCACCCAAGGCTGCCCTCAACCTTCATTGCTTCAACCAGACCCTCCCTGTCAGTGAGTGACAAGATCCAGCAGCACTCCTCTCCTAGTGGGCTGCTCCACCATTTGCATCAGGAAGTTGTCATCAATGCACTGGAGGAACTTCCTGGACTGTGGATGGCTTGCTGAGTAGGACTTGCAGCAAATATCAGGGTAGTAAAAATCCCCCATGAGATCCAGGGCCTGTAGCTGTGAGGCTGCTGTCAGCTGCCTGTAGAAGTCCTCATCAGCCACTTCATCCTGATCTGGTGGCCTGTAATAACTTCAAAGTTACTGTGTCTCCAA
This sequence comes from Phoeniculus purpureus, assembly GCA_028565055.1. Classification (NCBI taxonomy): domain Eukaryota; kingdom Metazoa; phylum Chordata; class Aves; order Bucerotiformes; family Phoeniculidae; genus Phoeniculus; species Phoeniculus purpureus. The sequence goes on from JAOXOE010000343.1 coordinate 23,910,303, forward strand.
ATTCTTCCCAACACTGTCACACTACACCTCAAAGGTCAAAAATCTGAAATATCTAAGTTTCCAGAGATATTTTTTCTCTTCTTCCCCAGACTTCCCATCCACCCACTTGCTCCCAGATTCTAACAGTTCACGCCACACACTGACAATGTTCTGTACATGGCAATATAAAAATGGACACTCCACATCCCCGCAGCTATTTCATCTCTCCATTTACTCCCCCATCCACACTTTGAGAAAGAGATACAAGACTAAAACAAGGTGCAATAACGAGATTTTGCACTATACATCGAAGTCTGACAACACCACAAGTTATCGATAGAACTGCAAAGATGAACTTTTGGGTCACATGGACAGGCAGTGCATGCCACAGAAAATACATGAACCTCAGCAAGCAGGTAAGGAAAGAACATTGTCTCCGAAATATTATGAAGCTGAGGAACTGTACCTTGGTACTATCCGCTTGTATAAATTCTGCATCAAAAATATGTTCGTTATAACGGCATCGGGCTTTCATGTCTTCATATCGCTGCTTGCACTGCTGTACAGAAACATCAGCAATATCTGTGAACGAAGAGAGCAACTTTAAAAAAAATAATAAATAAGTGTGTAAAATGGTCCCCAGTCAGGAAAACTAGAATGATTACTGGAACACAGCAGATCCATTATGGCAGGGATGAAAACTGATATTCAGTTATACTTTGAGGGGAACACTTATTCCCAATTTGTAGAACTTAATGAATTTAGTTCAATTTAATTTTAGTATCCAGTTAAATATGAAGTAACACTTCCTCTGATTGTCCTCAAAATGCTTCTGTGTAGAAACAAGATGGTATCTCCTACAGCATTTAAGAAAATCAATTAAATGAAAGATGTTTTTAATCAGCTTTCAGATCTTCCCTTTTCTGAGTCTTAAAATCTTTAGTTGATTGCAACAACCAAGACTGGTTTTTTTGTCACAACACCAAGGGGGTTTATTTGGGTTTTAAAGGCAAATCTTCGGTGTCTGTCTTCAGAAGAGACATAAAATACGAAGTATCAGTCTTTTTCCCAGGGAAAAAGATAATCTGTGGCAATTGTGTGTTTCTTTAGTGGTACTGGTTTTTATTCATGAGTTGAACTGACAGCTAATTGCATGGAAAATCAATGGTGCTGATACTTACACCAGCAATCAGCTTGATGCCCTCAGATCTGTTTCTGACAGAAGGTTTATCATTGCATTCTTGGGCTTATGAAAGAAAGGAGATAACTGGAAACATGCTTGGCTTCCCCATAGAACACTTCAAGTGGAAAGTTATTGTGTCTTCTTACCAGTACAAACAAGTTTTTTAATTCTGCCTTTTTTCCATTTCAGTAAGTCTCCACCTTTGCCACATCCTAGATCCAAAACAGTTATATCACTCTTTTTCCGTCGTACCCGGTCTATAAATTCACCTAGAAGAAGTAAGAGAGAACACATCCATAGATTTGTGTAATTCACCTCTACTGGTGAAGCCTCAAGGACCGAAAGGGTTTGAGGATTTTAAAACACCTCAGAAATTACTTTGCCTGGAAGCCTTAATATTATAGACTTAAACCTCTTTTCTAATGGTGAAAGGAACCATTAACTTTTAAAACTATGGAGAAGAGAGTAAACACTTTCTGTGCTTACTGTGCTCTGCATGTAACATGGCCAGAGCAGAGCTGTTCCCGTAGCAGACACAGGCACATCCTAAACAACCTCCCCACGCCTGAGTAGGGAAACAGAGTTCCCTTTTCAGCTTCAGGGGTGGCTTCTAACTGCTCTGATGCAGCACAGCAGAAAGCAGTGCGCTAAGACAAACAGTGCCAACATCTCCTGGTACAGATTCCTCTTCATGAATCTGTGTGGCTGTGCCAGTAATTATTTTCTTTGTTAGCAAATACCTGATGGTTTTGTTTCCTCACTTTGCCATTAATTTAAGACACGAGACTTTAAAAAAGTGCTGATTCTTAAAGAACTACATTCTCTAGTTCTTAATCTTTTAAACCACTGACTAGAGCTAATTCAAAAAAAAAAAACTTTTTGTGTTCAAGCTTCATGCAGAATTGCTTAATGAAGACCTGAGGACAAACTGCTTTGGAAAATTTAAATTTGATTTAAACAACTGGAGTGGCTCAGTCTAACAAGAATTGGTAGATTCTATGTGATTTAAAGCTGTGCATCAATTTTTAAAAATGTGATGAAGGGCAACACAATTTTTTGCTTGAGCATATGTTTGACATTACAATAATGCAGAACACTAGCAGAGAGACTCAAAAAAAAAAAATAAAGTACATCACAATCTTGCCAAGTTTTAAGAGACAAAGTGCTATAATTAATACCAGAAAGCTAAAAATAACAACATTATAAAAGTTAAATTAAAAAAAAAAACTGACATTACTTTGTGAGACAGCTGAAATAAGTTATTTTTTATGCAAAATCAGCAAATTTTATTGAGGTCTAAGGGATCAGATCAGGAAGCTTACCAATGAGAACACTCTTTGTCCAATTATTAAAGTTTCGGAGGTAGAATATGCGAGACTGGCTCCGTTTTTCTAATCCAACCTCTTGAAGTTCATTATAATGTGCAGCTACGGTTTGTCCATGGCCTATCTCACGCTGTAAGGAAGAGACTCAAGCAATGAAAGGTGTTTCCTTTAAGGATGTAAAAAATAATACTATGAGAAGCACCATAATTAAATCTATAAAATATATTCCCACATCTGTCCTGGCACTGATGTCAGTACTTGAATGATCACAGACATAAGTCCCTTAAAAATTTAATCCCCTTTTCAGCTGGCGCAAGTGATTTCTGATGAGTGATGCCCAGCACCTTTGCTTCACAGAAACACTTAACTTTTATCAAAGAACCCAGTTCATCCTACTTCAGCCTGAGACTGAAGATAATGTTACATCTCAAGCAACTTTAACCTTATTTAAAACACCCTGTTTCAGAAAATCAGTGTTGACATCCAACAGAAGTGTAAAAACTGCCAATTTAACCAAAAAATCAACTAACTGATCCCATGTAATGCTCTAACAGAATGATCCCACTGCCAGAGCTTCAAGCAAATCATCGTAAGAGACAAAGAAAAATGACTGGACAACATATCCCATTTAACATGTAACAGGCTCGCTCTGAGCCTTTTAGCCTTTAGTCTTCCTGCTACTCTTGTGGTCTTAAACCTTACTGAGGAAATTAAAGGCTAAAACTATCCTATGGAAGAACCTGCACAGGAGCAACTCCATCACACAGAGGAACAACACAAAAAACACAGGAATCCAGCATACAGGACTTGGGCTAATTCCAGTAAACCCTACACTGTGCTACCAAACTGCTACTGCACAGGTGATCAAATGGTGTCAGAACTGTGCTGCGATCAGGTTACTCTCCTTTCTCATGACTAGCCCCCTCTTTTTCTTCCCCTAAACAAACCATACCCATTATTTTACTAGAAATCTAGCCACAAACTTTGACACTTGGTGTTTTATGTATGTTTAGCATAAATATTTCCAGTCTTCTCCTGAGCTACAGCTTTGAAACAAGGATTTGAACGTAACTCAACATAAATGATACTCACCAATTTCTTAGGAGGTTCATCCTCAGGATCTAAGTTCTTTGTTTTTACTCCATGATTACCACTGCCAACTTCTTTTGCCTTCTCAGTGGAATGCATTGAAGTTGAACCATCGCCTTCACAACCAACATCTGAACCTGTCTCTACAGTACCAAGTGTTTTTTCCACCTCTTCATCCAAATTCTTTTCAACATCTTGTTCTTCTGTCTTGGTAAAATCAGCCATTTTTGACAGGTTAGTCTCCTTGTGAATTGATCAGAATGGAAATCTATACAGGGAGGGAAACATTTTCTCTGTTAAATTTCACTTACCTGTGGTCCTGGTCACTACTTTCATTATTAAGCTATAAAAAAGATGATACAGTTTGGTCCTAGACAACATCCAGACTTCAACTAGTGGCACAGTAAAATACATGGAATTCCAAAGTAGCCTCATTATAATAAGATCAAATTAAATGAACCTTTACTCTTCACAGTTGAATCTTTCTTAGCTGGTTTTTTTATTCAACTTCAAAGTGTTGTTGGTTTTGAGCCCTTTTCAACCTATACATCACAAACTGACAGAGACAAGTTAGTAGCTGTATTAGTAAAGTAATTATTTAATCTGAATGCTTTAAAATTGATGCCTTCAAACAAAAATCAAGGTGGTTTAAAAGATTAAATTTTGTGGATTTCCAAATTTGCCAAGAATACCCACTACTGCCCCAAGCTTCACTAATACATGGAATCTCCAGCTGTAACTGCACTCCTGTATCGCCACAACAATCTCCAATGCCTATAGGACTGCAGAAATCATTGCTACAGAGCTGTTTAAAGAAGGATGACTTAAATAGACTTAAACCACTATCAGGAAGCAAACACTTTTCACTAAAAAAAAAAAAGAAAAAAAGAAAGGACAGTTTGGCAATCTCTTCTAAACGACTGACCTGTTTCAGTCTAGCAGAAAAAAGATCCAGAGTTCACTCCCTCCAGGCTGAAGCCTCTGAATGAGAGTAAAACACATTTACTAAGTAGACCACTACACAGACTGCACAGAACCACTTCACAGAACCTCTCTGGTTGGAAAAGACCTTTAAGTTCAAGCATTAACCGAACAGTGCCAAGTCACCACTAAACTAGGTCTATTGATCTTTTAAATCCCTCCAAGGATGGGTACTCCAGTCCTGCCTTGGGCAGCCTGTTCCAATGATCACCATTCGGGTGAAGAAACTCTTCCCAACATCCAGCCTGAATCTCCCCCAGTGCAGCCTGCAGCCATTTCCTCTGCTCCTGTTGCTTAGCACCAATGACGGAGTGACCATCATCTCAGGATTATGTAGTAACTACCTGTTACCGTTAGAAATCATAAAGCTTAGCAAGTAGTATTGTGTAGAAAGATGGGAGGCTAGGTGCACCCTGTCAAAGAAGGAATTGATTGCTAAAATGCTGGCAGGGACCAGCTATACAGTTTGGACTAGTGACAGGAAACAACACCGCACGCACAGAGTGATGGGGGACAAAAGTTCAACCCTGAGGAAGACTCTTACTTCATCACAAGATGGCATTGCGACGACCAAAAGAAACTGCACAAGCTCAAGAAGGAGACTTCATTAACATAGGAAGTGGGGGCAGGTTATGCATATGTATAGGTGTGTTGGAATATCTAATGAATGTGTATTATTTTATGGCATATAATCATGGGCTTGGGGGTCAGCGGTGTGCACATCTGTGGTGGCACTAGCCCCTGCGCACCTGCTAGCAAATAAATTACCTCCTCAAAAACTCTGAACAGAGTTCTTGGGTCCTTTCCGTGCATCACCAAGGTGAAGAGGCTGAGCCCTTCCTCTCCAACCTCCTGTTAGGGAGATGTAGAGAGCGAGGAGGTCTCCCCTCAGCCTCCTTTTCTCCAGTTAAACACCCCGAGCTCCCTGAGCTGCTCCTCACAGCACTGGTGCTCCAGCCCCTTAATAAGCCCCACTGCCCTTCTCCGGACCCACTCCAGCACCTCAACGTCCTTCTTGCAACAAAGAGAACTAAACCCCGTACTCGAGATGCGCCCTCCCCAGTGCCCAGAACAGTGGTATGATCCCTGCCCCGCTGCCCGCAGTCCATAACAGGCCAAGACCGCAGCACAGTCTCCCGCTAAACAGAGCTCTTCCACCACGCTACAACCACTCCCTCACGCCCTTTCTTCGCTTCGCCGGGGCTGTTCCAACCACTTCCCAAGACGCTTCTCAAGGCCTAAACCGAATCCCGAGCCGAGCCCGCCGCTCCCTCACCGGTGTCGCTTCACTAGGGAACCCCCATCTTGTTTGCGGAAGCGACGCCCCTTGGCAGCGCAGCGGCGGAAGGAAATGGCGCCGTCACGTCCCGGGGCGGTGCGAGCGCGGTGCTGCGCAGGCGCAGAGCGGTCCTGCGAGGGACTACCCAGGAGACCCTGCGGAGGGGTGGGGAGTGGGAGGAGGAGGGCGGTGGGAGCGGTGACGCCCCAGAGACTCAAGGTGACGGTGGGGACGGGTCGTGCTGCACGTTGCCGGGAGGGCGGGTCCGGCGCCGCCATGTCCCCGGGCCGATGAGGAGCAGCCGCAAGGTACCTGCTAGGGGGAAGGAGGGGAGCGGGCGGTAGTGGGGTGTTAGGCTGGTTTCGCCCGGGGATGCAGCTCACGGCCCTTCCCTCTCCTCCTCAGGCTCCGGAGCTGTCGTGTCCGGCGGGAATAATGTGGGCCTCAAGTCTCTGTGGTTCGGTGTTCGCTCCTTAGAACCACAGACTGATTTGGGTTGGGAAGGAGCTCAAAGATCAGCTAGTGCCAACCCCCTGCCATAGGCAGCGACAGCTCTCACCAGACCGGGTTGCCCAGAGCCCCATCTAACCTGGCTTGAGCACTTCCAGGGATGGAGCAGCCACAGCCTCCCTGGGCAACCTGTTCCAGGGCCTCAGCACCCCCACAGGGAGGAATTTCTGCCTCAGATCTCTTCTAAACCTCCCCTCTTTTAGCTTGAACCCATCCCCCTTGACTTGTCACTAGCTTCTGTCGTAAGAGGTCCCCTTCCAGCTTTCCTGTAGGCCTTCGAGGTGGTTCTGTTGCGGACAGCTGCTTCCATGTGTGTCTTGACTTTTGAGGCTCCTTAAAGTGTCTGGGCAAGCATTTCCTTGTCTAGTGAGTGTTTTGCCTTGCTAAGTGTGTTGTGGCTGTTTGGTGACACATAAGGAGATGAGCAAAGGGCTGCCTTCTCTTAAGAGGAGAATCTTCAAACTGAGAAACCTGCTCTTGCCTGTTTGCTGGTAGAGATAAGTTTTCTTGGTCAACTTGAACTTTCAGCACTCTTTTGCATCTTGTATGGACTGACTCTGATGGTGTCTCAAGGCATTAGGAGGCAGTGGCTGGCCACATGGGACACTAATCCGTTGGCCAAGTTGTATGGAGCTGTGGGTCTCGTTAGTAAGCTGCTTCTGGTAATTAACTCTGAGTTCTACAGGGAGTCAGACTGAGAAGTCATAGGAGTTTTTGCTAAAGCTGCTAACTCAAATGTGGATTTACATCAGGTGTTGGAAACAGCATGTCCATCCTCACTTTACTGAAATGCTTTCTGTAAGCTGGCCTGGAAGAGAAAGCAGTACCTGAAGTGACCTAGAATTCCTTACCAATTCTTAGTGTTCCTCTATTTACCTAAACCTTAAGCTATTAAAAGTATAAAGTTATTTGCCAAAGTTTTGCTTCTTCAGAGAGTGATAGGGCAAGGTTTCTCATTTGGAATGTGTTTTGCTGCCTGCATGCTGTGGCTTATGTGACTTGCAGCAGCTTCTGTGTGGGAAATGCATGCGTAGAGGATAATGTGTCCTATCCCCTCCTATGGGGCTGACAACAGGTGTTTGTGTCCTCTTGTGTTCAAGGAATGTATGAAGTAAAACAAGTACGCCTGGCATCTGGGGTAGCCTTACTGAATTGCACTTGCTGCTGGAGAAGCCTTTCCATCAGGGAGGGGTGAAACAAACCTCATTTGATGATTTGAGTAGAGGGATATGGGGTGGCTTGATGTGGCAAAAAACAAGTAGATAAATTCAGACCATTTAAAAGTGTATAAGTAATGCAAGAAGCTAAAGTTTTGTCTAGCATGACTGCCTACAGATCTTCACAGAGTGCAATAGCTGATAAGGTTTGATCTGGTTTTTTCAGAAGTATCTATGTCATTCTGCTGTAGATGATCTTTTGTCCACATAAACTAGCCTGAAGCTGTGTGTAGGCTTATAGGCATCACTAAGAAGCTGAAGTCTATTTTTGCATGGCAGGGAGTTCTCGTTGTCCCCTTATCTCGGATAACAGTCCTCAGTTTGCATCTTGATGAATTTCTGGGTCTGCAGGGAGTTCTGGCTGGTCTTGAAGACAAGGCCACAATGAATTCAAAAGCAGAGACTGTTATTGTTCGTGTTGATAGACTGTGAGCCCACATAGATGAAGTGGAATCCGGCATCAATCGGCAACATTTCCTGATTAAGAATAGAATAAAGTAGACTAAAATCACTAGAAGGATTGAGGCCTGGGTTCAAAACAGGATTGCCATCTTCCTGGACAGTAAGATGTCATCACAACAGATCAAAAGGATTTTACTCAGTATTCTGATAGGTAACTGTTCTACCTAGTTTCATCACTTTGGGTCAAGGAATCTGGCTCCATCCTCCTGACACCCACCCCTCACATATTTATAAACATTAATGAGGTCATCCCTCAGTCTCCTCTCCTCCAAGCTCAAGAGACCCAGCTCCCTCAGCCTTTCCTCCTAAGGTAGGTGTTCCACCTCCTTCATCATCTTTGTCACTTTTCGCTGGACTCCCTCCAGCAGTTCTGTGTCCTTCTGGAGCTGAGGGGCCCAGAACTGGACACAATATTCCAGATGTGGTCTCATCAGTGTAGAGTAGAGGGGGAAAAGAACCTCTCCCGATCTGCTAACCATCCCTCTTCTCATCCACCCCAGGATGCTGTTGGCCCTCTTGGTCACAAGAACACACTGCTGGCTCGTGGTCATCCTGCTGTCCACCAAGACTGTGACCTTATCGATGTCTACAAATATTTGAGGGGTGGGTGTCAGGAGGATGGAACTGGGCTGTTCTCAGTGTCGTGTAGTGATAGGACGAGGGGCAATGGTTGTAAGCTGGAACATAGAAGGTTCCACATCAACCTAAGAAGGAACTT
>JAOXOE010000343.1:23919145-23930901 GCA_028565055.1 Phoeniculus purpureus
CAAACTTGCTGAGCAGACACTCTGTGCCCTCATCTATGTCATTGATGAAGATGTTGAACAAGACCAGCCCCAGCACCAATCCCTGGGGGACACCACTAGTCACAGCTGTTCAGCTGGAGCTGGCACCATTGATCACCACCCTCTGAACTCTATCTTGCAACCAGTTCCTAACCCGCCTCACTGTCTGCTCTTCCATCCCACACTTCCTCAGCTTGCTTACTAAAATTTCATGGGAGATGGTGTCAATAGCCTTGCTAAGGTCAAGGTAGACCACATCCACTGGTTTCCCCTAATCTAACCATTCAGTTATGTGTCCTTCTGGAACTGAGTGGCTCAGAACTGGACACAAGATTCCAGGTGTGGTCTCACCAGGGCAGAGTATAGGGGGAGAAGAACCTCTATCAATCTGCTAACCAACCCTGTTCTGATCCACCCCATGATTCTTTGGCCTTCTTGGCCAGTAGGGCTCATTTCTGGCTCATGGTCATACTGCTGTCCACCAGGATCCCCAGGTCCTATCTCCTACAGTGCTCTCCAACAGGTCCGTCCCCAACCTATACTGGTACCTTATGAAGCAGTGTGAGAGAAAGAATTTGAAAATAAAATACTTTCAAAAACATAGCCTCTTCTACCTAAGACTGGGTTACAGAAGAAAGAAATTGAGGATAATTTGCTAAGATTCTAGATAAACCTATGGTGCCAATGCATTGAGTGCAGTGTGCAGTTCTGATCCTCACACCACTAAAACAAATGTGCAGAGCTATGAAAAAATTTTCATATGAGGAATGACTGAATAAAATAGGTCTTTTATCCTTAGACGTAAGGCAGCTAAAGCCATATGTGCAAAGATGTGCAAAACTGAGTGGCAGGTTAAAAAAGAGAATTATTCTTTATGTCTTCCAATACAGGACACAAGAACTGCAGGTTCAATCCAATATCTACAAAGAGACTCTTTGTGTTGGACATCATCTGTTTTTACAGCTGAATTCGTACAAAGTTATGGAGGAAATCCTCAAGGAAACCTCAAAACAAGAACACTATCGTCTGATGAGGAAGTCTCTTATGCATGACTTGTTGGACGCTGTTCTTTCTAGCAGTTTCCAGGCTTTTATCCCTGCCTGTTGTTGGAGACAGGACTAAAGCAAATGAGTTCTCCAGCCCACTGTGGTCGTTCCTACTTTGTTCTTTTTTAATTATACTTCCTTAAGTATAACTAAATGATACTTAAACATATTTTGCATGTAAATTCTACATCAGCGCAGGGAAAGGACAAAGCTCCAAAGCTGGACAGCAGTCTCCTCCATGTAACAAGGGCACTTCAGTTACATCTGACCCTATTTCACAGTTTCTTTGGCAGTAGAATCACTTCTTTATAAAATGAGTGGAAGCACAATGTGAAGTTACTGCAAAAATATTGAAAAATACGATTCTTCTCAAAAAAAATAGAGGTTGTCATAGCAATCAAATATATTGTCCCTAATTCAGTAGACTTGACAATAGCAGAGCTTCCTAATATATACAAATGCCATTGTCATTGAATGCCTGGCGATGCTGAAGAGGCAGAAAGAGCCCGCTGTCAATGAAGCAGGAAAATATCAAACTTGATTTAAAGGAAACTGGTGAGAAACTGGTCATGTGAAAACAAATTATTACTAAACAGGTTAAAAAAAATATTACAGCCTACACCCCACACCTGATTAAAAAGGTATTCATCAGAATAAAGAATGTCATACTTTTTCCATATGAATATTTATCTCTGTGCTTGGTAGCATGCAAATAGGTTGGAGGTATAAGAACCTAATTTATTTAGCATATTTTCACCTTTAGGTGTTACAGAATAGACTTTGTTTTCAATTACCTTCACAATTACTGATACATACTTCCCAACTCACTGCTTAAAATACCCTAAGGCTGCCCAAAAGCAGTGTATAATGTTCTTCGCTTCAGTCAATGAGCTTTAACAGAAACCAATGCATTTTAACTGAATTTTTGTTTATCACAAGCAGCACGTTTTAATGAAATCAATACATTCTTGCTGAAAGCATCATGAATCCATTGTAAAGCACACATTTTCACTGGAACCAATATGCAGTTTTATAATGTCTGTATGTTTTAGTGAAAGCATGGCAATACATTTCAGCTGAAACCAATATGTTTCTCCAGGGCTGATACCAAAGAAACCTTATTTTACAGTGAAACCAATGCATTCTTTCTGAAACTAATATTTCGTATTCCTGAGCCAACATTGTCAGGCTAAATGAAAGCTGTGTTTTATTTTACGAAGAAACTACATACTTCTAAGAGTACCCTCAAAAAAGTAGTTTGAGCAAACAGGCTGCCCAGGGGGTTGTGGAGTCTTCTTCTCTGGAGATATTTAAAATCTGACCGAACATGTTCCTGTGCAACTTGATCTAGGTGATCCTCCTGTGGCAAAGGGATTGGACTGGATGATCTTTCAAGGTTTCTTCCAGTCCCTAATGTTCTGTGATAAGAAGCAGCTCATAAGAAGCCATTCTAGATAGATCTATCTGCTTGTTTTTAGGCTTTAAATAGTCATGCAACATATATATGTCCTATCAAACGAGTAACGATACAGATAGGAGTTTATTTTCATTCTCAGTAGACTTGCACTAAAACTTTTTTCCACTTAATATGCAAACTGACTTAAAATAAGTCTGGGTTATGGGTGATTTACACTTCAGAGTAGAGGAACAGAATGGCGGTTAATGATTTTTTTGTAGACTAGACGTGATTTATTATTCCAGATTTTTTTTGCAAGAATTGTTTTCAGTACATCAGTTTTGGTATTTTTCATGACAGTCTGACTGAAGCTGTGTTGATGTGCATTACTTAGAAATATTTTGAGCAGTCTGGCACATGTAGCTAATGATTTGTGATCCTTCTAAGTGTTTTAATCGATGCAATTAATGTGGATTAAAAGGCTCATCTGAATTTCAACAGATCTGAAGAAATGCATATTCTACATAAAATGTAGGTAGTATATCTTTTCAGTATAAAGAGATAAAGCAGGCAGAGCAAGAAAACCAACCGTACAGTGATTTTCAATAAAACTGTTTCAGCATTACGTGATAAAACACAGAACCATTAAATAAAAAAGGGCCAATTATATACAATTATTCTTCTCAGCACAGACTCATGAAAACATTGTTTTTAGTTAAAACAAATATATCATTATTTCCTAATGAGAACCCAGTTATGAATAAATATTAAAGGAATTTATCATAGCTCAGTCAACTAGGAAGTAAGTTGTGTGACTGCAATGTGTAACAAGTTGGAAGTCCAGATCCTAAATCCAACCAGTTGTAAACTGAATAGGGAAAGTGTTTCCCCATCCTCCATAGAAATCACTGAAACGCTTCAGTGTTAATTAGCTCAGAGCTGAAACTATTTTCCTTAATGCAACCTTGTCTGAGAAATATTAGGACTTCTTCCATTACAACATCCACTTCTGACCTCAGTGTTCATGAGTTCCTTGCTGAAACACCAAAGATCAGCTCCAGCTCAGCATCCGTATTTGTGCAGATGGGATCCTCACGTTTCAGGGACTGAAGGAAAACACAGCTTAGCCATAATAAAGTTTGCTTTGCCAAGCTTGCTGGTTTACAGAGCTGACCTACTTACAACCCTTACGAAAACAAAATGGACATTTTACCTCTGAAGTTATGCCTAATCACATCTTCAAAAATTTTCTTTCCCTACTAATGATGTTTGAGAAATAATGAATAAAACGTAAATGCCGTGGAAAGTCAGAGGCAAAATGCAATATTAAGGAAAATATATAGTCCAATTACAATGATTAGCATAGAAAAGGGTAGTCTGTAATGCTACTGCAGCTGCTCACTGAATAGTTTTCTTCATGTACAATAGGTTGCCTTGGGGGTGATTGATCCACTTCCAGAAAGTATAATCATTGGTTTCCAAAGAATCTAAAAGACAAAGTGTAACAAGACCATGCTCTATACTAGTATTGGATTTTACCTCTCCTCATTATTTAGAGCCCTCTAGCAATTTTCCCTTAATAAGTTCCTACAGTGTTTTGCTGGATTTCTTTTTTCTGTAACATATTTTATTTTTCCAAATTAATATGGTTCACTCATCTTGACATGACTTTTACACCACTGTTTCTAATTACTGCTCTTGGTGTCACCATTTCCTGCAACTACTCTAGTATAAGTGCCACTCTTATATTTATTTTAGAGTTCAACAGAATGAGGAAGAATAGTGTTAGTTGCTCAACTTCATCCTTTTCTATGCCATTATTAAAGCATAATGGATTTTTTTAAAAGGAATTCAAGTTTTGTACTTGAAGTATAAACGTCACAGAAATAACTATACAGCAGATATTTGTAGCTGAACTAAAACCAAAGCAGAAAAGAATCTCAGTTCTTCATTTGAATCTGCAAGTTTTCATGATCACGGAAAAAAAAAGATTTTAAAGTCATGTTTATTTTTAAAGGTATTTCATAGAATTATTCAGGTTGGTAAAGACCCATGCGATCGAGTCTACCATCAACCCTACTCTACAAGTTCAGTCCTAAACCAGGTCCCCCAAAACTACATATAAAAAACTTTTAAACATATCCAAGGATGGTGAAATGGTGAATCAATCACCACCCTGGGCAGCCCATTCCACTGCCTGACCACTCTCTCCATGAAGAATTTCTTCCTCATGTCTAGTCTAAACCTATCCTATTGAAGCTTGAAGCCCTTCCCTCTGCTTCTGTCAGAATTCCCTGTGAGAAGAGCCAACACCAACATCTCTACCGTGCCTTTTCACATACTTGTAGAGAGCAATGAAGGCTCCCCTTAGCCTCCTCTTCCTCAAACTAAACAGCCCCAATTCTCTCAATCTCTCCTCATAAGATTTATTCTCCAGGCCCTTCAGCAGCTTCATTGCCCTCCTCTACATGCGCTCCAGTACCTCAATGTCTCCCTTGTACTCAGGTGACCCAAACTGGACACAGTACTCAAGATGCGGCCTCACTAGTGCTGAGTACAGGGAGACAATCACCTCCCTACTCCTGCTGGACACACAGTTTCTAATAGAAGCCAGGATGCCGTTGGCCTTCTTGGCCACCTGGGCACATAGCTGGCTCATATTTATCTTCCTGTCAATTAGAACCCCCAGGTCCTTTTCTGCCAGACTGCTTTCCAGCCACACTTCCCCAAGCCTGTAGTGTTGCATGGGATTGTTGTGACCAAAATGCAGGAACCGACACTTTGCACTAGTGAAATCCAGAAAATCATCCTCAGCCCATTGATGCAGTCTGTCAAGGTCCCTCTGAATAGCCTCACTACCCTCCACCAGATCAGCACTCCCTCCCAACTTGATGTCCTCTGCAAACTTACTGATGGTGCACTCAATGACCTCATCAAGATAACTGATAAAGATGCTGAACAGGACAGGCCCCGGCACTGAGCCCTGAGGAACACCACCTGTGACTGCCCAAGTGGCTTTAGCTCCATTAACCACAACTCTTTGAGCCCAGCCATGCAGCCAGTGTTCCACCCAGCAGAGTACATGCTCATCCAAGCCATGGGCAGCCAGCTTATTCATGAAGATGTTGGGGACAGCATCAAAAGACTTACTGAAGGCCAGATAAACTACATCAACAGGTCACCTTATCATAGAATGAGATCAGGTTTGTCAAGCAGTATCTGCCTCTCATGAACCCATGCTGACTGGGCCTGATTGCTTGGTTGACCTTTAATTGCTTCAGGATGGCTCTTGAGATGATCTGTTCCATAACCTTCCCTGGCAACAAGGTGAGACTAACAGGCCTGTTGTTGCCAGGATCTTCTTTCCAGCCCTTCTTGAAGATGGGCATCACTTCTGCCAGCCTCCAGTCCAGTGGGACAACCCTAGTTAACCAAGATTTTTCTCTGTCGCTAGGTCATGCACGTACTGCAACATGATTCTGTTAGTTGTTTCCAATGTTCTTATGTCTCAGGCTAGCTGATTCCCAAACAGGGTAGGGAAACCCTTGTGGTAGCTGTGTTTTTTGTCCAGAATCACGATTCTCCCATTTGAAGGCAAACAGTATCTGGCTCTTGGCATCCAGTGACAAGCAAAAGAATGCATCCTACAGGTCCAGCATGGTAAACCAAGACAACTCAGGAGTCAATTTAGTTAGTGAGGTGTAAGGGTTGCTACTCCTTAAGTCCTGTACTACCCTATAACTACCATTTGGTTTTCTTACTGGTGCTATACGTTGATTCGCATTCCACCAGCAACCCGTGTTAGAGAAATTTCTCAGTAATGGGCTTGATTCCCTTTCTGTCTTCAGTTCTCAGAGAGTGTTGTATGATTCGCCCTGGTTGGGACCCCACCTTAATTTAAAGCCAAGCTCAGTATTTTGATAAACTGATCCTCATTTACTTTCATTTCTGTTCTCCCATTAGTAAATGTTATTTCTGCTTCCAAATACTCAAGTGGATCCCTGCCCAGCAAAGGCTTTGGTGAATTTGGCAAAAATAGAAGTTTGTGAATTCCAATTTGCTTTCCCAGTTTTAAAAGTATGCCCATTCACTTAGGCCAGTGGCTCCCCTTACCATCGCAAAATCCTTATCCAAAGGGGTTCCAAATCAAAAATGTGGCTCCAGTATCTACCAAAAATTCTATTGATTTCTCTTTGTCCCCTGGCTTAAGTATAACCAGTGGGTAGAGCCCAGGTTCCTGTCAGTCGTCTTTAACCTGTGTTGGAATCCACACCCGCAGCTTCCCTCTCAGCTTTCCGTGACATTCATACTGCCGCTTCTTGGCAGCAGGAAGGGAAAAGGCTGTCAGCCGACCATCCTTTTTCCCTGGATACTTTCAATCCCATTTTTCCAAGTAATTCAACAACTTAACTGGTACATCCCTAACCTCCTCTAGATCCTGACCTGTAATCACAAATTCCAAAACATCGGGTCTCGGCACTTCCCGCAGTTCCACTGAGCAAGCCAGGCAAAAGAAAACCGCCGCCCGCTCCCCCCGTTCCCTGCCCTCTCGCAAAGGCAGCAGGAGCCTCGACTTCACTCTGCTCAAAGGTTCAAGGTTTTCTAGCGTTCTTTCTTTAAAGCAGTTTTAACAAGCAGTATTTGCCTTTTCATGGTCTAGTTATTGTTTTATGGTTTATTGCTTGCAGAGTTTCAACCAAATTTTACTACACCGCCGAATGCCATGACCAGGCTGGCTCCTGCTTGCACCTCTGCCTGGTTTGACTGGCTTTTGTCGTTCACTCTGCAAAGCAACAATCGTGTCAGGGTTAAGCACAGACAGAAACCACCTCTCCTGTTCTTTCCAGCTCACCTTACAACACAGAACACAAAACCAAAGCAGTATAAGAACACAGTGCGCACAGAAACACTGTCTTCAAGAAGCTAAAATCTCGGCGCCTCTCGCTTCTTAACTAAGTTACATCTCATACACACACACGCACACAGAGACTTGGCACATTAACACACACACGGACAAACCATTCTGTTACTCACGATGATTGCGATCACTCTGATGACTAGTGGGTATACCCAGACGGGGATGCATGTGATTGTGACCATTCACCTCGTCTCAGGACCCCTGCCGTGATGGCAGGCCTCTTCTCAAGAGCTATCCTCAGGACCCTGCCGTGATGGCAGGCCTCTTCCCAAGAGGTCCTCTGTGGGACCCCTGCCGTGATGGCAGGCCTCTTCCCAAGAGCTATCCTCAGGACCCTGCCGTGATGGCAGGCCTCTTCCCAAGAGCTATCCTCAGGACCCTGCCGTGATGGCAGGCCTCTTCTCAAGAGCTGTCCTCAGGACCCTGCCGTGATGGCAGGCCTCTTCTCAAGAGCTATCCTCAGGACCCTGCCGTGGTGGCAGGCCTCTTCCCAAGAGCTGTCCTCAGGACCCTGCCGTGATGGCAGGCCTCTTCCCAAGAGCTATCCTCAGGACCCTTGCAATGATGGCAGGCCTCTTCCCAAGAGCTATCCTCAGGACCCCTGCCGTGGTGGCAGGCCTCTTCCCAAGAGGTCCTCTGTGGGACCCCTGCTGTGGTGGCAGGCCTCTTCCTGAGAACTATTCCTCAGGCCTCTTCCCGAGTGGTGCCCCGTCTACTTTCCCTTTCCTCCTGGGGTATAAGCTGCGCGCAGGATGTCTCCTTGCGACTTACCAGCACCCCAACTGCGGTTTAATGAAATTACCTTAGTCCTTCTGCTCCACTAGGGACTTGTCTGGCGGCGGCAGTGGCTGCAGCGGGGTAAGAGGTCCTCTGGTAAGCAGGGTCCGGGTCACGACAAGGACGTCTGTCCCTGCTGAGGCCACGCAACCCCCAGAGGGTCTCCTGCCTGGCTCGCCAACTGAGTTAGCGAAAGGGACACCCAGGACTTGTTTGAGTTTTAGGTAGGTACTTTATTGCTGGCAGACGTACAGGGGAAGGCTAACACCTCCACGGCCATACGCGCACACTGGCTGGAGAACCAGGATTATATGTTATCAAATAATACATATTCATAAGATTTCCCCCTGCGCCTATACGTATTCATATCCTGTCCCCCCCTCTCTCTGCTTCTCTGTAAATTAGGTCTCCTCCCTTCTGAGCAAGTGCAGCTCCTTGTGGGAGTGGGCTCGGTGGTCTTTCATTGCCATTTTAAGAGGCAGTAAGAGGTCTTCCTCCTATGAACTCCAGTAAACTTCGCTGGCGGCGCATGCCTAGATCTGAGTTGTTCCTGATCCAAACTGCAGAGCCAGTTTCCACTGGTTTTGCTTCTTTTAATGAGGGACCTGAGCAGCTGTGTGCTTCCTTATCAGCTTGTTTAGGTAGTTCAGAAGCAAGGTCACTGTTCTACCCCTATTGAGCACCTCAGTTGTTATCTCCTACAGAAGCCTGCTTGCCTAAGCCTCATCCCTGGCTAGGTAATATAGTTACATGCTAGCCACCTCATCACCCTCCTCCCCCAAGCTGGACAGGCGGGCCGAGAAGCAAGATCTTAGTGCTATTTCCCCCTACTTGGGGTAATGCAGAGCTGCATCCAGCGACCTGTGGTGAGCTGAAAAATACTGTTCTTTCCCCTGTAGCTGAGGCAGGATGAGAGGGGAGAGAGAGAGAGAGAGGGAGAGGGGAATGGAACTCCCAACCACGTTTGCTGCATGGGGGAGGCCCCTGCTGAAGCTGGCCATCCTGTGCTCACCATGTGACGAGTTGCCATCTTTGAGCCACTGATCAGCAGGAAGAGAGACTGTTTGTCATTTCTGCTGCTTAGATAAGCTGGGGATGCTTGAGTATTGGGGAGGGAAGAAGCCTCAGGAGAGGCATCTGAGAACTCTGTCATGCTTAGCTGAACTGTCTGTTCTGAAGGAAGCAGAAGGGCTTGAGAATCCTTAGACCTTGAGCAAGAAGGGAGACTGGGTTCTTTTTGAAGGCACGTGAACTGCATCCCTTGATGCAGGTGGTGTTACAACTTGATCCTATCTGGGTAGTTGCTTCTCCTGGATAGGGACTTGAGGTGGGAGCTGTGGGTTTTTTTTTCTGAAGTCTGCTAATTAGCTAAGTCTTGCCTATGTGTAGGGATCGGCTTCTGCTAAAGTGCAGAGGCAGAGTTGGTATTAAACAGTGAATGGTATGACACAATGAATTGGATTACTGAGAGACAGAACACTCTGTCTGTTAGGTAGCATTCAGGCTTCAGAGTACTGGTTTCTTGTTTGTCAATATGTGATTCTTAGTAGTAAATGAGTGAACACTGAATTTGTGTTAGAAAGTGTGGGAATTAGGAGCGATCTCCCTTAATGGTTGTAGTCTGGGCAGGCATTCTGACTTAATTTGCTGTTTTGGTGAAGGTGTTTTTTTATATTGAGGTACCACACTGTGCAAAGCAAGATGAAGTGACGTTTCCTTGTTTAGCCAGCTTGTGGCTAATTTTCAGGTAGATATTAGAAATTTTTCCCTTTATTCTTCACCAACGTATCCTCATTTGGCCATTAAAGTTACAGTGAAACCAACAGTGTGTTTGTTACTGCTCTGACCACTGTGCAGTTTAACAGTGATTTGTACTACTTGCTCATTATAATCTACTTTTCAACCTTAAGCTTATATACATGTGTGAAAGTCAGCTGGCATATCTGACAGCAGAGGAGATAGCAAAGGTCCTGTGGTTTACAGGTGGCATTTTTTCATGGCATCTGTATAGCAAGTGAGTCCCTGTACTTGATTATCTGAGGCAGGCATGTTAAGCCAGGAATATTGGGGAGGCATTACTTTTTTAATTATGATTTTAAATGTTTTGACATTAATCTAAAAATGTTTCATCTTCTGTTTTAAACCACCATAAATCAATCTTGATGCCAAGATTAGTAGTTTCTTTGTTGTTACTTTATTAATGCATCCAGATCCCTTAGCCAGTAGTACAAAATGTTGTAGTCTGTAGCAAGTTGTAAGCAAGTATGTGTCTGAAGAGCTCATCGGAAGCAAATATAAAAACATACATTATTTCTTAATATGTACTAATCTGAGAAAGTGGATCAAAGCAGTACAGCTCAGTGATTTGTACTAACAGTGAGTAGTATTACTTAAAAGTCAAATTCAGATGGCTGACGAGTTAGAAGACAAAGCTCTGAATGTGATTTCTTTTCTTCAGAAAAAATGGGGTTTTGGCACACGCACGCAAGTAATTCTATGCCAGTGTCTTACAGAAATCCTCATTGTTGGCAACTAACAACATTAAAACCTTATAGCTGAGCTGTTGTCCTCCTGCTTTGAGAATGAACAACAGCTGTAAATTCAAACTAAATTAAAAATTATCCTTTTTCTCCCTTACATAAATTAACTGTTGAGGTGCATTAGCTACTGGAAATTGAAGACAGTTTTGGAAATCTGTCAGCAAATAATTTAGTCGATTCTTCCTCTACAGTAGAGCAATGTTTTTAATAAATGTACTTTACATACAAAATCAAGTTACTAGTTATCTTCATGTGATACTTTTCCTGCAGTGGTTCTCACAAAGTCATAGAATAGTAGAGATTGGAAGGGACCTCTGGAGATGGAGTTCAACCCCCCTGCTAGAGCATATTGCACAGGAATGCATCCAGGTGGGTTTTGTCTCCAGAGATGGAGAATCCACACTCTATCTTGGCAGCCTGTTTCTATGCTCTGTTACCTTCTCCATTAAAAAAAGTTTTATGTTCAAACTGGATCTCTTAAGTTATTGTTTAAACCCATTGCCTCTTGTCTTATGGCTGGGAACCACTGAGAAGAGTCTGCTCCCATCATCCTAATAGCCACCCTTTAGATACTTTAAAGCATTTATGAAATCTCTCCTCAGTTTCCTGCTCGCTAGACTCAGATCCCTGCTCCAGCCCCCTGATCATCTTGATCGCTCGAACTGGACTCTCTCCAGTAACTCCCTGACCCACTTGAGCTGGAAAGCCCTTGGCTGGACACGGTATTCCAGATGTGAGCCCACCAGGACAGAGTAGAGGGAGAAGAGAACCTCCCTTGACTGACTAGACCAGCTCTTCTAGATGTACCCTAGAATACAATTGGCCTGGGCAACACGGGCACATTGCTGGTTCATGATCAGCTTGCTGTTTACCAGCACCTTCAAGTCCAATCCCCCTGCAACAGCAGGATCACCTAGACCAAGTCACATAGGAACATGTCCAGGCAAGTCTTAAACAACTCCAGTGAAGGAGACTTCACAACTACCCTGGGCAGCCTGTTCCAGTGCTCTGTCACCCTCACTGTGAAGAAGTTCCTTCTCATATTTATGTGGAACCTCCTA
>JAOXOE010000343.1:23931001-23954549 GCA_028565055.1 Phoeniculus purpureus
GCTCAAGAGACCCAGCTCCCTCAGCCTTTCCTCATAAGGGAGATGTTCCACTCCCTTCATCATCTTTGTGGCTCTGCGCTGAACTCTCTCAAGCAGTTCCACGTCCTTCTTGAACTGAGAGGCCCAGAACTGGGCATGATATTCCAGATTTCCCCAGGTACCTGTGCAGGGCTGACAGGGACTTACCTCTACAGAGCTGTGCACTCTTTCAGGTTGTTCAGCAAGGAGGGCTGGGAAGGCTGACGGCAGCAAGAGCTCTCTGACAGCGACTGCTCTGAGGAGGAGAGTGGCAGAGTCGGAAGGAATGATGATGTAGTAGGAATGCACCAGGATGTTCCAGTTTGGACCGACGTTCTGTGGCTCACGTCTGGCCAAAAGCATCCACTTCCTTTTCTAAATGTCAAAAGCCCAAACCGATGTGAACAATGGTTCGTGTTGCTGAACCTCCTTCAGTGATTCCACTGCAAGGGCTGCTGGGTTCAAGAGCAGCTGCATTCATAGCCATCAGAGTAAGAATGCTATTCTGCGTGGCGGTTGGGGACAGTTGGTTTGGTAGGTTTTTAAATGAATGCAAGACAAGTCCTAAGAAAAACCTTCCCACTTTGCTTTATGATGTGTCCGTAATGGAAAATCGTCCCTACTCCAAGCCTTGGCTAATTATTTTCACAGTTAGAGATGCCCATCTAACTCCAGCCCTGACTTTTGCACTTCATTCCTCTAAATTCTGGATTTCTGATAGGTGAGAGAGGAGAGTCTTCCCTAACATCTGATGTGCTGTGGCATTGGCAGGAAGGATTTACAAGCCTAACTCTGGCCCACAAGAAGAAGCTGCAGCTTTTGAACCATCAGGCTACACAGATCTCATCAGATGTGCATTAACTCCTCTTTTCTAAAGCGATCCCTCCCCATGAGAGTGCAATTTTCACCTACTCACCAGAAGACTATGGCATAGAGCATGGAAGCTGTGTTGGTTTATCTCCAGTTCATCCCAGTCTAGCTGCCAGCAGCTTGTGGGCTTGATGATGTAGGGCAGGCCATACAGTACAGACTCACAGACCCCTTCAGCCTTCAGAGCCCTGCAAATACAAAACAGCCCACGTTAGTGAAGCACAGCCTATGTGAAAGCAGCCAGAAGACTCTACCAGGAGATCACAGAATCACTGAACATTAGAGATTGGAAGGGACCTTGAAAGATCATCTAGTCTAATCCCCCTGCCAGAGCCGGATCACCTAGACCAAGTCGCACAGGAACATGTCCAGGTGGGTTTTAAACATCTCCAGAGAAGGAGAGTCCACAACCCCCCTGGGCAGCCCATTCCAGTGCTCTGTCACCCTCACTGTGAAGAAGTTCCTTCTCATATTTATGTGGAACCTCCTATGATGAGTAGCAAAAGTGGCTGTGGTTGTATCAGCTGCAATACAGTGACCAGCACTGTTGTTTTGGCCTGTCTCTAGAGAACCTTGCAGAAAAGTCCAGCTGCAGTGAAAAGAGCCTTTTGTGCTTATTTCCACATTCCTTTGTATCTGCATTCAGAAGAAGCAAATACAGTCTTTGTGCACTTGATCATAGAACCACAGAATGGCCAGGGTTGGAAGGACCTTAAAAATCATCTAGTTTCAACACCCTTGCAAAGGTAGGGACACCTTCACTAGATCAGGTTACTCAGGGCCACATCCAACCTGGCCTTGAACACTGCCAGGGATGGGGCAGCCCCAACTTCCTTGGGCAACATGTTCCAGCATCTCCCCACCCACACAGGAAAGAATTTGTTCCTCATGTCCAACCTCAGTCTCGCCTCTTCAAGTCTGGAACCCTTTCCCCTTGTCCTCTTGCTATGCATCTGTGTCAAAAGCCCTCCCCCAGCTTTCCTGTAGCTCCCTTCAGCTATTGGAAAGCTGCTAGAAGGTCACATGGGAGCCTCCTCTTCTCCAGGCTGAACAACCCCAACTTGCTCAGCCTGTCCTCATAGGGGAGGTGCTTCAGCCCTCTGATCATTGTAGTTGCTCTCTTCTGGACACCTTCCAGGAGCTCTATGTCCTCCTTTTTTTGGGGACTCCAGAACTGGACACAGCACTCCAGGTGGGGGTCTCACAAACCAGATTGTTAGCCTGGACTCTTGGGCAGTAACTCCCCCAGGCAGCTGCATCTCTTCCTAAGTGACTTTCACTGGATTGTGGTTCTCCTTCCCTTAGACTGACATGTGCTCTGCTCCTGCACAGAGCCAGCATCCCACCACAAACACCACTAGAGGCTTTCCCGTGCCTGTCCATGACACAGTTCGGCTTTGTGGCGGGGCGTTATTAAATCTCTTCAGTGCTTTGGGTGAGGACTCTGCACAAACTACAAGTGCTCTTCAGCTACACACAGGCCAAGAACTGTCTTGAGAACAACTCTATAGCTCAGGAATTACTCAAGTTCTTTTCCTACAAGTAAAGCTCAGGAAAGACACCAGAGAGCATCACTCTTCTTGGTGTCACTATGACACCAGCCATAGATGGGAAGGCAAACGCGTTATTAGTGAAGTCACACAAGCACTAGGAGGCTTGACTTGCTTTTCTTACTACCAGTTAAGCAGTCAGCTCAGGCTCCAACACTCAGTTGCTGTGGCCACGTTAAATAGTGAGATGCCAGCAGAATTTTATATGGAGCAATGGCTGCAGCCTACAGAACATCACACCAGAGGGAAAGAACTGCTGCACGAGTAACAACTATGGGATTTCACTCATGAAGTGCTGGTGCCATGGCAACACCGTTCTTGGTTCTGCCCTTCTGCTGCATGTGTGGGATGTGCTGTTCCATAACACTAAGAGTTACGGGGGTTGAGGGTGTCCTGAAGTCTCCCAATGCTTTATGTTGATGTTACTAAGTCCTAGCTGAAACTGCTCAGCAAGAGTGAAGGCTGCTGCTGTTCCAGCCTTCCAGTTGCCAAGCACAAAGCACGGAACACTTACTTTACAACCCGGAGTTTATACAGCACTGTAGCTGGCAAGGCTGCCATCTGGCAGGGTGAATTCAAATCTGCTGCTCTCACAGCGCCATCAGTCATCCCAGAAAGCAGAACTGGGTCGAGCAATCTCTCCTGCAAGTCACACTTCAGGCACACTAGGAGAAGAAGGTTACTAATTTAGGCTGCTGGAGCTGGCAAAGCTTAGGACAGGACATGCTCAAATCGCTTCTGCTCTGGAAGCTCTTGCGGTAGCTATTACATACAAGAAGTGTCACAGAATCACAGAACATTAGGTATTGGAAGGGACCTTGAAAGATCATCTAGTCCAATCCACCTAGACCAAGTTGCACAGGAACATATCCAGAAGGGTTTTAAACATCTCCAGAGAAGGAGACTCTGCCCCTGGGCAGCCCCTTCCAGTGTCACACCAGGCTTTCTAATCTGCTTGCTGTGGAGCACATCTGCAAAATCCAGCAGCTCTCTATGAGCTCTGCTTCCAGTGTGGAACTGGTCTGTGCATTACCAGAAGCAAACACATGTGCTTCTGTGGTGATGGCAGTGTGTCTCTGGGGAGACACAGAAAGGGGATTGCCGGAACTGCACATGCAATGCCCATGGCAGTGACAACAGTTATTAACAACTAATGGGAAGCACCTATGTCTGCTGTAGCTGTTGGTGTTTTCAGTGCTCATCCAAAGCTGGGTTAGGGATTTGGACTTAGATTAGTACAGTAAACCACGCGTTGTTGTAACTGTTGGCAGCTCCAGCTCCCATTCGCTATCTTGGGGCTAGATCCGTAGATACAAGTACAAGCCAAGTCCCTTTGTAAGACTGCCTTTATTTAAGTGCAGCTCTGGCACAGACTTCTATTATCAAACAGAAGGGACATCATTTTTAAGGCCGTACGATGGAACCAGAAGGTCCTTGGCTCTCAATAGGTAAGGCCCCTGTTACTTTGACCAAGCATCTATGAAATAGCTTCACCTACTCTTCCAAGGCACATTTTTGCTGCAGAATGGAAATGGATGATAGCATCAGCAGCTACAGGACACAGCAGTAACCTAGATGTATTCTAAGCACATAGTCCCTCTCAGGCTCAGAAAACAGAAGATCCAGACAGCTTCCAGAGGCACCCAGAGAGCTCTCTTGGGCCTCTAAATGTGAGGAAACATGCCCATGGGACTGGCCTGGCTAGTCGTTAAGGCTGTGGGATTTAGGAGTTCCCTACAGATGAGGAGAGAACGTGAAGTACTTAGGGTGGTCTTAGCTGCGCTGGCATGGCTGAAGCCTCCAGATGGAAGGAGGAGATGGAGGTGTTCTCTCTCAGTGCTGTAGTCATGTAGCCATGTTTTAAACAACATCTCCAGGCTGATGACATTGCCCTCTATGGTCTGCACATCGATGTCCATGCCCAGGATTGAAATGTCTGCAGGAAAAGAAGTGGAAAAGCACTAATCTTTTCAGCATAGAAAGAGCTTCCTTTGCAGTTTACACCACACCACATCTCAGTCTGAGTGCTTTCTCTTAAGGAGTGCAAATCACAGCCCTCTCAAAGGGATCTTGCTAGAAGCTGAGCTGCTCCGCCAGCCAGACCACCAACCTTCTCATCAATGCAGTGGGGGGACTGGCTGCAACCATCTTCAGAGGACTAGGTGTGACTGACATCCTCTGCTGTGTTCATCTTAGCAGTGGACTCAGACACTCTTCTCACAATTTTAAATCATCTTTTCCCTTAGCAGAGGACACCAGATTCGTGACACTATGAGAAACTGGAGTGACAGCCAAACTGCTGTGGAAGTATTTCCACTCTCACTGGCACACACAGAATTCAGTAACTGTTAGGAACTCAAGAAGAGGATGATAGGGCCAAGCACAAAAGAAGCTCAAAATTTAACACCCTGACCTCATTAATGTTTATAAATATGTGAAGGGTGGGTGTCAAGAGGATGGAGCTGGCTCTGCTCAGTGTCATCTAATGATGAGGGGCAATGGGTGTAAGCTGGAACAGAGGAAGTTCCACATCAATCTGAGAAGGAACTTCTTTCTTCACAACGAGGGTGACAGAGCAGTGGAATGGGCTGCCCAGGGGGATTGTGGAGTCTCCTTCTCAGGAGATGTTTAAAACCCGCCTGGATGTGTTCCTGTGTGACTAGGTCTAGGTGATCCTGCTGTGGCAGGGGGATTGGACTAGATGAATTTTGGAGGTCCCTTCCAATCCCTAATGTTCTGTGATTCTGTGATCTCCTAGAGCAGGTCAGAAGAGATTTTGGGAGCAATTTACCAAAGCCACTACAAGCAGGTTAAAAAGTTCAGGCTAATTGTATTCATGATGCTTTAAGATCTCCAAGTGCTGTGGTACAAAAGCAATAACAGCAAAAATAAATTGGAACCTGTTGTTTGCTTCTAACAAACTGAGATGGAGAGGGCACAAAATGAGGGGGGCAGAGGACTTAAAATGAGAGAGTTTTTTTGATGTGCTACAAAGGTAAATGCTGGATGCAGCACCTCAGTATCACTGATATCCATAATCCAAAATGTAAGCAGGTTCAGCCACTAACAGAAGAAATACCCACAGCAGGATGAACCACAGAAAGTCAGGGAAAGCAAAATACAGGAATGAAAGCTGCAGTTACAGCAGCATCACAATGGATATTGCTTCCACCACAGAACCGCTGTGGTGCTGGACTTTACATCACCACCTGGCTGTTTTATTTAGTCTGCTTGGCACCTTTTGCTTTGAAATAAAATTGCTCCAAACAGGAGCAACTGAGGTTCCACATCAATCTGAGAAGGATTCCGATCCCTAATGTTCTGTGATTCTGTGATACTACCTTAGAGTGATACTATCAGGACACCTAAGGTTAAATGAAACCCCCATGAATAGTTTTTCATACCAAAACCAATTTACAAAGATAATACTGCCTGTTTTTCTTAGCTATTGGCTTGATTGCCCAGGATGATGTTCAGCAGAAGGAACATAGGCTTGGCGGAGTGCGTTACTGTCATAAACTCTATTTTTCTCTTTAATCCCCTGATAAAGCTGCATTGCATGAGAAGGAGAGTTTAGGCAACACCAAGAGCAGCAGGAATGTGTGAAGCCTAGGTGCTCATTTCACCCCAATGTGCTAAAGCTCCAGAGAGGTGTTGTGGTACAAACTTCTTGTTCTTCCTCCAGGCACACCAGATCCCACTTACATGAGTGATGCTAAACAGCACAAAGACCAGTGGCCTGTGTTGGACCAAAGCAAGAATTAGTGGTTATCCTGCTGCCGAAAGCCACAGCTTCCCTTAGCATGGTCTGCCTTACACTCACCATTGGTGCTGGGGTCTTCTGCTGCCATGCACTGATCCATGTCATCAGGCTTGAGGAAGTCTCTCTTCAAAACCTCAATGACTTGTATTCTTCGCAGACTCACGAGGTCTACATCTTTTAACTTCATTTCCAGCTGCTTTGCCATTTCTGTGCTGGACTGGCTAGTCAAGATTGTAATCTGAAATACAAATCAGAGTGTACAAGAGCAGTTTCTATCCTACCACAAGTGCCTGTGATGAAAGCAAAATGTCAGTCACAGATGCCCGAAGCAGAAAGCTGCTTTTTTCAGAACCAAGGCCTTTTATAAGGGTGAAATACACTTCTGCCTTTATACGATTGTCTTTGATTTGTACAAAAAGGGCTGAGAACTATAGGAGCTCTGCTCACATCCTAGCTCCTCTGAGGGTGCTTACCCCTGCTTATGAGAAAGATCGAGACCACCCCTTCAATCTCATTTGGGTCTATTTTTGCAAAAGATCTGCAGAAGAATGCTTTTGTTCATGCAGCATGCATAATCATAGAATCATAGAATCATAAGGGATTGGAAGGGACCTCGAAAGATCATCCAGTCCAATGGGAGAAATCTTTCGTTCTTGAAATTCTCCGTACAACTGAAGTTTCCTCAAGTTAGTCAAGTATGATGTGTTGCCTTCTAGAAGTCCTCGGTACCCTCTCCAGTACCTTGTGCAAAAGGAGTTCACTTGCAATGACTTGAGGACATGCTTTTAGGTGCCACGAGGACCTTTGTATATAAAGATCACGTTCTATCAGCACAAGTTCTGGGTGCTATGACTGCAGAATATGACTGTAAAGGCTGAAAAGCTGAAAGGAAAATCACGCCCATAAGTTCTGTGAAGTGAATGACTCTGACATCATTTTGCTAAGATGAAAAGCATTTAGTCTTAAATACCTGGAAATTGAAGTCATTTTTTCAACAGAGTAAAGTCAGAGTCCATAAGCAACTCAAACCTGAATGAATCTAGTTACCATCAGCATCCAGAGATTGCCACATGGGTTTTTATGAAGGGCTTATTCCTAATTCCCTCTCTAATTCCATCCCAGGGTCCTCAGACACCACACAGGAGTAATCTTAAGTGCTAACAAGCAGCGAGTCTGGTGGATGGCTCCCATGACCCTTCCAACCTTTTATTTTCTTACCTCAACTGAACTATTTGTTGACCCTCCTGATGCTGTGTGTCTGCTGTACTGTTTGAACTGCTGCAATCCATCCTGCACAGCTTGTACCACTCCATTTCCCCGCTGTGGGAAACAGCCTTCTCTTGGTAGCGAACGGAGCTCGGAAATGCAGGCTTGGAATCGTGCAAAGTTTTCCTTCACTTGCTGCAAAACAGAACCCTCATGAAGTTAAAAGACTGGAAATGTAAAACAGACAATATGTAGTAGTTTGTCCATCATGTGGAAGGAGGCTTTTGAAATCACTGCACTGAGATAAGACTGGGGGCAGGAGCCACATTATAAAGCAGAGTAGAGTGGTATGATTCCAACCTGGCTGAGTTACGCTACTAGCAACACAGATTATCAAGTGTTCAGCTGTCTGCATGTTGCCTGATGCTTGATGAACGGTAGTAGTTCCGCCCACCCCTCTCCTGGCCCCACATAATACAGCCAGAACCTGACATGGAGGCGGTGTGAGATCCCCAGGCCATGCTCACTCCTGCCATACCTGTACTCCCTTTGCTTGATGAGATGTGGATGTTTAGAACCTGCATTCAAGAGGGTCAGGTGTCAGACTATATCAACAGGTTCAAAAAGGGGTTACACAGACTCAAAGGTGGCTCAAAGGCCCAGCAACAGCTGTGTAACTAGGGGAGTGTGAGGAGAATGAGCTGTAGAAAGTGCCTGGACAGGGGCAATCCCCCAGCACAGACTTCTCTTTTCAGTCTGAGATGATGAACTGCTGGTCTGACTCAGGAGGGTATTTCTTGTGATCTTACACTGCTCTATGAATGCTAAAGCTGACGTAAGCTCTGTGGATCTTTCTGCTTCAAAAACTCCACCTGTGTTACGAAAGCAAGTGTTAGACAGGAACAAAATCATTCTATAGCTGTTGTTTGTAGAAATGTTGTATTCCTCTAGGCAACAGCTCTCATTCTATGGTGGCTGCCAACAGGCAAGAGCAGTAGGAACACAGACCATAAACAAGTGTCCGAGAAAGACAAGAAAAAGGCAACCGTATATGACACTTCCTCATGTAACTCTTCACCATCTCTATTTTCAGCTCTGGGGCTTTCCTGACTTCATACAATTTGTCTAATAAGCAACCTCTAATACAGCTCTATCTTGGTTCCTCACTCAGAAGTATCGAGATTTCTGCTAGCTAGGTCAGAAAGTCACTGTGATAAAGGTCATGTCCTGCTGAGACACAGGGGCAGGTTCAGGGGGACAGGAAAAGTGACAGAGCCCTGGCAGAAAGGCTGAGGAAGGCTGAAACTGAGCAGATGGTTATCAGAGAGGTGAAACTGCTTCTGATTCTAGAAGCTGCAGAGGCCCCAATATTGTTATTAGTGAAATTAGGTCAATGGAAGAAGACTGTCACCTTTCTATTCCTCACTGTTCTTAATAGAGAAAGAACTGTTCTGGAAATTGAATGAACTATAACAAGGGCAGTGCAGAGTCTGGCATCTGGGCAAGAACAATCCCTGGGACCAGTATAGGTTGGGGACTGACCTGTTGGAGAGCAGTGTAGGAGAAAGGGCCCTGGGGGTCCTGGAGGCCAGCAGGATGGCCAGGAGCCAGCAATGTGTCCTTGTGGCCAAGAAGGCCAAAGGCCAACAGCATCCTGGGGTGGATCAGAAAATGGGTGTTAGCAGATTGAGAGAGGATCTCTTCCCCCTCTACTCTGCCCTGGTGAGACCACATCTGGAATATTGTGTCCGGTTCTGGCCCCTCAGTTCCAGAAGAACACAGAACTGCTGGAGAGAGTCCAGTGCAGAGCCACAAAGATGAGGAAGGGAGCGGAAGAGCTCCCTGCTGAGGAAAGGCTGAGGGAGCTGGGTGTCTTTAGCTTGGCAAGCAGGAGACTGAGGTGTGACCCCATTAATGTTGATAAATATGGAAAGAGAAGGTGTCAGGAGGATGGAGCCAGGCTTTGCTCAATGGCATCTTATGATAGGACAAGGGGCTGTGATTGTGAGCTGGAACAGAAGAGGTTCCACATCAATATGAAAAGGAACTTCTTCACGGTGAGGGTAACAGAGCACTGGAAGGGGCTGCCCAGGGTGATTGTGGAGTCTCCTTCTATGGAGACGTTTGAAACCTGCCTGGATATGTTCCTGTGTGACTTGATCTAGGTGATCCTGCTGTGGCAGGGGGACTGGACTGGATGATCTTTCAAGGTCCCTTCCAATCCCTAACATTCTATGATTCTGTGAAAATGGCCTTCAGTACAACAGCAGTTCTCAAAACAGAGATGCTCACTAGGCAGAACATCCAGGCAAAGCTGGGGAGAAGGTGGTGGGGGCTCACACCAAAGCTCTGCCTAGTAACCGGGCATGTACCCCTGGTTCAAGTCTCAGCGTGTGAACTTTGCTGCCCAGAGAAATGCAATATTATGGCAGAAGATTGAGAAGGGACCTGTTCACATTTAGAGGAAGAAAGTATGAAATATTAGCAGGCCCTTCAATCTAGCCAAAAGAGGAAATACATTAAGTCCCTGGAAGCTGAAACAAATAAATGCAAACTCAGAGACCAGGTGCAAGTTTCACAGTGACAGTGATTAACCGCTGGAAGAAATGATCAACGGGAGTACTCAATTCTCCCTCCTGTAATGCCTTCAGATCAAAACGAGATGTCTTTCTGGAGGAAGTGCTTTAATGATATATGGGTACTTAAGTGAAATACAATAGCCTGTAGCACAAAGGAAGCCAAACAAAGATCTAAGAGGCTCCTCTGTCTTTAAAAGCTGCGATTATCAAAATGAAGAATTGTTGGTTAAATAAAGCTTGACAGGCTGTTGTGAGCAAAAGGTTCATACGATGGGGCAAGTAGAGGGACTTTGTCAAAGTACAGTTGTGCTCTGGTGACCCACGATTACCCAAAGAGATCTGAGGTTGCTGTCAGCCAGCACATGTGGGATCAGAGCCCAGCAAATGCAAAAGCAGTTATTTGGCTTCAAACACTTACAAATTCACTTGGAGTAAATGTAAAAATCCCAGAAAACAAGGCAGGAAGCAGCTGTGAAGTGGATTACCCAGCCCATTGTACAGCAGCATGCCAGCATGTCTTGGGTGTCCCACTTCCTGGGATGAATTTACAAGTGTCTGGTTTTAGAGCCCCTAAACAGAGTGATTCCAGAGCATCTCCCAAAAACGTCTTTGTATCCCCTTAGTTATCCTTGTTTAAAACCCACCTGGGTATGTTCCTGTGCGACATGGTCTAGGTGGTCCTGCTGTGGCAGGAGGATTGGACTGGATGATCTTTTGAGGTCCCTTCCAGTCCCTAATGATTCTATGATAACCTTTCCTGTGAAATAAACACTCTTCTTGCAGATCACAATTGACAAAATACTGTCGAAGTCTGATTTTTTTTTTTCCCCCCATTTGACCTCTGTCTTTCTCAAGGGGCAACTTTATCCCTCTCTATAACTACCTGAAGGGAAGTTGTAAGTTGTAACCCGCAGTGTGCTCAGGTGGCATGAAAGGCCAGTGGCATCCTGACTTGTATCAGCAATAGTGTGGCCAGCAGGATGAGGGATGTAATTCTTCCCCTATACGGGGCACTGGGGAGGCCTCCCTATGAGTACTGGGGGCAGTTCTGGGCCCCTCACTTCAAGAAAGAGATTGAGGGGCTGGAGCAGGTATAGAGGAGCAACAAGGCTGGGGAAGGGACTGGAGGGAAAGTCTGATGAGGAGAGGCTGAGGGAACTGGGGGTGTTTACCCTGGAGGAGACTCAGGGGGGACCTTATTCCTCTCTACAACTACCTAAAGGGATGTTGTAGTCAGGTGGGGGTTGGGCTCTTCTCTGAGGCAACTAGTGACGGGATGAGAAGGGCCAGGGGAGAGTTAGGTTGGATGTTAGGAAGTCCTTCCTCACAGAAAGGGTGATCAGACACTGGAATGGACTGCCCGGGGCAGTGGTGGCGTCCCATTCCTGTAGATGTTTAAGGGCAGGCTGGATGTGGCACTTAGTGGCCTGGTCTAGTTGATGCAGTGACGTTAGGTCATAGGTTGGGCTGGACGATCTCAGAGGTCTTTTCTAGACTAAGTAATTCTGTGATTCTGAGATGTGAGACTTTAACAAAGAACTTAATCATTTTTCACTACTACTGATCAAAGAGAAAAGGTTAATACTGAGGGTTTACACTAGTGTAGTGTCAATAAGATGCACAGTATGACTGTTTATAATATTGTGACTTCTCAGATTCCCTGAACTTTTTGTTGCCGTGGGCTGTAGAGCTGTAGTTGGTCCCCATTCATATTTATTCTGCTGCATGTCCCTAGAAGGATGGAATACTTGTTCTCACTGACTTAGGACCTATATATTTAAGACACATGCAGATGTGGCGCTCAGGGACATGGTTTAGCAGTGACTTGGCAGTGGTGGGTTAAAGGCTGTTGTCAGACTTTGACTAACAACAAGCAAGATAGCTCCCAGCTTCACGGGGTGGGGGAAATAACTTGCAAATATTAAGTCTGTAATTTTGTGTGGATTTGTATTAAGAGGTATCTGCCTTTATGCCCATTTCCCTTTCCTCCCCTTTTCCTCTTCCTTTTCCTGTCTTTTTCCTCCTTGCTACAATGATCACCACCTGGGAAGAAGAAAGGAAGAAGAAATCCCCTCTAGACAATGTTTGAGCCGCGGGGTGGAAGATGTCAGACTTTGATTAACAACAAGTGAGACGGCTCAAACAACTGTAAGCACAATCCATGAACCCTGCACCTGGCAGTGCTCTGTATGGGAACGGAATCTGCAGAGCCTGAGAACATGAGAAGTTTTCCTCCCTCAAGGACTCACTTAACAACGTTTTATCTACAAGATTCCCTACGCTGTTGGAGCAAAGAGAGAACACCCCTGGCAGTGAGTTAAAAGGGGAGAGATTCAAATGGTGCAGCAGATTCTCCATCAGCCCTCCCCAGCCTGCAGCCAGGATGAGAGACTGAAAATCTGCGAAGCTATCAACGCCAGCTCACCTCCACCCTGCTGAGAAGACAGACAGAGATCTGAGGAGCAGAGGAGCGAGGCTGGGGCAGGGCAGAGCCACAGCCTGCAGTCTGGAGTGGTGATCTGACCTCTTAAATCTCGTCTCCCTTTCCCCTTTTCCTCTCCTTTATTGTCTGAGTTGGACATCTAGTAACTTCAATGATTTCTGTAACCTCTGAGTCCAATATTGGGTAATTCTGGTGATTCTCTGTGCTGCTGGACTTCAGAATCTGGTAATTTCAGTAAGCTTTGAATTTCATATGGACTTACTGAGTCACGTCTCCTTAATTCGACTCTAAGTGAATCCATGAACCTGAGTCACTCCCTTTTCTTAAGGGTGGGATGTGACAGCTGCGCTCAGTGATCCTTCTAGACATTCACAAAACTCACCTCTTCCGCGAAGTCTATGAAACTCCACTCTGATTAATTTTTAGATAGACATTTGTAGTCTATAACCTCCTCCTGAGCAGCAGCAGCAATGTCTTGCATCCCTGTTTGTCAGACCCCAGGAGACACAATTTCACACATACCGTGAAGGGCAGCAGACACTCCTGCTGGCTCTGCACCGCGTAGAGGCTCAGCAGGGGAACGCGGCAGGGGCCTGCCAAACTGCATGCCAGGCAGAGCGTGTTTTCCAGAGCTTCAGAGACAGCGGAACAAGTGTTGGTCCAGGAAGGTGATGTAACATCCACAATGAGAATCCGCAGTGGCTGCTGGCAGTGTACTTTAGTGGCAGGAGAAGTTCTCCGTGCTTCTGAGAGCAACTTTCTGGAATTCATGGCTTCTGAACAGGGGTGTTAGTCCAGTTATCCGTCTGCATCTGAACAGGAAAACGTAACAATACCATTGAGCGATACCATCCAATTCACTTAAAGCAACCTGAGACACAGTGGGCAGTAATGAATTAGACTTCTATAGTTTGTTACCAAGCAATCCTTAACTGTATTCTAAGATCAATCCACCCAAAGACAAGGGAAAGGGTGTGTGGTCAGGAAACAAAATTCTGGAACTAAAAATGTGGGTCAAACATACTCCTACAGATGCAACTGGAGGAGTTAAAAATGTTCACAGCATAGCCATGCCTAGTATCTGGATGAGCTGTGACTTGTTGCATGATCCTTCAGCTGTGTGGCATCCATCTCCAGCAGCTGGTGGCCAGCAAGGCTTTGAACTCCTGCTTCTGCAGTGGCCAAATGATGATACACAAACACCATAAGGAGCACACAGTCCCCACTCTAATACTCACGTGAGACAAGCATGTCTCATACTCCAAACAGGCCAGTATGATCACAGAATTACAGAATCAGCATGATGCAGCATGGAAGTGTTGTATATAAATAAATATTGCTTTGTAAATAGCGGAGAATTGACCTTTGTCTTTCAAGGCATTTAAGACCAGAGGTTAGCCCTCTGCACTGTCAAGAGCCACGAAGAATCACAGAATCATGCAGGTTGGAAAAGACCACCAGGATCATCTAGTCCAACCATCAGTCTTACTCTACAAGTTCATCCCTAAACCAGATTCCCCAGCATCATCTAAGCATCTCTTAAACTCATCCAGGGATGGGGACTCAACCGCCACCCTGGGCAGCCCATTCCAGTGCCTAACCATTGTTTCCATGAAGAATTTCTTCCTGATGTCCAATCTAAACCTACCCTGTTGGAGCTTGAAGCCCTTCCCTCTGCTTCTGTCACTAACTACCTGTGAGAAGAGACCAGCACCAACATCTTTACAGTGTCCTTTCAGATAACTGTAGAGAGCAATGGCTTAGGGTCTCCCCTAAGCCTCCTCTTCCTCAAACTAAACAGTCCCAACTCTCTTCATCTCTCCTTATCAGATTGATTCTCCAGGCCCTTCAACAGCTTTGTTGCCCTCTTCTGCACTTGCTCCAGCACCTTGATGTCCCCCTGGTACTGAGATGCCCAAAACTGGACCCAGTACATAAGGTGCAGCCTCACCAGTGCTGAGTACAGGGGGACAATCACCTCCCTACTCCTGCTGGACACACAGTTTCTAATCCAGGCCAGGTTGCCGTTAGCCTTCTTGGCCACCTGGGCACACTGCTGGCTCATATTTAGCCATCCCAGGTCCCTTTTGATAGCAACCACAGGACACAGGAAATCTGGTTTCCATAATTACCCTAAATGTTTGTTTAATATTAATGTTTTGCAGTGCTGCCACTCAAACAAGATTCAAAGTCTTGGTTGATCGACCATAGGATGGATCCATGAAGTGTACTGCATCAACACAATACAGAGGACGTGACAGAGTCCTTAATAGTCACAACCTCCTGTCCTCATCTTAATAAAATAAAGAAGAATAGAAAAAAGTTGCCAGATCCATTTAGATCTGTGGATACTTTGCCTTTCGATTAGAGATTCTGGCATATTGTGCATAACAACGGGAGGCTTAGAGGCAACTTGATCATGGTCCTTAA
This sequence comes from Phoeniculus purpureus, assembly GCA_028565055.1. NCBI lineage: Eukaryota > Metazoa > Chordata > Aves > Bucerotiformes > Phoeniculidae > Phoeniculus > Phoeniculus purpureus. The sequence goes on from JAOXOE010000343.1 coordinate 23,945,861, forward strand.
AGTCAACTCAGACAACAGATTTGTCTTGCAAACAAAGCAGCAAGGAGAGTCAAATATGTAAAAAATTATATTAAGTGTGAAATGGAGGACAGGGTAGTACTCCAGTGAAACCTAATTACTAACTGAAGCAGTTAATCTGGGAATCTAATCCTGTGTGTTTTGAAGTCTCCCATCCAACGCCAAAGACAGTGACAGAAATACTTGTGTCTTCAGAACTCAGGGTGTTTTATCCAGAAGTTCAGTTTAGCAGATATACTGATTTCTTTTGCTGCAAGAAACCTTCCTTACCTTAACACACATAGGGGTACACTGATCTTCTTCATCAGCAGTTTATGACTTACAAAAGCTACAACCATCGCTCCTTAACCAGAAGTGCTCTTCCACACTGCATCTATTCACAATCCTATTTACATTCTTATGATTAGCAACTACATCTACTACCTCTGATGCTCACAATGATTCTTCTGAATCCAAATACTTTTAAGAGACAGAAGGTTTGTCTGTTGCCTCTCTTCAGTGCTTTTCTTCCACTAACTGCTGTATTATTCTGATCCAGAGGAAAACATACTTTATTCCTACACACAGTTCAGAGTTCATACTTAATTCAAACCTAAAGACCTTCTGGGAAAAACTAGAGACCAATAAGAACAAAAAGAACAACCACAACTACCATCATCTTCATAAAGGAAAGATCCCTTCATAATGTCCTCTATGCCACCCAACATTCCAATCCTTTCCTTCATCAACTGCCATAGCACTTAGTGCCATGGTCTACCTGATTTTGCATAGGCTGGACTTGATGATCTTAGGGGGTCTTTTCCAGCCTAAATAATTCTGTCGTATTTACGCCTCAAAAACATTATCCCCTTTAGTTTCTGCCCCCCTCCAAATGCTTTCCAAGCTGATGAGTGGATACTCATCAGTGTTGTATGACACTTTTCCAGAACAACAGCTCCCAAACTCTTAGGTAGTTGCAACTTCACTAAGTAATATCACCTCTGCTAGGTTGTAGAGATTAGATTCAAGGCAAAAATGATGTGATGCACAATACGTGGGTAACAGAAGTAAAGGCTTAAGACAGGTCCAGGTTTAAGACAGCAGTAAGCATGCAGGTTTGACAGTTATCTAGCAGAGAACAGTATAAGTAAATGTAATGCAGAACTACCTTAAACACTGCAAACACTGTTTATGATCTCCATGAATGGCCACCTCTAACAATGATGCACTGAGGTTTATTTAAAATACCGAGTATTACATATCCCACTGAGTCCTTTCTATTGAAATGCTAGCACTGTAAATGCTATCTCCTCCTAATAGAAAAATTGCTTCAAATACTCAGCATGTTCACTTGGGGATGCTCATGTAAAAGTGCATCTAATTTTGTTCTGATAAGACAGAACACCCTTTGTCAGTAATTAAAATCTCTTTTAAAGGGCAAATATAACTCTCCTTAAAATCAATTAAAATATTTGCATCACTTAAGAAAGTCCTCTATCCAGCCACAAGTGATTTACGTTTTCTTCTTCTTAATTTCTGAAGGATGCTCCATAGAAAATAAGAAAGGCTCATAACCTCATGTCGCACATGGTACACTGAGAATTCTCTGACATTTCCTCTTCACAGAAATCGTCCCCATCTGAAATTCATTTCTCATTTATTTGGTCCCTGTATAATGCCGTCTCTGTGCATCTAAGGCTCAGAAAGATTTTCTAGTTGGCAAAGCCCAGTGACAAACAAATCAATGGTTTTCATTTTGCTGTTGACATGCCTGATGGGGTACGTGACTATCAGATGTCAGATTCTTTTTAGACTGGATTTATTGATCAAGTCCATCCAGAATGTTTAAAGCCTTCCCTTGTGTTTTGAAGTTTATAAAAAATGTCTTGCTGCTCAAGGTTCCACAGGAGCAGAGTTATTCGTTTTCACTTATCATTAGTGTCCTTACGGGCAGCTGTATGGTAATTACGTCTCTTTTCTTCCTCTCAGCCAACCTCTATCAAATATCCTTTCTCACACCTACACACATTAAATATTCTCACACAGGGCTGGTTAAACGTTCTGAACAAGGTAGCTGTGGCTGCTGTTAATAATCATCTTGTGTGGACCTTTGTAATGCGTCCTGAAGAACTATGAATATTGTTCTAAGAACAGACGACTGGACTGACAGTCCTTGATTTCCTCCTTTCCAACTTCATTCACAGGTTTTGTTCAAGGAAAAAAAAAATTACACTTTTTTCTCACTAGAGATCAGGATCTGGAATGCTTTTGACAGCCCAAACCTCTGGCACTTCCATTTGATGTCAGATGTGTTGCCTACCCAACTCTGTTCTTTAAGTACAGCCCATACTGTGCCCAGCATTTCACTTGTTTGTTGTGGGATTTCGCTAGAAGATCTGAGCCTATACCAGCAATCTATGTCCTTTGTGCTTTACCTGCCTGACGTGGTACCTCACAAAATGATCTACATTCCCAGTAACTTCCTCTACTCCTTCAACATCTACTCAATAAATAGGGCCCTGAAGAGCAACAGGTACCACACAACAGAGTCAATCAGCTCATGCTGGTGTGTGGCCTGAGGTTTCCTGGGTCAGTGCATCATTTCTTCATGAGAGCTGGGCACTTGGTTTCCCTCCCTTTACGCAACGTTTGCATCTCTTTATCTCTAAATTACAGTAATCTCTAAATTACTGCTATCCTGAAGGGCTCTGACAAAGATTAATCCGAATGCTTCCATGGCCTGATTCAGTATTTCCAGAAGCGCGTACAGAATCACAGAGCATTAGGGATTTGAAGGGATCTCGAAAGATCATCGAGTCCAATCCCCCCACCACAGCAGGATCCCCTAGATCAAGAACATGTCCAGGTGGGTTTTAAACATCTCCAGAGAAGGAGACTCCACAAATTCCCTGTGCAGCCCCTTCCAGTGCACCGTCATCCTCACTGTGAAGAAGTTCCTTCTCATATTGATGTGGAACCTCCTGTGTTTTAGCTGACACCCATGGCGTCTTGTCCTACCATTGGATGCCACTGAGCAGAGCCTGGCTCCATCCTCCTGATATCTGCCCTTCACGTATTTATAAACATTAATGAGGTCACCCCTCAGTCTCCTTTTTTCCAAGCTCAAGATAAAAATAAATGCTTATTTTTACTGACTTTATAACACTACTTAAAATGCAGTAATATTAATTTCATTCATAAATTATATTAGACTAGTTCATTTTTTTTAATTTTGGTTTTGAAATTATCAAAGACCAGCTGATGTACAGATACACAGTATTTTACTCAGGACTAAAAATCCCACTTCAATTTTTACCAAAGGGACGGTGTGCTATATGATATCTATATTGTGTGTGTTTTACACTGCTTCTTCTTTTCTGTTTTTGCCAGCCCTATTTTCAAATTGTTTCTGAATTTGCTTTTCAGTCTCCACCTCATTTTTCTATTTTTGCTTGCTCACCAGATTTATCCCTACTGTCTCTTGTCCATTTTGATTTTTTTAGCCTTTCTTCATTGAAATGAGAACCAAGTGATAAACTCTGAGCTGCAATTTTGAAACTATTATGCTGAAAGGAGCTTGAAATTGGACAGAATTGCCTTGTTCATTCAACACTCCAAAAGGACAAATGCCGGTAATTCCTGACCACCTATAATTTCCAATTTCAATTTAATTCAGAGAAAATTTCACATATAGGGGACGTTTAGGTTGGGTGTTAGGAAACACTTCCTCACAGAAAGGGTGATCAGACCCTGGAAGGAACTGCCCAGGAGAGTGGTGGAGCCCCTGACCTTAAGGACAGACTGGATGTGGCACTTAGTGTCATGATCTAGCTGATTGTGGTGATGTTAGGTCAGGGGCTGGGCTGGATGAGCCCATACTTCTTTTCCAGCCTCAATAATTCTGTGATTCTCTGACTCAGCATGTGCCCAGTGCTAGAGTCACTCTGAAACTTCCCCGTAAAAAATTTCCTGGTTCAGTGTGGCAACAACTAACAGCAGCCAACATTTTAATCACAGAGCATGAGGGATTGGAGGGGACCTCAAAAGATCATCAAGTCTAAACCCCTTGCCAGATCAGGATCCACTAGATCAAGTTCCACTGGAACATGGTCAGGCAGGTTTTAAACATCTCCAGAGAAGGAGACTCCACAACACCCCCGGGCAGCTCATTCCAGTGCTCTATTACCCTCATTGTGAAAAAGTCCCTTCTCAGGTTGATGTTGAGTCTCCTACGTTCCAGCTCACACCCATTGCCCCTTGTCCTATCATTAGATGACACTGAGAAGAGCCTGGCCCCATCATCCTGACACCCACCATTCACATATTTGTAAACATTAATGAGGTCACCCCTCACTCTCCACTTCTCCAAGCTAAAGAGACCCATCTCCCTCAGCCTTTCCTCACCAGGGAAATGTTCTACTTCCTTCATCACCCTCGTTGATCTGCACTGGACTCTCTCCAGCAGCATTGTGCCCTTGAACTGAGGGGCTCAGAACTGGACACAATACTTCAGATGTGGTCTCACTGGGGCAGAGTAGAGAGTAGAGGGGGAGGAGAACATCTCTCAATCTACTAACCACTCACCCTCTAGTGCACCCCAGGATGCCATTGGCCTTCTTGACCACAAGGGCACATTGCTGGCTTCTGGTCATTCTGCAAGCAAGGCTGTATAAATGGTGAAGTTCCTTTAAAACTACACCTCAGCCAGAGCTGCTAAATTCCTAGTCAACCCCCTAAACAAATGAATGAATATTCAGATTCAACACACTGTGAGCCAGCCTCATGAGAAAAGCTGATGCTAGAAATCGAGGAAGCCTGAAAACAAAAAGTATTTTTTCTTTATGCCTAAATTGGAAACAGGATCTCAGCTTTTCCAGGAGAAATTACATACATCTTTCTTTTATTAACCTTTATAGTTCTTCATTCCTCATTTCCAGAGGTGACTACTTCTGCTCGTAGTCTTATTCTTTATCATTACAATTCATTCTACATGATGTTTATAATTCATACCGTAATGACCAGATTTTACTCTGCTGGTGATTGTCGATTTCCTTATAAAACCAGACAATTTATGATCACAGAGCACCTCTCCAAATCACTACTCACAGGGTTTTTACTGAACTCCAAGATCAATGAGCTGCTCTTCTGGTGTTTTGAATAAACCAACAAATAGGCAGCAATTCCTCAACTTCATAAATAATTCTTCCAAGATAGTCCTTTAAATATTTTAATTGAACTTACCATTTCTTTGTAATGTCTAAACATTTCTTGAAGAGCTGCACAGGTACAGACCAATGGTGACATCAAGTGGTCATCTACATTTTTACTGTATTTGAGAAGAAGCGCTGTAGCAAAGCAAGAAGATATTTCCTTAGAACTTTTTCCTCTTGTGATAAAATATTTCATCAGAATAGTAATTCTAGCTACATGTGGTTACAAAGTAAGGGATAAATCTGGCAGAGGCTTTTACTTCATCTGCTTTTTATTTACTTCTGCTTTATCTGTAGTGCTTTTTATTTTCACATCTGCACCACCCACTGGAAAATACTAAATACCATCTTTGCATACATCTGCAAAGATCACAGGCTGTGGTTTGTAATCCTCTGTGTCAAATACCATAACCACAGATAAACTAAAACCTGATGTTCACCTGGGTATTGCCCTTCTCATACGTGCAAGTCTCTCCCTCATTCAGCTTATGAATTGAATACGAACTCTAGAGAGTATGTGAGTTTTTTAAACCTAAATATTGTAACATTTGAATATAGTACGTGATCAAAACAGGCTGATGTAGGTTTTATACCATATTTGCACTTCAAGCACTTCATCCTGGCACTTCCTGCTACAGGAAGATTAGGTTCAGAAACATCAGGGCATTTAAACTGCATTTTCTGCAGACTCCAGCAATATAATGCTGTTCAGTAACTACTAAGAGAAAAACCTGTTTCTTTCCAATTTCACCAATATCAAATACTAGTCTCGGGACTTGCCATCCTATAAATGACATCAAGTGCTGTTCTCATTGGTCCTGTCAGTTCTTATCAGCTAATGATAATCAGATAATGAACTGTGCTACCACAAAGTAGCATTTATACAAATAAAAGACTTTTCAGAAGCTACAACATCGTAAGGAGCAAATTGGATGCTCTTTGTCGTCATAGGGCATGAAGAGAAACAGCAGCTAGAGCCTGCAAACACAAGAGTGCCCTGACTGCACAGCTCTGGCTTCAGGACTCCTTGCTGTGCAGATGACCTTAAAGAGCAGGGGTGATTCTGTGCCCCCCTGCGTCCTCTCAGTAGCTCCATTCCCAAGAGCCTTACCCATGGCACAAGTGGCTACAATACTTTTCCCTTTAAAATTTCAAAAAGAATCACAGCATTCCCCATCCAATCATTGGGAATTTATACTGCACTGCCTAATTGGGCTTGAAATCAGCTACAGCACTGGGCATCTCCATCTGTAACCATCGTCTGAAAATGATCATTGCACAAATCATTGCAGCAAAGGGTGATGGTTAAAAACAGATTCCACAGGGTTTGGTTTAGGTCTTTTGGTTTAGATCTTTTGGTTTCTTTTGGCTTTTTGACTCAGACCAAACTGTTAGGAAGCTCCCGCATCTAGGATGTTGCTGTGACTTGTGAAGATGAGTATGGAAACGGTGTTGTATTCAATGTTTGTGACAGTCACGAGGCAGAGGAAGGTCTTTTCAAGATGGTTTGTACAGATAGGACAAGCTGGGAAATGGTAGATTTAGGCTGAATATTAGAAAAAAGTTCTTCAGTGTGAGGGTGGTTGATGGCTGGAATGGGCTGCTTGAGGAGGTGGTGGGGCCCAATCCCTGCAGTCAAGGTCAGGCTTGATGAGGGTCTGAGCAACCTGACCTCTAGGTAGAATTATCCCTGTATAGGGGGGTTGGACTAGATGTCCTCTAGAGGTCCCTTCCAGCCTACAACATTCTATGATTTGCAGGTCAAGCTGCAAATCAATCACTTGCTTGCAAAAGAGAGTGAAAGACCAGTTTCTCCAGGGTCCGGCACCAAATAAAGTCTTCCATAAGGAGAAAATTGTATTGTGTGAAAACATGAGAACTGGGTTCTGTCAGAAGCTGTAAGAGGGACGAAATGTAGTAATTTATGCTAATTGATAGTGTAAGAGCTGATTAGAGGCACAAAGAACACTCCCAGTCTCCACTGATGATGGCAACACTGGGCAATGCATTAGCTTTGGCCTGGAGACATGGCCATAGTCAGTGAACCTTCTGTGTCCAGTGCCATCCAACATGACTAACCAGCACAACAAGACTACCACTCTATTTTGTTTTCTTCATATTTAAATATTAGAAATGCAGCAACCTGAGATAGCAATGAATGTTGAACAAAGCTGATTAACAGGTGGCATAAAGTCCTTGTTTTCAGAATTCTCCTGGAGGAAGCAAACTGAAGAGCTATGCAAAAGTGATGAGAGGGCATAAAATCCTCTGTGGAAGGTTTAGAAGGTTTTTACTGAATTAACACTAAGGAAACACCTGGCCAAACCTCATCTCATGGGGATTAGAAGTTAGAGGCCACTATGCCCTGAGATAAAGTACCAACTCCTGCTTCCTTAACTGCTAGAGATCTGTTCTCCATTCTAGACTGAATGCTCCCTATCTCTCTCTCAGCTTCCCTCTACAGCACATCATTACATTTTTTTCTGTTGTATTAAACAACCATCTGCCATCTCTCCTAGAGCTACCAATGCCAAGCTACAGTGGCCAAGTTGGTTTTGCCCTTCTCTTGAGTAAATGAGAGAGACTAAGCTTTACCAATTTGGCTTCATAGGGCAGGTTTTTCATACCTCAGTTCATGCTAATCAAGCACCCAGAGAATCACAGAAATTTAAGTGTTGGAAGGAACCTTGAGAGATCATCTAAGTCCAACCCCACTTCTAGATTAATCTTTTATCAAAAAATTAACTGTCCTCAGAGAAGGTGCATTGCTTTTTCCCCTGAGAACAGTATTTTCTAAACACAACCCCCAGAAAATATTACTGAGAAGCAACAAGTCAGTTGCAGTCAGAATCATTTATTGCAGAACTTCTTTCATTAAGGGAAGTCCTAGCATAGAGCTGTAGCCTGAATCACAGAACCACAGAATATTAGGGACTGGAAGGGACCTGGAAAGATTATCCAGTCAAATCCCCCCACCACAGCAGGATCACCTAGACCAAGAATTGCAAAAACACGTTATGTTCTACAAAACTTGCTGACCGACTACAAGACTAAACCTCAGCAAAAGAATTTTTCTTACTGTTGCAAATTGTGGTATTTGAGCAATTTCACTGCATGGCTAGTCCATTTCCAAAACCCTGTTTAGAACATCTCATCTAGGGAAAATTCCTCTGGAAGCTAGACAATGTACTTGACATCACAGCGCCAAGATTCTGACTGTCCATTACCTCCAGTAATGAATCACGGGCTAAAAAGAGTATTAGGGGTCCTAGGCACCTAGATCACAAATAACCCTCACCCCATAAAGGTAACACAAAGCCAAGATTTGAGGAAGAACTCTTCAAGTCTGTTTCCCTGTGTGAAGGATCCACTATCTGAATAGAAAAATGAAGTATCACAGTATTGCCAGGGTTGGAAGGGACCTAATAGATCATCAAGTCCAACCCCTACCACACAGCTCAAGGCTAGACCATGGCACCAAG